>CM070622.1:2514684-3143355 GCA_036346255.1 Ampelocalamus luodianensis
GCCGGCGGCGCCGGACGAGGAGGAGGCCTCCTCCATGGCCTCGCACTTGCGGCATTGCTTGGGCTCCGGCGGCAGCTTGGGGGGCGTGTCGACGACGAGGACGCGGCGGCAGGAGGGGCAGGAGGAGTGGGCGCTGAGCCAGGTGTCGACGCACGCGACGTGGAAGCCGTGGCCGCACTGCGGCAGGACGCGGATCTCCTCCTCCTCCCCGAACTCGGACAGGCAGATGGCGCACTCCGCCAGAATCTTCTCCTCCCCCTCCACCGAACCCCCGCGCGCCGCGACAGCCGCCGCCACGGCGTCCTCGTACGCCAGCTTCGGCAGCGCCTTGAGCGCCTTCTTCTTGAGCCCCTTGTTCGTCGTGGCGGCGTCGGGGCCAGAGGAGGCGGCAGCGGCTCTGCTGTTGCTACGGCGGGAGCGCGCGCAGCGGGCGACGGCGGCGAGGCCGACGACGCAGATGAGCGCGCAGAGGAGCGCGGCGAGGATGACGACGATGTCGGAGTCGACGGCGAGGGGGTCAGGGGGGTCGGCGGCGGGGATGGCTGTGGGGAACTGGCCGGAGTTGGTCTGCAGGATGCGCCTCGACGACGCCATTTATTGCCGGAGTCGGTCGGTTCTTCTCCGGATCAGGCGGGGTGGTATGGCAATGGGGGGTTCGAAGGGGAAGGCGAAAGGGATCGGGGCATGGGGAGGCTGGAGTATTAATACTGGTAAGTAAAACTGATATTAGTGGGAGAATTTTCCTCTGGCTGGATCCGGATCCTCTGCACATCACGGTAGCACAATACTCGATTTTAATGTTGTATGATTGTTTTGCTATTGCACTGTTGCTGTAGCGATTTGTCTGAGTTGTTGGATTTCGATCGGAGGTTAAGAGATGCTTCTAATGCAGAGGATGGACAGTCGGTTAAAAGCTAACGGTTCATATTTCGAAAATGGATCATTCGCATTTGAGGTCTTAATGCAAAGATCTACGATGCAGCGCATTACACTAAATCTCAGTCGCCCAATTAGAGCTAGAAAAATAGCATGAGGCTTGTGAGTCTACTCGGGCTCGTCATGGCTCGACTCATGAATTTTCGAATCGAGTGAGACCAACTTTTGGCTCGCACGAATTTCGAGCCGAGCTCGAGCCGGCTCGCGAGCCTCATTTGGCTCGGCCCAGCCCAAACCCAGCCGGTCAATCGCGCCTAATCAAATCCCTAACCCCCAATCCCCTTTGCCTCCCCCGATCCCCTCCCCCTCCCCCTCACCCTGAATCTCCGATTCCCCATCCTCTCTCTGTCTCGATCCCCTTTCTCCCCTGATTCCATATCCTCTCCACCGTCTGGTTCTCCTCCGCCCTTGCTAGTAGCCTAGCACCTCCTCCCCATTCCCTAATTGTTCCCCTTCCTCCCGAATCCCTCCCGAATCTGCCCAAGAACACAAGTCTGTCCAGCCATGGACACCGCCTTCTTCTCCCCCGCCTCCCTCTTCCACGGCAACGGCAACGACAGCCCCGATCCCCTTTTGCTCCTCAGGACCTCGAGGTTGGCACGCGCCTCGACCAGCTCGGCCTCGACGCGGTGGCGACCCTCGTCCAGCTTGGCCTCGACGACGCGGCGGCGATCCTCGTCCAACTCGGATCTTGGCGTCTTGCTCGTCCTGGCCGACGATGCGGCGGCGGACCTCGTCTAGCTCGGATCTTGGTGTCCCGCTCATCCTGGGCGGCGGCGCGGTGCTGGAGGAGCCCACGGGCCTAACCACCTGAGGAGGAGCGGCGTGCGACGCGACCGCGCGAGGAGCAGGAGGCCACGGGCCTGAGGCTCGCCTCCACTCTCTACAGCATGGCCGAGATCAGCGGCGCGCCAGGGACCTCGAGTCCAACGGCAAGGGTGCCCTCTCGCCCACCGACCATGTCCTCTTCTCGCGCCAGGTAAGCCTCAAGCTCCAGCTCAATGCATGGCCAGCCTCTTCATGATCTTGATTTCTTATCTTGCGTTTTTCTTATGATTTTCGCTTCATCTCTGCAGGCTATGAGAAATGTGAATTCAACCTCCTATGAGGGAGGGTATGCAGTGCAGAGATGCAGCAGAACAGACTGCAAATCGATGTGCAATTTTTTCAATACTTTGTTGGGAGTATGATTTTAGGCTCCAGCACTGCAGATTTTGTAATTAGCTATTTAGGATGATTTTGAGTATTCTAATACTAATATTGTGCAAAGATGTGATTCCTTGATATGTGTATTATATTGGCTCTCGATAGAGATCCTAGAATCTGGGCTCTCTGGCTGGCTTTTGCATCACAGAGTCTGAACATCAGATTATCCTCTGTGTTTCCTGGCTCCAAGCCGAGCCGCAAAATGCTTGATCCTGGCTCGTGCCTTCAGACGAGCCGAGTCGCCCTTCTGGCTTGTGCTTGAAATGAATCAAGCCGAGCCTGCTGTGTAAACAAGCTTGAGCAAACCTGACTCGAGCCGACTCGGCTCGTTTCACCCTACGCCCAATTAAAAGCCAACGGTTCACATCAAACACTACGACATCATGCTACAGGGAACAGATACAGTGTTTCGGTCAGAAAGCACTGGCACTGTTGCTACAGTATAGATTACTGTAGCAACAACATCGAAGCGCCGTCGTCCCCAGTCACGTGGGCCAGGCGACGTCGCAGCCCCCACTCGGCAGTGACGCAGTGGAGAATCCGTCGTCACGCGTGCGAGATGAACCTTTCGCCGTGGGGTTGGCGTGCCGGTCACAGGTGCCGGTGGGCGCAGTTGCGACTGCGCGAAACGGTGGCGGCGTGTACGTGGACGGCTGGCGATGCAGAATGCGGTGGGTGGGTGGGTGCCCACGATCATTTTATGCAATCATGTCACGTTCTTTCGCGTGCAGCTGAGCTCGTAGGGTTACCACCTGGCGTGCGTCTGTTCGCTGGTTGCATCGGTGGAGCTGCTTTAGCGCCGGGCTGAGCTGGGAGTAGTCGTCGGGTGGAGTCACTGCCGTGATGAACGCAGAATTGGCAGTTGCATCCATCAATCAAAGCTCGATGCTCCAATTATCCGATCGCTGTGGAGGGTAGGGTATGCCGCCTATCTCTATGACAATGGTCGAGAACAAAATTATTAGAGCAACTATTTACACGCGAAAACAGATTAGTGGCCATGCATGCAGGGTTGTCTGGACGATGGTCCAAATCAAAATTTTGGTATAGCCAAAACGTGATCAAAACCAAATATTAGCAAAAGGAGTGTTGTTTGGATCGTGGTCAAGCTATATTTTGGTGTTACCAAATTTTGGTGAGTGATTTTCTCACCCTCGGTTTGTTCGCATGTGATATTAGATTTTATTGACTTACCAAATTTTCGTGAGCGTTACCAAATTTTGGTAACAAACCAAACAGTAGCCAATTTTCGTTAGCGTTACTAATGTTTGGTTTGATTTAGAAGAGTAGCAAACCAAACAGCCCTATAGTCTTCAAATAAACAGCAAATGTTTTTTTGAATATTTGCAAAATAAAGGAAGAAAATGGAAGGAGTGAAAGGCATCTGCATTGGATGCCCACCCCATTCCCCTAACAGAATCCTCTTTGTTTCTTCTTTCCTCCCTTTTCTTTTCCTTTTTGAAGATTGGCGTGAGGACGGCAATGATGCTGTTCTTTGGCTTTTAGGAGGCACAAGCACTCCTACGAGGTGATTCAACTTTGGACAAAGCCAACGCATTCTAATCGACTTCGATCCAAACTAAGCCAAACAGACACCCCACCGTGTGCGTTTGAGCGAGAAAACGTAGCTGATGAAGCTGCTCCGTGGTAGCAGCAAGTTGGAAGTTTCTGCCTATAGGAAACTCGCAGTGCCCACCTGATTGATATGCTCAACGTTTGCATAGAATACATCGGGAAAAGGAACGAATGGCTTTTCGTTTCAGAAAAAAAAAGGAACGAATGGCTTTAGGAAACACTGTTCGATCCAAGGCAGTGAAGGGGAAAAGTTCAAGAACAAGTAAAGGGGGTCGTTGAGTTTGCACATCACTTCTTCGGCTAAAAAAGAGTAGAGTTGTTTCTGAGATCCCCAGAGATTGAGCAGACGAGGAAAGTTTCGATCTAGTGACCAGTTCATGGGAACTAGCCTCATGTAGTGTTGTGATATAAAAGGTCCAGAATATCCCCAAAGCCTGATCTGCGTATTCTGGTCGAATTCAGTGATAATGGTCGGTCTAATGGACAGACGGCACTACTAGAAAAGGGGGATGGCCCCGATTAGGGGTTCTTAGTTACACACAACCGAACTGTTAGAAGCAAGCAGCACTCGTTCTAGCGGGAGGCTGCGAGCAATAAAACAGACCTGCTAATATTTTTTGTGACCTTTCCTGACAACCTTGGTGGGACAAAGGGTTATACCAAGCAATTTTGTGACCTTTCCTGACAACCTTGATGGGACGAAGGGTTATACCAAGCAATGAGTACAAATCAAGCAGTGGATTCGTAATTATGCAACGCACATGGAAAGAGAGCAGTAGAATTCACCAAATCGAGACCCCATGTCCACAGGCCTGCCTTTGTTGTAGGTCACGTAAAGAGAATCTACGAACTACTGACCACTAGCTCTTTTCGACGGTCCCAGATAATCGTGAGTGTGGAAGGGGTGTGATCCTGCCAAAAAGCAGGCGCAGGCCTTGGTGGGGATCACAGAAATACCATCTTCTTGATAGTTGCAGATGCAAATGCACCACTAACCTAGAGCAATTTCCCACTAAGCAAAAGGTAAGTCCAAAGGTGAAGGCTACCCATGATTTTTTATCAAATGCAAAACTTTAATCAGTTCCAGAATGATTACAGTGCTTATCATGTAAACGGTTCTTCCGAATTCCTAGTCTCAAGAACCGGGAAGATGGGCTACCAACAAAACATCTACGAGTATTTGATTACAACTTATAAAATTCAGACAATAAGAAACCAGCCAAGACAATCTTCAGTCTAATCACTAATGATATATATGATGATGGCACCGGATTTGCTCAGATCTCACTAACGTACTCTAAAAGAGATTCGACCTCTTGCCTCAGGGCAGCAATTTTCTGCTGCTGGGAAGCAATCCTGTTTTCTATATCTTGCCCGCGCAGCTTCTTCTCAAAGCTGTCAACCACAGTGGAATGCCTTGTCATGAGCTTCTCCTGCATCTCTCTCTCCTTGGCAACCAAGTCCTCTACCTGCGTCACAAAGCAAATGGTAACCAAAATGGAACATTTGTAATCAGAGTAAAAGTGGAAAGGCAGTTCAGATTCAGATTGCATGATATGGCCATATGCACTAGTATCACAACCGGTTTCGCAATTTCACTTCTTGGTATGCCAACACATGACAACATAAATAAGTTCAGTAAATAATAATGGAAGTATGTCGAGCAAACCTTTGGCCATATCTGATAGGATTGAGGGGATGACTGTAGAGATGTCAGCAATGGCTTCAGCTCTTTCGCTAATTCCTTGAACTGTGCATCAGCAGCTTTACGAGCTGCTTTGCAAGATTGAGTGTCTCCCGTCCTAGACAAATCACGCAATGAGGCCTCCAGCTTGTCATGAACGGCTAAGCATTGGTCAAAGATACCCTGGATTTGCTGGACAATGGCCTGTACCTGCACCAAAAGTATCAAATAGCCAGAGTAGAAATTAGCACCACAGAAAATTAAAGCAGATTCCACGAGATCAAAACAGATAAGACGGAACGGCTCAAGGATGACCACAAACTGATTATTTACAAGGCATTCTTCAATTCCATAAACTTTCTGTAATCAGTGTGTTCCAGCTTAAACCAATGTCACAAACCCATTATCTCCTTAAGTTGAACTGCAATAATGTAGTGTTTTTCATGAATTTTCAACTTGATGTTAATTTTTTTTTTATGAAAACAACTTGATGTTGAGTTCCTAGTCTATTTATCAAACTTGCCTGACCGTTCTAGGTTTCTAGCAAAACCTGAGTTCTTCTCTTCTCCAGTCATATTTACAGTCCATCTTACAGAGGCCACCATGGCCCAGCACCTAAGAGCCCCCTTTCTTATCACTTCTCATTTCTAGATCAAAGGCCCAACAAGCCCAGCTTCAATAGAAGCATAAGGTTCGAAATTAGTGATTCAGAAAGTAGTATTGCCACTTCTCTAAATAATTCTTAGCCTAGCCCTGCATCATGGCTTTCCAAATCCCATCGCAATGCCAACATCAAAAACCTCACTGCGGCGGAACTACACTAAACTAATTTTGAGAAATCATCCAGTCTTTAAATGCTTTCCTAGTTATTAGATCACCCCCCACAAATGTTCACCTTCTGTGATATGGCGTGGCTAGCGAGGAGGAAAACAACGTGAACAACGGAGATACAAGACTACGGCAAAGATCGCCTTCGTCCGGTTGAAGCACTGGTTCAACCGACGAAGCTCTGATATTTCCGAAGCCAAGCTCGTGAGGCAACTTTTCTTTATATTTCTTAATACCTTCTCAATTACATCTGCTGTACCTTTATAGATTAGGCTCAGCAAAGGCTTTCAGTTTTCCGAAAGCTAGAAAGGCATAACGTAATCGAAACGGAAACAAAGCTACTCGGAATCTAATCCAATACTCAACTCTATCTCGGAAGGAGATACTAATCTATACTTTCCTAACTCAGCTGAACTCTTTCCTTCAACTCACGTCTCCTGACCGGCAGCAGTATCCGTGCCGTGTACATCTCCCGAGTCCGGTTCCAATTCAGCAGCTTCAGCTGGAAGCTCCCCCGTCGAAGCTATCTTGCTGCTGAGACGCTTGCGCCGTTGATAAGTCCTTCCAACAAAAGCATCCACAACATTACCTCCCTCTCCACGAAACAGCTCGTCCTCGAGCTGGAACAAGGGATAACGCTGCCGAAAATCATCCAATCGGACCCAAGTCGCATCAGCTGACGAACACCCCAACCACTGAACAAGAAGCTCCCACGTGCCACGATTGAGACGAGCTCGGACAATAGATATCAGCGAAGGAACAACACGACCATGCACAATGTCTGGAAGGCGGCCAGAAACAGGTGGCAGTGGCCCGAGATATTGCTTTAGTAAAGCAACATGAAAAACATTGTGTATACGAGCTTTGGGCGGGAGTTGAAGGTGATATGCAACCGTGCCAATGCGTTCTTCGACCAAAAACGGTCCATAGAAACGAGGAGCCAACTTAGAATGTTGTGGGTCAGTGATAGCAACTGCGGAACGGTGATGAAGACGAAGCCAAACCCAGTCCCCTACCGCAAAAGTGAGGTCCCTGTGATGTTTATCATACTACTGCTTCATATAATCTTGAGCTTGAAGTAGACGTTCGCGAATTTCAACAAGAAAGTCATCACGATCACGGCACTGACGATCAACCGCCGCTACACGCGCTGTGCCTGGCTGGTAGGTCAACAAAGTCGGTGGATCACGTCCATAAACAACCCGAAAAGGAGTGGACCGCAAGGCTGAATGATAAGAAGTATTATAGCAAAATTCTGCCCACGGAAGCCATTGAAGCCATTGCTTAGGACGATCTCCCGCTAAGCACCTTAAATACATAGTGATAGTGCGATTGACTACTTCAGACTGACCATCAGATTGTGGGTGGAAAGCAGAACTCATATTAAGCTTAGTGCCCGCAAGACGAAAAAGCTCTGTCCAAAAGTTACTGGTGAAAACAGGATCACGATCACTCACAATAGAACAGGGAATCCCATGGAGATGAACGATATCATCGAAGAAGGCGCGAGCAACGGAATTGGCCGTATAAGGATGACCCAGTGGAATAAAGTGGTTGTATTTAGAAAAACGATCAACAACCGTTAAAATAACCGTTTTGCCGCCTACCTTGGGAAAACCTTCAATAAAATCCATGGAAATATCCTCCCATACTGCCGAGGGCACACATAACGGCCGGAGAAGTCCGGCTGGATGTAAATGATCCGTTTTATTTTTTTGGCAGACCACACAACCTTTGATATATTCGCGGACCTTTTTGTGAGCAATAGGATTGAAAAAGGTCGCACGAAACCGATGGAGAGTCTTCTGGACACCCTCATGACCAAGACCATGTGCATCGGCAAGTAATTCAGGCCAAAGGATAGACGAATCAGCCACAAGAACTCGGCCTTTAAATAAAATCAAGCCATCAATGAATGTCCACCCGGAATCTGCAGTGCCCGCAAGAATCTTATCCCGTAAGGTGGAGAGCTCGGAAATAGAAGAGACCTCCGTTTGAAGCACATTAAATAAAGCGAAATTGGGACCAGATAATGCCCGTAATTCCATGTCCTCATCACGCCTAGAGAGAGCATCTGCTGCCGCATTCTGCTTTCCTGGACGGAACTCCACCGCAAAATCATAACCAAAAAGTTTGCTCACCCACGTATGTTGAGGAATAGTAGAGCCGTTGATCGAGCAAAAATTTCAAGCTATAATGATCTGTCCGAACAAGAAAAGCACGACCCCAAAGATACGGCCGCCAATGTCGTACAGCTTTAACCAGTCCAATTAATTCTCGTTCATAAGCGGCCAACTTAGCATGGTGAGGAGCGACCGCCCGACTGAAGAAAGCAAGTGGACCTCCACCTTGGTGTAGTACGGCCCCAAACCCGGCACCAGACGCATCACAATCTACCATGAAACGCTTAGTGAAGTCAGGAAGATGAAGAGCAGGTGCGGTCACCAGAGCTGTCTTTAAAGCTGCAAAGGCCAAATCAGCATCGGTTGACCATGAAAAAGCTTCCTTCTTGAGTAATTTTGTGAGAGGAGCCGCCACCGAGCCATATTCCTTAATAAACTTGCGGTAATAACCGGTGAGACCGAGGAACCCACGAAGCGCCCTAATGGTACGTGGTGTTGGCCATGCCTGAACTGCGTCGATCTTGTCGGAATCCATAGCCACACCATGCCCGGATATGATATGTCCGAGATAAGCGACTGACTCGACGCCAAATAAACACTTAGATTTCTTGAGAAAAAATTGATGATGCTGCATAAGTTGTAGAACAGTCCGAACTTGCTGAAGATGTTCGGCCCATGACGAGCTGTAAATCAAAATATCGTCAAAGAAAACCAAGACAAAACGGCGAATAAATGGCTTGAGGATATCATTCATGAGCGCTTGAAATGTCGCGGGGGCGTTTGTCAGGCCGAAGGGCATAACCAAGAACTCATAGTGGCCATGATGTGTACGAAACGCCGTTTTCTTAATATCCAGTTGGTGCATCAGAACTTGATGATAGCCACTGCGTAAATCAAGCTTGGTGAAGAAGCGAGCACCATGGAGTTCATCTAACAACTCATCAACGACCGGGATCGGAAATTTGTCTTTGATTGTTTTGTCGTTGAGGGCACGATAATCCACACAAAAACGCCACGATGCATCCTGCTTTTTAACCAACAATACCGGTGAGGAAAATGCCGAAGTACTGTGGCGAATAATACCTTGGGCCAACATCGCATCGCATTGCTTCTCAATCTCGTCTTTCAAAAGTTGAGGATAACGATACGGCCGAACTGCAACTGGAACCGTGCCCGGCAGAAGGTGAATGTGGTGATCATGTCGTCGGGCCGGCGGCAACCCGTGTGGCTCGTCAAACAGACCCGAGAAGTCCTCCAAGAGGGCGCCCATCAAGTCGTTTCCAGTAGCAGCACAAAGATGGCCTTTGGTGGAGGTAGCATCAAGGCCAGCCCAAGTCACCCGATGATCGTCTCGCCAGAACAACATAGTCAACTTTGTGAAATCCCACAGAATAGGGCCCAAAGTGCGGAGCCATTGCACTCCAAGGACCACATCAAAGCCGTCGAGGGGAATCACGTAGCAATCTGCAAAAAATTCTTCGCGATCAATAGCGAAGTGCAGGTTCGTGCACACACCTGAGCTTTTCACACGGTCACCGTTGGCCACAGTGACGCCCATGCCCGGCCGCGGTCGTGGAGACAAACCCAGGCGGTGCGCCACTGATTCAGCGACGAACGTGTGAGTGGAACCCGAGTCCACCAGAGCCAACAAGTCCTGTCCGTTGATGGCCATCTTCAATCGCATTGTACATCCAGTGCGAATACCAGTCAAAGCATGTAGGGAGATCTCAACATGATCAGCATCAGCTGGTGGCTCGTTGTCATCGTCAAGCTCGAGGAGGAAAATTCCCTTCATGGAACAACGATGGTTCCGAGAGAATTTTTCTGGGCAATTGTAGCACAATCCCTTGGCGCGTCGATCGGACATCTCCTCCAGGCTGAGTCGTCGAAAGCGGGAGGGAGGGTGGGCAGCGGTGCCAGCAGCTGCCGCTGGGACGGAAGGCGCTGGGGTGGTCGCTGTCGTAGCTGCCAAAGGTGATAGGGTGGTCCTGGTTGTCAACGCCCCGGAGGAGAAGCGTGAGCCAGCAGGGCTTCGTTGAGGAAGCTTCGGATCTGCTGTTGTCTCATCGAGACGTTGCTCGTACGCCCTTGCCAAACTCATGGCTGTTTGGAGATGTGTTGGATGTTGAAGTTCTACGTTGGTCTGTAATGGCTTGCCCAAGCCGGCGGTGAAAAGTTGGACTTGTTGTAGCGGTGAAAGTGGCTCCACACGGCATAATAGTGCCAAAAATTTCTTTTGGTATGCGTCGACCGTCGTCGTGCGTCGGAGTTGAGCCAATTCGCCCAAAGGATTGTTGCGGATGGGAGGCCCAAACCGCATGTTCACGAACTCGGAGAAGCGAGCCCATGAAATAATACCTTCGTCGCGTTCCAGTTGGTAGTACCATTGTTGGGCGGCGCCGATCAAGTGGTATGATGCCAACCAAACACGTTCTTCATCCATGGTGCGTTGTCCCCGAAAAAATTGCTCACACCGATTGAGCCACGGAAGTGGATCTTCTTCGCCATCGTACGTCGGAAAGGAGAGCTTGTGGAAGCGAGGAACCGTGCGCCGATCTTCGTCATCGCGAAAACCACGCTCGGGAGGGTAGTGAGCTTGAAGCCCCATGGTCGCCATTGGGACCGGTGGCGCGCGCAGCAAGATCGCCTCCTTTCTTCCATCCAGAAATCACTTGATCATGCGCGGCTTGTTGCGCCTTGATGCCGCTGATTTCCGTCATCATGATCGTGAGTTGTTGGAACACGTCGTCGAGCGTCTTGGTTTCCATAGCGAAGGGTGGTGGCGATGGCTCTGATACCAAATTGATATGGCGTGGCTAGCGAGGAGGAAAACAACGTGAACAACGGAGATACAAGACTACGGCAAAGATCGCCTTCGTCCGGTTGAAGCACTGGTTCAACCGACGAAGCTCTGATATTTCCGAAGCCAAGCTCGTGAGGCAACTTTTCTTTATATTTCTTAATACCTTCTCAATTACATCTGTTGTACCTTTATAGATTAGGCTCGTGAAGGCTTTCGTTTTCCAAAGCTAGAAAGGCATAACGTGTCGAAACGAAACAAAGCTACTCGGAATCTAATCCAATACTCAACTCTATCTCGGAAGGAGATACTAATCTATACTTTCCTAACTCAGCTGAACTCTTTCCTTTAACTCATGTATCCTGACCGGCAGCAGTATCCGTGCCGTGTACATCTCCCGAGTCCGGTTCCAATTCAGCAGCTTCAGCTAGAAGCTCCCCCGTCGAAGCTATCTTGCTGCTGAGACGCTTGCGCCGTTGATAGGTCCTTCCAACAAAAGCATCCACAACATTCTGACTAATTTTTGGCAAAAAAAAAAAAAACAAAACAAAACAAAAAAAAACTGACTAGTTCAAGTTCGTTATTACATTTCTTTACTGACATAAAAAATATTCCCGCTACGAAGTATGTACTCATGGCCCTATTTAAATTTTGGTCTGTAAATTAATCAGAAGTATTTTGCTCAATGATCTATGGTGGATGCTAGACATCGCATCAGTATAAGAACAAATCACAGTACAAGAGCTGAACAAGAAGAAAGATCATTACAGACGAGTAAATAACAGTTCTTGGTAGGCCATCAATTCTCAAAATTTCGGGGATTTGAGTCCTAAAATAATCATACCTCGTCCCATTGCAGCTTCGCCAAATAAGAAGGAGAGTTCTTAGAGATTGACAAGTCAGTGCGCATGTAGACAATACAGGCCAAAAACAGGAGGAAGAAGCCAGTAATCAACATCATCGGCTCTCTGAGCAGTGAGATGTTATTGAATCTGTAGTACACCTGCATATTACAAAGGAATCAATTGGAGTAATAAGTTTGCTATGGTTCACATAAAACACCACTGAAGTAATACACAAACAACTCACGGAAAGTACTGTTGATAAGATTAGCCTTTCCCATAGAAGCTTTTTAGTATCGTCACGTGTGATGAGAACTAGTATTATATTCTTTTTACAGATTCTTCAGTTACAACTCAAACTTTACATCAAACAAGTGCCCAAATTAGTTGCTCAATAATAAATCAGAAGAAAAACCTGGAAATACAAATTATGCTCCGGAATAACATCAGGCTTCTCCAAGACAACCACTGGCCTTCCAGCAATGTCAAGGTGTGAATACTTCACCTGCACCACACATCACTGTTGTTACAACAAACGAATAGGATGAGTTTAGTTGTTCAGTACATCATCCAGTGAAGAATTACCTCTTGCCATTGCTTTGTTGGAGATGGAACTGAAACTTCAATATCCTTTGAACCCTCAGGTAGAACGACCTGTCCAAAAAGAAAGATATTACAAGGGGAAAGGGACATTAATGTGAAATTATTCACATTACAGGAAGCAATTGCGCAAATAAAATTAACAGTGCAATATCAAGTTCATGGAAACATGGGCAAAGTCATGTTTCTCATATGTCATGTCTAACCATGATACTGTATTCACACAATTTTTCTAGAAACTTATTTACAAAAACAACCTAAGGCTCAGGGAAAATAGGGATAATTCTGTCTGAAGGATAATACACGAGATGATAGCTAACACGAGGTTCCCTAAAACAAAGTAGGCGCAGGATTTATTTCAATACCAAAGAAATAATCAGATCATATGGAAATTATATTTAGGGTCTGAAATTCTGGAACAGCGGAACTCAATAAACCAAAGCATAGAACACAAGGGAAAGAATGAAAAGCTTTATATGCCTGACGATACTGGTTTGATGCACATTGACGACATACCTTTACAGTAAGCTTTTCCATGAGAATCTCCTCCATTGGAGAACCAAATGTGATATTGAGAAATCTCTTTCCGTCAGAATTGAAAACGAAGTCTTGAAGAGGCAAACCATAACCAATGGTAAAGGTTGTTTGCCACCCACCAAACAATGGAAACCTTGGTTCAATTTCCAGTTGGGTCTGCAATATGATAGTTGGACATGTAAAACTATTCAGCGTATAATCACCTTTGCATTTTTGTTGGGAACATTAAGACATGATAATTGAGATAGATAGCATCGTAGCAACAGTACCTTCTTAGAATCACTCCACAAATGCGATGTTGAAATGTTACCGATTTCATCTCTGTAATAAATAGAGTGTGCCCTTGGAGGCAATCTAGCAATAAGATGTCTAAAAGATGAGACCCCTCTTATGTAAGGTCTAGACTGGTAATCAATCCTGCAAATAGGAACATAGAATCAGTTATTTCTGGGCATAATTTCTCTCTCCAGTTACAAGTTGAACTACTTAAAACACAAGTTAGAAAGGAGACAAACCTGGAAAATTCACCCTTAAGTCTGGCACCACCATGAGCAATATTGTAATGTTCCGTAATCTGTACGTTCCCCCAGTGAGATATCTCTATCTCCCTTATAACTTCCTTTGCAACTGCAAATGGGTTGTTGTTCTCAAAGTGCACAATAACAGGGGAGTAGGAAAACGGGGGAAGATCTTCAAATGGTCCATATTTTAGCTCTGAATCCACAAGTTTTGTGTTTGGATGCTTTGTGTATGACTCAACCCTTCCACCAGGCAATCTGATACTAAGTGTCTGTACCTTAACAGGGTAAGGTGACAGATAGTGAGCGCTATCCTGATAGATAACAAGCTGTGATTCGGCTTGTGTGATTTCTTCTGGGAATGGTTGGAGAGAGTGCGTAAACACAGTCAAGACATCTAAGTGAAGGATCTTCCCCTTTTCTAAAGCTTTGTGTAAAGATGCCGAAAAGAATGTTAGTTCTGGGGGCACTCCAGAAGGCTGAACAACCTCAATCGGAAGAACAGTACTTGGACCCTTCACTTTTCCCTCAGTACCGAATGCTCTTATAGCTGCCAAGTTATTTGCTTGGACATTGGGAAAAGCTAGCAAAACTTGCGAGACAGGTTCAGGTCCGACATTTTCAACCTAAGAACAATGGGGACTATATAAGTAATGGCAGAATTCCAACATAAAACAAATGCATGAACAAAACGCAGAATTCCATCCATAGGTAAGCACTTGCAAGAAACATGTGTATTATAACACAAAATGGTTTTAAAGAGTGCTACTTAAGAGTTTTAGAACTGCTGTTATTTTTATTTTGGCACTCAGAACTGATGGTGTTGGCAGGTATACTATAGATCAACCATGGATTCCACGAGCATCTGCTGTATACTGGTAAGAAAACTGGCAAATTTTCGTGAGGCACAGAACTCGACGTATCTCAACTACGAGAATAAGAATTTGGATACTGGTGACCTCTAGGCATGAGCTGTTAGAATGATCTCAGCCGATTAGCCCAACGGCTAATCGGGCCTTGATCCGCGCTCGATCGGGCGCCACCCCAACCTTGGTGATGGGCCTGTCGCGCGCGCCATAAATAGAGGTGGGGCCGCGGCTCGAGACACGAGGTTGGCTTTGAGCCGTACACCCCACCAAAAACCCTAACCGATCTAGAGGTCACGCGGTGGCGACGGAAGCTCCTGCGCCGTCACCGCCTTCATCGGATCTGCCGCCACCGTCGCGGTCTTCTCTTCGACGACCGCCGCCGCTACCATGGCGGCTCCTCTTCTTCCTCCGACGGTAACCTCTCCTCTCCTCCCGTTCTCTCACATCATGAACCCGAGCAAGAAAAAGGAAGAACGGCAAACAATGGTATCGAGCCTTACAGCGTCGTCGCCGCCGCGCCGTTTTAAATCGATCGCGCTGCCTCGAGCTCGGCGGGGAGCCGCGCGCTTGCTACTCGCGTCGGGTCCCGCTGCCTGCGCGCCTCTCCGTGACGCGCCGCTCCGCGCTGCCGCGCCGTCGCCGCCGCTGGCGCCGGGCGCGAGCCGCGCCCGGCGCGAGCCGCCGCTCAGCGCCGTGCCGCGCGAGATCTGCGCGCGCGCCGATTTGCCGTGCCGCGTCCGCATCCGCGCGCGGCGCCGCCGACGCCGCCGCAGCCGGGCGCCGGGCGCGAGCCGCCGCCCGCCCGTGTTGCCCGCGCAAATCGCCGGTCGCCTCGTCGCTGGCCGCCACGCTGCCCCGCCGCCGTGCTCGCGGCTTGCGCTGTGAGGCGGCGCCTCTCCGCGCCAGCCAATGCCGTGCGCGAGCCCGCCGGCGCCGCTCCTCCCGTGCGAGCACGCCGCCGCCTCTCGGTGCTCCGGCGCGCTTTGCACGATCCGGTTTTGCGCCGTGTGGATGGGCCGGTTGAGGCTAGGTTTTGGTGTTTTTAGGTTGTGGCGGGATTGGCCGGGCCGTCCGTCGCACGGACGCCGAGATCGGCGAGGCTCTGGCGAGCGGCCGGTGGGCGAAGGCTGCTTTGGCCCGCAGCGAAAGAGGCCATGGTCGCGACGGTTTGGGCCGCCGCGCACGCGCGAAGCCGTACGAATGGTCGCCATGGGCCAAAATGGCATTATGAACAGTAAATCTGATAAAAAGTGAATTAATGTTTTTTTTTTCAGAAGCTTTTATGAGTGAATTTGATTGAAATTTGATTCAAAAATCTCTGTAAATTTTGCACCAACGTGTTAATTTTTCAGAGATTAAAAGTGTACAGTATATAGCTTCTGAATAATGAATTATTTTAGAATAATTACAGTTTCCGCTGCAAAAGATAATGTTGATTGATTTTTCATTATTAAATTCGAACCAACGGGAGAATTTAATTTTGGAAAAATAGAGATAATTTCCAGAAATTTATGATATTGTTATTTTCTGACCAACGTTGATGATAACAATATTGTAATTTTTTAATTGATGCTTTTATGCGTTATATCTATTTCTGCCCAACGGTGATGTAGATTTAATGTATAGATGAAATTGTTTTAAATTGTATGTCGTATTTTTGACCAACGTTGGAAATAAGACATATGATTTTAATGTTACGTTCTCACTTTATTTGAAACTTTTCAGGCGGATACAACTTGATGAGTTGTATCGAGAGATCCCACTCTCAAAGGAGATAATTATGGAGAGTGGAAGAAAAGATAGACTTAGCGTTTATCTTGGTGAGGTGGACTGGGTCCTCACTACAAGACGCCCCATCGAGCCTATGGCACGGTGAGGATCAAAATGAGGATGATCTTGCTTGGCGAGAAAAGACAGAGGACCATGCTCCTTACGGATGTCTTATGATCTTGAGCATAAGAATGGACCACACCAACAAGAAATGTTTGGTCGTGATAAAGAACACGATTGAGCTCGCAATTGTGGGCTCAATCGCAGAGTGTGACATCATCACGAGTACCTTGAGAAAATAAAGAGTCGCCATCGCTCTTCAAAGACATACGCTACACAAATTAAGCGACTTGTGAGAAAGGTACTCAAGGTGGCATAAGAGAGCACATACTAAGGATGAGCAACTTGGCATCAAGCTTAAACCAATGGATTTGGCTCTCAAGGATGAGTTCCTAATTCATTTGATTTTTGCTTCCTTGCTGAAAAAGTTTGACACCTTTGTTGTCAATTACAATATGCACCGAGAAATGGGACTTAGAAAAATGCATAGCTATGTGTGTGCAAGAGGAGGAAAGTTTTAAATCCTCACATGGTGGTTCTATCAACTATGTGAAGGACAACAAGAGAAAGAACTTCAACAAGAACTCTCCTCAAAGAACAAGGGAAAAGCCTCTGTCCATCAACCTCAACAAAACAAGTTTGCAGTAGAAAAGGATCAGTGCCTTCATTGCAAGAAAAAGGGACATTACAAGAAAGATTGTCCCGATTTCTTGAAAATGATTATGTCAAAGAAAGGTGAGGACATTATTACCTTCATAAATGAGTCCCTGTATGTACAATATTCAAAATCTACTTGGTGGATTGATTCAGGTGCAACTGTTCATGTTGCCAATAATATGCAGGGATTCCGTTCGACGAGGAATACGCAAAGAAAAGAAAGATGCATTAAAGTCGCAAATGGAGTCCAAGCTGAAGTTGAAGTCATTGGCGATCTTTCATTAGAGCTTGTTTGATGGCTTCACTCTTTTACTTAGAGATGTTCTTTATGTTCCTCTTACAGAGGAATTTGATTAGTGTTTCATGTTTGGACAATGATGGTTATGATTGTCATTTTGGAAATGTCAAGTGTGAAATAATGTTTAATAAAGAATGTGTTGGTCTTGCCATTTTACAAAATGAGCTTTATTTGTTATCATTATGTGATGATGTGAATGTCGATGCGATAAAGGAAACGTCGCGTGCGAAAGTGAATGAATCTCGTCACGAATTTAAGCAGAAACGAAAGAGAACTCTAGATGCGTCGTCGAAATTATGGCATCGTCGTTTAGGCCATATTTGAGGGAGAATAGAAAGACTAGTTAAGAATGATATTCTTCCTCCATTAGAGTTCTCAGACTTAGAACAATGCAGAGATTGCATTAAAGGAAAATATGTAAAGAAAATTAAGAAAGACGCCAAAAGAAGCACAGGAATTCTACAAATTATTCACACAGATATTTGTGGTCCTTTTCCTGTGAAAAGTGTGGATGGATATGACTCGTTCATAACATTCACAGATGATTACTCCCGTTATGGATATATTTATCCAATCAAAGAAAGAAATGAAGCCTTGGATAAATTCAAGATATTTAAGGCTGAAGTTGAAAACCAACACGATTTAAAGATTAAGATAGTCCGATCGACCGTGGGAGTACTATGGTCGACATACCCCATATGGACAAGTTCTGGACCTTTGCAAGGTTTTACAGAAAATGGTATAGTGGCCAAATTTCTACACCAAGAACCTCAAGAAATGGAGTAGTGAAAAGACGCAACCGCACTCGATGG
The DNA here is from genome assembly GCA_036346255.1 of Ampelocalamus luodianensis. Classification (NCBI taxonomy): domain Eukaryota; kingdom Viridiplantae; phylum Streptophyta; class Magnoliopsida; order Poales; family Poaceae; genus Ampelocalamus; species Ampelocalamus luodianensis. Next base: position 2,532,800 of record CM070622.1, read on the forward strand.
ATATGGTGCGAAGCATGATGAGCTATTCCACACCGCCATTGAGTCTATGGATGGAGCGTTGAAAACCGCCATTCATATTCTCAACAGAGTGCCTAGTAAGTCGGTGCCCAAAACACCGCGAGTTGTGGGCGGAAGAGTTCCTCACTAAACCACTTACGTGTGTGGGAGTCTGCACGAGGCTAAAGTATTTAACCCAAACCTTGGGAAGCTTGATCCCAAAGCGATGAAGTTGCCATTTCATTGGCTACCCCGAAAAGTCAAAAGGTTTTCGTTTCTCCGTCGCACAGATATACAAAGTTTGTAGAAACGAGACACGCTGTCTTCTTAGAGGATGAAATGATGAGAGGAAGTATGGTAGCTCGTGAGATTGACCTTGAAGAGAAGCGGGTGTATGCACCCACTCAGATGATTCAAGAACCATTCTTCACACTACTCGCCGTTGCCGCACCGACGGTGCAAGACAACTGTGGTGCCAAGACTGTTATTGTTCCTCCCGTGGCAACAATGAATGAGAATGAGGAACTGTTCTTGAGATCCTATAGAACCCATTGCCACAGATGAGGGAGCAACAAAGACCTCAAACAGAAAATGTACCAAATGAGGAGGCCCAGGAGGTCTCAAAGAGTAAGAAGATCGGCTATTTCGATGATTATCAGATTATCATACAGAGGAATTTCAAATGGAGGATGATCCCACCTCATTTGAAGAAGCCATGAAGCGAAAATTCCTCAAAATGGCTTGAGGCCATGGAAGAGGAGATGAAATCCATGAAGACTAATAAAGTCGGGACTTGGAAATTATTCCTAAAGGAGCCAAAACAGAGGTCAGTAAATGGGTCTACAAGATAAAGCTTGACTCCCAAGGAATGTAGAAAGATACAAAGCGCGACTTGTGGCAAAAGGCTTTACGCAAAGAGAAGGGATTGATTACAATGAGACCTTTTCTCCGGTCTCATGTAAAGATTCTTCGTAATCATAATGGCATTAGTAGCACATTATGATTTAGAGTTACATCGATGGATGTAAAGACGGCATTTCTTAATGGGGATTTGGAGGAAAATGTTTACATGGCACAACCGAAAGGTTTTGTCGTGGAAGGAAATGAAAGAATGGGATGCCGCCTAAAGAAATCGATTTATGGGTTAAAACAAGCTTCAAGACAAGTGGTACTTGAAGTTTGACATCAATAAGAAAATTTGGGTTTAAAGAAAATGTAGAGGACAAGCGTGTTTATGCAAAGTTTAAAGATGGGAAGTTTATCTTCCTAATCTCAGTATGTGGATGATATCCTCTTGGCAAGTAGTGATGTCGATCTGCATCGAGACTAAGAAGTTTTGTCCTCAAACTTTGATATGAAAGATCTTGGTGAAGCTTCGTTCGTTCTAGGATCAAATTCACCGGATAGAAACAAGGGATATTGGGATCATGTCACAAAAGGCATACATAGAGAAAGTCTTAAAGAAATTTTGTATGCATAAATGTAGTCCTTCACTGCACCTATAGTCAAGGGCGACGAGATATGGGGTTTTTCAATGCCCCAGAACCAAGACGAGCTCGATCAAATGAAATCGGTTCCATATGCTTGGTGTGCGGAAGCTTGCGGTATGCTCAAGTGTGTACGCATACGACTTAGCGTTTGTTCTGGGTTATTTGGCGATTCCGAGCAATCTCGAATAGAACATTGGAAATTGATAAAGAAAGTCTTGCGTTATTTGCAAGGAACAAAAGGCCTCATGATGACATACTGAAGATCGATTCACTCCATATAGTGGGTATCTGATTCGATTTTGCGGAGATGATAGAAAGTCTACATCCGGATATGTGTTCACTCTCTTGGAGGAGCTATATCGTGGAAAAGCTCAAAGCAAACCGTCACTACATCGTCCACAATGTATGCCGAGTTTGTAGCATGTTATGAGGCTACGGGCGGTGAATCTAAAGAAGTTCATACCCGGTTTAAAGTGGTTGACGACATCAATAGACCACTTAAGTTGTACTGCGATAATGAACCCGCATAACGTATGCCCACAACAATAAGTCAAGTGGTGCTGCCAAACACATTGACATAAAGTACTATGTTGTGAAAGATAAAGTTCGGGATCAAATTATAAGTCTTGAGCATATAAGTACCGCAAAGATGTTAGCGGATCCGCTTACTAAAGGCTTACCACCCAACATGTTCAGAGAACATGTAGCCGGCATGGGTTTAAGGGAAAGCCTATGATTCCTGGACTAAAAGATGGCCCAAAAGGATTAAAGTAACTATTTCAAAACAGAGAGGTGTATTGTAACTGTCAAATCCATCGGCGATTGTCCGTGACGATGAGGCATGTTCTATGCACTAATCTGTGATGGAATGAGTAAAGTCAAAAGGTAATTAAAGATAAAGCATAGATTGAGATCAAGGGGGAGAATGTTAGAATGATCTCAGCCGATTAGCCCAACGGCTAATCGGGCCTTGATCCGCGCTCGATCGGGCGCCACCAACCTGGTCGATGGGCCCTGTCGCACTGCGCCATAAATAGAGGTGGGGCCGCGCTCGAGACACGAGGTTGGCTCGAGCCGTACACCCCAAAAAACCCTAACCGATCTAGAGGGTCACGCGGTGGCGACGGAAGCTCCCTACGCCGTCACCGCCTTCATCGGATCTGCTTCGCCACCGTCGCCGGTCTTCTCCTTCGACGACCGCCGCTGCTACCATGGCCGGCTCCTCTTCTTCCTCCGACGGTAACCTCTCCCTCTCCTCCCCGTTCCCTCTCACATCATGAACCCCAGGCAAGAAAAAGGAAGAACGGCAAACATGAGCTAGTGAAGGATTCGATTCATGGAATGCTAACTTCAAGAACACATCGCAGCATTTTTTTATCAGGGTAATGAGACAAGAGAAACGATTAACACTAGAGAACTAAAGCGCAGCAGCATACCTTCAGCGAAGTGAGGACGCGAACAATATGGGACGTCAAATCAACCTGCAACGGAAGAGAAGACCCATACACCGTCAGATACGAGACAAGTGCGGCGTGAGAGAGGAGACGGGTTCGGAGATCTGGAGCAAGAAGTGGGGGGCTGGGGAGGCCACTGACCTTCCGATCTGCCCTGGAGATGACGAGATCGGAGCGCGCGGTGGGGGCGAAGACGCCTACGAGGAGGAGGAGCTGGAGGAGAGCGGCGGGGTGGAGCGGCGTCGCCATCTTCGGCGGCCAGATCGCGTCGCGGGATGTTGGTTTCGCGGCGAGATGGTCAGATGGGGGAGGAGGAAGCGCTTTAAAACCCTCGGGCTCGGGACTCGGGAGAGTGTGCCTGCCTGCCTGGGAGGAGGCGAGGAGGAGACTCCGAGACTGGGCGTCCGAGTCAGCGTGGTGGTTGGGTGCGATCCGGGCCTGGGCCTGGGCCTGGGCCTGCGCCTGCTGCGGAAAACTCTGGCCCGTCCGGTCCGGTGTAACAATAGCGCTTTCAACCAAATGAAAACTTACAGTTACTGTTCTGTTATCGGCCATGGCCGTTATGTACCATCCTACCACTTAAAATGGTATAGAGTAGCTCTATCTTTCGTATCGGTCAATACCGGCTATACTGACTCGATACCAGTCAATATCGGTAGAATTGATAATACAGTCTATTGAACTCATTAAAGTATATGTTATATTTAATCCTACTACTATGTATTAGGAGTAATACTACAAGTAAAATTTAGTGTATATACAATTAAATATATATATATACTTATAAATATTTAAAAATTAGAGTTGGTGACCGTCCGTCCTCCCTACCCTTTTTGGCGTCCGTTGGATCGACAAGCGAGGCACCGACAGTCTAGATCGCGTCACTGAGCATCATTGAGCACGATTGACGACCCAACATGATGAGACTATGATTTTTTTAACCCATAGCAAAGTATAGGCATTGAACTAGTACTTATAAATATATATCATTATATTAAACTTCGAAACGGTACACTGGTATGAACCGGTACCAGAATATACCGTTTCAAGAGCTAAATCCGTATGAACTAGTTTTTTATTTAATGTTTTTTAAATAATATTTTAAAGTTAACTCCTCGTTAACTTTATTTTTCATTCTAACCCCTTTGGTCATGCCATAATTCGCGGCGTGACCGAACCATTCTATCACGTCACTTTTCTCGGCGTGGCCAAATCTACCACGCAAGCCGTCGTACGCACGTCGTGCCAGCGTGGAGGGCATACGTGGCCCAATCCTTGTCGCTGTCATGCCAACACGCGTGGCGTGACAGAGGTGACTTGGGGGATACACGTTATTTATTGAATTTGTATATCATATAAGCAGAAAATTTTAGCTCATATAGCTGGAAGGGGTTCCCAAATGAAAAAAAAAATCTTACAATTGTTACAAAAGATACACGAACCATTTGGATGAAAAGATGAACTTTTCCTCAGGCTCATAACTGCCAATTGTAAACATAGCATGGTAATCACTTCACAAGTTCACTATTTTCTGTGTACATGTACATCGTATTTAGCATTTGATTTTACATGGGCAATTGGTCAAAAAATTAAAAACCTGATTTAAGCTAGCAAGAAATGAATGGTGCTAACTGAATGCCCAACCCTAAGAACTATATCTTTTTTTCAAACCTGCGTTGTTTCTAGTTTGAATCAAGAGATGGGTGAATAGCCAACCACATCCCAATGCAATGATTGGTGGTGCTTGTCGTCACTTAGGGGTTGAAGACCAACACGCCTTTTGGACCTTTATTTTTTATGTTGTGTCTTGCTTTTTGTTTAACGCTGTTGAGCATGCCTTGCCACGCCAAGAATTGAATACAAAAAAAGAATGGAATTTGAAATAGACTTTATAATGTAGTTGTGAATTACATGGCGCGCAAGGTTTGGTTGCGTGCATTAGGAATGACATCATACATGACTCAACAAACGAAATACACCTACGATACATGTGCACCTTTTGGGAATAAAAAAATGTCGATTGGAACGAAGTTAATTAGTTTTGGCGGCCCATCGCTCCCTTCCCCTTGTCTCTTGACTGCCCGTGGCGGTGGCCAATCTCGAAGTCAGCCATGTTCTGTGAGACGAGCTGGACGATTGAATGATGTTAGAATAACACAACGCATGGCCAAATTAATAATCATGATGCAAAATTGAATATAACCTACTTTTTCGATTCGGACTGCACCCGGGTGATGGGGAACGCTAGTATAGTCGCCGGTCTCACTAGTAGGAGCATTCCCCTTATTCACCGCGCGTTTGGTCCAGTTGTACTCAGCTTCCTGTTCGGTTGTCCTCCACCATCACCCTGTTTCCTTGGGCACCTCTAGTGCCTTTTTAATTGGTCGGGTACATAAGGTGTCCAACGTTTGAAGGTCTCGGCTCACATCGCATAGTTCAACATGTACTTCTACTCGATGAATGCTCTATCGTACCTATATAGGCCATCGATCTATTTGAAGAAGTTGCATCGCATCTCCGGCTACCATTTATGCGCAGATATAATTACGCTACTGGAAACTATCTGGGAACCGCTACTGGTGCCTTGGCAAACATATTTAATTACGAACATTTTTTTCAACGTGTTTAGAAAAAATTCCAAAATTTACATTGTGCGTGACTTTGAAAATGTTGCCCTTCATCAAAGTAGGATCACAACAGATTGGCATGGCCAGCATATTCTTGGTTGATGCTAGACCAACAGATGCATAGACAATGGGATTTGGATCCTATGCTGTACTACATAGGATCACGGTCTAAACAGTGATTTCAGCCTGTAAGAATAGTACCCGTTGGTAGCACTGCAGCAAATACTGTAAAAACAGTTGAATATCTACGATACTATTCTGCTATTTTCTTAGGTACTGTAGTGCTTGATCTATACCGTTCGTTTTGGATCAATCGAACAACAGAGAGAATGACCTAATGCATATCACTGCGCTCCTCTGCATTATACTATGCTAATGCAAAGGATTTGTTTCTAAACTAAACTTATATTTCTCTTCCACATCTTAACATTTTTAGCTCCTCTATCAGTATCCTGATTTTGTTGTTGGGAAATTTTGATAAATGCCACTGCTTAGTGGCCTTATTAGAGATATGTCACTTCTCAGTTGAAAATTCGAATTATGCCACTGAAAAACTAGGGTAGTTCAACAAATGCCATTATGAAGGTTTTTACTCATTTTTCCTCAGATAAACCCTTGTATTCGAAATCCAAAACGTATGGACAATAATGCCCCTAGCTTTGCTCCACGAAAAACACCATATCCAGCCCAGTGGACCTGCTCCGCCTGTACCTTGACGTGCGCTCTCGCGGCAGGTTCGCCGCCGTCGCGTCCTGGGCGGCCGTCGCCGAGAAGGCTGGCGTCGACCCGGCCTTGGACGCGGCCGTCAAGCTGGTGTACGCCAAGTACCTCTCCCTCCCGGAGCAGATCATCCGCAAGCCAGGAAAGCAGGAAAACGTGTCCGAGAGCAGTGGCAATGCCGGCCACCGCTCGAACGCCAAGAAGGACAAGTTCCTGTCGCCGACCAAGGACCCCGCGTGCGCCGGATTGGCGCATCTGAAGCGGAAGAGGGAGGTGCTCGTGGGGATGCTCAACTGGGTGGGCCTTGTGGCGAAGAACTCAAATGAACGTTGGGTCGTCGGGAAGAATCCCGACAGCCACTTCTCCATGGCGCTTATGCTCCGGCGCCAGATGTTTGCAAATAACGATAGCATCGATGTGCCTCGTGGGTCTGCCTCGCCGCAGGTAATTCCTTGCCCCATAGTTTCGATTTTTGAATGTAGCGCTTCTGATAGATTTAGTTGATTCTATGCTTGTGTTCATTACATTGGGGATCTAGATTCAGAATGTGGTCATTCTTTTCAGTCTGTACAATTATAGCTGTTGGTCCTTAGATTTACCTGTACATAGCTCTGTTCGTGAAAAATGGAACCACAGAGCATTGTTCAGGATGCTGGACTGAGGGTCAACAGGATCTGGTGTTTTTCATGGAGCAAAGCTAGGGGCATTATTGTCCATACAAAATTTGGATTTTGAATACAGGGGTTTGGGTAAAATCCTCCATAATGACATTTTTTGGACTACTAGTCATGTGCCCGTGCGTTGCAACGAAAACTCATACTTGAACCAAAATTTCAGTATACGGTGCATACTAACCTTGTCCAAAGCATAGTATTCACTCGAATATACAATCATAGAATTTTCAACAAAACCATACGAGATCTAACAAAGGTTTAAACATGATTTGGATTTGGCCATTTGAGCTAGTAGCCTGTACCGGGCCGCCTTATGTTTCCCGTTGTTTTAATATTACTACCAGGTTGTTTTAATATTACTACCAGATTGCATACTGTACAGATCTGCATCATTCCAGAAGAAATAGTATAGAGTACTACTATATACTGTAACGTGCATACTGTACATGACAAAGTTCTATGTTTGGTTCGTCAAACATCTTTATGTTTTCCACCTATAGTACACACATGGAGATACTGGCCTTGCACCAGCCATCTTCGAGAATCATCGAATGCCAAGCTTATGAAAAATGCTTCTCGATTCCAAACAAGTAACTGCACAGTGAGGTTATGTGGTACGAACAGAACCTGCACAAGCAAAAGCATAACATACCACATGCAGCTTCTGAACAAAGCAAAGGATCTATTGAGGTGAAAAGAGAGTCAGAAGTATATTCTTATTTCTTTTGCCCCCAGGCTGCCATAAGCTAACATGGAATTGAAATTGCTATTTATCCAAAAAAAACTCAAATTGGCAATGGATAAAAGAGCACGAGCATCTATCATACCAAGTTGTAGGACTCAACATCAGGCGATTGGAACTCTACAACACATATTGAGGACATCATCTAAAGGTGCCTGGTCACCTGTGCCCTCATCTTTCCTTGCATATGACAATTCTTTCCCTTTGAACACAAACATTCCACCCTAACACACATAAAAAAACTAACAAACCATTCCATGAATCAAGACTATGAAATTCCAAAATAAGTTCATATGATGGTGGCAAGAGCAGTTAAGTATGGGCAAATGATCTAACCTGTAGCAGGACACTTGCCCTATCATCTAGGGTTGCTTCAATTGTATAGTTCTTCACAGCCTCCTTGAGGGAGTCAAACCGAGAAACCACTTTCACCTTTCAAAGAAATATGTTTAACTGTTTATGATAGTGTCCAAGGCTCCAAGCATTTTTCATGACAAAACAACTACACAAGTGAAAAATCACTTCTACAAAACTGATGCTTACGCTGGCTGGGTTGAAGAATGTGCAACCAATACCAAAATATAGACCCAAAAAATCATAAGCCTAAAAACGTTAAATGGAAGTCATATGCTCAGGAGCAGAAGAAAGAAAATGTTTTTGATGGATAACCAAATTTCAATCCACAGATAAATGATCCTCACATACCAAATATGGTATATTCATGTAGGGTGCCTGTGCGTTGCAAAGAAACCTCAGAAGAAAGTGATACACAAACGAGATCCTAAACCGCATAATAAATATCAATATTGTATGATATTAAGAGATGTTGAATTTCCCTTTAACACATAAATCGAAGTAATACAAATGAATCATAAAGGTGAAATACAAGAGATGTTGAAATATCAATGCTTGTAATATCATGAAAAATTTAGTAAATGTTTTCAACAATTAAGACATGGACTACAAACAGTCCTTCCTCTATTTTAATACAAATGAATCAATAATCGCTAGAAGATGCATGAGTATGTACCAACGATGGTTTGGTTGTACGATTCGCCTAATTTCAACTTTGAACTCCACAAATTCAACTTTCCATTAATAATGAAACTTTCAACTCGAAAAATTTGCATAATTTCAACTCCAATTTTAATAACTACAGGTCGAATTCAAAGCTTTCAAACCAGATTCAAAAGCTTTCAAATCATTCATGTATACTTTCAATTTGGACTCTGAAGCTTTCAACTCAAGCCCAAAAAATATGCAAAAATTGGATTAAAAAACATTGAAATTGGGGATGAAAACTTGCAATTGGGGGGAGCTTTCAAGTGGGGATTTACAAAACTTTCAACTAAAACTGAGTTCACCAGGGGGGAGTTGCAATTACGCTACCTCACACGGTGCTCGATGCCTTCTCCGTCGGTCAGATGTGTGGCGCCACCATCGTAGGATACGGTCGTGCAAGAGAATGTTGACACTTCTCTCCATTGATATCATAAACGTATGAACCCTGCATATGTATGTTTATACAAGGTAAGCAAACAGATATAGCTCAACACTTTCGAGTGGAGCAATCAACATGTTAAGCTTTATTTTCCAAAATCCAATGCTACATTTCAAGAGAAGTAAAAGGAAATAATGCCACAATTGAGAGACACAACCTCATATCTCTCAACAACTAGCGGATGTAAATCATTGCTCTGCCAGCCAGCTATGAATGGTGCCCACATGCTATGTCCCTTAAACCTGGAAAGATCATCATACTTTGAAAATCAAGAATAGCTAGTAAAACATATAGAATCCAACTCTGCATAGGTCTCAGTGCATATGAGCGGACTATGTGCCAATTCTACAAATGAAATGAAAACTCAGATACCCATTTTCTTTAGTTGAGTTAGACCGAGGAGATGGTACTAAACTAAAATATATGACTGAGTATTAAGGCTTGTCAAGTAAGATGGACCCAAATAAGATTTATGCCTATCAAAGAACTTACTAAGATGTTTGAGCAGTAGGGCTTAATCCTGAGCTAGAATGTTGATGACACCCAAGCCTCCCTATTGTTTAGGACAAAGAATGCTAAAACGCAAGTAACCATTGATTCCATTCAACTTTGAACTCCACAAATTCAACTTTCCATTAATGAAGGAACTTTCAACTCGGAAAATTCACCAAATTTCAACTTTGATTTTAACAACTACAGGTCGAATTCAAAGCTTTAAAACCAGATTCAAAAGCTTTCAAATCATGATCATGACAAAGAATCGAACATTGCTCAAGTATTAATTCCTCACAACCAAAAACTCGGTATGTCATGCTTCCATGGTCACGAAGATCTAGAAATTACCTTGAACTCGTGCGGAACCACGGTCATTCTCGGATATTTTGGACTCGTCCCTTACCCTCTAGAGCTCGACTTCATCTTCTCATCGATGACATGTGGTCGGGATGGAAATCTGCAGATAGCAACTCCAAATATCACATAGCAACTCACAATATCACATCCTCTGCCAAAATCAAAACAGTTATCTTAATTACTCACAATATCACATACAGCTGATGACATGAGTTTATGAGCCAGTTAATTACTTACCTTGACCCTACCACCATCGCCAAAATCAAAATCATCGCGCAATCTATCCATCTTAACAAAAGCAAACCAGATGATTTCCACAATAACCGATGGATGGATCATACATCACTACTTCCCTTCTTTTCTTCTTCTATAAAATAATCAATCAAGAAGAAGAAGAAAGGAGAAACTTACCTGGGAGAGGAGGGACATGAAGCGGTCGTCGGCGGTGCATGAGACGTTGAGGGTAAGGAGGGCCTGAGGCACTCGTCGGCGCCTTGATCTGGATCTGAGGACGGCAGCCAATGGAGATCCATGGTGTACCGCAGTGTTGGGCGCGGGGTAGACGAAGGATGGGCGGCATCAAGGGGGGGGAAGCGGGCTGCCGAAACTCGCTCTATATTAACCTCGCCTCGGCCTTGTCTGCGATCTCTCCTCACACCTCACACCTCCATCTCCTCCTCTGCCATCTCTCCTCTAACCAATTGCCGCTGTCTCACCCTAACCTTGCGCTCCGCCTCCCGAGCTCGTCGCCATGCCTCCTCCACTCGCCCACCTCGTCGTCGCCGACCTCCCACGACCTCGTCGCCCCCGGCCTCCTCCAATCCGTGGCCCCGGCCACCTCTACTTCGTCGCCCCGGCCTCCCACGACCTCACTCTCTCTACTCCCCCTTTGCTCTGTGATGTGGATTACTGAGAGCTAGTGTTAGTGCTCTGTGAATGGATTGAGTTGATGCTACTGTGATATGGGTGATGCATGTGTAGTTATTGTTGGATGCTCTGTGAATGGTTTATTGTTGGAGGCTCTCTGTGCATGTGTAGTTCATGCTGAGTTATTTGGTTTGGGCAAAAATATAGATGGCAGATCGCGCCTTTGTCCCAGAAACCGCCATAACTTTTGCATACGAACTCGGATTGCGGCGTTCTTGACTTGTTGGAAAGCTAATGAAAAGTTCAATCCGAAAAAGTGAAAACCCCAAAAAAGGTCGTTTATAGCTTCAAAACACCTCAAGTTTCAAACCCATTTTTGGTTTTTGCAATAGAAAACGCTATCACAGACGGTTCGAAACACGAACCGTCTGTGATAAAAGCTATCATAGACGGTTCTGAACACGAACCATCTGTGAAACGTCAATTATCACAGACGGTTCTTGTTCAGAACCGTCTATGATAGCTTTTTTCACAAACGGTTCTTGTGCCGAACCGTGTGTGACAGGCTTTATCACGATGCTTTTTGAACTGCGTGATAACGCTGTTATCACAGACGTATAAAAACACAGACGGTCGGAAACCATCTGTGATGACGGTTCCGAACCGTCTGTGATGAGGCTTTCTGTAGTAGTGAGAAAAGGTCACTGAAGATACAAGCTTTATCATGGAAATTGTGGCATAAATTCAGTTTAATTGTGCACAGGTCAATATGAACAATAAACAATTTTCATACAATTCACCTGGATGTTTCCCTACAATTTCAAAAAGTATTATCAATACTCAGAGACTTACGATTATTGCTAAATATTAAGGTAAAGATTTTTTCTTTTGACAAAGACAAGGACCGATGGTTTCATATAAGCTATTACGATTAAAATATTATTGTTTATCGAATTTCAAACCCATGCAAAGAACAGCCCATATGGCCTTAGAAGTTAGAACTACTATGCTAAGGCTTTTTGTTGCGCCAAATCAAGCGTAGTTTTACAACATGCCCTTGTCTTTGCTATGATCTTACTTGCTATGTCACTTTTTTGGGGGTCATTGTCCCACTTACAAAGAGATGCCTTCGAGTTACCTAGAGCTCATGTTCGCACAATTTGGGCTAGCAAATTTGTGCTTTTAATTGGTCGAACTCAAAAGGTAAGCAATTGGTGCTTAGGCGTTAATCTCATTCCAAGCTTGCTATACTGACTTGCGACATCAACAATAATTTCATCTATCCGATGGCTTGGGCATGCAAAGTGCGAAGACTTACCTATTGACCGTGACATAGCGAGTATACGAGACGCGATAACCATTCCGATCGATGACCTTCCCACTGCGCCTCAAACCTTGCACGCTCATCTTTCCTATCAGTCAGAATCATCAATTTCTACTCTCATGGATTGAATCGGAAAGGGTGTTCTTCATTTCTACAAGGTGATGCATCGCACCTCATGCGACAACAGTACCCTCTTGGTCATGGTTCCCAATCACAGCAAATCACGAAGTTTCATCCATAGACTTGGCAATAGCCGGAACAATTGTTGCATCCATAGACTTGGCGCATCGGTTGCATCCGCGCCATAGATGTTATCACCGCCCAACAAACACGGTCCACGATGGATAAGATAATAAGAAAACTTAAACTAACAGAGCGTCCGTTTCTTGATTCCCGATGAATCTCAATAATAAGATACACCAAGATGGGGCAATTTTGGATCTGCGCTTTACTAACACACCAAAGAATTGCAAAGCGATCACACGATCGTGGCTTGGCGCATGCAATCTTGGTGAAATCAAGAACACTAAGCATTACAGATCCCAAATATCGAGCCCAAGAAAAACAAATTGCATCATCAAATTGATTTTTCTTTCGCTTCCATTCCAATCAAAGCAACGATGTATAGTTCGATCTAAGACAACAAGAAATGAAAATTCGTCCATGAAGGAAACATACCTTCTTGTGCTTGGCGTTGAGCTCCTTGGAGACGAGTCCTTCGTTCTTGGTCGAGCGGGAATCCTCCAACCCGAACGAAAATCGCTCCCAAATCCGGGGCTAACGACAAGAATAAACCAAAGATTTCGGCTTGGGTTGGATTCGGTTCTCTGTCGCCATTGAGACAGAGGCGTGGGAGTGGGCGGTGCGGGAGAGGACGAAGATTTGGGAAGCGGCGAGAGGGCGCGGACCTTCCGCCGGCGCGGAGAGTGGGCCATCTGCGGCGCGGCGCGACGCCAGAGGCGGAGGTCGTCGCAGCGCTTCTTGATGAGGCTCTCTCGCGGCGGCTCTTGCGGATCTCCACCATGCTATCCTCGTGTTGGCGGCCATCCTCCATGTCTAGCGCCACCATGTAGTGGTCGCGCCGCACTCCGCCGCTCGCTCGGCCGCGGCGACATCGTCGCCTCGCCTCCTGCTCGCCGCCGCGCGCCTTCATCTGCGGACCAAGAACCCAACAAAACCAAACACGAGACGGAGATCTCGGGTATGGAGGCGGCGGCAACGGAGATCTTCTCCGTGGCGCGGAGGAGGGCGGCAGGACCTCGGGGTATGGAGGCGGCGGCCGAGGGGTGAGGTCGCGGCGGCGAGCTACGCGGCCGGATGGGAGGAGGTACGGCGCGGAGGCGAGGGCAGCGCCGCGCGAGCGCGGAGGATGGGAGGAGGATGGCCGTGAGGCGAGGGTCACGGCGGCGGGTGGCGCGGGGCGGATGAGGAGGGTCGACGTTGGCGTGGGGTCGCGGATGGGAGGTGGAGGAGAGGAGAGGCGATGAGGTGAGAGGTGGGTCGCGGCACGGAGAGGGAGGCGCGCGGTGAGGAGGCGGGCGAGGAGGATCAGCGACGGTTCGTGGAGAGGTGGAGTCGCGGCGTCGCGGTTTTGGAGGACCATCGCTTATTTGGCGAACCGTGCGCACGGAGAAACGAGAGAAGAGATGCAGATCCAACGGCTCACATAGCACGAAAGAAAACAGATCCAACGGCTCACATCGAATAAAGGAGGACACACCATCACCAACTCCAATATTTAAGTAGTAGAGACTAACTTTCTAGTGGCATAATTCGAATTTCTAACTAAGGAGTGGTATATCTCTAATAATATAAAAAATTTCCTTTGTTCTTCGTTGATATCCCAAATACGGCGGCATATCTCCTGCACAAGCACTCGTTTGTAGACATATGCACATAGGCAATCTTGTCCATCCATTTCATGACGTGCGGTCGAGATGGACAGAGAGCCCTCCCACTCGATGCATGTTTGCGACCCCCCCCCCCCCCCGTGTGGAGTTCTTTCCTTTCATTTCTAACCCCCGCACGGAGCTCCCATCTTCCTCCCGCTCCTCCCCAGCACAACCCGCTGCGCCGCCAGCTAGGGTTCGGCCGCCGAGTCCCCCCGCGCTGCCCCCTACGTCGCCCGCTGCGTCGCCTGCTGGCGCCGAGCCCCTACGCCGCCTCCTGCGCCTCCGCACCCGCCTGCGCCGCCCGCCGGAGCCCCTGCGCATCCGCCACACACCTCCCCCTGCGCCTCCGCCTGCCGAGCCGAGCCCTGCTCTGCCCGAGTCCCTCCCCTCGCGCCTCCCTTCCTGGGGCTGTCTTGGTGCATGGGTTGAACATAAGAATGTTGTTTGACCATAGGGTTCTATACTTCTATCTGGCCTGATGTATTTGGTTTCTCCATTAAAGAAATATGCTAGATTCGTCTTATCTTCCTCTTTAAAGAAAAACAAAATCTTGACTAGAATATTTGGGTTTCACAATGCTTGCAGGTATAAGTTCACTCTTTTTAACGAGCTTTACTTTCTGGTAGCTGGGGGTACTGTTTGGACAGGTATGCTGTATCTAACTTTGTGATGGTTTGTGCTTGTTCAGATGTCCAGCATAGTGTACAATCTGGATGGCATGAAGATAATTTCTTCTTACTTTTCATGATTCCAGTATTTTTTATGCTTAAAGCTATATTGCAATTGCCTGAGTTTCCTTTTAGTGTCTACTCATTTCCTTTCCAAGTGCCAAGATCCATTCTTTTTTCCCTTTTGATCATGTAGATGGTCAACCTCCAGTGATCGATGAAAAAATAAGTCCTGCTTCTAATCATCATAAATCTTCAAGAAAGGGTACTAAAGACCCCAAATCGGAATCAGTTAAAGATAACCATGCCAAGCAGGTAGCAGAGCAAGTCTCTAATGGAGGTGACTTGACTAATGGTGAAGAGCGAAATGTGTCGAAGTAAGAGGGAGCTCGACGGCATTCAGGTGGAACTGCAGGCTACTAATGCTAGTGAAGTCAGTCTTGATGTGTTCAAAGATAAAGCACGCTAGGCATATGACCATGCCTTTCACGATCATGCAATATGGACTTTCCTATTGTGGATTTTTTGTGTCACTATAAATTTGGTGGTGTGAGACTGCTTGATGAATTTGTGGGTTTGTTGTTGTGTAAAAAGATCTTCATGGTTCCCCTCCAGAAAACCATGAAGATTTGTTCTATCATGTAATTTGTTGTAATTTTGGTAGCACTACAGCAGCTACTCTTGATGCCAGATTATGTAATTTTGGTTTCAAGAAATTTGGTAATGTACTGAAATGTTGTTTGAAATGCATGATTTTGTGATATCAGAATGTCTTTTTTTTTCACATATACCAATATTTGGATGTCCCTTAAAGTTCCTTCGATGCTGATTTGATGGATTGCTCGTGGAGGATCAAAATGTTCCATTCATTCGCGGTCTCAAAATACGATGAGCCTATGTATGCAATTACTCAGTTCTTACCATTATTGTTTTTCTGGGACGGTATACTGACAAGTAAATCTGATTATAGTTGCTTCGTTCTTCATTGCATGGTTGATAGAAGCCTGCCGCTGTTATCTTTATGCCCTGAGTAGGGGACATATCAAGCTTGTCTATCTGGGGAAATCTCAGGCAGTGGCAATCGTGAATTGTGATATGGAACTTGTAGAAGTTTTATTGTTTCAGGTTGTTAAAGCAGATTTGAATCCTATTGTAAGTCTGCTGAATCTCTCCCTGTTGAGCCCTTGGAGCCTGGTGATTTGAAGCCAGAGAGCACAAGATATGATGCACATCCTTCAACAGCAGAAGAAAAGCATGGTTGCTCCACTGAGTCACCTACATCTAAGCATGTATATGCAAAGTTCATGAACCATTTCATCCCATTATCAGGTATGCACTTGACAATCACATTTCATGAACCAGTTGCAAACAACATTTCATCCCATCATCAAACAACATTTCTGCAAACAACACTTCATCACTTGACAATCACATATCAGGTATTCACTTGACATTCACTTGCAAAGTTCATGAACTATTTCATCCCATCATCAAGTTCAGACAAGGCAATCACAATGTTGCTTCCATTGCCTAGACATTTTCAGGAATAAGTTTACACATTCAAGTCCATGCTTCCATTCCAAACAAAAAAAAAAATAGCACATACATTTTGATAATTCATACAACACAAAACATGCATCTCATTCACTCATACTCTGGTAATACAGAATCAGATACATTTCGAACAATTCATACATCACAAACTCAGCATGTCAAACAGCTTCGTGAGCATTGCCCCCCATCAACCCTAATTATTGAAACAAACTGGACTGCATTTCGGATTCCAGATTTCACACAGCATTCAAGCCACAATTCATTGCAGCATTCAGTGGAGCATTCAGTGTAGCATTTCAGTACATTACATTTCTTGAAACCAAAATTACAGCAACAAAGTCATTTCTTGAAACCAAAATTACAGCAATAAAGTCGTAATTCGGCACCATGCATTATCAATACACAAGAGCATGTGTGATTCTGATACATTTGGATACTGAATCAAATACATGGATACTAAATCAACTAGATTAGGGTGAGGATGCACCTCAGTAGCGCACCAGGCCGGGGACCGAGCCGGTCGGGCCGGTGGCGCAGCAGAGGGCGCGGGGGCGAGCGGAGAGCCGGGAGCCAGGGGCGCGCCGGCTAATCCGATCAGGAGGATGGAGCGGGTGGAGGCGGCCAAGCCGGCGGCAGGGAGGAGCTGCGGACTGGGGGCCGAGCCGGGCCCAGGGAGCGGGAGGCGCACAGCCGGGGAGGAGGAGCCGGAGCCGGGTGGAGCGGAGGTGAACCAGGGGGCGGCCGGAGGCGGCCAGGCGAAGGAGCGGCGCGCGGCCAAGAAGCACCAGGAGGGGAGCCATGGGGGAGCGGCGACGCCATGGGGAGAACTGGAGGGGAGAAGTGGATTTGGGAAGGAGAAAGAGGTTGGGGGGACGATGGGAGCTCACGGAGGATTTGGTGCTGCTGCGGGGGTGTTTTCGCGAAATGCTGTGTAGTGAGAAGGGGAGGCGCGCCCGCATAGATCTTGGCCGCTCAGATGAGATCGGACGGCTGCAGTTGCGTGTGTGCATATGTTCACAAAACAAGGCATGTTGACCCGATAGGTTGCCCCCGAATACACCATTCAACTCTTTTATTCGCTCATGTATACAGAAGCCACACCGCGCAGCCGGAACGACGCCGCCGCGAAACCGCGGCGCCCAGCCCGTAGA
Source organism: Ampelocalamus luodianensis (assembly GCA_036346255.1). Lineage (NCBI taxonomy): Eukaryota > Viridiplantae > Streptophyta > Magnoliopsida > Poales > Poaceae > Ampelocalamus > Ampelocalamus luodianensis. The sequence continues at coordinate 2,550,313 of CM070622.1, forward strand.
TTCCCCACGCCCGGCCCCGCCATGGGTGCCGAGGCCACCCAGATCAGCGCCTTCACCGCCGCGGCCGCCCACGCGCTGTGCCTCGCAGGCCTCGCTGCCGCCCACTCCTTCGCTGGCCGCGGCGCACTCGTCTCCGACCCCGTCCTCGCCCTCCGCCTCCTCGTGGTACGATCCCGTCTCCTCTCCTCACATCATCGCCGCCTCCCACGTATCCTCTGCTCCCTTTCCTCTTCTATCCTCTGACCTCGGACTGTGCTCTTCTCTAGGTCTGTGAAGCGCCGCTTGTCATCGCGGTGTTCAGCTTGCTCCGGCGAGATCCCAAACGCTGCTCGGTGCGGCGCGCGACCTGTTCGATCAGTTGTTTCTTCCGATTTCGATGCCAAAGTTTATCTGTTGTTCAGTGATGGGGTGATTGGGTTTCTTTAATTGCAGTTTCTTAAGGCATCTGCTCGAGGATTGCTTGGCTTGCCCATGGGTTAGTTATCTTCTTTGCTGCGTTTGCACTTTGATCCTCTTAGAATAACACGCGTCATTACTCCATGCTGAATGCATTACCAAAAGCAAAAAAAAAAAGCTCCATGCTGGAGATCTGAGTCAGTAGCCAGTACTCACTGCTTAGTAATATAAGCCGATTTGCTCTTGGAATAACAGTCACACAAGTTGAGTTATTCAAGATCTGCTTATCTTTCTCGTTTTCATTTCTTTATTCTTATGATACACACTGCTGTCTGGCAGGAGCATTCCTAAATGCATTTGCCGCGATTGTTCTTGGTGCACCTGTTGGGATCAAGTAAGTGTACAGTGTAGACTGACAAGAACCTTTATGGTTGTTGTTAGTCTCTATGCTTCACGCTAATTAGGAAGCATGACTAGAATCACCATTCATGCTGTTTGTTGTATATTTCACCTTATGTCATGTATCTGATTTTAGCAGAATTGACAAGGATATTTCAATTCATGGATACCAGCCTTACATACAAAATATCCCTTGTCTGATGGGATTGCACATTTGCAGGTACTGGATAGCAACAACCTATTGGTCGCTTCTCATGTCCCTGTTCACAGTAAGTGGCGTTTGCCCTTCTTTACTTATACTAGACTGAGCACTTGAGCACAACAAGATTGAAAACAAGACAACTATCAGTTATGCTTGTCTTGTGCTGATACTTCTGGACAGTCATGATTTACCACTTTATAATTGTATAATTGCGGCAAATCGAGGCACAACAAACTAAATGCATGACCTTGCAGTTTGTTCCCGCAGCATGTGTCTTCGGAGCATCCAAAGTCAATTGGCAGAATGTGCTTTCTCATTCCATGTATATTTCTGACTTCTAAATAAATTTAATATGCAAGAAGTTCATCCCATGGAGAGCTTTTTTGGGTACTATCCTTACCTGACACTGTAGTTGATTTTGTCTTTTCGCACGCCAGTTATTGCAGACCAACTGATGTTGTGGACTACATGATCTCTGCACCTTCTCATGGAGCTGTAATTGGAGCATGGCTTGGTGCTTGGCCTATGCCCCTTGACTGGGAGAGACCTTGGCAGGTAAATACACTGATTGTGAAGCTCATGCAGTGTGTTGTTAACTACCTAGGCACAAGTATAATGAAAGAAAATAATCATATAGAGATGTTTATGCATGTTCAGGTGATAATATAACAACTTAAACACTAGTTCATGACTAGCTTTTCAGAGATGTGACACAAAATGCATTAGTATGTCTGATGTTCTGTCACCTCCTTTATTTCCACGTTTCATCATGCATCTTACGTTCGGTAAGTATTTAGGGGCACATGGACCAGGCTTTCCTTTTCTCGAGCCTTACAATTGTCTGTCTATTCTGATTGTCCCCATCTTGATTTTGCCACTCATGATTGTGTTTCCTTTGATCTCCCTTAGGAATGGCCAGTATGTGTCACTTACGGTGCGATTGCTGGGCATTTGATTGGCATGGTAGTATCACTGATCCTGATAGTTGCCCACAAGAGAAGAGTTCGTGTCAAAGCTGACTAGCCTATGAATGACGAATGCCTTTGTTTTGTTTTTTTTTTGGTTATGATCTATCCACATTATACCGCACAGCAATTTTTCCACAAGACTATGCATTTGTTGATTAGATTTCTTGTTGAGTGTAAGTGCTTGATGCCTTTCAATAGGTTCATCAGGTAATGGATTGGTGACACTTTCAGTTAACCTTTTTCGCAGCTATAGATTATTCCTTGAATGTAATGAGAATGATTGGTGACACTTTCAGTTTTTTATAGAGAATAAGTAGGGAGGTTAAGGCGTTCTGGATTGCAGCTTGCGTGTTTTTCCAAAAAGGATTTGTTGCACAAAACTAGCTTATATTTTTTGAATAAACGAAAATTCCCTAATCCCTATTGTATCAGTCCCTAATCCCTATTGTATCAGTCATCACATATTTTAATTATATGTTTGCTATACAACAGACAACTTCACAACGTCATACAGAAAACTCGTCCCATCACCGCTGCATTCTGAACGAAAAATCAGCATTGGCGATGTCAATATCATCGGCCGACGATGACGGCTCCGCCGTCCCGTCAGGGTCGAGTCTGTGCAGCGGCTGCGCCACGGGATACATGTCCCTCTCAGGGTCGAGTCTGTGCAGCGGCTGCGCCACGGGATATATGCCCGTGGCCTCCTCCAACCTCGGCGAGGCCGGCGTGCTCTGGGGATCATCCGATCTCACCCTTTTCTTGTGGAGGAGGTGCACCGGCGACGTGACTCGGCTTGGCGACGTCCCACGGCTCGGGGTCGTGTCACCGCTCATCTGCGCTATGTACGCGTCTTCCTCCCGGATCTTCTTCTTCTCCCTCGCCATCTTCCGCCAGTTCATCAGGGCCCTAACCGTCTGCTCCTCGAAGATAGTCTTCTTCATGTGTGAGCCCATCTGCAAGTGAGCGCACACACAAAAGTCGGATGTGATGTGTTCCTACATATATCCCTTTTTTTTCTTTCCAATAGCATTTGTAGAGAAACGATTTTATATAAAAAAAATGGGGCAATTCGCTATATGCAACTGAATAACTTTGGATCTTTACAATATGCTACTAGTGTCTCACTATCATGGACATTGGGGCTACATGTCAGCCATACAATGAGTGATATATTATGAATCATGTAGTTATCCAGTGACATATTGTGAATTTTCTCAAAAACAATTTACCTGTGTGACGAGTGCATAGAGTGGGAAGGTGATGTAGCTGCATAGGATCTGGAGAGCTACCCCCACTACGACTTTCATGATGCTAAGGCCCATGTTTACATGGAAGCATTTCTTCAAGCCAGGGGTGGCCTGTGATCAGAGAACAACCAAAAGAAGTTTGTCAATGTACTAGTTCAGTAGTGTGTGCATAACACTTCGGGACTTAGGTCAATGTAAGCAAGCCGCTTACCAGTGTCCATACGAAATGTGCCATCTGAAAAGCATTCTATTGATTATTCGATCGGCGGCATGAGCAGTCACAAATGGATGTTAGTAAGGCGTTTTGTCCTGTTTTTAAAGTAGTTGAATAAGATTGTACCTGGAAGAGTGTTAGGTGTATGAGAAACAGGACCCAATCAGGCCGGTTGAACCAAAAGAACTTGTTGCTTGGTTCAACAACAGGGCCCCCCTTGATCACAGTTGCCCGATCTTGTATCTCTTGGGCCATCTCCATAATGACAATCTCTAGCTTGGTTCCAATTAGCAAGAGGATCTGAAAACCAGGGCATGTTTATTTATTTATATTGCAAAATCAAGTTGCGATTGGGTTGGTTGTCCCTTTCGACAAAGGAAATCACACTTACGATGAGTGGGACAAAAGAAATCCAGATGAGCGTGCCGATTCCTACACAGAAAAAAGTTGCAAAACGATGGTGATTACGACTTGCGGGACAAATTCGAAGCAAGTTTGAAGAGGAAGAGAGAATGAGATAGGACGAGCCATACCGTGAATATCGATGAGGAGTGTAAGAATCGCCACTAACCACAATGGGAGGCTGCAAAACCAGCCAAATGTGTCAATATCCCAAGTACCAAGACCACAACTTAGCAATAGCATAGGGACCATACTGATAATTACTCAAAAACCTATGGAGCAAATATATTTGACTGTAGAGAGGATTGAACCTGATCCCAACAACAACTTTGAAGTCGTCCTCCAACGATCTCTTGATGTACTTGTGGAAGTCGAACTTGCTATTCTGCGACAAATGCGCCTGCATAAAACAAAGTTCATTAATCCTTATACTGTAACAATTGCAAAAGGTAACCTCAATAGCTTGCTCCGTTGTAACAATGGCGAAGAAAAGAGGTTTCGTACATTGATGAAGCCTTCCCGCATGGTCAGGTAGTCCACCTTGGTGACTGACCGGACGAACTGCCTGAAGAATGCCACCTGGCAGACAAAGAATGCAGGTAAATAACAAAGGGGATAGGCTGCAGTAAGAATTAACCATGCAGACAGAGATCAGGTGCACAAACTCACAATCCATCTGACTCCAGGGGTGCTTGAGAGGCCTAGATGCCGCCTCACGAACGAAGTCTGATGCGTTAATCGAAATCGTGAAGGATCTGCAAGAATCGAACATATCAGCCTCACTCTGATCGTGCCTGCCTTTAGGAACATGCATTAGGTTCTGATCCTTACCATTTGCGAACTGATACTCCAATGAGTTGGTCTCTGATTCCCATTTCTTCCATTTTTTCATCTACACGAAAGAACATATCCTCTCATTGCAATTCAAATTATGGATTCGAAGTTTTGTTGGAACAAATGGGGGCACTTAACAAACATGTCTGACAATCTGACATGCGGTTAACCACTCACTTTCAAACGCCCTAAAGCCATCGTGAGGACGCTGTAAAGAACATGGAACACCGCGAGCACGAAGATGAATATATGCAGCTGGTGCAGACTGGTTACCGACATGAGCGCCACCTTCCCCTGCAAAATCAAGCAAAATGAAGAAGAAAAGTTATTGCTTTCATCTTCGTATTTACCGGGCACCAAGACGTGCAGTCTGTTCGGCCCAACTCTCAGAGCAACTCTCAGAGCAGATTCGGACATTGCAACGCTGTTCACCTGCTTTGCGCAGATGTCCTCTACCGCGCCGGCCAAGAACCGACGAGGATTCACTTCTTCTCCGGGGTACCAAAGTAGCCCCCGGCGATTGTCCTTGCCACCGCCGGGCCCATCGTCTGGCTTGTCGTCTGCCTTGCACGGTAGCATGATACTGCCAGACTTCATAGGAATACATATCTTGGAGATGTATGTTTGTCCCACAGCGAGGAGCAGGGATATGAAGCCCATCAACATCAACTCTGCAAGTGATCATAAAAGTAATAAACAAAGCAGCCAGAGCTAATCAGGAACGAGGATGAAAGTATGTACTATGCAACACAATTTAATTAGAGTAATGAACTGGTACAGTCCTTGTATATGTGGAAGTGGATGTGTTGGTTGTCTGCTGATATATTCCGAGTGTTTGACATCTTTCAAGTTTGATTTATAAATTTCGATTACAGGTGCACAGATTTTGGTAAGGAATCTGAGAGTCAGCTGAAATCAAATCGTCTGCAACGTAACAAGCCAACAAAGCAAGTTGTTACAGCAGCTCACCTGCTTTGATCTTCTCCAACGCCTCGGACATGGCCTTCTTGTTTCGCTTTTGGAACCACTGCACCAAGCAGTTATATACACAAGTTAACTGATCAGTTGCTTCAGCTAATAGAAATCAAAAGCGCTTGTGAATGATCGCCGCACGAGGGTAGATACGGTGGTACGTACGTGTCCGAGCTTGTGGAGGCCGTGCTCCATGGCGACGGAGAGGAGCACCATGAAGGTGCAGACGAGCGCCACCGCCCACGTCGGCGTATCCTTCACATCGCGCTCTCCCGCAGCCCCTGCCATCTCCTCCTCTCCTCTCCGCGCACCCTCCCGCGCCGAGCCGAACTAACCACCAACGATAACCTCTTCTTTGTCTCGAGCAAACGAGCTGGCTACGCACGTCTCGGTGGTATCCGAGTGTTGCCGCGACTACGCACGCGTCCGGGCGTTTTTATTACGAGCGCGCGGCTCGGCGGCCTCGTCAAAGCGCGTGCCGGTCGACGGCGTGGCGGCAGCGGAGCCTGATTGCGTGATTTCGCTCGGGAACACCGCGAGTAACGATGCTTTCTAACGGTTGGAGTGGGCTACTATACAGAGAGCTGGCCGGCGCGCGCGCGGGGTGGTTGATCGGCCACGCACGCAGGCTTAATCTGGTGCTAGACCGGCACGGGCACGGCCCCCTTACCCTTATTAATTGTATAAGAGGGCGAATTTGGCGGTTAGTGAGGGAGGCCAGTTCAAACTGTAGGCGTGATTTCTCTCTGTAGATTACTTATCAAACTTGTGTGAGTGTGACGTGCGGCTTGGTACATTTCACAGCAGGTTGAACGATCGATGCTTGTGAATCAACTCTCCTGACTCGTGTCTATTAACGAGACGAGGCATAGCGTTTCAAAGAAAGAAAATTTGTGCGACGCGCGGTGATGTGTTTCCTGCGGGCGTTAAAAACAAAAGAAAAGTAAAAAAAAAAAAAACTGACACGGTTACTAACTGTATACGATACTGCGTAAGTTGCGATGACTTGCGCACGTTGGTCAGGGCGTAAAGGTACACACCGTTTACTGGTTTTTTTGACTATTCAGGGCGATCGGTCCTGCAATGGAACAGTTGGTGTGTGTAGAAGTGCTGGCTCGGAGCGAGTCAAGTGCGACACGATGATTTTTCGTAGGGGTAGTGACGGAGGTAGAACTATCACCCGCGGTTGACGCGGCTGTTCGTTAAACCGACGAGATCAAGTTGCCGGCGAATTCTGACTTACAACCGTCACCCTCAGCGGCCCCACGAAGAACCAAAAGAACTAGTCTCTTCCGCATACGCAAAGGAGAAGGAAGCTATCTCGATGCTATGGCCAATCGGCTCACCACCCCTGGTCTTTGTCCAAAGAAGTTTCGGAGGTCGAGGCCTCGCGATGGATACTACTACGGGAGTTCACCGTACACCGAAGATACTAGCGAGGGAGTAAAAGACTATAAAACCTCTATAGCTATAGGATTTTTATAGGGGTATTGTTGTAATTTCTTACCCCTTAACTTGGAATGTCATAAATAGATTCTCTTATGTATCAAGCAGAGAGGGATTTTTTTTATGTGAATTTAACGCAAATAAAGATATCATTCATCCCTTTGTACTGCTTCCTGTGAGAACTCGCGTATTTAGTTAATCTTTTTTTTTTAGTAATCGGTATTTAACGGTAATTAATCTCGGCTTAGCAGTAAGCTAGCAGTAATTTTTTATCGTCGTTAAGCTTCTAGTTTGTCATCAGCGCGTTGGTTAGTGGGTTTCGTTGCGCGAGCATTTCATTTCTAGTCAGTGGATCAATAGCAGTGCATTCTCATCATTGCATTTCATCAATTGTTATGTTAATAATTACAACCCATAGTAGTTGCATCCAATAACAAAATGTTACATGCATTCTGCCGTAACCCTCCTTGTATCCTCATCCGTTGGTCGCTAGTCTATCGAACCATCCTTTGATCCATTGCCATCGCTCGCCAAGAATACAGAAAACGGTTAGCGAGCCAAGTTGAAAGCAGTATCAGAGAGCAATAGAATAAAGAAAGTGGCCGTCAGATTTTCCCCAAAGTGCAGTAGAATACCCGAAGCAACCTTAGCAGTCGGTCCCTTGACCATCAAGATACCCAGACCAACTGGAGTTAGTCGGCTCCTTGATCGTCAAGATATCCATACCACCCGAGGTCATTCGGCACCTGTCACTTCTGTGGACCTCATCATCCGACAATATTAGAATCGATACCCACATTTTACCGACCTACCTCAGTCAATATCCGAAAACCAATCCAAAGCCCACTTTTGGACCCAAGGTCCTTAAGCCACAACAGTAGGAGCATCATTAGGACCAGGGTCCTTGAGCATTTTTCAGATCATCAATAGTGTATAGTGTCAAAGAGATAAGAACCCAGCTTTTACCATTCAAAAGATCAAGCATAGGAGAGCACAGGGCAAAGATAAGCCCTCCAGCCGAAACATCCCCCATAGCCAGCCTCAGCAGTTCATTTTCCCCCAGTCAAGCCAATCACCATGCACCATTTCACCCACAGCAGAAGGCCAGGGAAATATCAGGCTCAAGCAAAGGAATAGGGTCTTGGTAAGAAATGAATAGAAGCCTAGTAGATAGGGGAATGCATAGCCATCATATAAGAGCAATCGAAGGCTCTGCCTCCAACATGCATTATCCCTGTAAACCATTCCCCCTGGCCGAGCACCACCTCCAATTTAATCACAGAGCACAAACCGCACCATCACCCCCCATTTCATCACCATCACAAACCACAGAAAGCCAGTAAAGGAGAAGCAAGACCAGGAGCCTTCCCTTCTCCCCACACCCACTCTACCTCAGGGCAAAGAGCAAGCCAACCAACCAGGAGCAAGACCCAGCCGAAGGCAAGCAAGGTAAGCCCCCACCACCGCCAAAGATAAAGGTCAAGCATCCACCAGGCCCTAGGGCAGCAAGGAGCTGAGAGGAGCACCAGCTTGAAGCCGGCGCTACAACCCTCTTCCCTTCCCCTCAAGCCCACAAAGAGGTAACATCAACTCACCACAGAACCATTTTGCCAAGCCCCTTTAGTACCACAGAGTTCTTGCATCTTCTAGATATCAGTGTTTCTAGCAATAAGACATCCACAGCTTAAGCCTCAGAGCATCATTATGTCATTTTAAAGCATGCAAATCTAACCCTTAGTCACCGCATCACCATGGTATCACCATTCATGCCCTCCCTCATCATCCATCACAAAGTAGTAGAGGATAGGACTAGGGTTTAGGGGGGAGAGTTTTACCTCAGATAGCAGCAAGGCCAAGCCACCATTTAGCATCCTTTCCAGCCTACATGAGCATCTATATCACAAATCAAACTCATCACAGCATCAGAAAGCAATTTTCGCCCAAATTGAATCTAAGGGGGGGGGGTTAGGGGAGAAGGGCAGAGAGGGAGAGCCGGGTAGCAGCGCAGCGCCAAGGGGGGACCAGAGAGCGCTAACCGACGGTTCTTGGGGGACACAGGCGGCGGCGGCATCAGGAGGGCCCAACCGGCGACGCACGGGCGACACCAGGAGGACCCAACCGAGCAGCGTGGGGCCAGGCACACCCGCAGGAGGAGACGCCGGCCACAGGGAGCCGAAGCCGTGGCGCTAGGAGGCGGCGCAGCAGCAGCATCTGGGAGCAAGAAGGGGAAAAGAGAAGGAACCAGAGGAAGGGAGCTCGGCGCAAGAAGGTACCGAGGCGGTGGAGCAGGCCGGCCGGCGGTGGCGACCGGAGGGGAGGACCCGGCGGCGGCAGGGGGCAGTAAGAGGAGGCGGCGCGTCTGGGAGAAAAGGGGAAGAAGGAGCCGGTTCGGCTGGGTGTGTGGGAGTCGGCCAAATAAGGAGAGAGAGAGGGAGATTAGGTGAGGTGAGGTGAGGAGAGGATTAGGGTTAGAATATATGTTTAGATAATTAGTATAGGATGATTGTAGGATAATTGTGTAGATTCTAATGCGTGGTGTTAGTTAGTATTTTCTTGCATTAGAGTTAGCCAGAGTAACGATAGTTGTTAGTCAGTGGAGCTTAACCTTAGAATTCATTTTGTGGGTAGGAGCTGCATGCGAATAATTTTCGGTAGACGACAAGAAAATCGTAGTTGTGGAGTGCTGACTTGCTGGAGATCCGCAAGATGTTTTTAAATTAAAGGTTACTACTAAAAGAACCAACTGACCCTATACTTATTTTGGCGCTAAAGTCCACTAAGTATTTATTTGAGTACTATTAAGCCTGTAGTTTATTGCGATCGAACTGCTGACAGAGTAGGCGATACCAATTTTGTCAGCGACGGTCATTTCTACAAGTCCGAAGGCAAGCGATCCTCTTGAACATGAATCTAGCTATTTTTAACTGTAAACTGTATATTACTATATCATATACTTATTGCATCCAAACTATTTCTCAAAACTCAAATCATTTAATGTCTATGATGATGAAAGAAAGGAAATGATATGATGAGTAATGAATGTAGTGAAAGATGATGTAATATTATGGCTGGTAAAGGGGGCCCGGGGCAAGATGAAAGAGAGCAAGAGGTGAGACCCCTTTACATATGGTTAAAATATAAGGACCAACAAAACTCTTGCTCGGTCAGATGCCGTATTTGAGTACCAACCATTCTCCTGTTTTGGCAGGCAGAAAATGCTACCTGGTTACGTAATTATGCTCTCCACAATGGGTAAATATATAGGTGTGAGTGTGTAAAGAAAGAAGCAGGCGTTATAGCGCTAGGTGGAGTGTTGGGTGCAGAGAGGATGAACTGGCCCAACCAACATTACCCGAACTCGGTGGTGGCCAGGTCAGCACCGACGGAAAGTAATGGGTGGAGAAATTAATCACGTAACCTGGAAAACGTTCTGTATTATGAACTCGAAATCGCATGAAAGGAAATACGATGGACCTAGCTCATATAGAGCTCAGAATAGTTATGGGTAATGTGGTACAAGCCTGCGCAGTGCTATATCAAATCATGAATTCATGGCAGTCTCCTGGATTGGAGTCTACGGGAACCGCTAGGGGTCTTTCTTCTCTCCGAGTGACTAGTAGTCTTTTCAGAATAAAATTTTGCCACCTAAAATTTTATTGAGTTATTTTCAGAAAAGAGATGAGCTAGAAAATGAAGAAAAGAACAGAGATGAGTCATACAGTGTATTTTGCTATTAATGCTTGCTGAGTACATTAATTTGTACTCAACCTTGCTAGTATTCTCCTTTGTAGATCCTAGTCCGGCCGGGAACTATCCCGCGTGGGACGAGGAACTTGCAGGTACCGGGAAGGTCGCTGGTGATGGGGTCATGGGTTCAAGAAGCCGCGCGAAGTGGATGTCCTGTTATGCTCGTGGGAAGAGTGGAAGATCGATGGATCAAGAAAGGCAACGAAGAAACTTAGTAAATTACTATGTAAGAACTTTAGCCTTGCGTGGCTAACTGAAATAGAAAGTACAATTTTTATTTTATTGTTCTGCTACGTTAACTCTGGTAAAGACTTATTATTCGTTGGAGCAGTGTTCTACTGAGCAAACGAATAGTAATCCGTATGCCTAAGTGTGATTACCCCTGGGGTAATAACACGGGGCGTCGCACTTCCCACACTTCAAAACCTCAGAGACTCCTACCCTCAGCAGCGGGTAGCAACCCTGAGATCATCCATTTTCTACTGTTTGGTTTGAAGCCAGACCAATTCCATACTCATTGAAGTAGTGGTAGAAGTAGCAGCGCAAGAGAGATTAGCAAATTTAACTGTGCTGTTCTCTGTTCTGTTCGTCAGCAAAGATATTTGTGATGGTGTTCACGTGATTCTTTTGAAATACTAGGAAACTTCTGGGCATCACTTTCTTATCTCGGCGTTGAATTCCGTCCATGGCGTGCTAGACCTAGACTGCTAGGTGCGTGATTGGGAGAGTTTGTGTCCTCTCAAAAAACAACCAATATGGTTTGTGTTTCCCTCAAAAAGAAGAAGAAAAAAAAGGCAATATGGTTTGTGCTTGACCTCCGTAAATTTGACTTTCGGAATCTCTGTTATTCTTTCTTGCATCTCGAATGATCAAATGAGGCGTTAAATGAAATACTTTTCCCCTCCTCTCCTCTTATTTATGAACGAGCCTTTTAACCTCCACAAGAAAACAACAAATATTTTGTCTGCGCCGAGTACACACGAAACCATATGGGGGTTGACACGAGCGACCTGATGCGTCACTCATCGGTTATTGCCGACGAGCAACATCTGCGGTCTCCTCTGCGGCCATAACAGCTAAGCGGCTGCACTGCAAGAGCAGATCGACAGCAGCGCGGGTTGGTTCCTTTTCCAGTTTTCTACGGGAGCTGCAGGTGTTTGCATTTCTTTCTCGTTGGTTCCTGCAAGACAAAATATTTGTTGTTTTCTCGTTAGAAAACGCAACTCCGGTCTGTTAGATCATAGAGGTAAATATCACTGAGAGGATAGCCGGGTGACGTCGGCTGCTAGGAGAGAGAAGACTATAGATTGAGAAGACGAAAGGGGGTTAGGAATTATACTATTGTATTTTCATTGCTTGCTTATGAATATTATAGCTCTTATCTTTATATAGATGAGGTTAGCCCCTAACAATATGGAAACTATCATATCTAATGTAACTAATCAACTTAAGATAATATAATATCCATACTTTCTAAATATAAAGATATGTATCTAATTATTCCTAATATAAAGATACTCTCAATCAATAATCTCTAGAAGATAACTTGCTAACAAAGGAAACAACTAATCTAATATGTTTGGTGCACTTATCATGCGCATAAACAGTGTGCATGAGCAGTACTTTCTGCCCATAATAGCCTCCTTTCATGGCCATAGCTCCCGCTGGGCCCACGCTCATGCCAATTTCTCTCTTGTTTCCTCACTTATGTTACATGTATTGCTATATTGTGCATTTCTTTCAAGGAATTGGAGAAAGAGGTTGTGAATGCTTGATGCATGTTTCTTTTTTTTTTTCTTTTTTTTATAAAGTATCTCTCCCATTTCTATTAATAGAAACCAGACCTTACAAGATTCAAATGCCAACACAGAACACAAGTTTTAAGATGACCAAGATTGCCATAACGTAATTTGGTCAGAAAAAGCGAAAAAACTAAGTCGAAGCTCGAAACAGAATCACAAAACAACAAGCTACCATCTAGTTAACAAGCATTAGATTGATCCTCATCAGGTCCCCTTCCAGCTTCAAGCCTTCTGGTCATGGCACCCGTCTTCTTCTTGCCCCCCAAAAACTTCAGTAGCAACTTGCCAAATCGCCCTAGCGCCCTTGATGACCAACTCCTGGTCTGCCTCTTTCTATAACTAAGCCCAAAGATTAATCAAACGGCAGATATCATATATCACTAAGACAGGTTTTCAGGCTATTTTTGTTAGAAACATGCAACATTGTGCATCTTCCAAAATACTCCAGAGAATAGCAGTTAAACCGACTACCACTAGCTTTCTGCCAGGTGAATTTTGAGGTGTAGCAATATGAGGTTCTGGTCTCTGCTCATCGTCGCATGGATCTTCCTTCTTGCCTCCTAATGATCATATGACTAGCTTGATGAACTACTTAAGAAGAACTAAGGATTTGCTGGTAGAGATACTGAAAGAACTGTGGTCACTTCCAAGTGTTGTTGCGGTATGACCTGCTTGCACCACCATTGATATCATAGAAATGAACATCGGAATTCAAATCTAACTGCAATCGTTGCGTAATGTCGTCGTTTGTGGTAGCTCATAGGGTTTACCGTTGGCGCAATTGACAAGTTGAAATCACTTGTTATGGAACAAGATGCTCCTCTTCGAGTCGTCCAAGTTTCTGCAAAATTACTAGGGTAAGTCTAAATAGCAGCATTTCTTCTTTTTGTTTCTTTAGTCTCTTGATGACGACAATACGCTGACCTTCTCTTGGATGACACACCAAACTTGTGAGCAGAAATGCTACAATACCATGCACTGTCCTGATACTCGGCGGAAACCTTACAAAAGGTATCACTCGCTGTCACCCATAGCTAAAGCCATAACAATGTCTTCCATGTTTATGTGTACAACTGTTGCAGCATAGGCAGGACGGTGATCAAACCTTTTGTGGTCGTATCAATCACTGTGATACGCTTCATCATTCTCCCTGCCTGCGGAATCGGTGTGGTGAACTGGCGACATGAACTATTTTTGTAATTTTTGAGGCGATTATTCAGGCAACTTATAAATAGACAGTCTCTATTTTTTAAAAAGGGATTGTCTATTCATAAGTTGCCTGAAATTTTCTTAAGTTTAAGTCATTTGTTGTGATCATTAGATCAATATCTAATCATATGACATCCACTAGATCAATATCCAATCATATGACAATCATATGACACAACAATCTCTACACAAATCCAATGATCACAACGAGTGACTTAAACTTAAGCAAATTTCAGGCAACTTAAAACTAGCAAAACCGTTTAAAATAATATTATTTTTTAACAAAAAACGATCAAAGTGTGGCGTGATTTATCTCCGTAGACGACTTATCAAACTGTGCGACGTGCGGCTTGGTACATCTCACAGCAGGTTGGTGTTCACGTATGCACGATGGAGGCAGGAGGTTCTTTTGAAATAGTAGGACACCACTGGGCATCACTTTCGTGTCATCCTCTGGCTGCTGTGGCATCACTTTCGTGTCACCCTCTGGCTCTTATCTCACAGCAGGTTGAATGATCGATGCTTGTAAGGAGGTTCTTTTGAAATAGTAGGACACCACTGTGCATCACTTTCGTGTCGCCCTCTTGACTCTTTTATCTCACAGCCGGTTGAATGATCGATGCTTGTAAATCTAACTCTCCCGACTCCTGTACGTTAACGAGACGAGGCAGAGCGTTTCAAAAGAAAGAAATTTGTGTGAGCGCGCGGTCATGTGTTTCCTGCCGGCGTTCAGAACGAAAGAAAAGTAAAGCCGACACGGTTAGTAACTGTATACGATGCCGCGCAAGTTGCGACGACTTGCGCACGTTGGTCAGGGCGTAAAGGTCCACACGCCGTTTACTGGTATTTGCCTGTTCAGGGCGATCGGTCGTGCAAATGGAAACAGTTCGTGTGTGTACAGTACAGGTGCTCGATCGGAGCGAGTCCATCTCGTCGGTCTGACGAACACCCGCACCAACCGCGGGTGATAATTCTACCTCCGCAACTCGTAGGGAGCAGCAGGCGCAACTATCCCAATGAATGGCCACCGTAGCGCACTTACTGTTTCGCTTGACTTGGTACAGCAGCTCATTAAGTCGCTGGCGAATTCTGACCAATTCCATACTCGTTCAAGTAGTGGCAGGGCCGGGTCCTTCACGGTAGCAACAGTAATCTTCTGTGCAGTACACTGCATAGGGTGGTGTAGAAACAGTGTTACTGTATTGTTCATAGAACTGCGGTGCGGTTGCTATTTCACTATTTAACACTATCGATTTTCTACTTACACGCTATTGATATGAACCGTTCTCTGACGATCAAACGGTGCGGAAGAGGTCTAGTATCACCGAACTGTGCGCCTCATCCGCTTCCGTAGCGGTAGCAGTAGTAGTAGCGTAAGAGATACCAGTAGCAAGTTTAAGTGCGTTCTGTTCGGCAGCAAAGATATTTGTGTTGGTATCCACGTCTCCACGACACCTAGGATCAGGAGGTTCTCTTAATAGTAGGACACCACTGGGCGTCGCTTTCTGTCACCCTCGTACTCTTATCTCGGCGTTGAATTTCAAACATGGCGTGCCAGGTGCGTAATTGGGAGAGTTTCGAGCGCTCATGATTAGGGGATGATCGACTCTTTTTTTGAGAGGAGGGGATAATCGACTGGGCGCCCTACTGTCAAGATTGTGAAGGAAATCAAGGAGGATTGTGATAGTTGGAAAAGGATGCAGGGGCTGAATGCTTGGAAAAAACTCTTCTTGTAATGTAATTGGTAGCGTTTGTTGTCAGTCCTTATCGAATTCAGCTGATAGGCAGCAGCTGTTGTTATTCAAGGTCTTTTTTTTTTTGTTGTTTTGTTCTCTTGTTCTTTGTTTGTTGTCTGTCTAGTTATTATTCCTCTTCTCTTAATAAAAGACACGCAGATCGTATATGGCCCTTTGCGACATATTAGTTAATTACTTACACGCTGCATTAGCAGCAACTGGGCTGTGTATATAGGCTGGTTGGCATTAGACACGGCCAACAGCCCAAAAGAAGCACATGCACAGCAGTACACCGCACCAATATGGTTTGTGTCCTCTCAAAAGAAAACAAAAAAACAACATGGTTTGTGTTTCCTTCAAAAAGAAGAAGAAGAAGAACCAATATGGTTTGTGCTTGACCTTCGTAAATTTGACTTTTGGAGTCTGTTTTGTTCTTTCTTGCATCTCGAATGATCAAATGAGGCGTTAAACGAAATACTTTTCTCCTCCTCTCCTCTTATTTCTGAACAAGCCAGATCCTTTTAACTTCCACAAGAAAGCAACAAATATTTTGTCTGCGCCGAGTACACATGGAAGCATATGGGGGTTGACACGAGCGACCTGATGCGTCACTCGTCAGTCCAATGTGAGTAGGATCACTTAACCATGCTTCATAATTGGAAAAACGGGCACCATGGAAGTACATTGCCGACGAGCAACATCTGCGGTTTCCTCTGCGGCCATAACAGCTAAGCGGCTGCACTGCAAGAGCAGATCGACAGCAGCTTGGGGTGATTCTTCTTCCAGTTCTCTCCGGGAGATGCAGGCGTTTGCATTTCTTTCTCGTTGGTTCCTGCGAGAAGCTTTAGAAAACGCAACTCCGGTCACTGAGCATACACCGAGGTACAGTTTCTCTCTTATTTCCTCACTTATGTTACATGTGTTGCTATGTTGTGCGTTTCTTTCAAGGAATTGGAGAAAGAGAGTGTGAATGTTTGATGCATGTTTCTGCCAGGTGAATTTTGAGGTCTCCTGATTAACTCTCTCAAGTCTATGATTGTACATTTGGATTCAGAATGTTATCTGTTTCTCAAGTCTTATGATTGTACATTTGGATTCAGAATGTTATCTGTTTCTCAAGTCTATGATTGTACATATGGACTCATAGCTACAGCGTCATGAACAAATCTGCTAAACTGTATAAGAAAGACTGTAACAATCACCCTCCAACTAACGTAAGCAAAGAACAAAATTCAGGAGAAGATGAAAATGGTGGGAAACAGCTCGGAAACTTCTACATGTGGACTCATAGCTACAGCGTCATGAACAAATCTGCTAAACTGTAAAAGAAAGACCGTGAGAATCACCCTCCAACTAACGTAAGCAAAGAAGAAAATTCAGGAGAAGATGAAAATGGTGGGAAACAGCTCGGAAACTTCTACATATGGACTCATAGCTACAGCGTCATGAACAAATCTGATACTGTATAAGAAAGGCTGTAAGAATCACCCTCCAACTAACGTAAGCAAAGAAGAACATTCAGGAGAAGATGAAAATGGTGATTATGTGGCTTTTCTTCCCCTATCGTCTGAAAATTATTGCGATGATGTCAGGAGCAACTCGGTAAGTACATCTTTCATTGTCCTCAAAAGATTTGAACAATACGAGTGTTGAAAAATCCTTATATTATTCTAATTTGGAGAGCATATTAGTCCCTTCTTGCCTCCTAATGATCATACGACTAGCTTGATGTACTACTTAAGAAGAACAAAGGATTTGTTACTAGAGATACTGAAAGAACTGTGGTCACCTCCAAGTGTTGCTGCGGTACGACCTGCTTGCACCACCATTGATATCATAGAAACTGTTAGATGTTAGTTTGTATATGGTGCTTGTTGCATATTTAATTTATCTACACTGTAACTTGTATATCTGGCCTTTTAGCCCATTGAAATATATTAAAATTTATTCCAATATGATATCAGAGCTAAGTTAGGGATTCCACCGCCGCCGCTGCCCTCACCTCCCTGCGCCCCTCTCCTTTGTTCTCCCCGCGCCAACGCCGCTCTTTTCCCGCAAGATGCTCTGCTCCCGCCGCTTCCTCTTGCACTGTCATGATACTCGGCGGAAACCTTACAAAAGGTATTGTGAGGACCCCAGTTTATTTGGCTTGTAATGCTTAACCAACCACCGGTTCTAGCATCACAAATCAAATAAAGCGATCCTCGAGATATGTATACTTCCTGAAGCGATATACACACCTCGGTACAAAATTAGACATCAACTCCATTCCAAACATAGAGTCCAAACACTACACTACCAAACGGAAGATAAACAAATAGTAGAGTTATTACAGACAAGGGCCGGCAGTGCCAAGATACAAAATAAGCAGAGAGCGATAAATGAAGCAAAGTGCCATAAGATGGCTATAAACAAAGCCAATCGTGCCTCCAACCCACAAGGCATCGGCCCGACCGCCAAGTCTAGTCGTCCACGAAAGCAACAACATGACTCACGAAGTGAGGCCCTTGGGGCTCACCTTCTTCCTCTGCAACAAAAACATTAAGCAAAGCACACGAGTACAAAGATTGTCTTTGTACCCGCAAGACCGACGTGTGAACTAGCGGACTGTTCATATGCTACATGCGAGGCTTGTTTAGTGGAGGCCATATGTTTCATTTGCATA
This sequence comes from Ampelocalamus luodianensis, assembly GCA_036346255.1. Lineage (NCBI taxonomy): Eukaryota > Viridiplantae > Streptophyta > Magnoliopsida > Poales > Poaceae > Ampelocalamus > Ampelocalamus luodianensis. The sequence goes on from CM070622.1 coordinate 2,568,555, forward strand.
AAGCCAATTTTCATTTGCAATAATATAATACGGTTTGAAGCGCAGTTTGCAATTCATTTCTACTGTTGAAATAATCTGCGAAATAAAGATAGATACAAGTAACCACCGAAGTGACTATCCCAATAGTCACCACAACATAACACGAATCCCAGTTCGTACCACCCATCAAGTTTTAATTTAAATGTTGTAGTCTAGTTCTTGGGGCGTATCCGAGCGTGTCCATAACCTAGGACGAGGCTATTCGAATAGTTTTAACCTGCGAGGGTGTACCAATGTACCCACACTTGACCGCCTTTAAGCCAAAGCACACTTCCAAGGTATCTTTGCATGCACTAAGTCCTACGAGACTTTTTCCAATATTGTGTATTAACTACAGAGCGCTCGTATGGATAGAAATCCATACGCTTACATGGTAAAGCCGAAAAGACAACTACCCACTCAGGATAAAGCTTTTGGACAACTACCATGCTCCCACCTCCGTCCCTCCTGCGACCTCCTGCGACCGGAGCCAATACACGCAAAGTACTAGGTCAAGAGAGGTCCCATATACTCTAGTGTGGTTAGCACGCAAAATGCTTAGTATGCGGTGGCGCAAGTAACTCGGTCCTTAACGACTCGGGCACCTTTCAATCCACCCAACGAGATCACACCAGTCTTACCATTGTGCCCAAGTCTAAATCATTTTTGTTTTCATTTTTAATTTTGCAATTAAACATAGCAGAAATGCTAAAACATAAAGTTATAGTAAATTTTGTGTGATCAAGGTTACCGACTAAAGTCGATAACCGCCCATTTCTACCGATACTAAGCATGTCTAAGCAATTTGACCCGGATCTACTAAGTGACAAGAGATCATCCAGCGACCTCTAATCACAGCAAATAACCTAGGCTCAGGTAGTAGAGATCAATATTTTGTCTACAGGATATGCAGCTACGGATTTAACTAATCAATTTAACACAAATTAAGCGATGCATACATACAGCTGAAACAAAATATTAGACTTTAAAATACTGGAATTAATATGATCAAACTGCTTGCCTGGCTGCTGTTGCTCAATTTGTTGCGGAGGATCGTTCTCAGGGTTACCGCAAATGTCGAATCCTAACGATTGAACAAAACAGTGAATAAGAACGAATAACACCGACAAAACTCAAACATCAAACACAAACACCAATTTATACATAGAGGCTAGACCATCACAAAAAGGAGTAACAAATAACTGCTACAGAGATGCTTCAAAAAGACATGCTTTCAAGTGATAGATCTATCCACTCACTTATTTATTAGGCTAACCACAAAATCAATCTTCTTATATGATTTAAACTTTGGACAGACTTTGATGGTGATTGTGTGCACATTTATTATTTAATCATCAAGTTAACACATCAAAAATAACTATTATTAGTTGAGTTCACAGAACCTACAAGAAGCTATTAACAACAATAACTAGCCAAGTATCCAACTATGAGATGCTAAACAAAATTCTAATTGAATTTAGGCTAGAATAAAATTCAGCTACTAACACACCTAAGTATCACATCATCATAAGAAAGGTTATCACAATTCAGATGCTACTACACCAAATCTTAATGTACTGATAAAGCAAAAGTACAGAGACAATAACATGATCAGCTAACTATCCCTAATGATCAAACATGACAACAAGAGCTTTGAAACTTAAAGATACTAACTAAATGATTTCATGCTAACCTCTACAACAAAGGAGTCATCCAACACTAAACAAGGATCCAAAGCATGAGTATGAAACTAAAATCTAGTTACTGACAACAGAAACGACAACAGGAAATAATTACAGAGAACAACACTAAAAACTTTCAAACTCCCAAAACCAAAATGATCATGCATGAGAGTGAACTAAAGAACATTCCTAATCATGATTAGAAACTAAAGAACTGGTTTTGAAGGAGTGGGCCCCACTGACAGAGAAACAGAGAAGAACACAGCCGAAGAACAGAGAGGCTCGGGCCGCTCTGGACTGAACTTGCCGCCGCGAGAAGTGGCGGCGCGGTCGTCGGACGGCCAAAATGGGTCGCCTGAGGTTACCGAAGCTAAGGGTGGTCGCGGGTTGGTCGGAGAAGCACGGTGGCGCGGCGGCGAACACGGCGGCGATGTTGGGTGACAAGGTGCGATCGCACCGAGAGGAAGACAATGAAATTTAGCGCGCGCATGAGCATCGATGAGTTACCGGGAACTCACCGGTGTGCTAGCGGCAGCGGAGGCACCGGAGTGGCTCGGCGGCGAGCATGCAGCGCAAAGGCGATCAACGGTGACAGAGCCTGGGGTGAACGAGAGGGCGAGTGAGAGAGTGGAGAAGAAAGGTGGAGTCGGTGGCGCTCACCGAGCAAGGAATCGAGTTGGAGCTCACCGGAGAAGATACGGCGGCGAAAATGCGGTTTCGGCCGGACTTGGAGAAGAAAGCCACGCGCGACCTCGCGACGATGAAATCCGAAATTCCTTGAGGATTTACTTCCGAGGATGTGGAACACGCCGTGGCGATCGGCCGTGCTCGAGATCACCGGAGCGGCGAGAACGCTGGAGGCGTCGCGGCGATGCTCACGGCTCCTGGGCTCGGTGGAGAAGAAAGGCAATGAGACGAAACGAGGTAGGAAAACCCTCGTGGGCTTTTGTAGGAGCGGCGGAGCGGCGAGGTGAGACGTGGGCGGTGAAAAGACCGGTGAGGCGAGGTGGCGGCGTGCATGCAGGCGGCGGCGAGCCTGGCGAGAGCGCGGCGGCGTGCGCTGGGCTGGCCAGTGGCGTGGCGGGATGACCTGGCAGGGATGGCCCACAAGTCAGCGAAAAAACGGAGCGCACGAGCGAGTTAGGTGCGGCGCAAACGGTGGTTCGACTCGATCGGAAAGATCGCGACCGTTCGATCGCTAATGGACGGCTGAGATCAGTGTATGCATTCGGACAGTCGGTTCGCGACGCGGCGTGGATCGTTCGATCTTCATCGGACGGTCACGATTGATTGGACTTGGGCGGTGCGATTAGTTGACGCGACCGAGCCCATTAGTGCGGTCGGACTCGAGCCCAAGTGTGGTTCGGGCCCGACAAACAGTGTTTTCAGAATTCGATTTAAAAGACAAAGAGGTTTTGGGAAATTTTTAGAGATAGCTCAGGGCTCCAAAATTTCGAAATTTTTATGGAAGCTACTTGAGACAGATATCAACCTTGCATAAATTTTCCAGAACTTTTATGCACTGAAAAGTTCTGCAGAAAATTCACAAACATGCTGACCTAGGGTTTGACCAGATTTTCAACTAGCTTGACTTGGTCATTTGAAATAGCAAATAAAATCTAAAAATTGTGAAATAATTCAGGGAGGTAGATAGGATGATCAAGATGATAGGAAAAATAATTTCAGAGGATGATCACAAGTTTGAAAGCTATGAATTTGCTGACAACAATTTCCAATCACAAGAATTAAATTCTAAAATTGGAAATTGCTAGGAAAATTGTAGAAACTCTCAAATGATTTCATGAGGCATCAAAAGTTTTTTATTTCTCCTCATAATTTACATTTGAAATACAAACCCTAAGTTAGGGCTGTTACAGGTATCACTCGCTGTCACTCAATAGCTAAAGCCATAACATTTTTTTTTTGAATGAAGCTCCAGCCGAGCATATATATAAAGGAGAAGAGAATTGACTCAGTTTATAAGGGAAACCGGGCCCGAAAACCTTAACAAATGCACGGTTTTAGAGAGGAAAACTGGCAGCCAACCCCGAGACGATAAAACGATCTCAACTCGAACAGAACACCGCTCACACCGAAAGGCACTACCAAACAGCAGGTAAATCCAACCCAACTTAACTCGCGCGCTAACCAACCAACCAAACAACTCGGTCGGCGGAGCCCTGCTCTCACGCCGCTTCTCTCTGTCGGTGGAGCCCAGCTCCCACGCCGCACCTCTCTGTCACACAACTCGATCGGCGGAGCCCAGCTCCCACGCCGCTCCTCTCTGTCACCCAAGTCGGCAGCGCGTCGCTTCAGAGGAGTGCGCATTGAACCAAAATGCTGTCGTGAAGTGCCAATCCAGAATGAAGAGCCGCCGTGAATCGAGGACGTAGGGGTAAACCTACAGAAGAAGCCGGCGGTTCAAAAAGAAGAAAGCATGGGCTTCTCGAAGCGACGCCTTCCGGAAGGTAACAACATCAATGCCATCGTCACCTATCCGGACACCCGGACAGGATTTTCACCCGGAGAAGCATCTAGTGCGGAGGAGACGCGAAATTGTCGCCTCCAGGGAGGGAATGGCGCCCGAGGGCGTCAACGACATTTGCACCAGCAAACCGGGCAGAGCTTTCGCTCGCAGCTCCGCGCCCTGGAAACCTGCACAGAAGCCATAGCAATGTCTTCCATGTTTATGTGTACAACTGTTGCACGGCCAGGATAGGCAGGACGGTGATCAAGCCTTTGGTGGTCGTATCAATCACTGTGATACGCTTCATCATTCTCCCTGCCTGCGGAATCGGTGTGGTGAAAGCGGCTGGCAAGCTTGGGTTCCTCCCGAGATCTCCCCTGTACCGCTATGTGCTCCTACTGCAATTCACCGTTCCCCCAGCCATGAGTATTGGTATCCTGCGGCATCTTTTCTTTTGGCATCGATGTGAATTTGTGATAGGGCACCATGTTTCAGGTGTTCATTTCTCCAATGCAGGGACAATAGCTCAGCTGTTTGATGTTGGGTTAGAGGAGTGCTCCATCTTCTTCCTTTGGACGCACTTGGTTGCCCGCCCTGGCGCTCACGCTTTGGTCCACGGTGTTCATGTCACTCGTGTCCTGAGTCTCTCAACATCCAGCTAAATGGAGATACCAGTACACGACAGCATAGAAAAACGGTGCTTCCAGCAAAACATTGTATCAGAACATGTGTATAATGTGTTCTCAGCAATGCTAACGTCAATAAGATCTGGCAAATAGACATGCAAAAGAATTGATTTACAGATAACGGAATTTAGCATGACATAACAGCTCTTTCACACCAATAAAGAGATTTACTCGACTCTGTAAACAGAAATTCCATATGCTGATTTGATAATATATGCCCTGTCGGCATGTCCATGTGGCTAATGTTACGTATCATAAATCACCAACGTTGAATTAAAGAATTGACCCGGTGCAACGCGACGTGGGAAAAAGATAGCTGCACTAATGTCACAGTTCAGTTGTGCATTTTCATATGAGGGTGAGCTGCAGCTTTGGGCGGTGAGGCTGAGGCTCAACCACTTCCATATGAATCGTAACAGTCTGCAGAACAGCATAACTTGTGTTTGTTCCGGGCTTGGTTACTCTCTGGTGCACCTCATCTACTACCCAATCACCCCCCTTGTCTCCCTTTGGAGTAAGGTAGACGGGCCCTTCTATGCCAAATCTGTTCAGAAAAGGAACAGACGATCAAAAGATAACATCGAGTCCCACAGCACAAAAGATTGAAGAACATGTTGAGGTGATTATTCTTGTACATAAACATTTGATAAAATAAAAATAAAAACGCCTTCCCTGGTTGAGAACGAGAAAGAAAAAGACAGCGCCAGCAAAATGGTCCAATACCTCAAATTTGTTATATAGAACAATCAAATAATATGTTAAAGAACACCTGCCATATCTGATTTCTAAGAATTCCGCTAAACGGCCACAAGATTCAAGTTCAAAATCCATGCAAGAGCATATCCTACTTGGATTACTTCTGGGCCATCAGTATTAAGTTAAAATGAGGATTGACGGGGTTTTGCTGGGGGCACGGTTTATTTTTTGGCCCTTGTGAGTTGTGAGCAGCATTATAGGGCTAGCTTCCCAAGTCCATGAGCTGGAGCAGTACTCCATACAGTAGAACAGTCGCATCAACTTTATTTTATTAGCTTACATGTTGATGCATCGATAAATAAATGCTAGGGCCACGAGCACCCCACAGACACACAGAGAGAGAGAGAGAGAGAGAGAGAGCGAGATGCATACTTTGGAACGAAGACTATGAAACCATTTGCCTTGATCTTTACTATTCTAGCTTCAGTGTCAGTTGGCCTGCAAAGTAAAAAGTGTAGCAGTCTTAATGGTCATAACTAGATGGATCATTCAGAAAATACTGATATGCAGAGTCCTAGAACAGGCTTGGCCATTACTTTCTGCCCTCATCCTAATCACAATTTCACATATTATCTACTGCTAGCCTATCACTGTACACTCTTATGCCATTGACAATTAAATCTGTACCTAGTCCTGAAATATATGAGGGTGTGGAGCTCAACCGATGCTCTGCTTGCCATCTGGGCATTGCGGTGCCTATAATTCAAGTCTGTGCGGTAATAATATCAGTACCAAGTAGCAAATATATAAAGAGACGTACATCAGCAGTGCTATTTGATTTCTTACTGTCAGCGACGCCTGTAAGTTGTGGACCATCCTGAAAGACCGGTGGAAGTTTCGCAATACCTAAAGCAGCAGCTAGCAACCTATGCACAACAACATCTGTAACAAAAGGATATAGAATCAAACACCAACCTCACAATTTATAGACTCTTATAATGCTTCTACAGCATAGAACTGCATAATTAATTGATTACATGCATCCTGTGCTGGAATGCTGGACCATCCATGGGTAATGCATATTTGTGGACGTAATATCATTTCACGTCCTTTAACTGCATCTATAGACTCTAGTACTCTACAGTGGGTTACAACAACAATCATTTTGTGCAAAAGGTTCACCAAAAAATTTAGAAAAAACAACTAAACTTCCACACTAAGCAAGTTAGTTCAAAGGCAGGGCAAATAAATAATCAAGTAAAACAAAGGGCCTTAATTGTCCTTGCATGTCCAACAATCATCAATCAAATTAAAGTAATATCTTGAGCATCAAAGCACCTAAGCACGATGGAAACTAACCTGCATATCTACGAATAGGAGAAGTGAAATGAGTGTAAAGAGGAGCTGCAAGCCCATAATGGTAATACTCGGACAAGCTCAAATCCCCACTGCAAAAATAAACCGCCTGTGTGTTGCAACAGAGAATGTTATATGGATATAGTTGCAATCAGTAAGTTAGAATAGGGCGAACATCAATATAGTTATCTTACTTGTGTCATGCATCTAGTTGCCAAAATCCTGATAAGCTTATTGAAGTATGGGTCATCAGTCTGCATGTCATGCAGTAATCAGGGGTCAGTATAGCACGCCAAACAAATATTGCCCTACTATAGACTATAGTTCATTATCAGCTAGAGTGCAGTACTCCACAGAGTAAAATAATACAGCTCATTCTCACCTTTGCATTATCAAGTGATTCAGCTAATGCTTTCGAGGATGACACATCCAGATTTAGGCCAACAGAAGAGGCAGTACGGAGGAATGGCTCAAGCATCTCCTTTGTTGGGCTAGGATGACGCCTGATACCAATAAAAGAAAACTCAGAAGGCTCACAAAAAAATCAGCAAGTCAGAATGATCTAGCAGCTATTGCATTGAACTACATAATTTAAAAGCATTACATCTGAAAAAAAAAGGGTAAACAACTAAAGGAGAACATTGTTGTCAAGAATTGATTTGCAAGGTGACATAATTGAGAATTGAGATCAACATAATAGTTTAAGAATCAGCATCCAGATAAAATGATGGCCAATGGCCAAAGACCACATGGTTTTTTCACTTTTTAGCCTTTAGTATACAACACTGAAGGGCAGGTTTACACGCCAAACATTGGTATTGAGTATTGACAATGAGTACATGAGCAATCATATCTCTGCGACATGGTATACATCTGGAGACGTTGAGAACTTATGACAAGCATGATAATTTGGGCATCCTACTTCATTGGACTGGACTTTCCTGTGTTATTGGTTATTGTATGATTGTGTCTAGCAGATCTAGCTCTATAGGCTTGAACAAACATTTATCAAAGTGTATGCCCATATGGTTAAGATGCAATCAACATTTTCAAGGGATTTTCCTAGAAACTAAGTTATCTTTTGGCTGTATGGAATGCCAGAATGATAACCTGACCTGAATGTGACAAGATTAAAAAAAGAACAAAAGTGTACCTTAGCAATGAACATAAGGGGAAGTGCTTCAAAATCTTGTCAGCAACAGAAACATTTGCAGCCAACATAAACTCTTCAATCATTTGATTTGCCTCGCGAATTTGATAGATTCCTGTTGAACTTGCGTATAAGTACTTTATCTATACAAAATTAGAAATAGTGCACCTATCAGGTTTACAAAACCGTATACCTATGTCAAGAGGATCATGAGTTTCGCTATCAATTTCGAATTTGACTTCTGCTGAAGCAAGAGTTAGAGCCCCTCTTTCACAACGTCGATGTCTCATGATCTGCATAAGCGTTGAAAACATAAGTCTAAAAATGATGTTTCAGTAGTAAATAGTAAAAGAATATAGCATTTATTGCAGTATGAGATGGGTGAACACAAGAGCAAACCTTTGCTAATGAATTTAAGTTCCGCAAGTCTACAGTTAGTGGATCGACCAAACGGCTACAAATTCAGGGGAAAAAACAACCAAGTTTATGATAATGTTTTTGACCTGCTAGACCAACTTAAAATTCTACTGCCATATATAAGAATGTTCAAGCAGAGAAGGTGCAATGACAGAAAGCACCTGTCATCCATTCTTGCTTGCGCCTCCACATAAGACATTGCTGCACAAGACTTGATAACACTCTTTGTGTATAGTGTGGATATGATATCAGCATGAGGTGTCATTTCCTGCAGACGCATATTCCAAAAAATACCAAAACACCAAGAAGCAAGCATTAGTACGATTCTTTAAATGCCAAAGGACGGATGTAATTACTTTAGGCCACAGAAGCATCCATATTTAGAAACGCCAAAGGGCATATGACAATAAGTACTCTGCTCGTAATACCAGAGCATCAGAAATGAGAGGCTTCTGCCCTATTCCAAAATGTAGGAACTATTGTATGACTCAGATCTAACAATTTAGTAAGCTTCTCCAGCACAAGACAAGTCTTGGAGATGGCTTTCTTTGGGGAGAAGGAAAAGGTGTCTTGGTAAATGGCCCAAATTACCGTGACACACTAACGAATAAGCATAGTGAAGGCTGAAACAGAAAAGATATGTGCAGTATTATCTGGGCTTGAGTACAATATGGACAATCTAAGTTCATATAGTAGGAAGAGGGCATTGTGGACATTTGTTACATATAACAAAACTTTTTTTAATAAGAGCAGAAAAGGTAATGACCACATTTAGATATCCTTATACATCAGACAAATCAACATTACAACAACAAAATGTCACGAACTAGACTCACCCAAATGACAGAGAACGCCAACCTCTCAACATCAGCACGAAGAGAACAAACATCTGGAAACCAACATAATTCAGAGAAACCATCAGTCACCTATGCTACTAGCCTACTACAAGTCTACAACATTACAGCCTGTCATATAAGTATGCATGTCATATAAGTAATTTACAGGGAGTATTCTTAAATTGAAATAGTCCACATCAGTTGATTTAGTATGCATGTCATATAAGTAACAGCAATACCTTCAGTTAAAGGCTTTGGAAGCATGTCAATCCGCTGTCCCACAAGATAAACAGAAGTGCCCCTTTGTGTGGCCTCCTCGTCAAGAGGAGTACCAGGATGAACAAAATTAGTGACATCAGCAATATCTGGTCAGCCCAAGTCAAGAACTGCAATCTCCATATCAATAGCAACCGTATAAAAGGTGCATGGAATAGAATGTGAAAGAAACATACAAATTTCCTATCAATGACAGATAGCATTCGTGACGCAAGGTCAGAAATAGAATTGGTTTTAGCTGGATATAAGGACTTTCAAGCATCATAAGTACCGCATGATACTATAAATACTGTACATCACCAGTGCCCAAAACCACTTCAATATGGAAATTCGGTCAGCCTTTTTATGTCATTAAGGTTTTTTGTTCCTGGAACCTATTGAAATTGAGTCATGCCCATCGAAACAATTGATCTATCAACCAAAATGATTTCTAAATTGAGTTTGCTCCAAGCAGAGGGCACATAGAACTAATTGCAAGCCTCCAGCATTACACTTTTCTAAGTTTTCTTCGTATTTGACATCTGCCTGTGCAGGTATAGCTATATGCTACATCCAACATCATATTCTTTGCATATTTACTGCTTGCATTTCTAACTAAAAAGGCAATCTTATGTCAATATGTGATCATCTCAAAGCCAGGTAGATGCAACAGAGCCTACGCACAATTTGCAAAAATAAAGCTATCATCAACTGAAACAAAGTCAACAAGGTAAATTTAACTCAAAAGGTAACTAAGTAGAAGTTCAAAAGCTCATAAGGTTAACTTGCATTCCAAATTTGAGCTGTGTAAATACAAAGTAAATTGATAAAGGATACGAACTCCAACTTCAAAATTCCCATTTGGAAGTGGCGTACAATGTAGTGCATCATCAATATCCCTACAACCTAAACAGCAGTTGAACCATAAGAGCTAAATCCAACTACAGAAATAGCAATAGAATACATGCATCATAACTTACTAGGTGGATCCACGCTAAAGACTCTCACATGACGCAAGTCTTGTCTATTAGGATTAGCCAAATCTTCAGGTGATAATGTCCAAGGCAAAGGTGGCAAACAAGCAAGGACTTGTGTAGAGAAAGGTCTTGTGTTGATATCATTCTCTAGTAAGACAACCTGTTTCATGCATAAGCACCAATTAGAATGCTCGCATCAAGCACATGCTCCTACATGAAAGCCTTGATAAGGCAAGTTGCAAATGCAACTCCTATACAGTAATTGTAAATGTTGTGCTGCATAGCACTTTATGCAGATGCAAGTTTGTAATATCAAAACTTGCCTCTGTTTCAGTATCTTTGTCACCAATATCTCCTATAGTTCGTACATAGTGACCTGATGGATATCGAGATAAGACATCCCATGAATCAACCGCAACGACAATCCTTTTCTTCAGAATATTCTCAAGCTGTCTAGTTTGAATCCGAATCTTAGGAATTCTTCGATCTTTTGACACAAATAAAGCACGAACAATGGCCCCGCTACCAGCAGGCATGGGCATTGGCTCCAAGGACCCACAATACCTGCAGTACGCAAGCATTTTATGCATCAAAGTACATAAAACAACAGGAAGTGTAACTAAAAACTGAATAGTTTGGTAGATGACAACCTAAGTACAAACACAATCCAAAATGGCATCATACAGATTGCAATGTCATGTTTAATTAACATTACCAAAGATTGTAAGAAATGTATGATAAAATGAATATATAAACATGTGTGAAGTAGCAGGGCAGAATTTTTGTCAAGATTCATTAGTTGAACCCATCCATCGTTTAGGCATGTAAAATACATGCAGAGAAAATGAGAAAATCTAACATGATTACATGAACAGTGTGTCTTCTCAGTTCATTTCCAGATCGGGAGCATATATCGTAATTAGAAAACCACATTCAGAACTTATAAAAACTCACGAGTTCCAATTTCGCTTGATGATACCGACAACACATCCAACTGGACGACTGGAGACAGAAACAGCTGATGGTCCAACTGTTGGTTGAGTGGTATTGGTGTTCCGTGGAGCATCATCAGCACTATTTGGAACCAAATGGACATCCTCTTCATCACCATCTTCTGAAGGAACAGAAACACCCATCAAAATTAGAAAAATGAGACAGGTTGAAAATTGAAGAACGTACCATCATCATCTGCGATAAATGACTTCGACTCGTGCCATTGATCTTGTGGCAAGAGCTCAACAGCAACTATATCTCCATCGAAGGCCCTGTTCATATTTGAACGGCCACGGATAACAATCTCATCACCAATGCTCTCACTTCCAACATAAGCTTCAAATGGATTGTAACGATTAACTCGAAGCTTCCCTTGATGGTAAATTCCACAACGCAGACCAGATGTAATTTCTGACATAGGTTTATGCTGCAATAATATCAAGATAGCAAAGATGTATATTCGACACAAGATGGTAAATGTCATCAAGAATGCACAAATGACAAATCTATAGTTAGTAACTTGGTATACCTCACTGTAAATTACTTTCTTTTTGGATGGTCTAAGATCTTCTACATCTTCCATTGTAACATCTCCGCTAGTTGAAACAACCACCAAATCGAGCAAACCAGGCTGTGCAAGCGATCGTACATATGACTCGACTGGAACCAGAAATATTTTGTTGAGACTACCATAAAATCATTTCTCAGTATTTTAAAAGATTCAGGCATTCAGCTGTTAATTTATTGTAACATAATATCCAACTAGCACCTGTCTCTGCATTAAGGCCTTCTTCAGTAGCTCTCCGTTTGTTATCTCTATCATTTGTAATCAGCAAAACTTTGGCACTCTCACCAAGATGACTTTGGTACCACCGAACAGCAACACGAATTGCTGATAGGAAAAACATAGCCAGTAAAGAGCAAAGCATAGCATACATAAAAACATCCTATGTGCAGTGCAACTATGAATGTATATGGAATAAGTGGGAATGAGACATCACATAAACCAAGATAACAAAATAATCTCATACCTCTATCATTACGATCATTTGGGCTTTCCCCAACCATCTCTTTGACATAAGTATCCCTGTTTTTGAGTAAATGAGAAATCTTAAGCTAGTGACGAGGAAAAAAGAAGGTCGCTGATGCTAAGCAGATGTAAGTTCTGATATTAACAGCTTACACACCTAAAGGGACAAGCAAATAAGATCTAAAGTGTGAATTCCTTGCAGATAAGTAATTGCACATTTGTAGTGGTGCTTACATAGGCACATTTTTGCCAATACAATCATGTAGATACTGCTAATTGAGGTCTTATTTTCATGCATCCCAAATAAACATGTCGTTTGGAGGGAACACTACTTGAACACGGTTTTAGGGAAGTCAAAATCAACTTGGCCCGATTTATAGAATTTACTCCTTATCAGCTCTGTTGCTCTAAAAGAAATATGGTCAGTATCAGATTTTCCTTGATTTGCCCGTACTCTACTTCAGTGGTTTATCTGCACCATTCCATCAACTAGAAATTTGAAGTTGTTTTGCTTCAGATAAGAACTGAGCAAAAGTACCGGAGGCTAAACTCGCATCCAACTAGTCAAAAAACCATTGAGTGAACCCAAGGTAGAATCCAGGCGCACCTGTGGTGCTCGTTGGTGAACACGAAGAACCTCCGCGCTGTGTTGGTGCACAGAGCCTTGATCCTGTTGTACACGGCAAGGTTCTTATTCTTCACCTCCTCCAGCACCACCGACAGCACGACAACATCGTCAATCGCTGGATTCTCCAGCAAATCGATCTGCAACAACCTCTCCACGCATCAGCCTTCGGAACCCACAACCCTAATCCCTACAAGCACGCTAAGCAGGAGAGCGAGGAAGGGGGAGAGGAGGGCCACCTGGTGTAGCACGACGTTGGTGTCGACGACGAGGATGGCGGCCGCGTCGGCGCCGAGGCGGCGGGAGGCCGCATCACAGGAGGCGCATGAGGCGGCGCCGCAGGGGATATCATCGCGGAGGTAGTGCTCCCTGACCACCTGCGGAGAAGGGAGGATGGGGTTAGCTAGGGTTTGGGGGATTCGCGAGGTGGTGGTGTTACCGAGTAGTTACCTTGACGATGCGGCCTTGCTTCGTCTTCTTCACGAAGGACTTGCTCTGCAGCATGTTGGCGTTGTCGCGGCGGCGCGCGGGGAGCGTGGAGACGGGTACACACCGGCGGCGGCGATTTGGCGGCGGCGACAAGGGGTACAGCCGTACAGGGGTTTATTAGGTTTGATGCGTGCCGTGCCGGTTGGCTACTGGGTTGAGCTAGCCTGGTTTGGGTTTGGGTTTGGGTTTGGATTCGAATCCGTTCGGCGTGGGTTTGGGTTTCGTTTGACTTCTGAACATTTCCATGTAAAGATCGTGAATAAAACTTGAAACGAGTGTTTAGCCGTGTTTTATTCAGATGGTATTGTAATAATCAACGATATATTACTATAACTACAAATCTACAAGAAAGATTAATTAGAGATGTTAACTGTCGATGATCTAGTATCGATCTTACGAATGAATATTTTGGGGTCTTCTAGAATTAGAACTATGCAGAGAATGACACAGGGATTTAGACATATTTAGATCTTCTCTGAAGAGAATAACAACTCTACTCCTATATAATTGTATTGACACTGATAATTACAACTAGAGATAAAACTAAGTCTAATGTCTTCTTCTCTCTGTCTACCTCGATTTTCCTGACTTGAGCTTTTATATAGCACGTGAAGGGGTGACAGTTTCTCCGGCCAAGAGGTGCCTCATCATTTCGCATAATGAGCGCGTTGATGATAGTTACTAGTAGAGAATTATAACCCCCACGTCGTCTGACGGTTATTGTTAGAGACAGAGACGTATTATGTACAGATATTCCAAAAATAACAACGTAAGATAATTGCCATGTATATTGAACACAGTGCGTAAAAGCCTACAATTGATTGGGCCCAAATGTCTTGTAAGCCTTATCGACTATCAGGTGGTCGTAGATGACCTAGTCGTAGAAAGTTTTACGATTATCAGGTGGTCGTAGAATGACCTACGACTACATGGTAGTCATAGAAAGACTTACGACTAATAGGTGGTCGTAGAAAGTCTTACGACCACTTAATTTAGTTATATCATATGATGATTTTATTATCTATAATAAGAATTACAGATAAATAATTTAATTAAGAATTATTATATCATCGGGGGTGCACTAGTAGAGTGTAGAACAAAGAATTAAGAAACTAATAACTAGCATAGTTCTAATGTAACACATGTATTTATATGTGAAAGTAGAGATGTAACAAATACATGTATTTATATGTGAAAGTAGAGATGTATTTGTTACATAATTCTAATGTGTGTGATTGAAAATACAATTGTATTTATTGTACAATGTAATAGCTCTAAACATGTATCATGTATGTATAGCAAGTTTTATATATATATATATATATATATATATATATATATATCAATAGATTAGCATGGTAATATCCAACCATTTAGAGCGAACATTTTACCTTTTCTTTTCTTTATATGCATGCATGCTCAATTCTTTGCTAGCTACTAGGTGATGTATGTATAGCGAGCCCGCATGCCCAATTGTTTGCTAGCTACTAGCTACTAGCTCATGCTCATTTCGATCTCGCTAGCTACTAGTCGATGTATGTATAGCGAGCCCTGCATGCTCAATTCTTGCTAGCTACTAGCTCATGCTCCCACTATTGTATTCATCCCTACACAGCATGTCATATATCATTATGTGGTGGGTCAAAAGACAAAACATTGTCACAGACGAGTGCGAAGCAAGGCATACTTAAGGCCAAAAAAACTTGATCATTAGCCAACAACAAGATTTTGTATTCAAAAGATGGTTTTTACCTCTACCTAAGCCAAACTTTGAGTCCATGCCAAGTATTTGAGTCGTCCAAACTCCTAACCACATTACAAGGAATACAAGCCAACATTTGAGAGGCTCAACAATCACACCATGCATAACTCATTTTCTTTGTTCCAAATCACTGAATCGAAGATACCCTCTGTTCAAAAATATATGACGTTTTACAAAGCGTACAATCAATTTTCTCTAACTTTGACTAATAATATATAATAAAATTATTTAGATTGATCATGAGATAATATCATCATTATATTTGTCATCATAAATATTTTCATAATATAATAATTTTTTTTTTTTGTTTTTGCTAACATAATCAACAAAAATAATTATCAATGTTAAATATTGGAACATCGTTGAATAGAGGGAAGTACGTGCTACCGATGGCTCCAAATATTTGAGTCACACAGATCACAGAAACAGGAACAGTATCGCAATCAAAAGTAGGGGAAAAAAGACTAGCCCCACGCTCCCAGACTTTCACAATTTCGCTAGTTATTACAGGTCCACAGGCTCAGTATCGCAATCAAAAGTAGGGGAAAAAAAGACAGCCAGCACAAAGACAAGAAACCAAACAGTGGAAACAGTGGGCACATAACATCGAGATATTTGCATTTCTCCAACTGCCGCCACAGTGACCACACACCGGATATCGCCCAACCGAACGGGTGGCTGCGGCGCATGCAATCGCCTTATCCGACGCCCCCTGCGTCCGGCCGTCTCAACGCCACAGGCCCAAGCGGTGATCGCGGCTCCTCCTCGAGTGATCGAGCGCATAAATATACAAGTGCACCGCCGTCTCCGTTTCGCCTAGCTAGGACGTAGCAGCAGCAATGGCCACCCATGCAGCTCTCGCCGCCTCGCGCATCCCCACCAGCGCCCGGCTGCGCAGCAAGGCGGCCTCGAAGCAGGTGCGTGCGTGCGTGAGTGCTAGTTTCTGCAGAGCTGACGGGCATCTGATGGTGACTGAATGTACGTGCGCAGAGGGTCGACTTCGCCGACTTCTCCGGGCTCAGGCCGGGATCATGCTCCGTGAGCGTCGCGGCGAGGGAGGCGTCCTTCTCCGATGTCCTCGGCGCGCAGCTCGTCGCGAGGGTACGTGCGTGCGTGTAGCCTAAGGAAGTATGCTGCTTTTGTTCAGTCCGGAACGTGTTTATATGCGTTGCAGCCAGCGTAGGCAAGCTAAAACTGTACTCGTCGTGCACGGAACAAACAAACTGTCCACCGATTGGTTCGCGCCCAAACCATTTCGACACCCTCTTAATTTGCGTGTTGAGTTAATCGATTCAACGAGCTCGTCTCTCTCTATGCGAACGAGCTCTGCTTGGTTCTTCTCCTGGATATGCTAATCATGCATAATGTCCCTACGCATCTTATACTTACAACTTTACAAGTAGCAGACCATATGAATATATAGCACAAGGCGCTCCGTGTGGTAGTACTAGCAAACAGTAGCAAATGTTGTACATCAATACAGAAACTTTGAGTCATCTAAAGAGAGAGCAAATCCTTGAGCGCGCCTGTTCGCAGTGGCAATTTATAGATTTTTCACGTATGGATGGTTTGTACACGCTATCCTAATTAGTTAACTTGTGTCAGGCTACCGGAGAGAACGCCGTGAGGGCGCCAGCTGAGGCGAAGCTCAAGGTGGCGATCAATGGGTTATAACACGAGCGTCACAGATGGTATCGAGCAATAGGTTCGCCACGCTAATAACATAGAAACTGAGCAAGAACTTAGGTGTGCTTTTTCACTGCTATATGGCAATAATTAGCTTATTAACCCTCATGCCCATATCAATTTCTATTTCCGTCCGCTTCAAAATTAGTATGTTAAAAACCTCATCTTCTTTAAAGTGATGACTGCTAACATAAAACCATCCCTTCAGAGGATGTTTAGATTAACTCTTCCATCCGATAGAGTACTGGAAAAGCGTGTGTAGTCATTGGACTCGTGTTGTTGATTCTGCTAGATAATCTGCATTGGGCTAGCAATTCGATCTAGGGTAGAAGGCTTGAGACTATAGGTGGTGAAGCATCAATATAAGATCATAAGTGCAAGGGTTAGAGGCTTGTAGTAGAACTGTATGGACCTACTTTTCGGAATTTCCGGAATAAGTCTAGACCATACCCATTAGCTTCCTTATCTTTTCATTCTTGTAACCAAAGTGACATGTCACCTCCTCATAATCAAGAATTACTTAAGGAAAAGAGAACTAATGGTCGATTTGAGTAAAAAGAGGTCTTATCCCTTTCTGCACTTCAATTTTCCCGGACGAGTGATCCGTGGCACTCCGAGCGTGTAGCTCTGGCGTACCCAGGAACGAAACCCTGGGCGTACTCAGGAATGAGCCCTGAGCGGTCCCAAACACGTGGTTTGGGCGGTCTTGAGAACGGATCTCGCGTGCTGCTGGCACGTGATCCGTGAGTGTAGGTCGCACTCGAGGCAAGTTTCAGCGGTCCCAAACACGTGGTTTGGGCGGTCTTGAGAACGGGATCTCAAGCGTGACTGAGCACGAGAGACTCAGGTAGAATAGGATTTGGATCTTTTTGGT
This sequence comes from Ampelocalamus luodianensis, assembly GCA_036346255.1. Classification (NCBI taxonomy): domain Eukaryota; kingdom Viridiplantae; phylum Streptophyta; class Magnoliopsida; order Poales; family Poaceae; genus Ampelocalamus; species Ampelocalamus luodianensis. The sequence continues at coordinate 2,586,554 of CM070622.1, forward strand.
ATCCCTATGTTTCTTGGTGTTATTTGATTATCTGTGTAGGGCGTAATACAACTTACCCGCTGGTTAACTCATGATAAACCCGATACCCTCTTATCTACTTCAAATCATTGCCAAGGAGCAAGGAAGTTCGTGCAACCGCAGAAGATCTCGTCTATAAAGCATCGCAAGTACACCAACGCCACCACCTTTCTTAATACTTTTCCTCAGACGCGGATCGCTTATCAATAATCGACATTATAAGGATGGGCGATAAGTAGACTTCAAAAAATCTTCTAGCATGCATGTGGTTGCAAAGAGATGTGATATGTTGGACAATACCCACCCTTGCCAAGCGCCAACCTATTACAATCAAGGACCATGCCCACTCACCAATGACAACAAATGGACATATGACAAAAATTAGTCTCTACAGATGAACCACCGTCGAGAAACTAACCATCTCTCCCGAGGCTTCGTGACCCATCATTATATGAGGTACCACCACACCATCTACGTATGTTGTTTGCGTATGGCTAATTCACTTGAAAATCCTCAATTCAGACGGGAACAACTTAATTATAATTAAGATCAAGAAATACTCCCGAGAGACACCGAGCATCATAAAGGCAATTTCAATATAAAGGTGGATTATGGCGGAACCCGAGTACCTAGTTGGTTCAAGAAGATTCTCACACGAGGATAAACCGATGAGTCTAAGGTGGATGTATCGTCACCAAAAGCAAACCTCTAGGATCTAAGTTTACATAACGATGAGTTAATTGCCATCAAGTTAGCCGAGATAACACAACAATTGTAATTCGACCATTTGCAAATTTCCGACACCCATGGACTAAATTGAGCTTTGGCGGTTTTAAAATCCGGTGCATTTTCGGGCTTCCCACTAAGGAGCACCGATAGCGGTGTGGAGTTTCTGTTGTTGATAAATCGGTAACTTTGATCCAATACATATGAGGGTCAAGATTTCTCTCGATGTAATGCAGTGAATTCATCAACCACCGAGAACCTGTGAGACCACCATGGGAACTTGTGTGGAGCGTCTGAGGTACCTCATGTTTCACATCCCGACATTTTGAGACAGGGTACTGACGATTCCTTGGGTTACAAGTATAGCTCGCCATCACCGAGTCATTCTTATTCAAACGGTGTTAGCCAAGTGCAATGGAGGTCCCACCAGAAACACCCCAAACACCCACTCCTCCACCGTCAAGCTCATTGCAAGCCATTCAATTACACAATGACCTAGTGAGTCAAATCTCGCATCTCTCCGGACGTGGACGCAATTTATTACCTTTTCTAGCAGATGATCAAGAGCTTCAAAATATAACTGGCACACTAAGAAGTATTGGACCATCCATCTCCATGCGAGAAGGATGGAAGGATAAAGACACGACGATCAAGATTTAGAAATAAGATTTGGACGATTGCGCGGGACACATCAACGGAAAATCCACCGCCAGACCTCAACAAGACAAATACCGCCAATCCGAATAACCACAACACCAAGAAATACCATCCTCATCCACCACTCAACGCGTGGACTTTGTTCAAGCGTGCCACAACATCCACTACCTTGATATAGACCACTGAGCCAAGAATTTTCAACCCATCCTTCCAGAGATCCATAATCCAAGAAAGAACTGTCGCAAAGAGCTCCTAATCGTGCAACGTATAGAGGTCGCCACCGCAAAGGATAGCTCGATTATGGAATAGCGAATTAAAGGATTACACGATTGCGGATATTGGATTATTAGAAACACATCGTGGTGGGATATTGATCATAGAAATAAATTATTATTGGATAATCGGAATAATGAATTGTTTGGATGTGGAATGGTGGAAATAGAAAATTGTTGGATATTGAATGTTTGATTATAATTGTATAATAGTATTGGATTATTGGATATTGGATTAATGAAGGTTGAACTATAGAAATAGATTGTTGTGAATATTGGATTGATGGACATTGGATTAGTAGGTGTACATGATTATTGAGTAGTTGGATTATTATTGAGTATGAAATGAATGTTGATTACTGGATTATGTGAATATACTTCATCGGATTATTGGAATTAGGATATTGGATTATGGAGATAGATTATTGTTGAAGACTGGATTGTGGAATTATATAATTGTTGGAGTTGGATTATCGGATTGCATCATTATTGGATTCTAGGAATGTATTATGATCGGATTATGAGAATTATGTTATTATTAGATTATAGAAATGCTTTTGTCTGATACTAGAATATGTCGATGTTGGATTACGTAAATATATCTTGTTGGAGTATAGAAATAGATCTTGATTGGATTACGAAATACATCTTGGCGGATTTAAATGAATTTTAGTAATTCTTGGAGAGTTCAAATGAGAAATTAATCCAAAGATGAATATTGATTGAAATACGGAACGGTTGGAGTGTCGTAGCAATTCAAGATGTAAATTTTGGTGAATTGGTTGAATCATGATAAATGAGTAAATTTTGTGAATTAATCGAATGATTCGGTTATGTTGGATTTATTGGATATAATTGAGTAATGAAATAGGATTTGGATATATTGTTGGTAATCGTGGAAAATCTCGTATTGATAATATGATCGGGTTTAGATAATGAATAAAGCCCTTGATTCTAAAGCGTCGCATATAGAACGCAAGAAGCAGTATTAATGTACGGCAACCACAGTCTGTTCCTAACGTACAGGCTATAGATAGATGCAAGCCTAGATGCATGCTTGCTTATTTACATCGTAACATCATGCGGTCGGTCACTTGATGATTTGCAACTCGATGTCTCGTTAACATGTGGGTCCTTAGGGCTGAGGCCACGTGTTAGTGAAAACAATGCAATTGCAAATCCTTGAGCGCGCCTGTTCGCAGTGGCAATTTATAGATTTTTTTCACGTATGGATGGTTTGTACACGCTATCCTAATTAGTTAACTTGTGTCAGGCTACCGGAGAGAACGCCGTGAGGGCGCCAGCTGAGGCGAAGCTCAAGGTGGCGATCAATGGGTTCGGCCGCATCGGCCGGAACTTCCTCCGGTGCTGGCACGGCCGTGAGAACTCCCCGCTCGAGGTCATCATCGTCAATGACAGCGGAGGCGTCAGAAATGTAAGTAACGCGCGAACGTAATTTCAGGCATGTAAACACGTAGAGACCAATTAAGCACTAATTCTGAAAGAACTTTTTTGCGCTGATTTCATCAGGCATCTCACCTTCTCAAGTACGACTCGATGCTCGGCACCTTCAAGGCCGACGTCAAGATCGTCGACGACCAGACCATCAGCGTCGACGGCAAGCAGATCAAGGTTGTGTCGAACAGGGACCCTCTCAAGCTGCCATGGGCTGAGTTTGGCATCGATATTGTCATTGAGGTACAGAAATATTGATCCACAAATACAATCCCCCAATGTGAACTCTGCACGCGTTTGCCGACAAAACAAAACCGACAGTACGCATGCACTGTGTCGTGAAGGGTACTGGAGTCTTCGTGGACGGCCCAGGCGCCGGGAAGCACATCCAGGCCGGCGCGAAGAAGGTCATCATCACTGCTCCGGCGAAGGGCGCCGACATCCCGACCTATGTTCTCGGTGTCAACGAGGGAGACTACTCCCATGAAGTCTCCAACATTATCAGGTAAGCATCAGCATTTTCCAGCAGTACCCTGCATCCAGCCATATACGCTGTGCATCAGCATTTCCCAGCAGTACCCTGCATCCAGCCATATCGCAAGTCGATCTGAGTAACGTGCATCCATCGAACTTTCTTTGCTTGCAGCAATGCTTCTTGCACAACCAACTGCCTCGCCCCATTCGTCAAGATCTTGGACGAAGAGTTTGGTAAGAATTATTTTACCCTAATCTCAAAATATGGAATTGAAATGTATATACAGCACATTACGGACATTTTTCCTGACTGATTATGACGCAGGAATTGTGAAGGGAACCATGACCACAACACACTCCTACACCGGTGACCAGGTCAGTTTCTGATTTGCACCAGAAACGAGTGAATTGATCACCGCAGCATCTTGGACAGATTGGTCACTCCATGCATGCTCTTTCTTTAATTAACAGAGGTTGTTGGACGCGTCGCACCGTGACCTGAGGAGGGCCCGGGCCGCCGCGCTGAACATCGTGCCGACGAGCACCGGCGCTGCCAAGGCCGTCGCCCTGGTGCTGCCGCAGCTCAAGGGCAAGCTCAACGGCATCGCGCTCCGCGTGCCGACCCCGAACGTCTCGGTGGTGGACCTCGTGATCAACACCGTGAAGAAGGGCATCACGGCCGACGACGTGAACGCGGCGTTCCGGAAGGCCGCCATGGGCCCGCTCAAGGGCATCCTCGACGTCTGCGACGTGCCCCTCGTGTCCGTCGACTTCAGGTGCTCCGATGTGTCCTGCACCATCGACGCGTCGCTGACCATGGTCATGGGCGACGACATGGTCAAGGTGGTCGCCTGGTACGACAACGAATGGGGCTACAGGTGAGCAAGGAGAACTGCATAGATACATGCTTCTACATATACAAATATGCATGGCACTTTTGGCCTCAGATTTTGAGCTGCAACAACTAACAAATACTAATGTTGGTGGTGTTGTTTGGTTCATGCAGCCAACGTGTGGTTGATTTGGCGCATCTCGTGGCGAGCAAGTGGCCGGGCGCGGCGGCGCAGGGCAGCGGCGACCCACTAGAAGACTACTGCCAGACCAACCCCGAGACCGACGAATGCAAAGTGTATGAAGCTTAAGATCAGGTTGTTGTAAATCAGCGGTTGTTCTGTTCAGAACTTGCAGCAATGCACGTACCTTATCATCGATCAGGATTCGGGAAGAATAATTTTACTGTTCTTGGATTCACCGCCCGGTGTACTTTCGATAGAGAAAACATGTGTGTTGAAAAAGAAAGGAACATAGCAGAACATTTCCTATGAGGTGTAATGCTGAACTCGATACAGATTTCAGATTTTCTTTTGAGACTGTTACTGTTCTTGTGGGATGTGTTTGTTCATCTGAACTCTAAAAACTTGCAGTTTCCACTACCTCGATGTAATGTCTTAGTATCACTTCCAGTCAAAATCCTAAGAGTTCTCTCAATAACAAAAAAGCAACCTAAGAGAAGTCGCCACGTGAACTTGGTACACAGGCACATCATTTCGATGCGGGGTTAAGCCACTTTGCTTGAAACTTGCTTGCCCTCAAAAGGAAAAAGAAAATCTTTTTTTTTTTTAATAATGGCAGGGAACTGCCATTAATTCATTGCATTAAGTTGAGGAGTTACATTTTTTTTTGTACAAGCAACCACGAGAGAGCAGCTCGGAAGAATCTTAAGGTGGGATTACAAATCAAAGATCCTTCGCACCCGCTAGTACCCAAAGGCTGAGTACATCTTTGATCCTTTTTTATCCGATCTATGAGGATGCTGCCAGTGGTGTGTTGTTGGTTGAAAATCTTATTGTTGCGCTCCCGCCAGATCTTCCGTAGTGTCGTTTGGATAACCGAGTTGAGCCCTTTCTTGACGGTTGTTGAACCTGAAGCGTGTACTTCGTCGCCTCACCATAGTAGAATGCTTCCATGCGGTGGTTGTGTGATTAGATCATATACAATGGTGTAACGTCAGCTGTCTATAAGTCTTAACACGTAGGACACGAGATGATGTGAAAGAGAGAAGGAGAACATAGAGAATTGGGTTATCTCTTGTGCAATAGTCAGCTGTAACACGAACAACAAGATACATTATACATGGATGATATGTCTATAGAGACATTTAAAAAGACAACCTATTGTAGAAACTGTCTTTAGTGTTGTCTATGGATGATATGGAGGGATATTATAGATAACGGTTGTCTATACCATTGTACATGCCTTTAACTAAGACGAGCTGGTCCAATGCGCAAGGTTGGACCACACCTTGCCCGAGAAGGAGCATTGGAGGAGGAGATGCTCAATCGTTTCTAGGTTTCGGTAACATAAGGGCATGTACAATGGTATAGACAGCTGCTGTCTATACCAACTATCCATATCACCTATAGACAACACTAAAGGCAGCATGAGTTGTGATATCTGATGATAGGATTACAGGACAACACACAATCTTTATTGCTTTTCTTGGTTTTGGTGCTAATCGGATTATAGGCTATTCTCTCTCTCGTTCTCTTTCATCCATGTCAAGAAAATCCTACGTGGCAAATGCTATAGACGGCTGACATAAGCCCATTGTACATGCTCTAAGGGGCAGCAGTAGTTGTTCTGCCATGCACACATCATAAGCTTGTCAGCCGTAAAGATTGTCTTTGAACGGCCAACCAAGCAAAGAATTTACATTTAGACAGGGTCCACGGCTTCCATATCAAGTCTCAGAATAGGGTTTGGTGCGGGCCCAAGCACTATAGTTGGTACGCCGACTTGGTGGAGTAGCATCCGTCCGATGCGAAGTGCCGAGAAATTGCATCGCTTTCTCGTGGAGTTAGGTGGACGGAAGAGACAAGTGACCACATTGAACAAACTACTCAAGCATAGAAGGCAAAATGCCATCGCGAAAAAACTTATTTTTATTCACTAATTAAAATAAATTAGCTTATAATATTATTTTTATTCACTTAGCGGTATCCGTCCGTCCGTCCGTCCGTCCGTTTTCCGACACCGCCCGAGCCGTCGGTCGCCAGCGCGCCCATCGTTTTCCGCCGCGCACGGCGTGGATCCACCGGCCCGGGGACATCGCGGCGCGCGCGCCGTCGCGCGACGCACCACCACCGCGCTCGCCCATCAGCCGGCAAGGCGCCGCCGCTTCCATGGTCCACCCACCGCGTCGCGCGCACCACCACCACCACGGTTTGCATTGGCGCGTCGTGGATCCGGTCGCGTCGTCGCGTGTCGGGCCAGGGCACCCCGGGGTGTCGTACATCGCGCAGCCGAGCACGCCCAAAGCCCGTCGTTCGGTCGTGCGGACGAGCCCTAAGTAACTATAGAGCGTGGGAAGAGAGAGAGTGAGGAGGTGGTTGGAGGAATGGAGGAGGAGCGCAGGCTGACGCCGGCGGCGCATGGAGAGAGAGGTGGTTGGAGCTCAAAGAATGTGATTAGGGATTGGGAATTTTGGAGTGAGGCTCGGAGAAAGGGTTGGCGATGGGGTTGGGGAGCTCAAGAGGATGTTAGGCTAGGCCAGGCCTTCCATTGGTTGGACGGCGTCGAGATAGAGGAGTGATTGAGCGTAGAGGTAGGATTAGGCTAGAACGGAAGGTTAGGCCTATTTCGGATCCATGTCCGTCCACCCGCACCCGTATCGTGTCGGCCCAACCCACCACGTGATCGCGCACCCGCCGGAAAAGCACGGTCTAAGTCACAGCTCTACCACGGGGCACGGTATCACGCATCCGCGCGCCCCGCCCGTCGGCGCGGCGCGGCGCGGCCTTCCCACCCAAATCCAACCACGCGCCGCACGGCCTCATCAAGACCACGACTCCCACTGCTCGATCGATCCAAGTAGACCGAACCAGCACCACGTCTCGGCCTCTCGCAGTCTCGCTACCTCCCTTCCTCTCCTCCCTCTCCTCCACATCCACACCTCCGCTCCGCATCGACGACTCCTTCCTCGGCTGCTCCGCATCGACGACTCAGCGGCCTCCTCCACCATTGCATCCGACCGCTCGCGTACGGCAGCGGCCATTCCCCGGTTGGTGGGTCTCTCTTCTGTGCCCGGCCGGCGGGTTCCCCGAGCCGCCGTCTCCCTGATCTAATTCCGTCGAAACTAGCCATCTCTTCGCGGTTGGTTATCCAAAATCGATTCGTTTCCCATGAGATCGTGTAGTGGATCAGTGGGGAACTGATCCATTCCACTCTCTTGGACGCACCGCGCAGGCCACTGAGCAGTGAGCGATGTTCATCTCCATTTCTTTGGTTTCGACTATTAATTGCTTCATAGGGAAGGAAAGTGCGCCTCTTTTTTTTACCGTTATTGGTCATCCTTTCTCTTAAATGCACTGATAAACGAATTCAATCGCGTTATTTTCTTGCCATTTTGTCGCGCCAAGGACGAATAATTTCTTTGGTACCTCGAATACAAATTTCTTTTATCAAATTTTTTATCCTTTCCTCTCCCGAGTCGACCGGAGACCCAAAGCTCGCATCTGTGTTCGTCTTTTAGCTTATATATGGATCATGACGAATGGAAAAAATCGCATCTCTCTGTCGCAGATTAACTGAGGAGACATGAATGGAAGCGTGGAGCCGGAGACTCCTCCGGATAGCCCCTCCATGGACGTCGGTATCGGTAAGCCGCCGCGCCACCAATTCACCTCGATCCGCCACTGCGCCAGCAGCGCGCGCATTGCCGCCGCCGCGTCTTCGAACTTCGTAAGCACCCACGCCAACAATTCATTGGCACGAACAATTTCCCGCGTCACACGCACAAGAAAAGTTTTTCAGACGTGCGTCCGTTGTTTGTCCACTGCAGGGCCTGGATTTGGGGACGCTGAGCTTGATCTCGCCCACAGACGTCCGGCCTAGGTTCTTGCCCGTGTTCCGGTCTGGGAGCTGCGCTGACACCGGGCCCAAATCGTATATGGAGGATGAGCACGTCTGTGTGGACAACCTCATCGAGCACCTCGGGGGTCGCGCCGCCGGCATCCCTGCGCCAGGCGCCTTCTACGGGGTGAGTTCTCGTTGGCATGCCGGGTTCCATTCACGTAAGTACGTTGTTGGGGTGTACTAGTAGCTGTTCTTTATGTGTTTTTTCTTGAAAGGACGAGTCGGTGGTGGTGATACTGTGTTGCAATTATGGCTCTCAATGCTATTTTGAGGTAGTATTTGTGTCCTCAATCATTCAGCTTAGAGCATAATTAACATGGCCACTGATTAATGGAGTGGGAACCATTGTGAAAAGGGCTTGCCTGATAATGCTATAAAGTAAGGTGTGGGAACCACGAAGGTCGAAATAATGTGCCGAGTTATGCTGTTGCTTATGATGTGCGACATGATAAGATAACAGTTGCTCCATTTTTTGTTGGTTCCATGTTGTAGAAAGAAGTGTGGAAATGTGCCAATTTATTCAGTGTGGCAAGAGCTCTTTTGGGGAGCAAAATTTGGGTGCATTTTAATTTACCTCAAAATGGCAGGTATTTGATGGTCATGGCGGTACAGATGCAGCATGTTTTGTTCGAAAGAACATACTCAAATTCATAATGGAAGATGCACATTTCCCTAACAACATGGAGAAGGCGATAAGGAGAGCGTTTGTTAAGGCCGATCATGCGCTGGCTGATTCCCATTCCCTCGACCACAACTCAGGAACCACTGCATTGACGGCCCTTATATTCGGCAGGTGAATTCTGATTTTGATGCCTCAAAATATTTGTTTTAATGATCACATTCATATGAATCATTTGTTGATGATCCCATCATGATATCAGAGGTAGAATAACTTTGGGTGTCCGACATCTGTTGCTAACTGTGTTTGTTTCAGAGCTATTTTAGAAGGACCATTTTATGTATTGAACATTTTTCAAAAACTTTTATGTAATGAACAAAGCCAAATGTTCTGCAGTGACTGTTGATTAATTAAAAAGAACTCATTAGTGCCTAGAGAACACATGGGTTCATGTTACAGTTTTTTTTTTTGCAAAACCAATTAATAATCGATACCATACCCACCATTTGGTGAACTTATTAGGGTACTATCTGTGACGGTGACATCTGTTTGTTCCTTACATTAATCAATCTAAACTCTAATATCAAAGTTCCGTGACATCCGACCTTTCGGCATTGGATGTCCAATTCTCGGAAGATGAAATCTGGGAGGCTATCAAAAGTTTACCGCCGGAGAAGGCGCCGGGTCCGGATGGGTTCACCGCGTTATTCTATCAAACATGCTGAGGCATCATCAAGGATGATATCGCTGCAGCCTTCCTTCATTTAGGTCGCTCGAGCGGTAATAATTTTCATCTCCTCAACTAGGCTTTCGTCGCCCTCGTGCCAAAGAAGTCAGCGGCCCAAGAACCCAAAGACTTTCGTCCTATTAGCTTATTGCATAGCTTTGCAAAGCTCGTTTCCAAAGTTCTCGCCAGGAGGTTGGCACCATTCCTTGCCATAGTGGTCGCGCCTAATCGGTCTGCTTTCATCAAGCTCTGGTCCATTCAAGATAACTTCAACCTTGTCAGGCTATCAGCTAGGTCTCTCCACCAGCGAAAGAAACCCAATATGTTGCTCAAATTGGACATAGCGCATGCCTTTGACTCGCCGTCGTGACCGTTTTTAATGGAGGTCCTCACCCGCAAGGGTTTTGGCCCTAACTGGTGTAGATGGCTGGCCACCTTGTTGTCCACAGCGTTTTCCAGGGTGCTTCTCAATGGCCAGCCGGGCAGGGTTGTTTGGCTTGCGTTAAGGCGACCCGTTGTCATCAATGCTATTCCTTCTGGCAATGGACATCCTCAACAATCTCCTCCATCGAGCTGGAAACTGCTCACTCTTAGCTCCGGTAGGGGGTCCTCGTGGCATTTCGCATCGGCTGTCCCTCTTCGCGGATGATGCGGCCCTCTTCTTCACCCTGGGTCGTCACCGACTTTCTTGCAACCAAAGCAATCCTGTGGATTTTCGGCGAAGCTTCGGGTCTTCACTCTAACCTAGCCAAAAGCTCCGTCTCGCCGATCCGATGTTCGGAGCAACAGCTTCAACTCATTGCGGACGAACTTCAATGCTCTTGGGTCGATTTTCCTTGTAAGTACTTGGGGCTTCCCCTCTCATCACGGAAACCCACCAAGGGAGATTTTCAACCATTGCTGGACAAAATCACAAGTCGGCTAGCAAGCTGGCAAGCAAATATGTTATCGCAAGGTGGGAGGCTGGTGTTGATTAAGAGTGTTATCTGTTGTGGACTCATATTGGGGGAGACACTATCAAAGACGAAGCCATTCAAACGCACAAGCTGCAGTTTCGGACGACATTCCTGGAATCAGCGGAGCAACATCCAAATAGGAAACTGTAGCACTTACAGCAACTCGATTGTAAAACGACAGGGTTCTGATTACTTTCTGAGTATGTAATACATTACAGTTTGCATACGAATCGGGTTAGCCGGTTAGCCTTTAAATACTGCTAGCAATCCTGTAATTGAGAACAAGAAGAATCAATCTATTATCTTCCAGTTTCTTTCGTTGCACCCTCTGAATATTCTCTGTTCTTTCCTTGTTATCCTGCTACGTTCAACGACGGCGCCTTCTCGTTGAATCCGAAGGCCTCGATCTTCATTGAATCACCCGTATAGCTTACGCTGCTGAAGCAGGATACATCATTTGGTATCAAAGCCGGCCATCATGTCTTCCGGTGCGGACAAGAATGGCGAGCCGTCCGAGGTGATGGCAGCAATTGCCGAATTGAAGCTTGAACTAAGCAAACAGATAAGGGAGAGTTTTTCATCTCTTGAAGCTCGGGTGATCGCTCTGGAAGAGAGGTCATCCAATGTAGACGAACGCATCAAGAAATTGGAGGATCAAATAGGGTACGCTGGTATCCTGGGAAGCTTCCAACCACAACATACCACTATGAGCATACAGGGAGCATCATCATCAGAAGCCAAATTGGAACCATGGAACATAGCAGTTACAGAGATGGTTCCTTCGGTGCCTTTGCCGATTGGATCGTTTCCAAAAGCTTCGACAATTCCAAGTTTTGGCACAACATTTGCTAAGTCAATGCCAACGGGCATGATACCTATGCCGTTCATGCCCCAAAAAGTTCCACCGAGGGTGGTTGCGCCACACATATCAGCAGTAGTACTCCCTCCGTTTTTAAATACATGACGTTTGACCAAACGTACAGTCAAACTTATATAACTTTGACCATTACTTTTTATATGATTTTGTTAGTAAAAAATTACAAAATTATTATATTATGAAAATATTTATCATAACAAATCTAATGATACTATTCACTCATGATCAATCTAAATACTTTTTCATATATTATTAGTCAAAGTTAGATAAGTTTGACTGCACGCTTGGTCAAACGTCATGTATTTAAAAACGGAGTACCTCATATTGCAGACACAAGCAGAATTCCAAGGTATCACAAGCTAGATTTTCCAACATAGGACGTCAAAGAAGACCCTCTCGGGTGGATAAATCGCTGTGAGCCATTCTTCTGGGGACAACGCACCGAAGATTATGAATATCGTCCAGGCCGCCATAATCGCGTTGCCGATGCTTTGTTCCGCCGGGAAGAAGATACGACTTTGTTGGCACTGTCTGGTCCTCAGTTTCAACTCATTGAGGACATTCGCCGAGAATTGAAGACCGATGATGAATGGTTGCATATCCAACAACAACTGTCTACGGGTGCTGTCTGCAAATTTTCAAAGTTTGCTATGGTACTGGGAATTCAATGGCTTCGTGGTCTCGGACCAATCATTTGGGATTTTAATTCACTGATAATGTCGTTTTGGCATGATGATCATCAAGTTTTATGGCATGGTGTACCAGGAACACGGCCTATGATACAATTCCAGAGCTGTGAGGGGCAGGATCTGATGGCCACGCTGCTTACTGAATTTTCTGACCTTTTTGCTGAGCCAACAGGTTGCCACCCTCTTGCTCCTGTGATCACCGTATTCATCTGTTGCCCGATACTCCTCCGGTGGTGGTTCGGCCTAATCGATACCCGATGCTGCAAAAAGCATAGCTGGAACAACAATGCCAATCAATGCTTATACAAGGGATCTTATGTTTAACGTTAATGATTGGGTGTGGTTGCGTCTACAACATCGACAAGCTATCTCTATTATTGCTCGGAAACATTAGAAGCTTGCCCCATGTTATTATGGTCCATTTAAGATTCCTGAGCGTATTGGTGATGTGGCTTATCGCTTGGAATTGCCACCAGGTAAGCGGAGTCATGATGTTTTTTTCATATTGGGTTACTCAGAGGTTTCATGGAGATCCTCCAACGACATTGCCAGTGCTGCCTCCGATTATGCATGGGCGGGTTGTTCCAATGCCGGTGAAGATTCTACAAACTCGCCTCCGCCGGGATACATGGTACTTGCTTGATCAGTGGCAAGGATTGACAGAAACCGAAGCTACTTGGGAGTATTTGGATCAGTTCAAACAATTGTATCCAGAATTTTAGCCTGAGGACAAGTTGTTTGTCCAGGGGAGAGAAATGTTGTGGACTCATATTGGGGGAGACACTACCAAAGACGAAGCCATTCAAACGCACAAGCTGCAGTTTCGGACGACATTCCTGGAATCAGCGGAGCAACATCCGAATAGGAAACTGTAGCACATACAACAACTCGATTGTAAAATGACAGGGTTCTGATTACTTTCCGAGTATGTAATACATTACAATTTGCATACGAATCGGGTTAGTCGGTTAGCCTTTAAATACTGCTAGCAATCCTATAATCGAGAAGAAGAAGAATCAATCTATTATCTTCCGGTTGCTATCCTTGCACCCTCTGAATATTCTATGTTCTTTCCCTGTTATCCTGTTACGTTCAACGACGGTGCCTTCTCGTCGAATCCGAAGGCCTCGATCTTCATCGAATCACCCGTATAGCTTACGCTGCTGAAGCAGGATACATCATATCACGACACCATATCATGGCGCTGGAACCACCGCTGTGGGTTCTTAAACAAATTGACAAACGACGATGCACTTTCCTGTGGAAAGGCTCCGAGTCTGTCTCGGGGGGGGGGGGGGATTTCCTGGCTGCGTGGTCGTCGGTATGCAGACCGGTGGAGTGTGGGGGTCTAGGCATACACAAGCGTGTGCGCAGCGGCCTGGCGGCGGCCGCAGCCACGGGCGTGGCGCAGCGGCTAGGAGGCGGCGCGATGGCGTCGTGCGTCAGGAGGGAACCAGATCCGATCGGATCTGGCTGGAGGAGGCGGCCAGAGAGGGTGATGGCGCCGGATCCGCGCGAGGAGGCGGCCAGAGCGATGGACGGCGGCGGCTTCCCGGCGGTGCGGAAGCGGGTGTGGATGCGGTGGTCGGAAGGTGGCGGCGGCGAGCGTGGCGGTCGGCGATGTGGCCGCCCTCGGGAGTAGAGAGCACCATCCGGGCGGCAGCGGAAGACGGTTGAGCTAGGTTCTAAACCTAGGCTTTGATACCATGTAAATATGAACGAAGTTTATCTATTGCAATAGCCCATAGGGCATATATATAGTACATGACACAAACCCTAGTACAATAGGAAAAGACCTAACTATCCTTAACAAAGAACAGTGGCAGAAGGTTTGCGCAATGGAGCTTGGATTTTAGATATTTTGGGTGGTCTGGACATACGTGCCATCTCTGAGTATCTGGGCCTGGGCTGTGGGATAGGCAGCAGAACTTTAGCATGGTGGCCGGGCAACAAGACACCATTTATTAGCGTTGGGAGGCTTCGGGACTCTACTCTTCTCGTTCGGCTTATAGGGCTTTCTTCGTTGGATCCTCTCTCTTCGCTTGCAAGGATGCTCTATGGAGGGCTTGGGCGCCGTTAAACTGCAAAATCTTTCTTTGGCTCGCTATTCGTCGTCGATGTTGGACGGCCGATCGGCTACCGCATCACGGTTTTCAAAACCAAGGCGTGTGTCTTTTGCATTCACTCGCCAAAGACAATAGACCATCTTCTTGTGGGCTATGCAGTTACGGCACAAATTTGGGGTCATTTCCTTTCGCGTTTGGGCCTAAGTCGTTTCGTCCCGGTTGGTCAAGCGAGCATCACTGAATTTTGGACCGGCATGCGCGCCAAGCTCGGAAGAAAGCAGAAGAAGTGCCTTGACTCTTGCATCATTTTAGTTGCTTGGATGATTTGGAAAGAACGGAACTGCAGGGTCTTCAAGCAAGATCACACAAACTTAGACACTTTGTTACAACGTATCACCGACGAGTTCGTCAGCTGGCGCGTGGCGGAAGCCCGTTGCTTGGAGGCGCTGCCGTTACAGGAGTAATTCCTTTTTTATTTAGGGGGTTGCCCCTCAATCAGTTCTTTTGTTCCTCTTGTTGTATTTGTTTGTTTTTTTCCTTTGTTTCTTCTTCTTCTTCTTCCTGTTTCGGCTACTCTTGATTTCGTTCTTGTAATTGGTGTGGTCTCTACTTAATGAAATGACGCGCAAAGCTTTTGCGTGTTCTAACAAAAGAGAGCAGATGATACAACAATGCATAAGATCATGTGGGGATTTCTTGCCTTTAATGATATGCAGAACAGCAGAACTACACTTCTTTACAGATTGGCTCTGTTCTTTTGCATCTTCAGCGAACTAACTCACACCCTGTGTGATTCAGGACACTGTTCGTTGCCAATGCAGGTGATTGTCGAGCTGTTTTAGGAAAGCGAGGTCGAGCCGTTGAACTTTCAAGAGACCACAAACCCAACTGCAAGAGTGAGAAGATTAGAATTGAAAACCTAGGAGGCACTGTTTTTGATGGCTATCTTAACGGCCAGCTAGCTGTAGCAAGGGCACTCGGAGATTGGCACATGAAAGGCCCCAAAGGCTCAATAAGCCCTCTTTGTGCAGAACCTGAGATGCAGGAGGTTGTGCTTACTGAGGACGATGAGTTCTTAATAATAGGCTGTGATGGCCTTTGGGATGTGATGAGCAGCCAGTGTGCTGTGACGATCGTAAGGAAAGAGCTGATGTCGCATAATGATCCAGAAAGGTGCTCAGGCGAGCTAGTCCAGGAAGCACTCAAGCGGAACAGTTGTGATAACCTAACTGTTGTGGTTATATGTTTCTCGTCCAATCCGCCCCCTCAAATTGAGATCCCAAGATCCCGGGTACGAAGAAGCATTTCCTTGGAAGGGTTGCATGTACTCAGGGGAGCTCTGGACAGTAATGCTTGATCTCAAATTCTTCTGTTTCTAGTTATTCCTTGCTGCTTTATCAGTTTTTAAATAATTCATGTAGATTTACCAGAAATTTTGTATGTTATAGGCTAATTATTTGCAATGAGGTGAGGTGATAATTATTTTTGTATCGGTAAGCATTTGATTGTCAACAATGTAACTGAGTCAGTACAAAAATTCCTTTTTTCTGCTGCATATAGAAGTTATACAAGCTGATATGCTTTATAAACTGTGCCTTCATGTTTACTTAGCGAAGAACTATTGGAGAGATGAATATTAAGGATTGTCTTGTATTGCTCTTCATGCAGTGATATCTAAGGATGTTCTTTTTAAAAAGAGAAATATCGATCAGAGATTCAGAGGGTCATTTTAACCCTTTTATTTTGGGCTGCGTTGTCTCCGTTCATTGTTTGATGGTCCAATTGGGTGAATGGATGAGTATCCTGTATCCTGTTGCTTTCTGAGATGACTTCACCTTTGTCTGCTGCGTAATTACGCAGGTACTGTAACTCTGGCTTTCTGCATGGCAAATGAATTATCCCTTTTGGCTCTTTCCCGTATTCTGGAAGAGTTTTCTGTAAAGCTCATATCATTGCGCTTTACTGCTTGCGTATCATGATTCAGGACATGAGAAAAGGATCCAACCAATATATATCATTCATGGCTACATCAATTGACATGATAGTACTTTTCGCCGCATGTTACTACATGTTGCGCGGCTGACCTGACAGATGTTGGATGCGACAAATTTCTCATTGATCGAAGATGAATCGATAATAGCTCAAGAATGGTAGAATAGGGAGTCGGTTTCCCTTGTCCTTCGCTTACGGTGCAAAATTTATGTGCATAGATTAAGCCTGCGGCGTAGACCGCTTCCCCGAGGGTATTGTGGCGTAGCCGTCGCCGTTAGCGCGTTTGCTCCCACACTTCTGCAGTACAAGTGCACAACTGAAAGCCAGTACACTCCGAGAAAACTTGCGAGCCTGAAGTACAAGCCACCTAGCCTTGCTATTTCCCTATGTACTGCAACTAACTTGTACTACTGCTCGTGCCTCCATGTGCACAACGCGGGGTACAAATATGCCACCATTCACCAATGGATGCAGCAGCTACGGCAATGAGGTTTGGACTTCGGAGTTGGGTTTAGGATTAGTTTCTGGCTGTAGCAGCAGCAGTGGAAGGGGCATGCAGAGGAGCAGGAGATTTTGGTTGGAAGCCGGCCTGTGCTTCCCTCTCTCTCCTGTGCTTGCCTCTTCCATTTCTGCTGCTAGGCTGTGTTTGCAGGTTTGCAGGATGGGTCAGTTAGGCCATGGCATCAGCAGCAGAAGAAACTGCCATGTGTCGCGACAACTCTGAACCCCATCTCTGTAATTTCATTGCTCAAGATCTCTTAATTTCTGAATTTTTCTGTTTATGCCCATTTCAATGCATCTTTTAAGCTCACTTAATTTCTGATCTTTTCTGTTTATGCTCATTTCACTTGATTTTTACATGTCATTATTTCTGTTATCAGGTGTCATAGCAATCGAGATCCATTAACACAAATGTTTCCGCAACGGATTCGAGACAATGCAGAAGTTTGTAGGAGCTTAATTTCTTTCAGAAGAGCTTCTTAACTCACATAGCTAATACCGAATTAATCATGTCATTATTTCTTCCTCGCAAAAAAAGAAGATATCATGTATTTTTCTCGAACTCTCGCTAACTGAAGATTTAGTCAGTAACTCAAAATGAAAACAAAAGGAGGTGGAATAGAAATAAATTAGCAGCTTCTGTATAGTTTATGTGGTTACATTTGGTTGCATCAACCCTACTAAATTCTTTCTGCGTCTTCCTACCTTTTAGGAAGGAAATAACATAACTGGAAAATTCTCAGTGGCCGTTAGCAGGGTCACTAGGTTGGCGACTGCCATCTATTATGGACAACAGTACAAACAGCTACAGATGTTGTAGAAACACATTCTGTGGAGATCATGTGGATATGATCCTAATCTTAGTGTGCCGAATAATTGACAATAACATTGAGACGTTTTGAGAAACCATTGTTTTCGGAA
Organism: Ampelocalamus luodianensis; assembly: GCA_036346255.1. NCBI lineage: Eukaryota > Viridiplantae > Streptophyta > Magnoliopsida > Poales > Poaceae > Ampelocalamus > Ampelocalamus luodianensis. The sequence continues at coordinate 2,604,418 of CM070622.1, forward strand.
AAATTCAGACTGTGTTAGGCTAAGGATGTTAGACCGATCATGGTGGCGGTCCGACCAGCGATAGGTGGTGGTCAGACCGGTCGGGTGCACAACGGTCAGAGTCCGACTGACCAAAAGTTCAAAATGTGAATTTTAAAAATCAGCCAAAAATCATGTACGAAGGATGATGAGAGGATGTGTTTGTACTTGATCTCATTCAAAATGGAGTTTCAAGAAGAAAAAAAAGGTAGATATAATTTGAAAATTCTAAAGAGAGTGCATTTGAGCGACTTGGAAATTTTCCTAAGTCTCGGGCAGTTAGACTGACTGGCCGATGGTAAGACCAGCCGTGGGCAGCGATATGACTGACCAGAGGTTGTTCATGCAACGTGAGGGCGGTGAATTTTGTGGATTTGGCTATAGTCATAAGTTTCTGTGTGTATGTGTTGCATGATGTATATTTTGACTAATGTGGTCAAGTTGTAAAGAATTTCTGCCCAGAATCGATTTCTTGGTCTATTATAGTGCAGGTGGTTTGGAGTCAACGACGATCAACGACGAGGGTGATCGGGACTACGCTAGAAAAGTTGTGGTCTAGAACGATCAAAGATGCCGAGTGAAGTCATTGTATTCAAGCATGACGTAAGATGGACAAAAAATGACCGAACAGGAGGATCGGTGCGACGAGTTGCATCAAGTAGCGTGGGGTCAGTGCAAATGCCATGATGATTCGGTCAAATGCCATGATGATTCTGGTAGAAACTGAATGGGAGAGACTTGCCGCCATAAAGAGATCTTTTAATGAACCTACACGTGGCAAAGCATGAGATTACTTCACGACGATTAGACTTGGCAGTTGGCATTTTGAGAAGGATTGAGAAGGTGTATTTTGGTATCTTCGTCAAAATACCAGGTTGGTGACATTTGAAAAAATCACGGGGCAAGACGGCACAAGGATAGACGGTTTAGGTCAAGAGAAGATGGAGATTACGAAGAGACGGAACGGGTTCGTCATCTGCTTTGAAAAGCATGCAGAGTGTAGACCGGTTTGTGTGTGGGCTTAATAGGCGTCCAATGTAGTTCTCTCTTGATCTAGCCTTCACTATAAAAGGAAGAGGTGCATGATTTGCACCCTATTCAAGATCCTTTCAGGTAGAAACCCTAATCTATGATTTAGATAAAGTAAAAATAGAGGAGGCTATGGTTTGAGGAAGATGGATTGATTGAGTGCTAAGTGTTGAGCTTTTGTCATCCATGGAGTGACTGTAAACCAACAATCTTTTGAATCAATCCAAGCAAAGCTTGTCCCAAGATAAGTCCTCTCTTATTCTTGCTCTCTCTTTGACGTGTTTGAGATTTTGTATGTTCATTTGGTTTTCCTTGGGTTTTTTGCTGTGATCTGGATTGTTAGGACGTGTGGAAATCCATCTAAGGTTATCTTGACTATCATTCACCTACGAGTAAGTTTTTGGATCAAAGTTCAAATTTCCTTAGTTCTTATGTCTTCTTAATCTCATAAAAGAAACCCATAGAATATTGGCTTCGATCATCTCGATCGTCGATTAAAATAGGTTTTGACATTTTTTATATGCTATGGTTGAAATATCATGATACTTGGATCATCAGATTAAAAGTTAAGTCGATTTGTGATCTTGGTTGGCTGTTGTTTTGGAGCTGGAGGTCAGATCGGCCAGCTCTTGGCGGTCAGACCAGCCAAGCAGGATTGTTCAGGGTTTTCTCGATTTCAACACAAGACTTTCGTTGTGCTTGTATTTCTGATCTTCATAGTTTTCATAACTATTGAGGTGAAGAAGAAGTTGAACACCATCGAGTTGAAAAAGAGTAATGCTCCTATTTAACACCCCCTCTAGTCGACGTTCCGGTCCAACACATTTTTTACACACCATGTCTTCTCAATCCTCTACTGATCACTCGATAAAAGCAAAGTTTGCTTCCTCTTATCAACGACCTTACTTTGTACTTTGTAGCAAATTATTCTCCTCTTGTCCTACTGCTCCAGTTTCTTCAGACTGGAAAGAGACCATCATACGAACAAATTAATCAGACACAAGCAACAAAATAAGAATATGATTCAGAAACGTATACCTTGTACAGAATCTATCATAAGTACCTGCAATTCCGTGGTACACTCCAAGAAACAGAGTGCTTATCCTTGTGAGGCAGTGACATGAACCTTTTCCAGTCCTGGAGCATGACATTGAGATCGTCGATCTTTCGGCGCAGGCCGATGCAGCAGTTGGCGTGCATGGTGCAGACCCTGCTCAGGTTCCGGCTGGGCTCGCAGAGGCCGCCGAAGAACTCGGTGCTGAGGAACTTGATCCTGACGCCGATCTTGGCGAGGTAGGGATCGCGTTTGATGAAGTTGAGCACGTCCTGATCGTGGAACCCCGGGTGCTTCTCCCTTGCCGCGTACCAATACTTGTAGAACTCGATCGTCTCCGTGGTGGACCGCACGTACGTGAACCCACCGTTGGGCGTGTTGCTCAGGTCGTCCGGGTTGCCAGTGAAGTGGTCGCAGGCGATCTGGAAGTTGCCATCCGGGTAGAAGTGCGGCAGTGGGTTCCTGAACCACACAATGTCCGTGTCCTGAAATGTTCAGAGATACATGGTGAGTGCTCGTCTAGGTTCTGAAACATACCGATCAGCGAAATTCTGTCAGTACTGCAAAAAAAAGTTCACACTTCGTGCGTACGTACCGTGAAAATGAAGCTGTAGCCCTTCTCGAGAACGACCCTCAGGAAGTCGATCCTCCTCCACATCATCTTGAGGTAGCCGTCGGTCATGAAGTTCTTCTGCCCGGAGAAGTCCACCCCGTCGGTGATGAGCGCGAAGCAGTGCGTGTGTATCTGCTTGCAGCGGCGGTGCGCCGTGAGGTCGAGGGAGACGACGAGGAGGTGGTCCAGGAGCCCCCTGGTGTTTTCGCCGATCCGGAAGCTCTCGAGGAAGACGTCCACCACCGAGCCAGGCTCCGACCACGCCGAGTTCAGCGTCGTCAGGATCACCGTGTCGTTCGCCATCGCGGCTGCCCTCAGGACTCGCTGCAGCCTCGCATCCTCACTATCCTGCATGAAGCAGCGCATAAGTCAATTAACTTTGTTTTGTCGACATGCGTAAGTCAATTAACTGAACAGATCGTAATACGGATTTGCTACTTCTAAATCGTTTGAAATTTTTTAAGTTTAAGTAAATTATTGTGACCATTGAATTTATATAGAGATTGATACGTCATATGATTGGATATTGTTCCAATAGATAAAACATGTGACTTGTGCTTAATAAAATTTCAATCACCTTACCAATAGACAATCCAATCGTAATAATATTTTGTAAAAAAAAGCAATGGTGTAAAGTTGTTTGATTTTCAGGCGATTCGCGTGTTACTTGCTACCGTTGAAAAACGAGGGTTGCATGTACGAAGAATGCGAACCATACCGTAACTTGGCATTTGGCATGGCCTACCTAAACAATATAATATACTAGCTACACAGGAAGTAAATTTTCTGGGAAAGAAATTCTTCCTCACACAACGAAATCAAATTGTCCTCATGCATCACAGCGTTGAATAACTTAGGAATATTCACGCACGTTGCAATTGGAAAAGTGTTTCTAGAAAGAGGCGAACTAAGCAGGCTTGGTCACCAGTCAATTGCCAACTTCAATTGCCAACTTAATTTACAGTTTAAATTCTGATTGTCAATAAGGCTATTGACCATTCTGCTAAATCATCATCTAATCGCAAACCAAACGTGCACCAAGGATCTCTTTAATTCATCATTGATACTCTGTTTTTTTACTTGACTTCTAGAATCCGCCCTCAAACTTTATTGACCGGTAGTAGGTTTCAATTTATCTAGATTAGCTAAATGAAAATTACATCACTAGATTTGTCGCTAAAAATACTTTCGTAATGTTATAATTTTATTAATACATCTTAATATAAAGTTATAAAAAGTTATAATACGTAAGTTAAAAAGAACCGAGGAGTTCTTGCTTATATGGAACCGAGGTTTGCCCGATTAACTAGTAGCTCAACAGTTCACAATTCCTCACGTGAAATATTTACTACAATTGACACCGCAGTAACTCAAATAGAAGAGGAATTTTAACCGGCCCCCATTAAACGATGAAACTCATTAAATGATCTCAAGAACCATTCCTGCTTTTTCTGGTGATCACGCGCAACACCACCATCACAACCTCGCAAGCAACAATATTTTTTCAGGACGAAAAAACAGAAATTAATCAACAAACTCTAAACCATCTTCGCATGGTGCCGTGACAGTCGTGTACACCTCGATTCGGAAGAAAGACAGGCGTACTACCTACCGTGCTTTACTCACCAGGTCGACGTCGTCGTGCTGCGCGGCCGTGGTCGCGACCGACTGCCACGGCACGGCGGCGGGCCGGACGAGCACGCCCGCGGGGGCCACGGCGCGGTACAGCACGAGGCACGGCAGTGCGACGGCCGCCAGGAACAGAAGCGCCGTCACCACCCTCCTCATGGCCGCGCCGGCAGCGGAGGCCTGGTCGGTAGCTCCGGCTCCGGCTCCGGGGCCGGCGCCGCTCTCATTGGCGCGCGCCATCGGCAGCGGCGCGGCCATGCGCGCGGGTTTAGGTTAACCGGGGCTTAATAATTAGAAGGTGACCGCAGTCTGGGTGCAAATTCGCGGAGTCGTTCGATCGATAGATATATATCGGCAGGTTTTGAAGGCGCGGGGCCGCGGCCGTGTGTTGGGGGAAGCCCGGCGCCAATGGCGCGTTCGGACGCGATCGCCGTGGTTTTTGCAGCTGGGTCCTTTACGTTTTGGTGTATACAAATTAGGCATCGCTGGGTCCTTTACGTTTTGGTATATACAAATTAGGCATCGCTGTCTCCGAATTCGGAAAGGTTCCGTTCTGGAAAATAGCACGTCCTAACTTTGTGGTGCATCTCAGTACATCCTTCGTAAAACACGATGCAAATGATTATGCAAAATCCTGAAAATAACTGATAATGTTGACATAAAATCAACCTATCATGCCACAAATTTTCAAATCTAGGTTCAATATACGCATGGAGAAATAAAGAAAAGGAATAAGTCCATATTACACCCCTGAACTTTGCACCGAGTCCAAAATACCTATGAACTCCAAAACCGTCTGATTTGCACCCTCGAACTGTCCATACCGTTTGGTTTACACCCCTCGAGCCGAAGACAGGTGGTTTTGGATGACGTGGCTGAAAATGAAATCCAAAAATTAAAAGGAATGGATAAAGCTACTATTCACTAAAGTTTGTCATTTTTGTTTCTCCTAATATACATGTTGTGTTTTCGGATGAATTTTTTTCAAGATGCTTGATTGCATCATGATGTATTTAACAAAAAAAATAATTTGTTTAACAAAAAAAATATTTTGTATTACCATTTTGTATCGAGTTTCGAAAAGGATGCGCAAGATGCACCAAAAGTCAGTTCGTTCTACTACTGTTCTATCCCGATGCACACACGCACAGTCGAACAAGATTTTGTGTCGGACATGGTTGTTCCTGGACGTCCAGGCTGAGCGGATTGTTGTATTGGTATAACAGAGTGTTCACTGAAATAACGGAGTGTTCATGTGGAGTGCCTACCGAAATAAGACTTTCTCTAGAGCACTCTAGACTAGTCATATAACTTTTTCACCGACCTGACTCATGCACCTTAGATTAGTTATATGATTTTCTCATCAACTTGTCTTGAATGCACTCCTTTCATGATGTGAATCCAAGTGATGCAATGTTTTTCAATAATCATTTACGATATTCCATCATTGCCATATAATCATCAATATCCTGTATATCATGGTGCAAAATAATAATAATAAGTATAGCATGGTGAGTAAATTATAATAATCAAGTAGCAAGATCAATCAATCGTCTACTATTCTACCATGCACTTACCTTTTAACCACGAGAAGCATGATGATGTGTAGATGACACCAACCCCGAAGCTACACCACCTCATGAACAACTATTACCCAAACTCAATAACACATCGCAACTGTACATACTCAAAGAATAAATCGACAATGCTCTTACACGCAAACCCTACCTAATTAATCCCTTGTAACACACTGACCCAAAATCCGCTCCATGCTCAACCCACCTATGGGGCGGACCTGCGCATGCTTAGCACCCCACTTACACTTTCGTTCTTGCTTTCGTGTAAAAGGGTTAACCCAGAGATGCTACGTTTGGATCCAATAGACATTATATGCTAGTCTTTTGCGATTTAGCGCTGTTGCGATCAGTAATTACAGAAGTAGCACCCGCCAAAGAATTTGCAAATTTGGCACTGGGTACGCATGGCCACCACGCAAATGACTATCGGGTCGACATGCACCCCTATAGCACGACCACCGTGCAAAAGTTGCATGTATCCAAATTCTTTTTTTTTATACAAAGCAACTGTGCCACCGTGCAAAAGTTGCATGCACACAATTTCTTTTTTTTTTTTGTACAAAGCAACTGTGGCCGTGTTGCAGAAGTTGATGCATCTTTTTTTATACAAAGCAACTGTGGCCATGCAAAAGTTGCATGTAAATTCTTTTTTTATACATAGCAACAACAGTTGATACTTAAGGCTTAATGTTGATTTGATATTCCCAAATGAGACTTGAGTGAATGTACTAATCAGCTTATCTCACTATGGCCGAGGAGGTGGCTACCGCATGGACATCCCTCATCCGCACATCTGTTGCCCTGTTGCTGTTGTCCCCCATGATTTAATACGTTCACTCTGTGGTACATGATATAATAAACATGGTACGTAGTAACCACAAATTTAATATGACTGAATTGATTAATTAATAGTACATAATTACAAGTAATCTAATCGTCACTAATTACCCACGACACAAATTGCATGCAAGTGATCGATTATGCCAAACTAATTGCTAGTAAACTAATTACGACTGATTAATTACCACTAAATTAATTGGTCGTAATTATTTTAGGGGTAATTAATAAGTTGTAATTAGTGGTAATTAATAAGTTGTAATTAGTGGTAATCAGGTCGACATATTTAAATGAGTGGAAATTAACTACTCGTAATTAATTTAGTGGTAATTAATCAGTCGCAGTTGTTTTACTAGCAAATAGTTTAGCATAATTGATCACTTGCATGCAATTTGTGTCGTGGTAATTAGTGACGATTAGATTACTTGTAATTATGTACTATTAATTAATCAGTTCAATCGTATTAAATCTGTGGTTACTACGTACCATGTTTGTTATATCACGTACCGCATAGTGAACGTATTAAATCGGAGGGACAACAACGATGGGGCGACAGATGTGTGAAGGAGGGATGTCTATGCGGTAGCCACCTCCTCGCCACCGTGAGATAAGCTGATTAGTACATTCACCAAGCCTCATCTGGGAATATCAAATCAACATTAAGCCTTAAGTATCAACTGTTGTTACTTTGCATAAAAAAATAATTTGCATGCAACTTTTGCAAGGCCACAGTTGCTTTGTATATAAAAAAGATGCATGCAACTTTTGCAGCACGGCCACAGTTGCTTTGTACAAAAAACGAATTTGCATGCATGCAACTTTTGCAACTTTTGCATGGTGCCACAATTGTTTTGTATAAATTTTTTTTTGCATGCATGCAACTTTTGCACGGTGGCCAGAGCTCCACCGCACGGTGGTCGTGCGGTAGGGGTGCGTGTTGGCCCAGCAGTCATCCACGTGGTCGTCCGTGCGGTGGCCATGCGGACCCGGTGCCAAATCTGCAAATTCTTCGTGGCGGGCGCTTCTTTTGTAATTACCGATCGCAATAGCGCTAAATCGGTAAAAGACTCCATTATATTCTACTACAACTCACTTTAGACTAGCAATGTGATACCAATTTCGCCATCACAACTCCACATGAACCACATAGGTCGCACTACAAACGGACTGGGGTATTACACTCACACCCCCTTAAGGTCTGATGCCCTCAACAGCACACCTTATACATGGTAAATTTCTAGAACCACCCCTCGGTGCAACCTCCGTGTCATGGGTACTAGCCAGTGGGCCCACACACAAGTACCTGTGCAGTGATGGTTGATGATCTGATACCATATGTAATACCCTGACCTAAAATCCGCTCAATACCTAGCCCACCTTTGGGATGGACCTGCGTATGCATAGCACCCCACTTACACATTCGTCCTTGCTTCGTGTAAAGGGTTAACCTAGAGAAGCTACGTTTGGGCCCAACATGCATTCTATGCTGCTGCAACTCACATTAGACAAGCAATGTGGGACTAACCACCATCACAACTCCACATAGGCCACATGGGTTGTACTGCGAACGGACTAGGGTATTACACCCCCTTCACCGGACAACCAGTCTGCAGTCCTGGTGATAAAAAAGTCATAACTTCTAGTTCTGAAATCCAAACATTGGAAACCATATGAGTTCTGGAGTCTACAAAAAATTTGACACATTTTCCTACTATGCAAATTTCCTAATTAAACCATATAATCCCTCGTTTTTAGCTCCGAGGGTTATTCTATTGCATTAATAGGTAGCAAGCTTAACAATTTCATATTTATTTTCTAGAACACAAAAAGTGGCAAACCATACCACTTTTGAAAAGTATGAAAAATTACCTAACTTCTATTAGTTATGACCATAATTTAATTCGAGCATCCATTGAACCTAATTTATCAAATAACACAACAGCCTTGCCGGTGTCATATCTTTTAAACTGACCATCCAAATCTAGTGTTCTAAGACTATGGAAAAATTAAACATATATAAACAACTTTTATGTAGAGCATAAACCCTAATTAAGCCATCTAATAATTTTAATCTAGGCTTTAACACGACATTGCCGGTTGACAATGATTCACTAGACAACGATCTTCCAATAACATAACATTTAATCTAATAACTCGAATAATGTGTTTAAGTACTCTATGGAAAGGCCATAAGATTATGTACAATTCTCTAGTGGAGGAAATCCCCTGATTAACCATGAAAAGTACCCAAAACATCCTTAGAACCCACTGTTCGCAAATCAATGTAGTAACCCACTTCTCACACGTTGCCCATTAAAAACCACTGCAAAACCCATCTAATCAAAGAAATAGCAAGGATGAATGATTTCGACCATTACCCTAAAAATCAGACATCGAAATCAACGCGTACATGGAACCCTTCTCTCTTCCCCTCCTTTTCTTCTCTTCTCCTTCCTTTTCTTCCTTCTCCTTTTCTCTGTTGCTAGTTCCCTTTCTCCCTGTCACTGGTTTCTGTTGTATTTTGAGGGCCATTTGGTAATTTATCGATTAGAGAAAAGAAGAAATAAAAAAAGAAAAGGAAAATAGAAGGTAGGGCCCACCTGTCATTGAGAAAGAAGGGAAGGATAAGGTTGGATACTTTGTCTCCAACCCTAGAAGAGGCGTGCGGTTAGGGTTTTCCCCCTCTACGAGTGGCGGTGGTGCATGCGGCTGGGGCGGCCCGGGTGCTTTGTGCGTCGGCCATTGGCTGCAACAACACGACCTCCTCCTCCTCCTCCTTTTCTTAAGGCAACCTCCCTTCTTCTTTCTTCGCCCAGTACACAATGAGCTTTCCCCCTTTTTGGTTCTTCCTCTCTTCCGATTTGGTTTTGGTTTTGAGCGGTGTGAGCTGCTGTGCTGCCGTGGTTGGTCACGACACCGTCGGTAGTAAGGTCTAGTTCCTCCTCCTTGTGCACTCACCGTTCGGTTCCTTGCGCCATCTCCCTGTTGAGGTCGCGGTGAGGAAATTAGGGTGTTGCTCCTTGAGGCTTGGACCCGGCCGACTCGGGCATGATTTGGGAGAGAAGGCTTTGGATCAGTGTTGATTGTTTGCTCCTTGGGTGCATTTAGCCGATGCATTTTTCTATGGTTCTTGTGTGGCATTATTCTATACCTCGACTTCACCATTTGGTATGTCATGAATTGTGGATTAGCATTGTGTCACTGACGACCTCGTCCGTTCATCACGGCACAACGGGGCTATTCATTTTCTGAGTTAGTGCTTTCACGTGCCTTGCCCAGTTCTACTCAGTGGTTGCGAGTGCCATCCGCTTCGTGAGCTCTCTGTTTTCTAGTTTGTATTACTTTGCTAAGTGCACCGTGCTAGTTGAATTACTTTTGTATTTTTGTCTAGCAATGGGAGACTTTCCTTAGTGATGTTGTGGGCTCAGTTAATACTCGATGATGAATTGATGTCAAATTGAGATTGAATGTGACAATTGAGTATAAATTGGTCTTGAGCTAGGATATAACATGTTGTTTTCTATTGTCCAGTAAATTGGTTCATTTGGTTGTATGCTTGCTATCACTGTGATTAATTCAATACCTTCTATTTTCGGTGATTCACTGTGATTCAATTTTAGTCACTATTATACTTCTTGTCAATTGATATTTTTGAGTATTAGAATCAATTGCTTGCTGTCCAGTGAGGTCGAATTGATGATTTGCATGAACATGACTCATTAGAATACCAAGTTTTTATTTTGAGCTCAATGCCTAATCTATTTCAAATAATTGTCATATTCAATTTTTTTATTAAACTTTGACACAAGTGTCGTGAGGGCCAAGATTTCATCTTGTGCAACTCGAGATCTGAGAGCAATAAACAAACATTTAAATCTAAGCATTATGCTAATTTTATATGTTTTACAGTCCTATCTTTTGAGCATCTTATCCTGTTTAATTGACAAGAAGAAATTATATGTTTATATGTCAATTTTGTCATTTATATGCTGCTGGAAATATGCTTTAATTATCATAATTTTTGTTGGAATTATATCTGAATATTTGCTAAAACCTCTAATTTTACAACAATTCAGAAAGCCAATAATTGAAGAGTTGGCTTCCTCGTGTGATGTCGTTAAGCCAGAAGTATTCGACAGTGCCAACTTTAAACGTTGGAAGGCTAAAACAAAACTATGACTGACTGGCCTCAGACTTTTCTAGGTTATTTCAAATCCTCCAATGTTCCTATTTTCTATTGAGACTAGCAATGTGATACCAATTTCGCCATCACAACTCCACATGAACCACATGGTCGCACTACAAACAGACGGTATTACACTCACACCCCTTAAGGTCCGATGCCCCAACAAAGACACCTTATACATGGTAAATTTCTAGAACCACCCCTGCTGCAACCTCCGTGTCATGGGTACTAGCTGGGCCCCACACAAGTACCGTGCAATGATGGTTGATGATCCGATACCATATGTAATACCCGACCTAAAATCCGCTCAATACCTAGCCCACCTTTGGGATGGACTGCAGTATGCATAGCACCCCACTTACACATTCGTCCTTGCTTCGTAAAGGGTTAACCTGAGAAGCTACGTTTGGGCCCAACATGCATTCTATGTCTGCAACTCACATTAGACAAGCAATGTGGGACTAACCACCATCACAACTCCACATAGGCCACATGGGTTGTATCTGAACGGACTAGGTATTACACCCCCTTCACCGGACAACCAGTCTGCAGTCCTGGTGATAAAAAAGTCATAACTTCTAGTTCTGAAATCCAAACATTGGAAACCATATGAGTTCTGGAGTCTACAAAAAAATTGACACATTTTCCTGCTATGCAAATTTCCTAATTAAACCATATAATCCCTCGTTTTTAGCCCGAGGGTTATTCTATTGCATTAATAGGTAGCAAGCTTAACAATTTCATATTTATTTTCTAGAACACAAAAAGTGGCAAACCATACCACTTTTGAAAAGTATGAAAAATTACCTAACTTCTATTAGTTATGACCATAATTTAATTCGAGTATCCACTGAGCCTAATTTATCAAATAACACAACAGCCTTGCCAGTGTCATATCTTTTAAACTGACCATCCAAATCTAGTGTTCTAAGACTATGGAAAAATTAAACATATATAAACAACTTTTATGTAGAGCATAAACCCTAATTAAGCCATCTAATAATTTTAATCTAGGCTTTAACACGACATTGCCGGTTGACAATGATTCACTAGACAACGAGCTTCCAATAACATAACATTTAATCTAATAACCCGAATAATGTGTTTAAGTACTCTATGGAAAGGCAATAAGATTATGTACAATTCTCTAGTGGAGGAAATCCCCTGATTAACCATGAAAAGTACCCAAAACATCCTTAGAACCCACTGTTCGCAAATCAATGTAGTAATTAGGGTTTCGGCGGCATCTAGCCTCTACTTCTCACACGTTACCCATTAAAAACCACTGCAAAACCCATCTAATCAAAGAAATAGCAAGGATGAATGATTTCGATCATTACCCTAAAAATCAGACATCGGAATCAACACATACGTGGAACCCTTCTCTCTTCCCCTCCTTTTCTTCTCTTCTCCTTCCTTCTCTTCCTTCTCCTTTTCTCTATTGCTAGTTCCCTTTCTCCCAGTCACTAGTTTCTGTTGTATTTTGAGGGCCACTTGGTAATTTGTCAATTAGAGAAAAGAAGAAATTAAAAAAAGGAAAATAGAAGGTAGGGCCCACCTGTCATTGAGAAAGAAGGGAAGGATAAGGTTGGACACTTTGTCTCCAACCCTACAAGAGGCGTACGGTTAGGGTTTTCCTCTCACGAGTGGCGGTGGTGCATGCGTGGCGGCCGGGTGCTTTGTGCGTCGGCCATTGGCTCGCAACAACACGCCTCCTCCTCCTCCTTTTCTTAAGGCAACCTCCCTTCTTCTTTCTTCGCCCAGTACACAATGAGCTTTCCCCCTTTTTGGTTCCTCCTCTCTTCCGATTTGGTTTTGGTTTTGAGCGGTGTGAGCTGCTGCGCCGCCGTGGTTGGTCACGACACCGTCGGTAGTAAGGTCTAGTTCCTCCTCCTTGTGCACTCACCGTTCGGTTCCTGCGCCATCTCCCTGTTGAGGTCGCGGTGAGGAAATTAGGGTGTTGCTCCTTGAGGCTTGGACCCGGCCGACTCGGGCATGATTTGGGAGAGAAGGCTTTGCATCAGTGCTGATTGTTTGCTCCTTGGGTGCATTTAGCCGATGCATTTTTCTATGGTTCTTGTGTGGCATTCTTCTATACCTCGACTTCACCATTTGGTATGTCATGAATTGTGGATTAGCATTGTGTCACTGACGACCTCGTCCGTTCATCACGGCACAACGGGGCTATTCATTTTCTGAGTTAGTGCTTTCACGTGCCTTGCCCAGTTCTACTCAGTGGTTGCGAGTGCCATCCGCTTCGTGAGCTCTCTGTTTTCTAGTTTGTATTACTTTGCTAAGTGCACGTGCTAGTTGAATTACTTTTGTATTTTTGTCTAGCAATGGGAGACTTTCCTTAGTGATGTTGTGGGCTCGATTAATACTCGATGATGAATTGATGTCAAATTGAGATTGAATGTGACAATTGAGTATAAATTGGTCTTGAGCTAGGATATAACATGTTGTTTTCTATTGTCCGATAAATTGGTTCATTTGGTTGTATGCTTGCTATCACCGTGATTAATTCAATACCTTACATTTTCGGTGATTCATCTGTGATTCAATTTTAGTCACTATTATACTTCTTGTCAATTGATATTTTTGAGTATTAGAATCAATTGCTTGCTGTCCTATTGGAAATCGTTGCTATATCATGGTGGGAGGATGCGAACAATTTGGTCTTAGTTCATTTGTTAGCTATCCTATCTAACCGGATAGGGAACAGAGCATTGCTAGAGTACATGGGATTGGACAAGTTTGCTTGAAGCTCACTTGAGCAAAACACTCATCTGAAAAACGTGTTGTACATGCGCAATGACTCAATCGATGAGTGAGTCTATCTTTGTGTAGGCAAGGAATAAAGCTTGTGTTTGAGTCCAATAAGGTTGTGTTAACCAAATTTGGTAATTTTGTGGGTAAAGACTATGATAGCGGAGGCATGCTCCACTATCCATTCTTGATCTCAATAATATAATCATTTTTAATGTTTCCCATTGCAATAAAATTCATGATATTTGGCATTCTCATTTATGTCATGTTAACTTTCAAGCTATTGTGTGGTTAAGCAAAATGAGTTTAATTCCATATTATAATTATAAGAAGGGTTCTAAGTGTGAAGTGTGTGTGAAAACAAAGCAACACGAAAACATTTTCATAGTGTTGAAGAGCAAATCACCTCTCGCTTGAGCTAATTCATTATGATCTTTGTGAGATGAATGAAATATTGACTAAAGGTGGCAAACAATATTTTCTAACTTTCATAAATGATGCGACTAAGTATTGCTACATTTACTTACTTAAGTCGAAAGATGCGATACAAGAACACTTTAAAATCTTTAAAGTGAAGTCAAAAATTAACTAGAAAATAAAATTGAGCAGTTAAGTCGGACCGATGGGAGAACAAGGTCTCAAATGAATTCTCTCAATATTGTGAAGAAAGTGAAATAATTCATGAAATTACTCCACCATACTCACCCCAATTAAATAAAATAGTGAAAGAAAGAATCAAACTATTTGTGACTTGGTTAATACCATGCTCGAAGTTTTAGTATGTCGGACTATTGGCGGGTATTTGTTCTCATAGTTAATTATGTTCTCAATAGGGTTCGCATCAAAATCAAGAAAACACCTTATGAAAGATGGAAAGGAGAAAACCTAACTTATCATTTCTTCAAACTTGGGAATGCCTTGTAAAAGTGCATGTACATTCTTGAAGAAAAGAAAGCTTGTCCCAAGAATGTTGATTGTGTCTTTGGGTATGCAAAAATAACACGACTTATAGATTTCTAGTGGTCAAATCCGAGGTGAGTGACATCACTATAAATGTAATGATGGAATCTCGTGATGTGCGTTCTTTGAACATGTGTTCCTTACGAGACCAAATGAAGTCTTTGAACATTATATTCTTCATAGTGTGGATAACACGCTTGAGTGGAGTTGGGAGGAGTAAGAGGCAGAGGTGAAAAGTCTCTTCACGATGACCATGTCACCTATATCGTGGATGATGAACCACGAACCCTTTGAGGCATACGCATCTCGGATGTGGATTACTAGAAGGAGGCGATCCGTATCGAGATGGATTCCATCATAGCTAATGGAGCGTGGGAGATTACATACCTTTAAAAGAGGTGAGGACTACTTTGACACATACTATCTTGTGGCTCGTTTGCCCAATTCGGTGCTTTAGCACTATGCGCATGACAAACCCCAAGTATATCAAATAGATGTAAAGATCGATTTTCTAAATAGAGAGTTGGATGGGGAGATTTGTATGCAGAGGCCAATGGTTTTATGGTTGAAGGGCAAGAGAAGAAAGTATGTCGATTGATTAAATCCTTGTATGGTCTAAAGCAAGCTCCTAAGCAATGGCATGAGAAATTTGATAGTAATATGACCTCGTGCTTGGATGGCATGTTGCTTTTGGGACCAACATGGTTGCAATCAATAAAGCGAAGTCTTTCCTCTTCTAGAATTTTGATATGAAAGACCTAGGTGAAGCTAATGTTATCTTAAACATGAAGTCGATAAAGGTGAGAATAAAATTATTCTTTTACAATCCCATTATGTGGACAAAGTCCTAACTGATTTGGGTTCATGGTGTAAGTCAGAGCCACACCCTATGATCCAAATGTTAAGCTACATAAGAACACGGACATGGAAAAGACTAGCTTAAATATTCTCAAATAATTAGATCCTTAATGTATCTAACTAGTTTAAAAATATGATTTTAGTCTTAATATAAACCGCTTAGAAATTACTATGATTATTCACATCGAAAATGTTGTTTATGCAAAACAACCCGCCATACTCACTTGTTACCTTATGCATGCATTTTAATTCAATATTGGGTGTAACTTGCGAGCACGGAAGTTGTGCTCATCCTTGCTGGATAAATCTTATTCAGGAGAAGATTTCTTCCCCGACGGTGAGGATCCAGACAAGTAGGCCTTGACCCAGACGATTGCTTGTGGCGCCTCGTGTGGCTCACCTCTATTATTATGTTTCATTGTGTTTATCCTTTGACATTTGATATGTCACGGTGGGAGGATGCGAACAATTTGGTCTTAGTTCATTTGTTAGCTATCCTATCTAACCGGCTGTTCGACGTATACGTTAACTTCAAAGATGCTAAGTAACTCTGGGATGAACTTGATCAAAAATATTCCGAAGGGGATAATGTGAATGAGTCATTCATAACTGCTACCTACTTGAACTTTAAGATGGTCGAGGTTGGTCGGTGATGTAGCAACTTCATGAGCTACAACTCTATGTATGTGACTTAAGTTAGTACGACTGCATCCTACCAGCGAAGTTCCAAGTAAATTTCATCCTAGCTAAGTTATCGCTCTCGTGGCGTGACTTTGTGACCGCTCGTAGACATATAAAGGGGCGCTTGACCCTCAATGAGCTGTCAGCTGCTATTAATGTCAAAAAGCTAGCAAGAACCGGTGACGGTACAGGAAATACTTAAGTTCAGGCTCATTAGGTGGAGGTCAAGAATGCTTAAGGCTTTAGGAAACATAAATTCAAGAATTAGTCTCAGAACAAGCTCAAATGAAAGAAAATGAAGAAGAAAAATGAGGAAATTGCCTACTTTGTTTGTGGAGTGGTTGATCATAAACCGTAAGGGCAAGGATCCTTGTCCTAGTCAGCACAAAGGCCATAAGGCTGAAGTGAAAGTCGCATTGGCTAGTTCCAGTTCGGAAGGGTATGTACCTTAAGTATTTATGGCAAGGCCATCTATTGATTGGTTGATTGATACAAGTGCTACTGGACATATATGTGGTGATCAACCTTTTTTTCTTTTCATTTCAGGGTGAAGGTGGTTGATTCGTCCGGATAGGGAACAGAGCCGCTGCTAGAGTACATGGGATTGGACAAGTTTGCTTGAAGCTCACTTCAGGCAAAACACTCATCCTGAATAACGTGTTGTACATGCCTGCAATGACTCGCAATCTGATGAGTGAGTCTATGCTGTGTAGGCAAGGAATAAAGCTTGTGTTTGAGTCCAATAAGGTTGTGTTAACCAAATTTGGTAATTTTGTGGGTAAAGACTATGATAGCGAAGGCATGCTCCACTATCCATTCTTGATCTCAATAATATAATCATTTTTAATGTTTCCCATTGCAATAAAATTCATGATATTTGGCATTCTCATTTATGTCATGTTAACTTTCAAGCTATTGTGTGGTTAAGCAAAATGAGTTTAATTCCATATTATAATTATAAGAAGGGTTCTAAGTGTGAAGTGTGTGTGAAAACAAAGCAACACCGAAAACATTTTCATAGTGTTGAAGAGCAAATCACCTCTCCGCTTGAGCTAATTCATTATGATCTTTGTGAGATGAATGAAATATTGACTAAAGGTGGCAAACAATATTTTCTAACTTTCATAAATGATGCGACTAAGTATTGCTACATTTACTTACTTAAGTCGAAAGATGCAGTACAAGAACACTTTAAAATCTTTAAAGCTGAAGTCAAAAATTAACTAGAAAATAAAATTGAACGGTTAAGGTCGGACCGATGCGGGAGAACAAGGTCTCAAATGAATTCTCTCAATATTGTGAAGAAAGTGAAATAATTCATGAAATTACTCCACCATACTCACCCCAATTAAATAAAATAGCTGAAAGAAAGAATCAAACTATTTGTGACTTGGTTAATACCATGCTACGAAGTTTTAGTATGTCGGACTATTGGCGGGTAGCTGTTCTCATAGTTAATTATGTTCTCAATAGGGTTCCGCATCAAAATCAAGAGGAAACACCTTATGAAAGATGGAAAGGGAGAAAACCTAACTTATCATTTCTTCAAACTTGGGAATGCCTTGTAAAAGTGCATGTACCGTTACTGAAGAAAAGAAAGCTTGGTCCCAAGAATGTTGATTGTGTCTTTGGGTATGCAAAAAATAACACGACTTATAGATTTCTAGTGGTCAAATCCGAGGTGAGTGACATCACTATAAATGTAATGATGGAATCTCGTGATGTGACGTTCTTTGAACATGTGTTCCTTATGAGACCAAATGAAGTCTTTGAACATTATATTCTTCATAGTGTGGATAACACCGCTTCAGAATTGGAGTTGAGGAGGAGTAAGAGACAGAGGACTGAAAAGTCTCTTCACGATGACCATGTCACCTATATCGTGGATGATGAACCACGAACCCTTTCAGAGGCATACGCATCTCCAGATGTGGATTACTAGAAGGAGGCGATCCGTATCGAGATGGATTCCATCATAGCTAATGGAACGTGGGAGATTACATACCTTTAAAAGAGGGTGAGGACTACTTTGACACATACTATCTTGTGGCTCGTTTGCCCACAATTTGGGTGCTTTTAGCACTAGCTGCCGCGTACAAACCCCAAGTATATCAAATAGATGTAAAGATCGATTTTCTAAATAGAGAGTTGGATGGGGAGATTTGTATGCAGCAGGCCAATGGTTTTATGGTTGAAGGGCAAGAGAAGAAAGTATGTCGATTGATTAAATCCTTGTATGGTCTAAAGCAAGCTCCTAAGCAATGGCATGAGAAATTTGATAGTAATATGACCTCGGTCGGCTTGGATGGCATGTTGCTTTTTGGGACCAACATGGTTGCAATCAATAAAACGAAGTCTTTCCCTCTTCTAGAATTTTGATATGAAAGACCTAGGTGAAGCTAATGTTATCTTAAACATGAAGTTGATAAAAGGTGAGAATAAAATTATTCTTTTACAATCCCATTATGTGGACAAAGTCCTAACCAGATTTGGGTTCATGGGCTGTAAGTCAGTAGCCACACCCTATGATCCAAATGTTAAGCTACATAAGAACACTAGACATGGAAAAGACTAGCTTAAATATTCTCAAATAATTAGATCCTTAATGTATCTAACTAGTGCAATGAGACCTGACATCTCATTATACAACCAATTCAGGTGATGATTATTGGGTAGCACTAGAGAGGGTACTTTGGTACCTAAAGGGGACCACAAACTTGGAAATACATTATTCTAGCTACCCGATAGTCTTAGAAGGATTCAGTGACTCTAACTAGATCAGTGACTCGGATGATATGAAGGCTACATGTTGCTATGTTTTCACTCTCGTAGGTGGGGCTGTTTTGTGGAAGTCCTCTAAATAGACTATCCTTACACAGTCCACCATGGAGGCTGAGTTGATAGCTCTTGACTCAGCGACTGTAGAGGCAGAATGGATTACAGAATTCCTTTCTGACCTACCGGTGCTAGAAAAGCCAATTCCAGCAATATTAATCTACTGTGATAATCAAACTGTTTTGGTTAAGACAAAGAGTAGGAAGGACAATATGAAGTCCTCAAAACATATAAAGAGACGACTTAAGTCGGTAAGGCATGCCAGAGAGACAGGTGTTATTTCTGTAGAATACATCTAGTCTGAAAGGAACTTGGCGAATCCTTTCACCAATGGAATGGCATAGAAAACCATCTTTGGAGCTTCAAAGGAATGGGGCTCATACCCTTGTAAAGGCTCACATTGGTAGTAACCTATCATAGTAGATCGGAGATCCCGTGAACTAGGCTCTAGGACAATTTTATTGTGTGGGATCAGACAACACATCTAAAGGGTCCCATAAGTTGTAGTGCACTTACTGTATGGGAGGTTGAGCAATAGCTCTTAATGAATTCGATACCTATATGGCATCGGAAATCGTCCTACAAGATTCCCTGAAGAATCCACCTACTTGAATATGATCGTGAGGTCACGATCAAAGAAAGATAAGGGTATACTTTCTTAAATACTCATGAGCTAGATATGGGGATATGACTATAATGTTCCAACCCGAGAAGGAAAAGGGCAAGCCACCCAGTTCAGAATGTAACTTGGGTGAAAACTCTCACACCAAGGCATTGGATCAAGATGAAGTCCTCTTTTGTCTATGTAGACTCATAGTTGTTGTTAGGCTTTGGGTTCAACAACGCAAGGTACCCATCGTCGAACAGCTATATTAAACAAGATTTTGAGCATTTTTATCAAATGATAAATTGGTTGGGCGGTTGTATTTTTCCAGGGCTATTTGGTAATTTCTCATTTTGAGAAAAGAAGAAATAGAAAAGAAAAGAAATTGGAGGAGGCCACTTGTCATTGAGATGAGGGGGGAGGGATAAGGTTTGGAGACCATGTCTCCAACCGAAGGGAGCAAGGCATTTGGGCGCATGGCCTTCGGCCTGGCGGCAGCGCAAGCGACTCAGGCGAGATGTTCATCGGCCGTTGGCGGCGGCAGCGCATGGCCTCCTCTCCCTCCTCTTCAAAGCCGACTCCTTCATCCTCTTTTCTGGAAACCAAAATACGGTGAGTTTTTTTCCTTTTATGGTTTTTAGTCTCCTCCAGATTTGGCTTCGGTTTTGGGCTTTTAGAGCTCCTACGACGCCGTTGGAGGTGAGGTTCGGAACCTTCTTCCTTGTGCATCCCTTCGGTTCCCTTCTTGCGCCCTTTCCCTATTGGGTGTTATCTTAGGAAACATGGTACTTGCGCATTTGGGGCTTTGTTCCGGTCGGCTCTAGCTTGGTCTTGGTGAGGAAGAAGGATTCGATTTATGGTAATTGGTGCTCAGTGGTTACATTCGGTAGGTGCATTGTGATTGGGTCTTGTGCGACATTTTTCTGTACCTCAACTTTGCAATTTGGTGTGTCCCGAATTGTGAAGAGCGGTATTGTACCTCCGGTGACCACATCCTCTCACCACGATACAACGGGGCGATTGGTTTTCTAATTTAGCGCATTCGCATGCCATGCCTGGTTTACTACTCGGTGGTTTTGAGTGCCACCCGCTTCGTGAATATCGTTGATTTCCTTTTTACGTATTACTTTACCAAAGTGTGTTGTGCTAGTTGATTTTGTAATTCTGACTAGTACTGGAAGACTCGGTTTAGTACTGTTGTGGGCTCGAATTAATGCTCGATGATGTATTGATGTGAAATTGAGGTTGAATACGATAATTGAGTATAATCTGGTCTTGAGCCCAAAAAATCACTTGATATTTTTTTTATTGAGTCATGCAATTCATGCTTGTTCTGTACATGTGATTCATTCGGTATTTAGTAGCTGTCCTATGTGATTCACTGTGTTTCATTCGGTTACTTCATTTGGCTCACTGTGATTCATTTAGCTACTATCTTTAATTCACTGTATTGATTTTTGGTCACTGTAATATCCTCTTGTCAATTGTTACAATTGCCTATTATTAGTAGACTTTGATTGATGATTTGCATGAAGTGAATGATTAGACAAGCAAGGTTTTAGTTTTAGCTCAAGGCCTAATTTACCTCTATTGATTGTCATATTCAAGTTGTCATTAAAATTTTGACTCAAGTGTCCTAAGGGTCAAGATTGCATCTTCTGCAACTCAACATCTGAGACCAATAAACAAACATTCTAAATCTGAGCAATATGCTGATTTTGTTTGTCTTCGAGTTCCATCTATTAAGCATATTATCATGTTTATTTGACATGAATATATTACATGCTTATATGATATTTTTATCATTTAAATGCTGCTGGAAATATGCTTTTATTATCATAATTTATGCTAGAACTAAATCTGAATATTTGCTAAAACTGCTAGTTTTACGACAGCAGCAGCAGCATGAATCCATTCATGCGCACGTTAGGGGGGAGACAAGGTGCAGAGCAAGGCAGAAGCAAGCAAGCACGGCTAGCAGCGCACGTTAGGGGGGAGACAAGGTGCAGAGCAAGGCAGAAGCAAGCAAGCACGGCTAGCAGCAACAGCGAGCATCTAGTGGAAACCCTAGGCTTGTAGGGCAGCAGCCAGTGGTAGCAAAGCTAGGTAGAGGCAGCGGCGACAACATGTAGCATCTTGGGCGGTGACGGCGTGTGGAAAACGGTGGCTGGTGTTTTGGTGTGGCAGCGGCAAGGCTAGAGCAGGCTAGGCGTTCGTAGCACAGCCACTAGCCTCCCTCCTCTTATACCTGCATAGACCAGGGGCGACACGACATCCACGCATTCTTCTCGGTCTCGGCATAGCCTGGTTTCTTTTTTTCCTTATTTCTTATTTCTTTTCTAGTCCTTCTAGACCTAAAAATGGGATGTTATAGCAGTTGTCGTTGTGTGTCGCGTAGGCTCAAAGCATTCCTTCGTGCCGAAGGACAAAAGGAAATCCTCACCGAAATCCATCTCTGGATCAAAGCAGTGGTGGAGCTAGGATTTCATAGAGCCTCGGGCCCAAAACTAAGGGGCTATAAGTTTATAACTAACATCAAATACTATTAATACTGAGGTATAACAAAGGTACAATACAAATGCACAATCGAAATAAAATTTGAATTCGATGTTTAACGATACGACAAAATAGATAAAACACAGCCAAAAAAAAAGAATGTAACATACCACTAGCACGAGGTAATTTTTGCTTAATTAACAAAGATTTGGTTCATTTGAGCCTATCATATCTTCATCATCAATAATACGAGAACCTGAACCTACAAAGATAAAATTGCATATGTAAATTAGGGACACATGACCACAACGTTATTTTTAATGCAAATTACGAAATTATGCTTTCTAATCAACTTGCCAAGGCTCTATCTCACTGTTAAATTTTTGCTACTGTTCATCCACCTTATTAAGCAATTGCCTAATGGAAGTATTTTCTTGATTCAATTAGGCGCTTGATGGTTCAGGTTACTGGGCTCATACATTCCTAGTTGCTTTACTATTCATAACTCCTTTTAAAGGAAATATGATCTGAGTTGAAGTCTAGTTTTAACTGAACCTCTTACTAATTCAAATATCTATTTAACCAAATTTTTGAGTGATCAATTAGTTCATCACAACTCTTAGCTAAAAGCGCTAATGGAATCACTGACTTTCTAAGTACTTGCATTAGAAGGCCACTAGCCTATTGTCATCTCTAAGCATTCTCAGATTTTGCTCTCTGTTCAAATTTCTAACAACGGAAATTGCTTTCTGAACTGCAATGTTGCTAACTAAAATTTCTCTAAATTCCAATCTTCAAATTGGCTAATGCCTTTGAGTGAACTAATAGACAGCCATGACACTTGTTATCATTTGATAATTGGTTTGGCAAATGGGTTTCACTCTGTCAACTTCAAATGGCTTTTTAATCCAACACAACTCTTTTCCCACTTACACTAGAAAGGTTATTTGCTTACAGTCATTCCTAGCTAGCTTAGATTATCTTCTCTGTTAATGCATTTCATCAAAAGGATTTGTATATTGAGGTATTGTTAAATGAGTTTTTCTCACTTGATTCAATTATCTTTTAGTCAAATGTACTTGTGTAAGTTGTATTAGTCCACTGTCATTTCAATTTCCCATATAAACACTTCTCTGTTTAACATCTTGCCATAGAATAGTTTTTCTAAATTATTAGTGCTAATGGCTAAACTTATTATTAATCCCGTTATTCATTTGTTAAGAAATTAGGGTGATTTAGCAATCTTTACAAAGGCTTATTAGTCTACTGTCTTTTCAGTTTTTCATCTAGCACTTCTCTGTTTTTATATATTGCAACAGACAACTTCCTATTGTTTTTGTAGTTTGATTGGATTGCGATGGAAAATAAGATATCAATGTCTTGGTCTTCTTCATCATGTATTTCTAATTCTAGTACATCAAATATTCAAATAGAAATTTAATAGACATACATTAACGCTCATAGTCTCAAAGTCATACTGTCATACAGTGAGTCATACTCATAAGTCATAACTTGATTAACTTCATAACTCATAAGTCATAACTAATTAACTCATTTACTCATACAAGCCAATGCCAATATGCCATTATGCCAAAGTCTTAAGTCTGTAAGACACTAACACATCAAAAATTTCAAACTCACCTCACCGGGAGCCAACACCGGCGGTGAGGAAGGAGAGGAGCTGAGGACTGAGGAGGGCACTACCGCGCTGGGGATGGAGCACTGGAGTAGCCGAGCAGGGCAGGCGACAGGCCGATAGGGGGCTGCGGAGTGCAGGCACTGTGCTGAGGCGGCCTGAGGAGGCCCTGGCCGCTAGGGCCTGGGGGAGGTGGCGCTGGGTGGTGGCTAGGTGGTGGAGTCGTGGAGACTGGAGAGGAGTCGGGGCGGGGCGGGCGGCGGCCTCGTGCTCGTGTTCGGGTGATGGGGTGAGGCGAGAGAGGAGGCGGTGGAGGGCACGCTGGGCCGAGAGGAGGCGGTGGGGGCAGCGTTGGGCGGAGAGGAGGAGGATCGCTCGCTCGGGGGGACTGCCGAAGTCTGGGGACGGGAAGAGACCGAAGGCGGCTAGGGCAGGCGGCCAGGCGCAGGCGCTTGGCGCTGGACCCTGGGCCGCTTCGCTAGGCTGGCCGGCTGGGGATAGCCTCAAGTCGACCGGTAAATCTAGGGCCTGGCCACTGTACACTAGTTTTTTTTCTGTATGCCTACTAAAAAATCTCACTAGTATTTTCTCTGGCCCCCATCTCCGCCCCTGGATCAAAGCATTGCTCCAGTGGAGGCAGTGTCATGGCCTAGGGGCATGGTGGAGGCAAGTCCGCCCCGGGGCGCGGACAAGCCTATGTGTCACGTTCGCATGGTTCTGTAGTGTTATTTTTGTAATTAATTTGGAGATGATGCTACTTTTGTTATTTCATGCGTCAACAATGCCAAAAGCACCAAAAACTCAAAAAAATCCACTCCAAGTTTCTGATTTGCTGACCAGAAGCGACTTTCACAAACGATGACCACATCTTCACAAATTCCTCCTTCGGCCGCCGTATAAAATTCTTGTTTTTTTGACTGGCCGCCGTATAAAATTCTAAGCCGTGTCTCTGTTTTCCTCGTGCAACTTTGTATGGTTTGGGCCGGTGTTTCTGACTAAACAGCCGATCGATTTGCTTCCGACAAAATTATGCAGGGGTATAACGTGGGAAATTGTGTTAATTATTGGCAACGCTGGGGATCTGAGTGCAAATGCTTGTCATGTTCAAGAAGCAAGCAGGAAATCACAAGTCGTGTGGGCTAACCAGCTTAGGAGTATGAATATGTACATCTACGACACGGCCACACGGTTCCTTTCGTTCCCTTTCCTAATCTTTTCTTTGTACTTTTGGTTTTGGATTCAAGTCCGCCTTAATTCTTTACCTATAAATTGAGCACACGTTCCTCCAAAACACACACACGAAAATTCCTGACGCATGCATCATGCATGCATTAACTCTTCTGATTTGATCTAAAAAAACTAAAAGATAAAGATAAAATTACCTATAGTACGCTCTAAACTTATGATATTATGTGTTTGTGTTTTCGCTGAAAGACATTAAATTTTGGTGGCTCTTTGCTAATGGATGCTCTGCTGTTAAAAAAATAGGTATCCAACTCTAATTTCACCCTTACATAATGGAGAAATACGTATCCGGCACTATCCGTGTCCGACTCCGAGAAAAAAAATAGAATAGGATACAAGATGAGCGATATCTGTCTGTATCTGCTCCGATTGCACCCCTACAGAGAAGAGGAGATAGAGAAGAGGAGGAGAAAGGGATCAGCAGTAAAGCAAATTTTTACCCACCTTCTCTCTCCTTCCTCAACCGAATATCATATTTTAATGGGTAGATTATCCACCAGCAAAGAGACACCAAAGTTTAATGTCTTTCAGCAAAAACGCAAACACATAGTGTCTTAAGCAAACAATATAAATTTAGAGTGTCATAATAGCCAAAAGAGTGTCCACTAGCAAAATATCACCAAAGTTTAATGTTTTTCAAAAAAACACAACATGTTAATTGAGGGCTATTTGGCAATTTCTCAATTGAGAAAAAAAGAAAAGAAAATGAGGGGCCCACGGTCATTGGCATAAGGAAGGGATAAGGTCATTGACCTTATCCCCATCCAGCGAGAGGGGATTTGGGGGCTGGACTTGGCCATCTTGGCTGACGATCTCGGGGGCGACGTGGTCGGCGCGGGCGAGAAGCGCGTCGGCCGTTAGCGGCAACAGCTCAAGCTCCTCCTCCTCCTCTTAATATGTTAGCTCAGCTTCTTCTTTTGTATCTTGAAAAACATAGTAAGGTATTCCTATTTTTGGAGCTTCTTCTTCCTCTCCGATCAAGTCTCGGTTTTGGGGCTTTGGAGCTCCCGTGTCGCCGTGCTTGTCCCGGCGCCAACGGTGGTGATTTTCTAACCTTGCTCTGTGCGCACATGACAGGTTCCCCTCTTGGGCCTTTCTCCTTTGTGGGTCTTCTGATCGGGATATTAGTGCTTGCGCTTTTGGGGCTTGGTTTTGATTGTCTCTGGCTTGACTTCGGTGAGGAAGAATGGCTTCGGCTTTTCTGGGAATTGATGCTCCTTGGTGTTTTCGACTGGAGCATCTTGTTGATTGGTATTGTGCGACATTTTTGTACCTCGACTTCGTGATTTTGGTGTGTCCCGAAATTGCGGATTGATATTGTATCTCCGACGACCACAGCGGAGCGATCGGTTTTCTGAGTCAACGCCCTTAGACGTGCCTTGTCCGGATTTCTTCTCAATGTCTTTGATTGCCATCGGCTTTGTGAGTATCATTGTATTCCATTTTGTGAAAACAGACTTGAGCCAATTAGATTGCTTACTATTGTTATTCTTATCTAGCAGCTTTTATACTCTCTGTAGTTCAGTTGTGGTTGAAAGTAGTTTGATTATTTTATTATGTGATCTTGTTGATCCTCTGTGAAATATTTGCATTGTTATATTTAGTTTGCCAAAAAGGCTTAGTGCTGAATCTGTGAACATCTGGATTGATATTCTGTTTACAGAAAAGATTGTGTGCTGAAATTGTGATTCCATTCACACTGATAATTAAATGATACTTTGTTGAGTGAAAGTATAAATTGTTGTTTTGAGATAAAACTTGACATATTAGTAAAGCTTTAGTTTGAGCTTAATGTCTGTTTTGTAGTTGTCATATTTAATGGGTGAAGAGATATTGATATGAGTGCTGTGATGGTCAAGATTATATCTTGTACAAGAGAACAATAAACAATCTTCTAAATCTTAGTATTATGTTGATTTTAATTTTCCACATATTTTTTGTTTTGAGCATATTATCTTGTTTAAATGACTTGAAGAATTTACATATGTATATTTTAATTTTGTCAGTTATATACTGTTGGAATTTTTGTCAGTTATATACTGTTGGAATTATACTTTAATTACTGTTAATTATGCTGGAATTTATTATGAATATTTACTAAAACCGCTTTATGTACAACACAACACACATAGGGTCCTAGAGCAAAGGATATAAATTTAGTGTGTCATAATGGCCAATTTTGCTAAAAAAGAAACTGCTAAGCCTCACTGTCCGTAGCAATTCCATCAAGTCACATTTACATTCTCTAAAAAAAACATTTTACACTCGCACCGGTCTAGCTTAGCAGCACGTTGGATGGCGATGCATTGGGCTCGCCAAGAGGCCCGGGACAACAGTCCACGATTTACTAGAGAAAAGAAAAGCTGGAGGTAAAACGTGCTATATTTTTATATCGACCGAAAGTTACAACCAAACCAGGCGAAAACTGTCAAAAGAAGCCCACATAGGCCGAACCCAACCACTCCGCATGACGCGCGGGTTTTACGAGTCGAGCGTGGACAGCGACAGATCGAGGCTGATCCGGCTCCCCGACGACGACGACGACGACGAGAGCAGGCTGCCCTGGCCGCCGCTTCCGTCCGGGTCCAACGCCAATGCCAACGACAGCGAGCGAGCAGCCGTCGTGTTCGCCACCCGGTGACGACGGCTTCGCGCTTCCAGCGACGTTGCTTGCCGGCTCGAGCCTACGCGGTAGGCGTGCGTCTGCGCGGCCACCGTCGGTGCGGCTCGCCGTGGGCGCGACGCGGTGGGCGGGAACCGTCGTGCCGACCTGCATGCATGGTATAGGTTCATTCTCCTTCGTTATATAGTGTTGCAGCAATGCACTACTCATATTGAAGCAACAATTAAAGTTACTAGTAGGGTATTAGTAGTATCTAATTATAATCACGTGAAAGCTTACAGTAAGTTTGAAATTATTATTTAACATTTTTACTAGACAATGATGCAAAGGTAGGCCTATCCAGCCGGTCCCTTCAAACTTTTGCCTTTTTGGCGTAATTGGAGCGAAGGAACACGACGATATAAACATGCAACCTACTAACAATCTCGCTCGCACTCTCCGAGAGGGACACGGATCCTCTGCCTGTAGCTAATGTAGAGGTGAACATTATTGTGGCATTAGAGTTCATCACCAGACCAAAAGTTAGCAACACCATGTTACATTAATAAACAGTAAAATTACCACGGTACCACATTATTTCTGTGCCCAGTAAAATCAGTGTTGTTTCGTCAGTGTTTTAACTCTGCTGATACAGTACTCCTCCATGGTACTGTAACTCTGCTGATACAGTACTCCTCTAAAATACTACCAAGGATTCGGATCCGTGTGAGAGATTGGAGCTTGAAGTGCAGTAGCTAGGTATGCAAGGACAAAAAAACACCACTATAGAAAGGGTATAAATCCATCCATAGGGCAGGCAGTGCATGCGCGCCCAGTCACACACACAAACACGCACAATGACACAAACACTGCAGAGGGGAGGGGACTGGACAGAAGATGATCCGTCCATCCATACGCTCTGTCCCTCTGATCAGTGAGATCATAGATAGCCGAGACTAAGATATAGTAGCAGCAGCAGGAAGAGTAGTAGTAAGCAGAGTAGCAGCAGTGTACATACCTCAAAAGGGTGGTCATGGCGGCAGGCAGGAGGAGGCCCCGAGGTGACCACGAAGCCCAATAATTTTAGCTTGGAGGCGGCGTGTTCGCCATCACCGCCTGCGGGCGGCCACAGCCCTCGCGGCGGCTGCTGCTGCTTTATTCCCCGCGCGCGGGGCTCCACCACATGAGCCATGGCCGCTTGCATCTGCACATAGTAGGCACCTGCCGCTTCGAGGCTGCAGTACAGGCTCGACGACCTGTCCCTCTCACATATTCCTTGGCCTCTGAGCAGGCTTTTGGGGCTCGCGCTCGCCTCCTCCCCTTCGCGTCCCGTCTCCATCTCAGGTACTACTGCCCTGTTATTATTTGGGTGCAAAGTGCAACGCGTGGTTCATCATTCATGCCATGGGAATCGGAGGGGACAGGGAAGAAAACTGTCAAAAAGAACATATTACTTGACACAGGTGGTAACATATTACTGGAAAATCAGATGGTCAAACTTCGACTAGCAATTCGTGCAACGATATGTAAATGCTTATTTATCCTCTTTTTTTCTAGTGATCGGTCAAAGTTTGCTTTTTACAAACTACGCGCGCACACAAAAAAAAACTGCCCGTTATATTTTGAACAGAAATGAGTACCTGTCTAATGTAAATCAAGGGACGTATCTCTAGCGCAAATCATAAAACACTTTTTATTTGCATTGGAATGGCTTTTGTTTTGTCGAGAAATCATAAACCACTTTCAAAACAAAATGATTGGATCATAAACCACTTTCAAAACAAAATGATTGGAGAAATCAGCCGAGTCCTTAAAATAATACTATGTCTGAGATTACAAATTGCACATTAACCGCACGATGATATGCATATTGACGGGTTTCTTTTTTAGGGAACGTACAGACATGATAAATAATATGAAATGGATTATGGACCCCACAAGAATAAATATATCTGTACTTCTTTCCCAAGATAACGGGACAAGATGGTCTTTGCTCGACAAACATTCTACAAGATCCCCACCTTCATACTCAGCATTTTTCTAATACAACTACTCACTTCCTAGTTATAGCTAGCCATGCAATCATCATGTCACCGAGGCAGCACGTATCTTTGTTGTCAAAAATGAAGATAGCGTGTGTACTCGTATTTTAAGAGCTCGGGATACTTGTTGTATCATTTTTGTCATTTCGGTCGTTGAAATTAGTTTTACTATTTTGTTTTAAAAAGAGAGTAAGTGAAGGAAAAAACTCGCAAAAGGAGGGTCTAAGTTGTTGTCATTATTCATGATGTGACTGATAAGCTTACACCGGATTGGCAGAGCATAAACAGAATGAGAAATGAAGTGAGTAAATATATAAAAGGCAGTGACCTTTTGAGTTGGGGGTGAAGCAGCAGTGGCTCCTTTCTAGGCTTTGGGGAGTAGCAGCTGCAGCAGTGGACATCACACTCGTGATGATCACACTGCTGCATATCAGTACAAACTTCCATGCCTCCTCCATATGTGTGCTCCTGATCCACCTGTTGCACTTGGATCCCTGGTCACAAGATTGGCAAAAGGAAGAATGGTTTTAGGCTTTTTCTTTTTTCCCTCCTCTCTCATGGAGTGGAGTAGCTGCATGCATGAAGATAGATAAAGTATCACTATCTAGCTACCCCATTGGAAGCTGCATAAAGCAACAAAGAAATTGATAGTTGTTGAGAAGTGTGCCATCCATGCACACATGAATATATTATATATGGGCATGATACTAGGAGCTTAACAGCTTAACACTCTTTTCCTTCATGACTAGTACAGTAACATCATCAAGGAAAAACTTTTCCTTTACAGTGGAGCTGCCGTGTATGGCAGATTAAACTGTGATTATCTAGAGCACAAAATTTCCCTGGATGGTAAAGTAGCTGTTTTTGGAGGCTCTACAGTTCATTTGTGGGGTGTTTGTGTGTGTGGGGTGGGGGGATCTCTACGCACATGTTTAGATATACACGACATAATATACCTTGCATTCCAATATCATTCCTCATGTTCCTGTACATCTGCTTCAAATAATTAACAGACAATAGCATTAATCAGTTATCCATCAACAGGAAATTGGAGTAGTAGCCGAAAAACTCGAAGAACACATGTTACAGTGATGGGAGATATATAAGGCTAATGAACTAAACCTGCAGATGACTTTTGACATGAGATATGGTGAGTCCTCCCACTCCCATCAGCTGCATAACTCGCTTCGGCGTAGCCTCTGCAGATCACACACGCATAAACACATCAGAATGGCACGAGAAAGACAGTGGTGCAGATCACAGAACAAACATCGGTCAAAGACGAGAGAGAAAGCAGTCGAGAATGGCAAGATCAAGAATGAAACGTATGCATGCACATACTGTCCTGGCCTCCGAGCTTGTGAATGGCGTGGACAAAGCAGTGGTGTAGATCAGGCGTCCACCTCAGGCGCGGCACCTTGGATCTGTTGTACTGCCTCACGCCTCCGTTCGGAGACCTGCCCACCATCGTTCTCCCTATGGTCATCTCAAGCTCTCAACTTCAACGACACCAACTTAGCTAACAACTTGCAGCAAGAACCTGCAGCTAGCTATGGAGTATGAATCTAATTTGCAAAACCCAGCAGAAGTTTGCAGCTAGCTAGCCAGCAACTTCACAGTTACACGTATACATGGGCTTATATAACACTGCAACACCTTATAGGTAGCCACTAAGGAGAGGACAGAGATAAGCGGTGAGATGGAAGTGTTTAATTTTGCTGTGTAGGAGCGCAGGCGCAGGGGAGGGGGGAGAGAGAACAGGAAGAGACAAAAGGTTGGAGACAAAGGAGTGCAGATGCGGTCAGGGCATATGCCTGCGCTGCCGTAGGAGGGGATAATTATGAGATGGGAGCAGAGCTGTTGACCCGAGCGAGATGAAGACAGCGGGAAGCAAAGCATGCCAAGTTTTCCGCCAGTATTGCCACTGACATGCACCTGGCTTGGCCCTCCTCCTCCCTCTGCTTGCAACCTGTAGACATGAGCAACTTGAAATGATTTCAATTCGTTGCATCTGTTTGTTTTAGTTTCAGGCAGCCCTCTCATTGAATATTGTTTCCTTCTTAATTTCCATCCCACTTCAAAAACACAAACCTATTTAATTAGCTCTTTGAGCAGTTACTGAAACTGAACCATGACACACCAGTGTGTGAGTAACTGAATATACAAACGGCTTGCAGAAAAATCAAGAGAGGATCTAACAAGCATATATAAATAGGAAAGCGTGTGTCCAATCAAAACAACCAAGAAAGCTCAATCTTGTCACCGGCCGTCCCATGTGTGTTGTGTGTACGAGATGTTGGTTGTGTCAGTGTGAGTTGATGTGGTTGGGTTGCTTTGTATATTTGCATGGGTGTGAAAATTTCTAGCAGCTAGCTAGCTCCCTGCAAGCACTACTTGAAGGTCTTAATCTAAGACTAATCATGATTTAATAGCATAAACCCTAGCTCATTCTCTTGAACACCCAGACTGAAAATTAGAGCGGAAGCATGAGACCTTACCCGAACTTGAAGACGCCATGAATATGGTGGTCTGATGGTGTAGATGTGTCGGTGGAGAGGCGTCGGCGTTCGTAGAGGTGGCCGTGGACGAGAGCGACGGTGTTCGGTCTTCGTTCACCTCTGCGCACGTTCTAGATCGGGTTCTATTAGGGATATCGTGGTGGCCAAGAACAACCTTAGTTCATTGCCCTGTCGAATCCCCTCTTTTTTATCTAGCGCAGGGTGACCGGGACCCGAACCAAAACACGGTTGGCCGCGCCTCCGATCAAGGCGCGGTGGAGACGTGGTCTCCCGTGGATCTCGGAAACGGTTAGCCGAAGATCATCCCAACATTCTCCCCTTTGATCGTAAGGCTAACATCATAAGCCCATTCTCAATGAAACAGCACACCAAGATAATGTGTCACATGACCAATGAAGTGCCATACAACCTCAGTATCTATAGTGTACTATCTCATCTTAAAATGGTTATACATTATACTTAATGGGAGTTGGTTTTTCTTTAAGGTCCTTTTATCCAGAATCAGAGGCTTTCCAATAAACCCATGCCGGCAACATGATCACGAAAGATATTGGGTGGTAAGCCTTTAGTAAGCGGATCCGCAAGCATTGACTTAGTACTAATATGCTTGATACTGATGGTTTGATCCTGGATTCTATCTTTCACAACATGATACTTAATGTCAATGTGTTTGGCAGCACTACTTGACTTGTTGTTACTCGCATAAAAGATCTGGGGTTCGTTATCGCGATATAAGGTGAGTGGTTTAGAAATCTTGTCTACCACTCTAAGTCCCGGACAAAATTCTTAAGCCATCTGACTGCCCGGTGGCCTCATAACATGCCACAAACTCAGCTTGCATCGTTGAAGATGTCGTAAGTGTTTGTTTGGAGCTTTTCCACGAGATAGCTCCTCCAAATGAGTGTGAAGATATAACTTTGGCGTGGATTTCTTAGTATCAACACATCCCGCAAAATCGAATCA
This sequence comes from Ampelocalamus luodianensis, assembly GCA_036346255.1. Taxonomy (NCBI): domain Eukaryota; kingdom Viridiplantae; phylum Streptophyta; class Magnoliopsida; order Poales; family Poaceae; genus Ampelocalamus; species Ampelocalamus luodianensis. The sequence continues at coordinate 2,637,568 of CM070622.1, forward strand.
ATAACCAACAACTTCAAGGTTATCGAATTTTTATATGTGAGCATGAAATTCTTAGTAGCTTGCATATAACGCAAGACTTTCTTAACGGCCTTCCGTGGTCCGTCCTGGATTTGACTGATATCGCCAAGCATCCGGTTACAAAAAGCTAAATCGGGCGTGTACATACTTGAGCATACATAATGCTTCCGATTTGAAGCATAAGGAACCGACTTCATCGATCGGTTTCATATTGGTTCCTTGGACATTGAAATGTCCCAAACTTATCGCCCTTAACAATAGGAGCAGGCGAGCCAGAGCACTTATGCATATTGTATTTCTTCAGTACTCTGTCAACGTATGCCTTCTGAGATAAACCTAATATTCCTTTGGACCTATCTCGGTGAATCTCAATGCCAAGAACGTAAGAGGCATCACCAAGATCCTTCATATCAAAATTAGATGAAAGAAATCTCTTGGTCTCAAACAGCATATCCTTATCGCTGCTGGCCAATAAGATGTCATCCACATAAAGTACTAAGATGGTGAATTTACTCCCCTTGAACTTAACATATATGCAATTATCTACTTCATTTTCTTTAAAACCAAAATTCCTTATAATCTTATCGAATTTGAGGTATCACTGCCTCGACGCTTGTTTCAAGCCATAAATTGATTTCTTAAGTCGACATCCCATATGCTCCTTGCCTTCCACGACAAAACCTTCCGGTTGAACCATGTAAACATTTTCTTGCAAGTCGCCATTAAGAAATGCCGTTTTAACATCCATCTGATGCAGCTCTAAATCATAATGAGCTACAAGTGCCATAACTATTCTGAATGAATCTTTAGATGAGACAGGAGAAAATGTGTCATTATAGTCAATCCCCTCTCTTTGTGAGAAGCCTTTTGCTATAAGCCTTGCTTTGAACCTTTCGATATTTCCCTTAGAGTCGTGTTTGGTTTTGTAGACCCATTTACAGCCTACTGTTTTGACTCCGTCAGGAATTTCTACTAGGTCCCACACATAATTAGTGCTCATAGACTTTAGCTCATCCTTCATGGCATCAAGCCACTTAGGAGAATGTTCACTCATCATGGCCTCCTTATAAGAGGTGGGATCATCTACCTTCCCTATATCATTAATATCCTCATTCATATATACAACATAATCATTTGGGATGGCGATCTTCTCTCCATTGTGATCTTCTAATAGGTTCATTAGCTATTACAGGAGACTGCTGAGGCTCATCATTAGTGCAACATTAGGAATTTCAGAGACCTCAACCGTGGGTGCAACAACCATATTTTCTTACTGGAGGTGCAGCCACCTGAGGCACAAGAATAAAGGTCTCTGGGATGAGCGGTGAAGGAACGTAAACCCGCTTCTCCTCAAGATCTATTTTCTTGGGCTCCAACTCCTCATTATTTTCTAAGAACACAGCGTGCCTTGTTTCTACAAACTTAGTTGTCCTATCAGGACAGTAAAAGCGATACCCTTTGGATCTTTCAGGATATCCAATAAAATGACAACTTATTGTTTTAGGGTCTAATTTCCCAATATGTGGATTAAATATCTTAGCTTCAGCACGACAACCCCACACTCGTAAATATTTCATACTCGGTTTCCTCCCAGTCCATAATTCATAAGGTGTCTTAGGTACTGATTTACTGGGAACCCGATTAAGAATATGTGCAGCTGTCTTTAGTGCTTCTATCCACAAACTAATGGGTAAACTAGAGTGGCTGAGCATGCTCCGTACCATATCCATAAGTGTACGGTTGCGTCTCTCAGCTACTCCATTCTACGAGTTCACTGGCATAGAATACTGGGCAACAATGCCATTTTCTTGAAGAAACTTAGCGAAAGGGCCAGGAATTTGTCCATAAGAGGCATGTCTTCCATAATATTCTCCCCCACGGTCCGATCTTACCACTTTAATTCTTAGGTTGTGCTGATTTTCAACTTCAGCCTTAAATATCTTGAATTTATCAAGTGATTCAGATCGGTCTTTAATGGGAAAGATATAACCATAACGGGAGAAATCATCGATGAATGTTATAAAAGAATCAAAACCATCCACTTGATGTCACGGAAAAGGACCACAAATATCGGTATGAATTAATTCTAAAAGTCTGTCTTTGCGAGTAGCTCCTTCTTTATTTGTTTCACACATTTTCCTTTAATGCAATCAATGCATGAGTGCAGTCGGAGAAATCTAATGGGTGGAGAATCTCTTCCTTAATGAGACGCTCCATTCTCCTTTGAAATGTGGCCCAAGCGCAAAGCCACAATTTCGAAGAAGTCTCATATTCTTTTTACCCTTAGCATCACACACATTCAAGGATACGAAGATTCATTAAGGAAAGCATATAGAGTTTGTCTCGTCTAAAAGCAAGACCAATATCATTAGAATCAAGCGTAATAATACATTTATTATCACCAAAAGTACACTTAAAACCTTCATCGTCCAACAAAGAAATCAAATTAAATTCCTCCTAATAGAAGGAACATAAACTACATTATTGAGACGAAGTGAGAAGCCGTTGTCTAAGACTAATGTAATTGATCCTATTGATTCCACTTGGCTTCCTTTCCATCCGCGACTCTAAGGCTTCGCCCCCCTTTCTTAGGGTTCTCGTGGTATGGAATCCTCAAAGAATTAATGCGTGCACAGATTGCACTGAGTCAATCCACCAGAATTAATGGAAAAATTAGCATAAAGTGTTTCATCAACAAAAGTTATTGTATCATTACCCTTCTTTGCGAGCCACTTTAGGAATCCGACACGGTCCTTACAGTGCCCGATCGCTTGCAAAATGACATTCACCCCTTTAGGTGCTCCAGTAGAGCCACATGAGGCTTAGGTGCAGATGCACTTTAGGCCCGACTTATCGACATTGGGGAGAACGCCAACTTCTTCTTAGATTTGAAGTCCCCTTGGAACTTCCTTTTATTGGAGCCACCAACTTGAAGTGCAAGATCCCTCTTTTCCGTCCTAATTCTTTCCTCCTCCACGAACACACATGGCGATTAAATCGCTCATGTTCCACTTTTCTTTCGAGTATTATAGTTGATCTTGAAAGTCAGTATACTCGAGAAGGAGAGAGAGTCATAATGAAATGGACTAGAAACCATCGAAATCTCCATGTCCATTCCCTTAAGTTTTCCGCCATATCGGTCATCATCATTATGTGTTCTCTAATCTGCTGGAACCATCATACTTAGTTGTCAAGAGCCTCAAATCAGTACTAGCATAAACTTTTGTGGAACCCTTAAATTTTCTTCAGCGATGCGGATACTCTGTAGCTTTTTCAGAATCGGGGATTGCTCCCCTGATCCCAACTGAAATGGAGGTCTTCATAATCATAAGTGATAGACGGTTGGACCACTCCCATTTCTCAGCATTAGTTTCATAAATTTTCCTTTTGTCATCATAATTTTCTTCATTTTCAGTGGGTGGAATGGGAGCGGGTACCCTTAAAGCATAATCGAGATCTAATACCTCAAAGACAACATGGATCCTCTCCTTCCAGGAGGGAAAATTACTCCCCGTAAGCTGTTCAATGTTGTCGATGGTGGCAGCGATATTTGATGCATTTATTGCTGAATATCAAAATACAGGGCATAAATCAGAAATAATCATAAGAAAAATGTTGCATGCAATTAATCCTACGTTGGTCTGATTAATAACACACAAAAACTATAGTTCTAATTCACATCACCGTTGGGCAGAAAATGAAAAAGAACTAAACAATTAATATGGCTACACATGATTATAAACAACGTTGGTCTGAATATAATCATATGCATGTACATAATGCCAAAAACATAAAATGTAAAAGTCTCTAATTAAAATATCTCGTTGGTTCAATTTTAATCAGAGATTAAGCATAATATTGGGCAATAATACATTATTCATGATATACCATAATTTTGGGCATCAAAACAATAATTAAAAACAGTGTATTAAGACTTAATCATAAGAAAATGCACCAAAAATAAAAGAAAAGGAGAAAACTTCTGTTCATGGGCCTCCTTTCTTCAAAACCTCAGTCACTGGCCCAAAACCGAGCGCAGCCCATAAAAATGCGCGGCGCAAAATGCGCCTGTGTGACCAAAACGTCTGCCGGCCGAATCCATAGCGCCGTCAGTTCTAATCGGACGGCAAAAACTTCACCAACACCTTCCGCCGCCCGCAAAATCGTGACCGTCGGATTCGATCGGACGGACGACGTTGCACCCGCGCGATAAAAACACGAAAAACCCTAACCTAATCTCGGTCTCTCTCGCGCGCGCGGAAGCTGCAGCGGCGCTCATGCCCGAGGCGGCGGCGGCGGCGGCTGAGCGCCATCACGCGTGCGGGAGCACGAAGCGACGGCTGCGGCGGTGGCGCCTCCTCGACCCTCCTCGCGGCGAGTGCGTGCAACGAGGTTGCGCGCCGCGGCCGTCGAGTGGGGCTACGGTGGCGCCGTGGCCGGACCATCTCCGCTCTTCAAAAAGCGTAAGTATCCGCGCTAAACTTTGGTTTTGATTCGGGTTTGAGGGTCGGGTGGTGCGATTTGGGGAACGGAGGGGATTTCTCGGGATTTCATTAGGGTTCCTAAAAGATTTGAAGTACTCTCCTTCTAAATTCTAACTTTGAGCCATTAGTCAATAGATCCGGGCCTCTAGACTTTAGATCTGAACCATAAGAACATCAAATGGGGCTAGAACAAGTTCGGTATGAGCTAATGGGTTCAAAACCGAGACTAGGTTGCTCTGATACCAAATGAAGGTCTTAATCTAAGACTAATCATGATTTAATAGCATAAACCCTAGCTCATTCTCTTGAACACCCAGACTGAAAATTAGAGCGGAAGCATGAGACCTTACCCGAACTTGAAGACGCCATGAATATGGTGGTCTGATGGTGTAGATGTGTCGGTGGAGAGGCGGCGTTCGTAGAGGTGGCCGTGGACGAGAGCGACGGTGTTCGGTCTTCGTTCACCTCTGCGCACGTTCTAGATCGGGTTCTATTAGGGATATCGTGGTGGCCAAGAACAACCTTAGTTCATTGCCCTGTCGAATCCCCTCTTTTTTATCTAGCGCAGGGTGACCGGGACCCGAACCAAAACACGGTTGGCCGCGCCTCCGATCAAGGCGCGGTGGAGACGTGGTCTCCCGTGGATCTCGAAAACGGTTAGCCGAAGATCATCCCAACACTACTCACTGCAGAATTTTGCAAACTCCGTCTACTAAACTAAAGGTAGTTGTAGCTAGGAGCCTGTGTGGCTGGTGGCTTCAAGGATTTGAGCTTTGAATTTGGAGTGAAAAGTGTCAATCTAATGCAAGAAAAGCTAACCATGGATTTTCTTTTTCGTCTAGGGAAAACCAAAAGGCTAGCTATCACATAAAGCTAGTAATTTAATCTCGATAAAACATCAACCACCAGTAGCTGATCTCAACTATCAACAGCAACATGATGGAGATCATGTAGTATCAGTATCACTCAAAGATGCAATTAACTTGCAATGCCTGCGTGCAGGCACACGCAGGCATTGATATATATACTACAATATGCATCTATATTCTTATTTCTTTCAGAGTTCTGACGGGATCTCTCGTACATGCTGTACCACTTACTTAAAGGGGACTTAATAATGGCAGGTTCGTGCATGCATGCGGATCCAAAGAGATGGACGGATCGGTCGATCGAGCTCGCCCGAAAAGTTTCAAAGGGGATTTATTGACGATGATCATATCACGGCTAGGCCAGAACCGATCGGGCTAGCTACATGCGTGCAGTCGACAAGGAACAATTAAAAAGAGGAACCATGGAAGCATATACACACTTTTCAAAATCTTTGAAGGACCCCATGCATGCACTCACGACACACAAGAGCAAGAGCAGCTGATCGATCCGACAGATGGATGGATACCGATCAATCTTGCCATCCCAGAGATGTGCGTGCGACAGAGAGAGAGCAGTGGCAGACAGAGAGGGAGAGAGAGTACAACAGGAGGAGAGGGAGGGAGATGGAGGGGAACAGGAGGCAGCTGAGCTGATGGAGCTGAAGTTGCCCAGCGCCGCCATCATTGCATGCAGGGCAAACCAAGCGGATCATACGGCTCATCATGCCCTTCCAACTTAGGGCCCCTGATCCTTTATGCCGTGCATGCATGCCAACGCCATCGATCAGCTGTTCTGTATGCATGTATCTTGTCAACTCTCCACGACTGCAACGCATAGTACTACCAGCAAAGCTAACTATGCATCAGTTTCAACAACAAAAAAAATCTAACTATACATGGTGCTGCATGATGCATGCACGCATGTTAGTTCTCGGCTAGCTAGACGCCTAGACGTTACATGTTTCCTGCCTATATAGGCTAGGCTAGCTATATACTATGTACGTACGTTCCATATCCAGCATGTATGAATGCGTGTGTGCGTTATATGTATGTAGAGAATCTGAGATAGACGTGGGGAAGAATGGGCCAAGTGCAGCGGTGGGGCCGCTGCTGGGAGGTGTTGCAAATAAGGAAACGGGTCGTTCTTCTTTATCGAAAGGAAAAGTGTAAAAGGACCTATCCTAACTATTATCAGGTATCCAAAATAACGATAAGATCTAGTGCATAGCACCATAATGAACAGAAAAATCGATGTAATATTCGTGCTATAGTACATATACATGGATTCTACAGCGCATTCTACAGTAATATTGGGGTACCCCATAATTTGCATTTGCTCTCCCTCTCTCTCTCTCTCGTGCTGGACCAGCTCGATCGGCATGCCTATTAACGATGCTCTGTCTTGCCTCTTGACAAACATCGATGGGGAAGACGTTGGGCAATGTAGCAGTCCGTGACAAGCAGCATCACAATGCAAGGCTGGCCACAATACGCACGTATATTACTAGTAGTGTAACAATTAGAATGCACGGTACTTAGGGGTGAAAACAGATCGAATAATTTCTGATCGATCCGGACAAAAACGGATTCGGAATGTCTCGGTCGGATTTTTTTCCGGATCGGAAACGAATACGGATTATCCGGATAAGACGGAGTCCAGATTTCGGCCCAAGAGACATAAGGGGATTTTAATTGATTTTCGAATTTCAGAAAATGCAACAAATCAAATAGTCTTTTATAAAATAGCAAATAGAGTTCAAAAACCCTAGAAAAAATTCGTTGAATTATTTTTAACTTAATAAAATTAATTCCAACTTAAAGTTGTTTTTTATTTTTGTATATAAATTATTTTAAATTTCTAAAAATAGGAAAAACCTTTTAAATCCAGAAAAATCAATAAATTAATTAAAACTTTCTTTTTCACTTTAAATCCAATAAAATCCCAGAAAACTCAATAAATTTTATTTTTTACATTAAAAACTAGAAAATTAAATAATTCACTTTATTTTATTATTTTTTCCTTTTTAACCAGGAAAACACTTTTAAATATCAGAAAATCTAATAAAATAATAACTTTATTAATTTTATTTTTGGTAACATACTTTTGGATGTTACAGTCATTTGCGTATAGATTAACCATCCAGTCTAATCGATGTTAGTGTGAACTAAATTTTATGTATATGATGAACTAAGTGTGAATACGTGATGACTTTGTGAGTTATGACTTATGAGCTAAATATGGTAAACTAAGTGTTATATTTGTGATGAACTAGTTAATGTAACTTGCTAATGCAAATGTTATGTGTGGTTGCTGAAAATATGAACAATTCATGAATGTTTACATCAAATAAATTAGTTATATTTTTCGTTAATTTCTGGCATACAATTTAAAGGGTTTTCATATTCCGAAAAATATCTATGACCGTATTCGTTTCGATTCGTATTCGCTCTGTATTCGTATTCGTATCCGTATCGGGATCCGAAAAAGAAAATATGAAAACAAATATGACAAAGCCATTATCCGTCCGTTTCCGATCCGTTTTCACCCCTACGGGTACTTGCGCTTATCGCTCAACTGGATTTTGCTACGAAACCCAAATACCGCACCCACACGCCTCCTTGTCTCCTACTCGCGCGGGCAGCCACGCACCCATCAGCGCGCATCCCCTCCAGCTCATTGGACCTCCGTGCCACTGCCTCCCACTGCTAAAAAAAAAGTAATCACACACGGTTCAAAAACGTCATCACAGACGGTTTCGTGAACTGTCTGAGTTTATAGATCAATAATGATATGAGATCATCACAGACGGTTTTCGAACCGTCTGTGAAAAAAACTATCACAGACGGTTCTTCTTCAAAACCGTCTATAAAAAATAGATTATCACATACTGTTTTTAGTAAAAACCGCCTGTGATAGTTTTATCTATTGAAAAAAACAAATTTTGAGCCAAACCAATCAATTGTTAGACAGTTGGATCCGAGTATCTGCATATAGTTGATTACACAATCTGGAATGAAAGAAAACTCAAACTGGATGGCGAACGAACGGCGAAAACGGATGTTGAAACTTCGGAGGCTGTTTTGAGGCCCTAAACGACTTTTCTTTTTGTATTTTTCACTCTTCTAGAGCCTCGTGAATGAATCTAATGTGGGCTTATGAAATTTTGGATTGAACTTTTCATTAGCTTTCAAACGAACCAAAGAACGTCGCAATCTGAGTTTGTATGCAAAAGTTATGGCTGTTTTACCGGACAGTGCACGAAACTGAAATCTGTTCGGGTTCGGATTTGTGGCCAGGAGGAAAACAAGTCCGATGCGAAGAGGCGGACGATGGCCTGGTACTCGGAGTTAGGGATGCTGAGGTGCTTGCTGTTGATGCCCATGAGCTTTATCTCAAAATGCGTAATCTTATCTTGATCTATTCATTCACAAGAAAACCACACTCTCCACTGAGAGCCACCAAAAGTAACAAGGCAGGGGGAGGTGACAAGCAATTGATCACTTACTAAGGGACTCGATGGTGATGATGTCGTCGTTACCGGCACAGCAGAGCATCTTGGCCATATTGTTGAGGTTCATGCCCATGGAGAGGTTGCGGGTCACAATGGTAATTCTTGAACCCCTCAGAGTGGAGGAGCAAGGCGATGAGGGCGACGTGGCTAGAGTCCATGGCCTACAGCGAGAACCCCGTGCCGGAGCCGTCGAAGGAATTGAGAAATCCCAGGATTTGTGGTCAAGGAGGGAGGGGAAGGGGATATTAGTAGGGAAGCATTTGGGGACACAAAATATTTTCCGCTCTGTGATACAAAATTATCGCAAACGGTTCTTCACAAATTTTGTAGATGGTCATGTTTGTAAAACCGTCTGTGGTAATTACATCACTGGTGGTTTTCAGGAATCGTCTGTGATGAGACGTCCAGTATAACATGTTTTGTGGTAGTGTCCCTCCCTCCGTGCTGTGCCTTCCCTTCAGTACCCGTGCAATTGGCGCTACCTCTACCACCGGAGACAATCTTAAAGCACTAGCCAAGGGCTAAGTAGAATCGATCCATACTTGATTGGTGCTTTAATGTTTGTGCAATACCAGGAGAGCGTAGATTCAATCTACTACCAGAAATTCATCCACCAAGGAAGAATGCATGTCGTTGAGATTGTTGAATATCTAAGGGTCTTTTTGGTAATTTATCATTTGAGAAAAATAAAAAGAATGGTGGGGCCCACCTATCATTGGGAGTGAGGGAAGTGATAAGGTTGAGACTTAGTCTCAACCAACAGATGCGGCAGCAACACTTCGGATGGGTTCTTCCCATCTTCCCATCGCAAGTGGCGGCGTAGGCGGTGGACTTTGCGATTTTGTTGCCGGCTGTTAGCGGCGCCGTGAGCTGGCTCCTTCTTCTTAAGGGGCACCTTCTCTCTCTTTTGTTTTCTACCCGAAGGAAAAACAGTGAGCTTCCCTCTCCTTTTGGTTCCTCTTCCTGATCTGATTTTCGGTTCTTGAGGTCTTTTGAGATTCGCTGCGTTGCTGGATTTTTGATTCGGGGTTATCAACGGTGAATACTGGTGAGAACTAGTTGATTTGGCTTGACCTTGAGAGGAAGGAGGCATTCGGTTTTGGTGCTCTGTTGGTGCTTTCGGCCGGAGCATCTCGTTAGTGGTCTTGGACGGCATATCCCCTGTATCTCGGCTTTGTCCTTTCGGTGTGTCCCGAATTATGAAGAACAACATTGTATCTCCGACGACCACGTGCTCACACCGCGACACAGCAGGGCGATTGGTTTTCTGAATCAGCGCCCTAAGGCGTGCCTTGTCTGGATTTCTTCTCAATGGCTTTGATTGTCATTGGCTTTGTGAGTATCACTGTATTCTATTTTGCGCATCACTTTGCATATATGTGTTGTACTTGTCAAAATCTGGAATTGATTTGATACTAGTACGGGGAGATATTGCTAGTGATTCTGTGTGATCTAGTTAATAGCTCGATGATGATTGTCATAGTCTGACATTGAATTGATAATTGAAAACTGACTTGAGCCAAATTAGATTGCTTACTATTGCCAGTCTTATCTAGCAGCTTTTATACTCTATGTAGTTCAATTCTGATGAAAGAAGTTTAATCATTTTATTCTGTGATCTTCTTGATCCTCTATGAAATTTTTGCACTATTATATTCAGATTGCCGAAAAGGCTTAGTGGTGAATCTGTGGACATCTACACTGATATTCTATTTACATAAAAGCTTGTGTGTTGAAATTATGATTCCATTCACATTGATAATTAAATGATACTCTGTTGACTGGAAGTATAAATTGTTGTTTTGAGATAAGACTTGACATATTAGTAAAGCTTTAGTTTGAGCTCAATGTCTGTTTTGTAGTTATCATATTTGACTGGTGAAGATTATATCTTGTGCAACTAGCCTTGTGAGAGTGATAAACAATCAATTAAATTTGAGCATTATGCTAATTTTAATTATTTACATGTTTTATGTTTTGAGTATATTATCATGTTTAAATGACTTGAAAGATTTACATATTTATATGTTAATTTTGTCATTTAAATGTTACTGGAAATATGCTTTAATTATAATTAATGTTGCTGGAATTAATTATAGATATTTGGTAAAACTATCAATTTTACAACAGAGATCAATTAGTAGCAATCCTAATTAACACATTTTTATCTTTATCTTTACTATTATAAAAGAATGACTTGATGGTGGTGGTGGTGAGTCTACCACCTACCACCGTCTCTCCCAGCCTTTTGAGTTGGTAGGATCTTTTTGTGGATAGATATGTATACATGCATAAGTTACTTGAAGTATCTTCTGTGGATAATTAAATTATGTATACTTGTGGTTTGTGATAAGATTATATATTACTTGTTATTAGATACAAACTATGTATGGAACTTTCATTTAAAGGATAATGGATATTGGTTTTATAAGCTAATAACTTATATTATATTTATCTGGAAACCGTTACAACGCACGCCCGCCCACCCAGCTCGCTAGCTAAATAATTAATAACAATGTTTGACAAAGGGTGTATATGAAGTGACCATCTGTCCAGGGACATTGTTAGAGAGAGAGAGAGAGAGAGCGCTCTCACGCTTGGAATAAGGAGGAGATGGGATGAGATGCAGAACAGTGGCAGAGCAGGCGGGCGGACGGGAGCATCATTGCAGCGGGGGCGGGGGCGGGGGCGGGGGCGGGGGGATATTGAACACTCCAATTTGTTTCCTGGGTCGTCCCCCACGAGCATGATTCTGTCTCCCCCAACTTTCGTCGCACACGGCGGGCGGGCCGGCCGGCTAAGCTGTAGCCGCTCCTGCTGGCCTCGCCTGGCTGCCTCGCTAGCTAAAGCATGAGTCCTTTGAATGGAATATATTGTATGTGCGTGCGTGCTTTCTCCGTGCCATCATCATTCTCCTAGAATGACAAGCTGGTTGACGAATTTTCCGAATGTAGTAGGCATCTAAGTGTTTGGTTGGGGGACAAGGTGGGATAGGATGAGATGGGATGGATCTACTTTTTTGCAATGAGACGGGATAGGATAGTTGAGATAGAATGAGATCGGATGGATCTATTTTTTTGCAATGAGATGGGATAGGATGGTCCGACTAAAGTGTTTGGTTAGAGGGAAATGTGATGATCCTATATTTTGTTTGGTTGGGAGGATGTAGTGATCCGAGAATGGTACAAGTAAATATTTAATTGGAGAGATGTAATGGGATGAGTAACCAGAGGTAAGAATACCCTTAAATATCTCCTCTTTTGGACCATTGGATCAAATTCTAACGGATCTCATCCCATCTTCCTCAATTAGCATATCAACTCTGTCTCTCTCGCCCCTCCCAAACCTTACCCACCTCTTCTTCTAGTATATTGCCGCCGCCGCTCCTCCCTCCCCCCGCCGTGCACCGCCTGCCCCGCGCCTTCCAGACAAGTTTCTGGCGCCTCCCCGCCACCTCCCTGCGGCTTCCCCAACAAGACCCCCATGCGCCGCCCATCCCTACACACGTCGTGTGTCGCCTGCCCAACCAGCTCTGACGTCTCCCAACCGGCCTCCCACCAGATACCCGTGCGTCGCGGCCTCTTTTTCCCGACCTCCCGCCACCGCCTCTTCTTCCCCACGCGCCACCACCTCTTCTTACCCGACCTCCCGTGCGTCATCAACTGCGCCCATCGCCGAGGGCTACCTCTGCCTCGCCTGAATCCGTCATTGTCCTCTCCTCTTCTTGTGCGGTGACCAAATCTACCGATGGCAGTCACGTGACTGCATGTGATGCAATCGCACACCCTAGGACGAACTCCTCTGGCCATAAAACAAGTATCGTGCCATACCGTATCTTAAAGAATATCGCCTCAAGCGAGATGAACCCACCCCACATCGTCTCATCTCATCCCACTAACCAAACCAAACACATATCAAGCCCTCGTCTCGGACGATCTCATCTCATCCCAGTCTGTTCCACCAATCAAACACTAAGATTCAAGGTACAAAGAGGATCAAATAATAGTAGAATAGCTCCCTCTGTCTCTGTTTGGGTTTTTTCAGATCCACAAGTCGGAGGTGCTCTGCCTTTTTTAGAGGAGAAAGCCACAAGTCATATGCCACTGGCGTCAAGAGTTTGTGCGCTTTTAGAATTTAAGTTGGTGATCCAAGTTAACAAAAAGAGTTGGTCATAATAACCTATAACTGAAAATGGGCATAACGAACGGTCTGTGCATCAAAGATCATATGGAGTCGTGTACTGTGACCTCGATACAAATTTGGCCCCAGCAAAAGACTAGTTATGAAAAATTAGTCAGATCCCGAAATGAGGCCGAAGAGGTGAGACACCACCGATATTTAGCAGGCTAAATCGAGGTCACCAACTACACATAACCTAAGCCTAGAGCATGACCATAGCTGTAGCTACATATCAATGAACAAAGTACAAATAAGGACTACAATTCCCACACTAGGACGCACTTATGTCAGAGCACACAAAAAGCTGCACCACCACCACTGGGACGAACCCTCATGCACAACCAACAATAATCACATCGAAGTTTTGTAGCTCAAGCATGGATATGTTATAACTTGACTCTAATGCATAAAAGTAGGTCTACATATGCAGGGTCTATGCATCGCATTCAAAACTTCAAGGTGTCATTTCAGTCATCGAGTATAGACAGCTAGTTCCTTATTCCATCAAATTGAAACTTGAAGATGCTCATCGAAGGAGAAAAGGCGGAGGGGAAGAAGACAGCAGTTAGCTTTATGCCAAATTCAAACAGATGTTTTGTTCATAGAACTGACATTCATGATCCTTGCACAATGCCCTTCGCGCTGTAGTAACCAGCCCTGTGCATCCAGAAGGAATCCAATTGGTCAATATGACTGAAAGATAAACATGTGCTACAGAAAAAGTAAAATCAAGTTGGAACTTCCAGACAGAAAGTGCCATCACAGAAGGAATAAAACAGAACCAAATTGTACCGGAGGAAACAGAATAAAACAGCATCTCATTTTCTGACCCTGCTTGAGGCCAAAACAAAGAATGCATAGAGTAATAACCATGTGAGCCTCGCGCCAATCGAATAGTGAAGAATTTGCTCCCCAAACTTAACCACCTGACGCATCCCAATGGGAAAGCCGTCAAAGGTCGTGGTGATGCATTCACATGGGAGATTAACCTCCAAAAGGGTCCTTATCATCAAAGCTGTGAAGACAATATAGTTGCAGCATCTAAGTTACGATAAAATTTTGTGGCTACTCAAGTTGCAGCTCACAAACAAGGGACTGAACTCCACTTTGAAACAACTACAAAATCCGACATAACACAGCAACACCATTTGTTCCCCAAAACTAAACTGTAGTGACTGATCCAATATGCCAGAAATGAACAGCCTAAAGGTACAGAACGATTTGACCACTTAATGGGCAGCACTGAAAAGCTTGCAAATGCCAAAAAGGTTCACGTCACAATGTCATAATGCATAACTCTGAAGAAAAAGTAACCCATACACAATAAGTACAGGGAATCCTTCGGAATTACTATTAACAGAACAAATGAACCTTGACCAGCCAAAATAGACTAGTTGTACTTCTGTCATTATTGTATGTCCTTTGTTTCTTGTTGTCACAGGCTGCAAACAGAATTATCAGACAAGATTGCAGGACAGCTACAAAGACATGATTTACGGTGGACAGTTCGTGCCCATATGGCCCAGATCAGATCCAAAGGATTCCTTAAATAACACATCCAATATGTTTTCAAATGTATCATGGATGAGCAAAGGACTTAACTGATGCACACGGAAGGTTAAACCGAAGACTGGCAGGGATTATAGTTCACATATTTACAATCCTTCTGCCCTATATCTCATTATGGTAGCTTACATGAATCAGACTGATTACTCATGTTAAGTTCAATGAACTTCTATACCAAAGAGAGCAACTCAACGGGAAAGCAAAGAAACATAACCAATTATAATTTATATGCCACAATATGATATCATCATTCAGCAACATTTGTTCACTTCCCAGACTAGTATACACACGCCAATGACTACCCACACTGCTCTTATTTTTATTAACAAGTTCAAATGGTGGTCGTGTGGTTTTTAACTTTTGGTGCTTAGCTTTTTTAACGCAGAAGAATTGTAAATTGGATATGATGCCATATTTGCACAAAGAATACCAAATCTAGAGTTGAGGGGCAATTTTCTCTATCTCCTTTGCTAGGTCAGTAATTCCAATGCCATCCAGTATGAGGTTTACTGTTTACATTTTACAACTAGAGGAACAACTGTCAGTTGTTAAGGCAAACCTAACAGACCGTAGATAAAAGAAAACAGAAACATGGAAAAGGCGTAGAATACATCAAATGGATGCGCCTAACTGATTGTGTGGATATGATATGTACAAGGATGGGACTTTATGTGGGTCTGTTGAGGCTCACAGTAAAATTTAGCATTGTGCAGTTTGCTCAGTTTCAATAGCTCGGTTGCATTTAGGGGAAAAAATATCCAAATTCATGTCAAATACAGAGGTTGATTGCAGACCAACTTCTAAGTAAAGGAGGATACAAAATGTGATGTAAAAGGACAGCAAAGGATTGATTGTTTTGAATTCATGTAAAGATAGTTGACAAGTAACACATAAAATTTAATGTACAAGTAGTTGCCAAAAAAGATGTAAGCTTGAATGGAACGGCTCATCACTCAAGCTTATTATTATTTTATACAGTTCCACTACTTAAAGCAATAATTAAAAGAGTGTGAGAATGGCCCGGATCTAACCCGAAAACAATGGACACAAAGATACGCCTTAACCTATTCACCAAACTGGTTCAATCAACATTTAAGAGGTATGTTATGATTTTTGAACTCAAAACAACCAAGAGAACTTGAGGAATATTTCATGCGGACAGATGCTCTTAACCTGATTAAACTGAAAGAACAGATAACTCACACTAGAAGCTGTGACACATTGCTCAGTCACCAGGAATACTATACTTGAGATCAAATGCCACAAGATACAGGCAGCTAAATCAGGCAAAGATCAAGGCCTAAGTGAAAAAAAGGTATCCTACAAAGTTTCAAAGAAACCAAAATGACAATCTAGCAAGTTAAATATGAGTGGGCTTCTGAAACAACTTCCACCTATTGGAGACTTGAACAACATGGTTATTAAAGCGTCGTGTATGTTGTTGGCGACGGCTGAGGCGCACGCCATAGGCATGGGCTATGCGGGAGACAAATAGAGAGCGGGGTGCATCGAGGGAGTCAGTTGAAGAGGGAGGGAGACGAGGGTCGGGCGCATCGAGAGCCCTAGCGCCGCGCCCGTCCACATCTGCTCTGGCGCGGTCGCGACTGAGGAGTAGCCTCCTGCCCTCATTTGCTCGACTCTACGTGTGGCGTCGCCCTCGCGCTCTCCAGTTCCAGACCTCCCCGCCTCCATGCATGTCATGGTATCGTCGGTCGCTCGCTCCAATCCTCTACGCCGCCCTCTCCCCTCCTCTACCTCCCTCCCTCCCCCTCTCTCTTCTTCTCACTGCCGTCTCTGCTTTGCTCTTGTTCTCCCATCCCCCTCTCTTCTTCTCCCCGCCCTGCTCTGCTATGCTCTCTCTGCTCTTCCTCTCACCGCCCTGCTCTGCTCTCTGCCTCTCTTTGCTCTTCTCTCCCTGCCCTGCTCTGCTCTCACTACTCTTCCTAATTTACTACCAGGCTCTGATACAATCACTACTCAAAACTATCCTAATTTACTACTTGCTGGACATGAATAAACTAATCCATTCCCTTCTTCTCTGCTTTGTTAATGCTTGCTCTGATTACTAATTTGCTATTTATGCTCCCTTTAATGCAGAAGCACAACCAAAATGGTAATTGTAAGTATTGTAGCCTCCGAGGCCGAGGCCGCGTATGATCCATTGATCCAATGACTGGTCCAAAATGGAAGGCAAAGCTTAATAATCCGGGATGGAAGTACGGCTTTTAGCCAGTAATTGGCAACCGAGATTTGGTGCAATGTTTGCTTTGTGACAGGAAGTTATCTGGAGGAATCAAAAGATTCAAGGGGCATCTTGCGGGTGGGTTTGGAGATGTTCAAAAGTGTGCCAGGACTACAACAACAATCATGAAAGAGATGTGAGGGGCTTTGTAGAAGAACAAGAGGGGCAGGGCACTCTTCCTAGATGAGGATGGAGGAGGAGGAGATGAAGATGTGAGTGTGACAACAACCAACAAGGAAACCCAAGCCTCTATTGTGCAACCAAGTTCTGGGACAGCCGCCAAAAGAAAGCAATCCGCCCTTCAATTCAAGGTTCCAGCACCGAAGAAGGCAAAGGAGACCAAGTCCATTAGTGCTATGCTCCGACCAACACTCGCAGAGGTTGAAGAGAAAAGACATGCCAAGGGTCCGCCTCAAAGTAGCATTTTGTCCCGCATGAGGACCAAGGAAGAAATGCATACCGTCAACTGGAGATAGCCAAGTTCTTCTATGAGTCTGGCATACTAATTAATGCCGCAAACTCTAATGCAATTCAAAGGGGATGGGTGCCACATGGGAGAAGAGCAATTGGAAAGAGGATAGGTGCTACATGGGCTCAAGAACCGGCAACATCAAGGTACGCATGTGCTACTAATTGCTGATTTAATTTGCTGCCATACTATGTTAGAATGTGTGTATGACGTCGCCTCGCCACTCGCCTTAAGCGCTTTGGCGGTAAGAAGGTAGTGAGTCGCCTCGCCTCGCCTTTATCGCTTTAATAACCATGTTGAACCACAGAGGCTATAGACGCCAGCCCCCAAACCTAATTGTTGCCACCATCAAATTTAAAGTTCATCAATGAAGCAAATAAAAAGTTTTCTTTCCTAATGTCAAATATACCCCAGAATAGCTGCTGAGTCCCTGGTTGATGCAAGAGTATATAGCACTACGGTTTGAAAAAGGAAAAAAAGTACCTCGTGCTCAACATGCTCATCCAGGTTACTCTCACCCCTACACAAAGAACAGATAATGGACCTACTGGCGCACGAGCTATTGAGGAGCATATAATTGCCATTTGCCACGTACAAGACAAAATGATAATCTTGAAAAAAAAATTCAATGGGATACGACACCAATGTATTTTACAAAATGACCCTAGACAACCTTCTGCCTCCTAGGTTCACATGACATATATACCCGACACATTTTAATTAAAGAAGAGCTTCTGCTTTCACAACATATTCTATACTATCAAAAGCTAGACAATAATAAACTATTGTTCCAAGGACAGATAGAGAAGCCAAAACGGTCTCTTCAGCTAAGAACGGTCTAAAATCTAAAAGCTGCACTGATACCATCAAAACATGTATTAAAATGAATTCCAGATCATGACTTAGTTTAGAAGCTCCACAAAATACCCCAGGCCAAACAGCAGAAATTCACATTAAGCTTTCACCTATCTAAACCCGTTTCTGCATACTTCAGCACCACTATAAGCATGAACCCTTCACAAATCGCAACTCAAAATGTATACACCACCGGAATAAAAAGAGGAATGGTTGAATCTGCAGTGAACAGAAAGGAGATGACATCAAAACTAGTCCCAGATCGCCGCATACATTGGTTCACTGATCTAGGCTGCTAACGTGCATCACGCTCCCATGAATTAGTGTCAAACTTAAATAATATCTGATATCTCCCAATCAGCTTTACGAGTCATAACTTACTAGTGAAACCCTAACGATTCATTGAACCATCTAGTATCAGAACTACACCCAATTAACCGAATGTTCACGCCAAAACGGACGAATTGGCCACTCAATGTGGCTACCCCTGTCAAAATGGCGCATGACTCGCCATTCGCGCAAATCGATTTCCGAAGGGCAAATTTTGCGATCACATCCTAATCACGAACTCAATCACAACAGACGAGCCAAATCTAGATTCTAGAACAAAACAAAGATTCCGAGACGGAGTAAGAGATCACCTGAATCGACCGGATCGGATCAGGCGAGCTTAGCGGTGGAAGGGATGAGGGGGGCGCCAATGGTGGCGCCGCCCTTGGCCTTGGCGGCCTCCTGCGCCTCGCGGATCTTCTGCATCTGGAGCATCCGCTCCATGACGAGCTCGTACTGGCACTTCTCGTAGGCGTGGCGCTCGGGCTCGCACTTCCAGGGGAGGTAGAACTCGGAGACGCGGCACTTGTTGAGGGGGATGAGGAGGTGAGCGCACTGGTCGCGGTACGGCAGCGGCAGGCGCGCCTCCGCCATCTCCGCCTGGGTCGCAATCTGCGGCTTCGAGGAACCCAGCTGCACACCGGCAGCCGCCGCCGCCGCCTCCATCTGTCGCTCCTTCTCTCTCTCAGGCCAGGTCGTCGATGGGTGGTGCGGGCTTGGTGCGGTCTGTAGTGGGATCGGTCATCGGTCGGTTTGGACTTTGGGACTTCGGGTTTGGGCTCGAATCGGGACTATGAGTAGTGCTGACCAAACGGGCTGCGTCAGTTGGGCCAGCTCAGGGCATAATACTGTTAGTTTGGTCACGCATGGTTTGGACCGTATTATTTATGGGTCGGACCAGCACGACACGATAGTCCGGGTCGTGCCTGGGCCGTCACCCTAGCACGGCACGACCCACGCACGGCCTGTTAGGCATGATACTATTTTAATATACATATATGATTTTATTTGTAGTTATTAATATTTATATAATTTTGTTTCCATTTTTTAATACTTATAGGTTTTATTTTGTAGTTTTAAAATTTTATATAGCTCATTTTATAAGTATATATAAATTTATTTTAGGTTTTAATATATATATATTAGGATTGTTTTATATGTTTTTTAATTTTTCATGTCTAATGGGCTAAATAACAAATGTTTTAACGAGCCAGCTATTTGACCATTAATAAAATTCTATTATATTTTCAATATGCTTATCTTATTATTATTTTTTACAATTTTTATATGTATTTTTGAATTCTACATATTTTTATAATTTTTTTCGAATTTTTTAGATTTTTTTAAAAAAATTCCAGCCAAACGGGTCACACTTGGCCCGACAGTTAAACGGGCTCGTGTCGACCTAGCACGGCACGAATGGCTGATGGGTCGTGCCTGGGCCGCCACCCCGACCCGGCACGGCACGAATAGTAGCCGGATCAGAATAGACCGTGCCGCCATGGGCCCGTGCCGTGTCGGGCTAGACCGCCCATTTGACCAGCACTATCTGTGAGTTTCTGGCTGTTCTGGTGTATTTTTTTCTCTATACACCACAACTATTTAAACGGTTGCTTGAGTTTTTGTTTGGTTGTTTTTGTTCGCGTGGGTGTGTTTAGACGTTTTTACTTGATCGAGGGATTGTTTGGTTTACTGCCCTAACAAACCAAACTAAATATGGTAACATTAATTAAAAAAATAGTTGTTGTTTGATTTGCTATCAGATGGTAGCCCATCTGGCCACCACTAATAGTGACCAAGCCCATCTCGGCACGGCCTATCCTAGCCCGACTATCAAATGGGTCGTGTCATGCTACCTCACGTGCCGAGAAGGCGGTCTAGGCACGACCCATCGGTCGTTTGTGCTGACTGAGCTGGCACGAGCCCGTTTGACCCAACGGGACAAGGCCATTCCATTTAGCTCGTTAGACAAAAAATATTTAAAAATCCCTCCAAAATCAGAAAAATGAGTAGAATTCATAAATATATATGAAAATTGAAGAAGAAAAAAAGAGTACAACATATAGCTTTACATGCATCCTTATTCTACGTGTCATTGTCTAGATACATATTTTCGAACACCTGCGATAACTCTGGATTTTTCAAAGAGTGTTGTGTTCGTGAATCAGCTTGTTCTCGATCCTTCACAATTAGAAATATCTCCACTATATCACTTGTGAGACGTGTTCTTCTCTCCTCTAATATTCTTCTAGAAAGACTAAAAACAGACTCAGAGAAAACCATCGAGACAATAACAGTTAACACATCACGTGCAAGTATAGATAGCACGAGATATGCTAACATATGCTCATGGCACCAGTGCAAAATTTCAAAGTTTTGTGAGTTGAAATGCACCATATCGTTGTCCAGATAGACGGATAGCTCCCCACTCCTTAAGTGAGAGGTTGGTCTTGGCCCTCTTGGATTTTGTTGAGAAGGTGCCGTCGTAGAAGAATAAGACCTGGACCTGGAGGAAGAGCCACCGAAGATCTTGCCCCACATATTTGTCTTGCTACTTGAGGTGGGGACTACTGGAGGTCGTTGCAGGCGGACTCCTAGACTTATTTTCATACCTTTGGTCAATCTCGTGTAACCGAGAACGAATTTCTACAAAATAGTTAGAATAGTCTAGCCCTATAGCGTCACTAAGAAGATCAAAAACATTAACACATGCGTTAATTTTACCTCTAGGATCTAAAATAAATGCAAATACATATAGAAAAGATATTTCTTTCCAATATTTAAGGTATTTACTTTTTATAGCAACAATAGCGTCGCGTAAAACAGAGCCATTTTCATACATTTTCAATTGAGTAGCAATTTGTAAAATACTATACATAATAATAGAATATGTTGGATAGTAGACAGCAGACATAGCAACAGTGGTCTCATAAAAAAAATCTAAAAATTGTAGTATCTTCTCAGCAACGAACCAACGTTGCTCAATCAATAGTATCACATCGTCACTTCATCGGTGTTATGATAATGTGTTAGAATAAAAATAGAAAAATGTTCTTATATGGTAAAAGACTCTTAAGCATAAGGTAAGTAGAGTTTCATCTTACCTCCATCTCCAAACCAAACTTTTTTGACGTACACCTATCGCCCTACAGAAGTTATTATGTGAAGTTATTCTTACGTTAGAATTATTCAAGAAATAAATCGCATCGTGAAAAGCTAAACAGATTCAATCTCTTCAAACCACATTTGATTATAAGATTAATAATACGACAAGCATATTGTTGATGTAGCAAGAAGGAATCAATGTATGTACTCAACACTGGAGTAAGAATATCCATGGCCCTAGAGTTTGAAGCAGCATTGACTAAATTAATTGAGAATATTTTGTCTGTAAGACCAAAGTCTTCCACTACTTTGATAATACAGTTTGCAATATTCTCACCCGTGTGTATTACATCAATTAATTTCAAAACTATAATTCTTTTCTCCATTACCCAGTCATCATTTACATAATGAACAACTACACTAAAATAATCCTCACTAGCTGACCACTCCATATGTCGAGGTCAGGGTCACAAAAAATGTGTACGTACTAAATAGTTCCTTTATGTTATTAAGACATTCATTGTAGTATTTTATTAGATCCTTAGTTGTTGTGTGTCTAAAACGGCAGAAAATATAGGATTATGCACAATCCTAATGTAAATTTGGAAAACAGTAGACTCCTCAAAGCATAACAGTAAATCCTCAGAAGCAATTAAACGACTGAGAGATTCACGGGCTACCTCAGGATTGCATTTCCAGCTACGTAATGTATCGTCGAGGTTGTACTGCAGCTGCGTCTGCCTCAACACCAATCCTTGCTTGCCCTTACATCTTGTAGCATATCTAAGCAGGTGCCCTGTTCCACCTGTAGACTTTGCAGATAATTCTATACGACAAGTTTTGCAAGTAGCATATGGTACCTGATATCTCTATGCATCTGGCTTGGTTGTCCTGTCAAAATTCTCTTATACTCCCGATGTAGACGGTCTTGACCTCTTTGCTCCAGTGGTCGCCGACCAAGATGCTGCCGTGGAGCCCGATGATGGAACTCCACCTCACCCTTCCAATAACAACTCTGGTTGGTTTGAGGCAGCCGCAGTAGCCTCCATGGATGCAAGAGCCTCCGGTGAAAGTCCGTAATCAGCAAGAGAAAAGCTATTGTAACTGTCCACAACGAAAACTGTAAAATCGAAAATAACACTATTATTACTTTCATCTTTAGCATAACAAAGACTAACAATAAAAATATGCAAAAAATAATATTGTATCTCTTTTGCTGACTTCCTACCGAAAATTGAATTTTTCAAAATTTGGCACAATTGTTTTGAATTTTGCCAAATTATATCAACAAGAATTTGAATTTGCACAATAGAATTTCAAATAGATAATGAGGAATGGATGGGTGCTGAATTGGGGGTGGTATGGTGGCTATTTATAGAAAAAAAAATGGGATTTTTAAATTTGTTTTGCTATTTTTAAAGGGTGAAACGATAAAAAAAAACGGTCAAAAAACAGAGCAAAAACGCCCAACGGTCAAATTTACCAGGGCTGTGCCGTGCCTCGAGCCCTTGCCCGACCTACCGGTCCCCCTGCCTAGTTGCTCGTCCTCCTCCTCTTTTCCCCTACCGCCTACCCTCGGTCGCCCTGCCGCATGCGGCACAACCGCACAGGCGCACGCGCATAGCCGCGGGCCAGCGGCAGCGCCACGCCGGACGCTACCACCGCCACGACCTTCGGCCTTCGCTTGCCTCCACGTTAGCGCCGCCCTCCACGCCAACCTTCTCCCTCCGGGAATCCACCTCCTCTACCTTCCTTCCCAAGCCGCCCCTTGGCCCCCGCCGCCTTCTCCTTCCTCCCACGCTGGCGGCACCCCGTCCTCCGGCCGCGGTCTCTTCCCTCCTCGCCTCCTTTCTTCCCGAATTGGCCGCGCTGCCCTCCTCCTCCCTTCCCGAGTTGGCCCATCCGCCATCTCCTTCCTTCGCGCATGCGCCTCCTCCTCCTCCTCCTCCCTTGACATCGCCAGCATGGTGGCCTCCCTCGTCCTCTCCGCAATCATGCTACGCGGGCCGTGTCAAGCTCGTGTCGTGCCTGGCACGGCCCGATACTATTCGTGTTGTGCTGGGCTGGCATCGCTGGAGGAGGGAGTAGGCTGGAAAATAGCTCGAAGCTCGCAAGCCTGCTCGGCTCGGCTCGGGCTCACGAATTTTTGTGCCGAGCCGAGCGTGGGTTTCAGCTCGCGAGCCAAACGAGCCGAGCCCGCGCTGGCTCGCGAGCCGCTCGTGAGCTCGACCCAAAAAAAGCCCACGAGGCCTAGCCGCTCATGCCCTTGACTGCCTTCGCCAGTTCGCCTTATCCTTATCTCCCCTTCGGTCTCGCCTTTTCCTTCCACGCCACGCCTCCCCCACGGCCTCCTCCTCCCTACAAACTTCCGCGCGTCCCCCTCCCTCGACCTCGCCTGATGCCTCCCCCTTGCCCTCCTCGCCCGCAGCCCCGCCTGCCTCGCCTCCTCTCCCATGGACTCCTCCTCCCCACAAACTCCCGCCGCCTCCCCAGGCCCAGTCCGTTACACTGCGCTATCCCCGATTCCCCGAATAAAAATCCCCATCGACCTCGTCCAGGTCGTCCTTCCTCTCCCTGTCCCGCTCGGCCCCGTGCTCCGCCTCCAGTCCACCCCCTCCACCTCGGCCTGTGCTCCACGCCTCCACCTTCGCCCATTCCCCAGCCGCCGCCGCCGGAGGCCATCGAGGTGAGGCGGCCGTCACCGCCGCCCCTTCCTCCGCACCGCCGTCCTCCAGGCTCCTCCAGCCCACCACGGTCCACACCATCGCCGCTCCTACCACTGCGCCGCCATCCGAGACTCCAGACCGCCAACGCCGGCACCAGGAGGATGGAGGAGATCAAGAAGGAGCTTGAATGCTTGATTAATTTGCTTGTTTGTTCTTGCGAGTTGCAACCTTGCGATGAATGCTTGCTTCGGTGTTCCGTGCAAGTTTTTTAGTTTCTTAGTGCTGGATGATTAGTTGATTGCTTGATTGCCGATGCTACGATGCAGATGCTTGATCTGTGAATGGATTAGTTGATTGCTTTATTGCCGATGCAGATGCTTGAATGGATTAGTTGATTGTAGTTTTACCGATGCAGATGTTGTGATGTTTTTGGCCCGGGCTCACGAGCCGCTCGAGCTCCATCCCGAGCCCGAGCCAAGCCCATCTCCTAGCTCGATCTGGAAACGAGCTAAGCCGAGCCGAGCTTACTGTTCACCCGAGCCGGAACGAGCCGAGCTTGAGCCGGCTTGGCTCGGCTCGTTTCCACCCCTAGGAGGGAGTAGGAGGAGGAACGGGCGGGACGACTCTCGGGAGGAAGAGGGCGGAGGAGCGGGCAGCGCCCACGCGTGGGAGGGAGGGAGGCAAGTGGGCGGTGTTTGGGAGGAAGATGGGGGAGCGGGCGGGGGGCACTAGGTGTTCGTGCGAAGGGGCTGGGGGTTTATTTGAATGGCAAAAGCGGTTAAATACCACCCAACTTCAGGGGCAAATTCAGAAGGGGGTGTTAGGAAGCCGCAGGAAGCTGTCCGATGTACTTTTTTTAAGCCTCGATCTGTATTTGTATCCAGAAAATCTCATGGATTATAGGTTATGATACAGCAAGAGCAATATTCAACCCGTATCGATATTTTATAGGATATCTGATAAATAAAATGGATATCTGGTAAACATCAATATCATTTAATATCATGTATGGTTTTCTAGTCATTGACTAATATATAATATGAATTTACATTTGATTATGTTTATGTTGTTAAGTAGAATAAATAATTTGTCTAATAGGTAATACAATTTGACACTTTCGTTGGTAAAATTATATCTTTTTCTTTATACATATACTATTGGTCAGTGTCCATATCCCAAAAAAAATCCGCATCCGACTATGAATCTACAGTAAAAATATGGATTAGAATACAGGAATAGCCGATTTTACCGATGCCCAGAGAACATCCGAAGAACGGCACCGCGAAAGTTCGACAAACAGTACAACAATTCGCAAACACGAGAATGCTCGACAGTGTTTTCCATATACTCTGCGAATGACTAAATTTGCACTAGCTTTGATTGTTGGAGCCACACAAGGAACCGAATGCCTTCAAGGCTTCAAAACCCAAACCTGAATGGAACTCTCTAAGGGTCCCTTTGGTTGGGTTGTGGCTTTTGAAACTCTCTAAAGCAATTAAGTAAAAGCGAGAAGTCGTTTGGTTAGAAATTGTCTTTGTCAAACCGTAGGTCATGTGTAAGAAATACCTGTAATGCCCCTGGAGGCCTGGGGACATGTTTATATGGAAATTGCTCGTAACAAAATAATTTGTTCACTAATTCACATGAAAAAGACTATTTAAGCAAGATAAAAATAATTTTCGTAGTTTTTCTTAGTTTTTCATCCATAGAACAATATCCATCAAAGGGCTTATACAACGATGCTATCTCTCAACATAACTAGCCTCCTCTCGCACTAACCAAAGCATCTCGCTATCCTAGTACGAATGGTATTCATGGTATCCTCGTTCTCACATCCTCACTACCATCCCCTTGTGTTTGTGTCGTGCCACTTGTATGTTGTACCAAGTAATCCTCATTGGCATCACATCTCTCGAACTCCTTATCACGCAATTGTGTCACGAATAAAATTATGCAAAGCAAGACAAGCCGTAATGATGCGCTTCGAATCGAGGATTGAAACTTGGCATGCCCTTCAAAATACGCCACTTTTGCTTCAAGACTCCAAAGACCTTTCAATAACATTACGAAGGGATGAATGCAAGAAATTGAACACCTCATATTTTCCTTGGGAGGCCACTGAACGATTTCAAATTATGGTATATGGTAGGTGCTTCCTTTGAAAGGTGCAAGATACCAGTTCGATTTGGATAACCCGAATCCACAAGATAATATTTTCCTTTAGGAGGCACAGAAATGAAGGAAAATTTACCAATGCATGATTGAGGATGCGTGTGTCATGTGCGTAACCCGCCAACCAGAATGCAAATGTAAACCTCATGTCAAAGTCACAAATAGCTAGCACATTCGAGATGTATATCCATGACGGTTTGTGTGGTTAACCACTTCATCCCACTCGCACTACCATCTGGAACATGTGAACCATCTATTGCTCCAATTGCTCCTTTGAAGTATGGCCAAAAACGGTTCTCTCTCACCCTTTCATGCTCAGTAGAAAAAGTAGGATCTCTCGGCTTAATATTGTCCTTAGCTAACTTGCAAACACTTCAACACTTCATGAAACTTGGTGTGAATCGTCCAAAGTGACCTTGTGAAACGGTTTTCACTTGTGAAAATGATTGTGGGCCTCCGACGATCCACAAGAACATAGCCAAAGACTCGATGATGAAACATTGTTACTTGGCGTCAATCCATAGGTAGAGACTAGCAAGTCTTGAAGTGCCTCGAAAATCTCAGGGCTCATCAGAAACATCTTATAAAAATACCTCGGCCGTGACATACACCTCATGACCTATTGAATGCCAGTTTCTGGTGTTTCCCTATATCCACCTTTGTGCAAATACCTTCAAAGATATCTGAGTTGCCCATTTCTCCAATAACAGCAGCATGCTGTGCAAGTTCAGTAAGCAACAGTAGTCCCTTTTGCCCTTCTTTGGCTACAACTCTCAATTTATCATCCATCTACAGAACACAATAATTGATAAATAATATTTTACATGATCAACATAACACAACAATAATAGATAAATATATGACAAGCACACAGATCACAATAATAGATAAATATATGACAAGCACACAGATCACAATAATAGATAAAGATATGACAAGCACACAGATCACAATAATAGATAAACAAATCACTAGCTCTCTCTGAAACAAATCGAGTCTTCCTACTTGTTCATCTCCTTCTCATGCCCCCTCTGAATCAAATCAAGCCTTCCTTTATTTGTTTCTAGAGAGGTAAAGAACTCTCTAAATTCGAGGCTTAGCAAGTGCGGACCAAGCCGTGTACATTAGGCAGTTCCTTCTTCCACACCACATTCTTTCACCATCTTCACACCTCTGCAATGGTAGGAATTTGGTTGGTTGGAGGAAGCAGATGATGCTTCAACACTTGTGGAGATCCTCTCGGCTGCATTTTCTATCTTCAAACAAGTGTTCTTGTACATACGAAGAATGGGCTCTTCTCTTCCTTCATTCAACACCTTTGGAGGTCCCCTTGCGTTTCCTTTTGCCTGGGTTGACTGTCTTTTCCTTCTCTTGTGTAGGTTTTGGTACCTCAGCCACATCCTCATCACTTGCCTCATCGGAGGATATATCTCCAGACGGATCACGAAGACCCACTAACATGTGTCTTGCCAAAAACGATATGCATATCTTCAAGAAACTTTGGTCCATGCTTAGCAAACTTCACATGACTGCATTTGATTCCTTTCTCAGGATTGTTGCATCTCTGAAATTAAAAAATAAAAATTAGCAAGGCACAGCAAAACAAACAATTGAAAAAATATATTTACAATGACAGGTTAGTACTTACAGCAAGGTGTTCCTTCCACCATTCGTCCGGGCAGTCAATAGTTTTTTTCTCCGCATCCGATCCAAGCCCAGTGGCACAATTCTTGAACTCCATAAACAATGTATATTCCTTCTTCAAGACATCTAACTTGTTCTTCAATTGTTTTTTTTTGTTCGCCTATCACCGGATTTATCTACAAACTTGGAAACAACGTTCTTCCAACCGGTAGCAGTGAAAATTCCCATCGGCCTATTGCCAGCTTCTATTTCTTCTTTGCAGGCATCAAACAAATTCCTCAAAAAACCATCGCTCCAATCTACCTTGTCACCCATACTTGAACCAAACAAAAAAAAATTCAATCAATTTAATCCACTCGATTGTAATTACCGCAGGAGTTTCGTTTGTAATATGTGCATGGTGGTACATATTTCTCTACTCCTATCCTAAGGTTTGAGCACCATTTTCCTAGTTTTTTTTTGTAATCTTGTTTTGTGTAGATGTTTGGTTAGAGGTTAATCTTATAATATGTGCAACACAGGTTTCAATTTAGTTTGCTCCACAATCATGAAAATTTGCATTAAATCAAGGAAGATTGAAATAACACAATTATTTGATTTTAATGTAGCTCTTATGCAAGAACTCATGGAAATTTTCAGATTACATAGGGTGTTCTCAAGCGCAAATCTTTGCTTAAATTTCTTACCCGATTGCACATCCTCAATTTATGCTTGCTGTCAGAGGTTTGTAAGTGCAAGTACCGGATGCAAAGGCTTGATTTATGCTTGCTGTGAGGTGTAAGTGCGAGACATTTCCTCACCATTTGAGTACATACTACTGCTAGCTGATCGGCTCCTAAAACCTTCTTCTGTAGTTACAGTGTTGGCTAAGCATGGACTACTCCAATTTGCAATCAATTTTCAATCACTCCAATTTGCGATTACTCATGCATCCATCACATTCCAACAAGGCGAGGGATCGGACATACCTTGCGAGTTAAATCGCCGGCGGGGACGATCGTGGAGGAGCAGGCGACACAGGGTGCCCCTTGGTGAAATGGCGCGGCGGCACGGCTGCGGCCGGTCTTGGCCGCCGCCGCGCGTCGGTGGGGCGGCGGCAGGCCGGAAATGCCTCGGCGGGGTGGTTGTCCGGCGCCGTCTGCAGCGGCGATAAGCGAGGAAAAGCGTCGCGTCGGCGAGGATCTGGCCGGCCGCGTCGGCGAGATCTGGCGCCGGCGGCGGCGGTCCGGTGAAGCGCGGCCGGCGGCCGGCCGAGAATGCCTCGGGAGGTGGGCGTCCGGCGCCGTGCGGCGGCGACGACCAAACGAAGCGGCGCGTCGGCGAGAGATCTGGCCGGCCGTCGGCGGGGATGGCCGGCAAATAAAGCTGCTGCTTGCGCTGAAACGATGCCTTTTTTCTGGGCCAGTCCAGTCCTACTCCATTGCACGCTTTGGGCCATAGATTTTTATCCCGGGCAGGATGAACATAATCAGGTCTCCGAGTGCAAACTGCTCTCGCTTCTCACCAGTTAAACTGCCGATCGAGGGCTGCTTCTCTTATGCCATGATCCAAGGCTCGGTCCACCTCCAATGATCTGTAAGATGGAAATTACAATTGTAGCCGACATCCACCAGCCAAAACCCCCATCCTCTATCAATTGGATTAATTATTTCTTTAGATTCTCTTGGTTGGATTACTGACTGTCACAATTTGCAAATTGTGAGCTTATTATACAATCGTCTTACACAAGTAGGATTTAGTTCCTCATATAATCGCCAGCGTTACGAATTATCGTTTCAAGCCAATATTCATAGGATTGTGTGTGTTCCATTCTGATTTATGCATTTTCGTTTCACCGAAAATACAAGGGACTGTTTCTCGCCCTGATGCAGAGAACAAAAAGATACCCAACTAAAAGATTCGCGTCTTCAATATTCGTTCAGATACATGCACTTCATATTCGGCTCTCGATTATGAGAATCGTGAAAATAAAAGAAGAATATATGACATTTCCATAAAAATTTAAAAAAATCCCGGAACGAATTGTTAAACAAAAAAAGTAGAAAAGTTTGATGGATCAAATTTCTGGCTTGGAATCCTCCTCTGGAGGAGGGATCACAGTTGCGAACAGTATAATCAAAGTCGATCATTTGGGGAAAGGATCCTCACTTCCATTCAATTTCTTTTATCGCCAAAAAACATCCAAACCAAATGACGGTGAAAACAACAAAAACTACAGTTCACACAAACGTAGTGCTGAGAAAGCTAGATTGATCAGATTTCTGGCTTGGAATCCTCCTCCGCTTAGAAGGGATCACATCTGCACACAGTATAATCATAGTCGATCATCTGGGGAAAGGATCCTCACTTCCCATCTTATTCAAGAAAGCAACCGAAGAACTTGCAAATCCCACGAAGAGAAAATGCACTAGCGTCCCTGCGTCCCCTCGAGTTCGTCAACTACACTGGCGTTGGACCAACGTACGTCAATAGAAGACAGGGTCAGAGCGCGACAACACGAAGCGTAACATCGGTCTCGTAACCAAGAACATCTACACAACCGGCATGCGTAACGTTAACCAGTGAGCTCGGTATGGGTGGCCTCACCCCACAGGAAAGGACGAGCCTACCCGCTAGAATTAAGGTCATTCATGTAACTTCACCTTCTCCTGCATTTTAGCTCTTTAGAATTCAACAAAAATTGGTAGTATTAGTACTATTTGGCCACTCTTACCACATACTGTTGTATTGTGCTACTTATTTGGTCCCCGTTATCTCTATTTCTTGGCTCCGCTGCTGCCGACACCCACGATGGCCCCGGCCGCATTCCACGTCGACCTCTCCGACTGTACGTCTAGCGCCGGCGACTACTACGACTACATTGTTCAACCGCCACCGCCGCCGCCATTTGGGTATTTAATGGTCGGAGCATGATATAGAGACCTATATGTCAGGTTTAGACCTCGTTTAGACTTCCATTAACGTTGGATGAAGTTGCCTTCCTTGTGGCTGGGGTTCTTCGTACAGTGCGTTTTTTTCTGCATTCTTCTATGTTGTATTCTCGCTTGTCAGTTGTCAGTAGAACTTTGGCAAGTTCTTTTCTGCATTCTTCTATGTTATATTCTCGCTTGTCAGTTGTCAGTAGAACTGTGGCAAGTTCTTTTCTGTATTCTTCATTCATGTTTCGCCTGTCCCTTTAGCTAATACAAATTTCAGAAAAAAAAATGAATCACTGGATGATTGGTGCTGTGATTTTCTGGGCGGAGATTGTGTGATATTTTTAAAAACAAGTAGGAGTACGTGTTGCTACTGCGATAGATGAGGTTAGAGGAAGGAAGGTTGTATATGCTACAGAAACAGAACGCAATGTTACTAATGAACGGGATTAGTGGGATGGAGAATTGGGGACTGGGAGGCGCGCCTCGCAATACCAAACTCGTTTGTGAAGTAGTCTCAGATTAGACGGGATCCCAACCGCAGTCATCTTGGTTGTCCGTTGTGGATCCGACGGCTAACAATAGGTTTGTGCATATGTTCACAATTATGTCCTGATGTAAGCACAGGAGGAGCAATGGAGCATTGTATTGCAGTCTTGGGTCTCTAATCGTGCAAATTAAAACGAACAGGTAAATTTCTGTACATACACACAGGATAGGACAAACACACACTGCTGAATTTGAGAAAACAGACTCTAAAAAAATAGAGAACAATGTCTTCATTGGGAAGCTCTTTTTTATTGAGAGAATAAATTCCAACTAAAAAGTCACCAAGTCTACTGAGAATCATAGCATCTATGATCTATCCCTAACATGGCATACAAATTGAAAGGTGTGGAATACAGCGTTAGCATCACTGCACACAGCCTATACCAAAACTAGATTAACTGGAATCAAAAGCGATCTAAATCAATCCTGATGCCTACACCTAATCTGTATCGATTAGTTACAGACAGACGTCGTCGTCAGGGGTCAGGAACACACGACAACAACAGCAGCGCATGCATGCACGGTGGTGGTCTCAAAAAAGGACAACCATGCACGCACGCGCGGCAGCCATGAGCCCATGACCGACTCCGTATCTGGCTAGTGCTCCAGCGATTGCATGAAGCGGTTCAGGTCTCTGTTCACCAGGGCGTTGGACTTGATGGCGTTGTCCTTGGCCATGGTGTCGACCACCCTCCTCGGCACCAGGCACTTGCCCTCGGCGGCCAACCGCTCCTGCACGCTGCCACACACGAGCAGCGCGTGCATTTGCTCTTGCGCCATGGACGGCATCTTGTCATTCTGCGAGCACACAAGAACACACGTTGGTCAGGACGTACGTGAAGTGTATTGCATCGAGGATTGAGATATTGGTCCAGCTTGAGAAATGCAGTGCAACGCAGTAGTGGTTGCGCGGCGTTTCTTGTTAGTAGTTACCTTGATGGTGTGCATGAGGGCGAGCATGCCGACCTGGGCCTGGAGGAACTTGACGTGGCGGCCGGCCTCCTCCAGCATCTCGGCGGTGTTCAGCCTGTGCCCGCCGGGGATCAGCCGCGACAAATCCGCCGTCTTCTCGCTGATCCGCCTCCGGCGCTCCCTCGCCGACGCGCTCTGCACGGACTGGCACCCGTTGCCCGCAGCTTTCTTTGCGTCAGCTCCGCGCACGAACGCCGGTGGCTGCTGCATCGGCGGCGGCGGCAGTGGCAGGACGAACTCGGTCAGGAGCTCCGGCAGCGCCGGCACCTGCATCTGGCCGCCGGCATTCCACGGCTGGCCGAGGCTGCTGTCGGCGGCCGTGAAGTCGAACCACGCGTCGTCGCCGCAGCTGGCGCGCGGCCTCTTGGCGCAGCGCTGGTCAGCGGCGTCTCCGTCCTCGGGGAGGAGATTGAGGAAGTCGTCGAGACCTGCGTTAACGGCGGGGTCGAGCGGGTCGTAGACGAAGCCGAGGAGCGCGTCGGTGACCTCCGGGTGGACGTCCTGGAGGAAGCTCATGTCCGGGTCGGCGTCCAGGTGGAACAGCGGGGCGGTCGTCGGGTGGAAGCTTAGCGCCATGGATATTGGGGCGTGGTTGGTCGCTCGCGCTCGCAAAGTCCTAAACTAATGCTGCGCCCCTGCGCGCTGCTGGTGTCTCGCTGCAGAGCTCAGCCGCCTTGGGCACAAGAGAGAGTTTAGTGGAGGAGGAGACGGAGGCTCAACTTGCTAATTAAGATCTTAACACAGGCAAGCGTGGTGATTAGTGGTGGTCTTAACAATTGCTTCGCGGTAACTTCCCCTTAAAAAGGGGAGGCGGCGCCCCACTCCCTCCTAATTAACCGCCACAGCATTCTCTCCCGCCGTTATGGCCTTTCTTGCTCTTCTTTTACCCGTAAGACCCCTTGAAGCATTAATATTTGCACATAGACCTCTTTGCTGAGACACATTGATATAGACCTTCTCGGAGGTAGCATAGATAACTGCACGTGTATATTGTTCCAGATATATTCTCTTACTTTTGCTCATGTTAATGAACATATTGAGGTACTTGGACTTTTTCAAAACACGCATGAGTCAAATAGTAATGATCTGAAGCAATTTTTTCCCCATCACGCCATTTCGGTGAAATCCAATAGCTAATGCCCCTACTATGTCGAGTAGGGCACTATTTACGTGTCAGTGTCACGGTCTATGATGGATGAGGTGAAAAACAGTTGTTTGTGCAAAATATTTGTAGGTGTGTGGGTATGATCTGTGAAAAATCAAGGGCCCCATTGCAAAGAAGGCAACCAGCCGCAGCTATCACTGCGAGCAAAGATGGACGGCTGCACCGACCACTCAGCACGCCCATCTCTGCCTCCTGTTTTTTTTTTTTCCTTTTCTTTTTGTAAACGTTGTCTTGGATTCTCTTAAGCAGTTAAAAATCTCCATTATCTCTCCCTCAATTTGTGTAACCGCCATTATCTCTGCCTCTCCTCTGGCACGTGACCGCCTTCTACGAGCACGGGCACCGCAACGCAACGCGATCATGTAGTGCACAACTGTACATGTCCTATGTCCAATGGCTTTATTATACTTGTTGAGGAACCGTCATTGCCGCGAGTCCAAACGAACGACACTCAGTATATAAAATCAAGAATCGTAAGAACGATGCAAGAACACAAGAACAACAATAGATGAAACACGTGTATGAGAGGAATTCGCAGTCGCTCTTTTATTGCTTCTTTCAATAATGAATTGTGTACATAATTTGGGGGTCCCTCTCCTATTTATAGTCTACAGAGATGAGGTGCCCACCCGGATCCGGACTCTGGCCGGGCCTGCTTCCTAATACTCCCCTTGGGCTCTCATCCTTCATGTTCATGCCTCGCTAAAACTCCATAAAAACCTGGGGAAAAATTTGGAGAAAGAGTACATGTATCATGTTCGCTATGTCGCACTAATTGCCTCATTAAAAACCTTAACCAGAAACTTCAGAAAACTCGTCAAGGGAAAAGAGTACAATCCACCCAATTTCATTTAATCTTCAAGATTTATTCTTTGGGTACTGACTCGTGATCAAGTTTTAGTAATGAGTTCGTGAAGGTTCTCCCCAGACTCTGCACTTCTCTAAGTCTTATCATTCCAATTCCACGTATGCACCTTTCAAAGCTAGATGCTGGAAGTGACTTAGTGAACAAATCTGCAAGATTTTCACATGACTTAGTATGCAATACCTTAATTTCGTCCATCTTTTGCATTTCATGAGCATAGAAGAACTTGGGGTTGATATGCTTTGTGAGAGGACTCTTCACATAACCCATCTGCACTTGTGCAACACAAGCTACATTATCTTCATAGATAATAGTGGGGGTTTGTGCGGTATTCAATCCACATGACTGCTGGATGTGGTGAATCATCCGCCGAAGCCAAGAGCATTCCCGTGCGGCCTCGTATAGTGCTATAATTTCTAAGTGGTTCGTCGAAGTTGATACCAAACTCTGCTTCGATGATTTCCATGAAATTGCAGTTCCACCACACAGGAAAACATAGCCTGTTTGCGACTTAGCTGTATGCGGGTCTGACAAGTACCCAGCATCTGCATAGCCAGTCATTGTAAGGTCCCGGTTCTTTCAGAGAACAGGCCAAGATCTTTACTTCCTTGGAGGTATCGAAAGACATCCTTTATTCCCTGCCAATGCCTTTTGGTAGGTTCTGCGCTATACCTTACTAAGAGATTCACTGCGAAAGCAATGTCCGGTCTAGTGCAGTTTGCTAAATACATGAGTGCTCCAATTGCGCTCAAGTATGGGAATTCCGGTCCCAGGACTTCCTCCCCCTCTTCTTTAGGTCTGAACGGGTCCTTGTCTTGCTGCAAGGATCTTCCGATCATTGGCACTTTTGAAGGATATGCCTTTTCAAAGCCGAACCTTTCCAACACCTTCTGAGTGTAGGTTGACTGATGTACTAAAATCCCTTCAGGGGTATGCTCAAGCTGCAAGCCTAGGCAATATTTGGTTTTACCCAGATCTTTCATTTCGAACTCCGACTCCAAGTAAGAGCTTGCTTTTTCAATATCTTCCAAAGTCCCGATGATATTCAGATCATCTACATATACTGAGATTATACAGAATCCATCCTGGGATCGCCGTATAAAAACACAGGGACAATCCTCACTGTTCGTGTAGCCTTTCTTGCAGAGAAAGTCGCTTAGGCGATTATACCACATCCTGCCTGATTGCTTTAGTCCATACAGTGACTTTCTGAGTTGCACACTGTATAGATTTCTGTTTGCTCTATCTTGGTTCGGTACAGGGATACCTTCAGGTACCTTCATATAAATTTCCGAATCCAAGTTCCCATAAAGGTATGCAGTTACCACATCCATCAATTTCATTTCCAAATTCAGATTCACTGCCATTGAGATTAAATATCTAAAGGTAGTTCCGCCATGACCGGGAATAGGTTTCTTCATAATCGACTCTGGTCTTTGAGTGAAACCTTGTGCAACAAGCCTTGCTTTGTATCCGATAACTTCATTTCTTTCATTTCTCTTTCGAACAAATACCCATTTATGCCCTACAGGTGCACATGGGAGGTGTGCGGCTTGTGCCCAAACACCTCTCTTTTATTCAGAGATATTAATTTCGCTTCTATTGCTTTTTCCAATCTTTCCAATCGATCTCTTCTTGCATTCAATGAGCGATGCGTGCTCGGATCAAGATCAATAATTGTGGCAATTTTCTTTGCAAAATAAATGTCGACATTAGTTGTTGCTCTATTCATAGATTCTCCCGTGGTCACATAATTTATAGCTATTTCTTCATAAGGCGGTTCTAATGCTTCTACTTGCTCACCGCTATCAATTGCGGGGCAAGTCCTTTAGTTTTTCAACTCCGATGTGTGCGCACACATCCATGCGATGTCTCCTCCGTGGGAATATTCAAATCTGGTATGTCTTTATTGAAGGTTCCATACCGTGCAGTCTCAACCGCTCCCTTCGCTTGTGGGGAACTTGAGTGATCGGCTGTGACAAGTCCTTCTTATCCTTTTTCGCCAGGCGTCCCCGGTTACTTGGGATTCGAGGACCGGAGTTCTCGTCCTTTTATTCTGAGGCCTTTGGACGGGATT
The DNA here is from genome assembly GCA_036346255.1 of Ampelocalamus luodianensis. NCBI lineage: Eukaryota > Viridiplantae > Streptophyta > Magnoliopsida > Poales > Poaceae > Ampelocalamus > Ampelocalamus luodianensis. The sequence continues at coordinate 2,674,222 of CM070622.1, forward strand.
AGGGATACCTTCTATTTTCTTTGGTATTTCAACCTCTCCTGCATTGCGTGCAGGCACATGCGACTTGGTCACGCTCTTCAAATCACTAAAGTGGTCAGGCAGTTGATTCGCTAATGCTTGCAAATCAATTATCTTCTGGACTTCTCTATCTGCTTCACTAGTGCGTGGGTCATGTGCATTAATTCCCGTGGCTTGCCACGTTATTTCCCGACATTTTTCATCAAGAGGTTGATTTCCTCCCCCTAATGACGGGAAACTATCCTCATCAAATATGCTGTCAGCGAAACGGGCTGTATGCAAATCTCCAGTTATTGGGTCCAGATACCTGATTATGGATGCAGTCTCATAACCAACGTATATCCCAGATTTTCGGAGAGGGCCCATTGCAGTTCGCTGCGGTGGTGGTATAGGTACATAAACCTTGCAACCAAACCTTCGAAGATGAGAGATTTTCGGTGGTGACCCTTGCGCTAGTTGCATAGGTGAATGGATGTTGTATGCTGACGGTCTAAAATTGATGAGAGTTGCTGCATGCAGGACTGCGTGTCCCCAACATGTAGTTGGTAAATTACAATTCTGTAAAAGCGGTCGGGCAATGAATTTAATTCTTTTAATCAATGCTTCTGCTAGTCCATTCTGGGTGTGGACATGTGGTACCGAGTGCTCAACGGTAATTCCCATTGCCATACAATAATCATCAAAAGCCTTTGAAGTAAATTCTCCGGCGTTGTCCATTCTGATGGACTTTACATGATGATCAGGGAAATTATTCTTTATTTTAATTATCTGCGAGATCAGCTTTGCAAAAGCATGATTTCTTGTAGATAACAGGCATACATGCGACCATTTCGAGGAAGCATCGATGAGCACCATAAAGTACCTAAATGGCCCTGACAGGGGCTGAATAGGACCGCAAATATCTCCCTGGATTCGGTCCAGGAATGCAGGGATTTCATCCTTCACTTTCAGAGGAGAAGGTCTAGTAATTAATTTCCCGGTGGCACATGCAGGGCACACGAAATCTTCGGATTCGGAAAATTCTTTACATTAATATTATGTCCCCTGAATTGTTAATTATATTTCTCATCATCCTAAGACCGGGTGGCCTAATCTATCATGCCAGAGAGAAAAGTTGAGCTTCTAAAAGATGTTTCGGGACAATGATAGGTCGCAGTGCCTTAATATGAGTGTAGTATAGCCCGATTCATATGAAGGAAGTCGTTCTAATACCCTTTTCCCATTCTCTTCACGCTTTGTAATGAGCAGTATTCCTTACCATACTCTTCTTCGCCTCTACATGGAGACCGTTAGCGCGAATATCTTTAAAACTTAAGAGAGTTCTAGTTGATTCCGGTACAACAAGGCTTCTTCAATGACCAATGTCGTGCCCATTGGGAGTATAATTGTGGCTCTTCCCGAGCCTATTATACAAGTATCGCCGCGACGATTGTCGTAAGACCACCAAAGATTCTTGCCGATCGATTGAAAAATTTCGTCTCTCTTAGTATGGTATTCGTTGTGCGCTATCCGCTAGGCACACTTCCTCCATAGGCGCCACACGCTCGATATATAAAGTATTTATTAATATGGAGCAAAACAATCCACACATAAAACATACTTCAAAACAGAACAAAACTTGCTTTATTAATACGGAAAAGTCTTGTGGACACATCATAAGAATTTATTGCAAATGCTCTTCTAGAGCTTACAACCTTTATTCAATAATTCAAAATTCTAACATAAACCGCAAACGATCAGAAACTAAGTGCCATGCATGCACTAGATTGAATCGTGAAGTAAGAATTAACTTCGCTCGAATCTGTCTACTTCTATGTTTTCTTCTTCGGCAACTACTACGCGGCGCTGCAATGTCCAAAGAAGGAGTGGTAGGGTTTGTTTGCAGGATGTCCACATCCATAGGTGCGACCAATGATGTGGATCTTCAATGCCGCAATGGCGAGATGCGCCTCATGCTGTCCTTTGCCCTTCTTCTTTGCCTTGAAAGCATCAATCACGTGCTGCGGTTCACGGCAGACACGTGACCAATGTCCCCAAGTGCCACATTTGTAGCAGCTTTGGTCCTGCTGACCATAGGGCTTCTCATCGCGCTTCTTTTGGTCGCCTTTCTTGACTTGAGCATTTTGCTTAGTCTTGTGGCTCATGACCTTACCCTTCCTGCCTCTCTGCTTCGAGTGAGGCTTTCTCACCTTGTAGCTGCTAGCATTGACTTCATGGCCAACTTTGCTACTAGGTGGCTGCGAGATGTAGTTCTTTCTGAGAACCTCATCTTGAGCTTCTGCAACTTGCATAATATCTATCAGTTCGGCATATTCCTTAAAGCCATCCTGACGATAGTTGCGTGCGGATTGCACCGCATTTGGGTGAAAGGTAGATAGGGTTTTCTCAATCCTCTCAGATCTCGTGATTACTTTACCACAAAGTCAAGATTTGTACAAATTCGTGCAAAGCGAGTTGTACTCCCCACGGTCTTATAGTCAAGAAACGTAGTCGAGTCCATTCTCGCTCGCCGGGCGGATGGTGTATTTTTCCGAACCGCTTCTTCAGCGGTCCATAATGCCAGTGCGCTCTTCTCTGCCATATACTCATTCTTGAGAGTTAGACAAAGATGATGTCTGAGAAAATGAAGTGCCTGATCATTCTCCTCAGCGGTTGGAACGACATCCTGCGAGGCGCCAAGTCCAATGGCAGCACGGAGCTTCTTGGCTCCAAGTACGATCTCAACATCTGATGCCCAAGTCAAATAATTACATGCATCTTTGGGCGGCTCCTCGAACTCCCGGTTCGTAATTCCAGTCATCTGCATATTCATGCAAGGAATGCATAAGATTACTGCTGGTAATGTACATAAAAGGTTGCAAGAATTCCTATAATATTCCCGTATTTTTCTACGCATTTTTCAAGATTTACTGCTATTTTCAATGATTAAAAGCAATATAAATAATTACAGATAATCAAAACAGTAAATACAGTAATAAATTGCATAGAAATAGCAATAGCAAGAATAAATATGCTTCAAATTTCAAAAATATACAAAAATTCGGATTCCCGAGGCCTTTTTCTGCTGGAAAAGTTACTTTTCGGCGAAAACTGCAAGTTTCAGGGGTTAAAACACGAAATCTCAGTTCTGAGAAAATTTGCGAGTAAATTTCATATTTTCCGAGGGGTTTTCTGCAAAATTTCATTATATGCGAAAACTTGCGCATAATTACGAAAAACTTCAAGGCCCTTTTTGCAAAATTCCGATTTTTCGCATGCGCCCCCTTCCTTTCTTTCTTTCACCGGCTACCCCCTTCTCCCTTTTTTTTTCTTTCTTTCTTTCTACCATGTCGATTCCTTTGGGCGGCCTTCTTGGCCCAACCAGTTCAATAAGAGAGGGAGAGGTGGGGGGGGACCTCTAGGGTTTCCCATCCTCACTCCATTAAGGTGGCGGCTCCTAATGGAGCACTAGGGCGGCGCCGCGGGTGGCCGTCGCGGGCGGCGGTGCCTACTGGCGGCGACGAGGTAGTCAGCCGCGCGACCGTGGCGGCGGCGGCGTTCAAGCAAGCGCGGCGGGCGGCGCCGAGGCGGCGTGGCGGCGTGGCGGCGTGGCGGCGGCGCGGCGAGAAGCCGTGTCGCGGCGGCGATGATGCGGAGGCCGGCCGCGGCTTCTGGCGCTGCGGCTTTGAGGCGAAGCGGCGACCAGCGCGCGCGCCGAGGCGGCCGTGAGTCTGCGACCGACGGCTGGGTGCCGCGCACGCGGCGAGCCGACGGTTGGTGCTGCGGATCGCGCGAGTTCGCGGGCGGTCGGACCATGCGGCGGCTACGCCGCCGCTGCGACGCCCCTTCTTCTTCTCGGATGATGCCGGCGCCGCGCGCCACGGACGCGCACGTTGCGGGTAGAAGCGCGCGCGCGCTTCCTTCTTCCGGCGGCGCATGCGGCCATCCGGCGGTGCATGCGGTGGCTCGGCGGAGCGGCACTTTCGGCCGGCGCGGCGGCGGGCAGCCGCCTTTCTTCCCTTCTATGCCGGCGCGATGTCGCCGGGCGCACAGGGTGCGGCTGGGACGCGGCGTCGCGGCGCGGGGTTGCGAGGTGGGGGCGTGCGGGGCGAGTGCGCGGCGCGCGCGCGCGCCACGCCATCATGGCAGGCATATTTTTTTTCTTTCAAAATTACTGTTCATCTATGCATGTGTGTATGCAATGCGATGCGATGTAATAGAGTGCAATCGACATCGGTTCTTTCATGCAACCACCGATCGGCTTTGCCGGCGACTTCGAGTCAGCTTGTGGTAGGTTAGAACGGATTTGCAATTTTCAATCTATGGTACAATCGACATCCGCTCTTTCCTGCAATCTGTTGATCGGCATTGTGCCGGCGACTTCAAGTCGGCTCGCGACAGATTAGAGCAAATTTGCACCGTAGAAAACAAATCTAGAAAGCCAAATTTGCAGAATTGAAAGCAATCTAGAAAACGATTCAATATACGAGTGTCGTTCATCGACGGTTACCTTTTCGATGCGAGGAGAGTCGATCGTGCTGATAACGTGTTGAGGAACCGTCGCTGGCGAGTCCAGTCCGAACGATTACCTCGTATATAAAATCAAGAATCGTAAGAACGATGCAAGAACAACAATAGATGAAACACAGGTATGAGAGGGGACTGCAGGCTGCTCTTTATTACTCTTTCAATAATGAATTGTGTACATAATTTGGGGGGTCCCCTCTCCTATTTATAGTCTACAGTAGATGAGGTGCCCACCCGGACCCGGACTCCTGGCCGGGCCCGGTTTCCTAATAATACTCTCTCCAATTCGCTATATTTGTTCGCGTAAACCAAAGAAACACAAAATTTAATAAATACTTAACAAGAAATAACCATATATACCCATATTAAATAGCATATTACAATCACTTAACATCTTCTCGAGCATTTTACTAAGGGTGGAGAGAGAAAATTATAATAACTACACTATATATTTTTTAACAGATACTCCGAAGTCTTATACTAATGGCTAATGCTACTGTGCATACGTCCAACGCATCAGACGCATCCACTACCCGAGCCGCTTACTTTCTCACTTCTTATCCACTTAACATCCCACTTCTTATCCATTCAGACTGCCCTTCGCGTGCTCCTTCCTCTCCCCCAAATCGCCTCCACGCCCGGCCATCGGCCGCCTTGCCTCCGTGCCCCCGACCTCCTTAGCTGCCCCATCTCCACTGCGCGGGGCCTCACTCCGCCCATGGCCGCCTCACCTTCGCGTCTGGCCTCCTCTGCCGTGCCCCAACAGCACCCACCACCTCGCGCCCGTCCATCTCTGCAGCACCCCCACTGCCCCGCACGGACGACCTCCCTGTGTTTGGGTCTCTCCGTGGCCGGCCACCTCCTCTGTCGTGATTGCCGTGCTGTCTAGAGCTTAAGGCTAAGCGCGGTGACGCCATCGTTGAGGGTGATGCTGGTGAGTTGCACGTGTTGCATGTGCCCTAAAAAAATGTTGCAATTAGGATTTTTTTTTTGTTACAACAGGTGATTCGAGATGTTGGGGGCTGTATTTTTTAGTGTTACAGTAACAAATGATTGAGAATGAGTTTTTCCAGATTTTTTTTGAATGTCGCAGGATGTTGCATAAATGAAATCAAAATGTTTTGTTTGCAGGTGTTGCATGTGCCCTAAAAAATATTGCATGTTGTAGTTATAGGATTTTTTTTTGTTGCATAAGATGATTTGAGATATTTGGGGACTTGAAATTTTTTGTTGCATCAGATAAATTGAGATGTTGGGATCCTCAGGGGTTAATTGTAGCGCTCGGATCGTAGTGTTTTGTTGTTGTGGTAATATTTTTTTTTGTTGCACGTTTTGTCGAGATGTTGGAACCGATGTCCTAAGATGTTGCATATAGCAACGTTTGGCGCTAGCGTTCGGACCGTACGATCCGAGCGCTAATCGCGTCCCATACTAATACAACCAAAGGGAGGGAGCAGTAGTAACAGATTAAATTCTAACACAACCGGGTCAATCCGTACATGATACGTAATTCCAGGACTAGATATAGATATTTTCTGCCATTGGCCAAACTGAGCGGAGCCATGCATGCAGCACGACACTATCAAAACTGATGAGATTCTCCAAATCCAGGCCGTTCATCGTGAAGCAACGAACAATTGTATGCGTCGGAGCTTAGTAGATTTCCAGGGAATTGTTTCTGGCAAGTGCTTATTATGGACATTTCCAAATGATCTCTACTATCTCTGCATAATATGATGAATTGGAGCTGAATTGGCAATAGCGTTAGAGCAAGCAAGCAAGCGCTGCGGTTTCTTTCACGTTTAAAACGTACTCCATTTCTGATCATGGAACAGCAAAGGGTGAAAATGGATTGGATAATTTTCGATTGATTTGGGCGAAAACAAATTCAGATTGTTTCGGATCTGTTTTGTCTCAAATAATTTTCAGATAAAAAATAAATATGATTTTTTTATACGAATTGTTCAGATTATAGAGGCCCGATATCCGACAACTCAGCCCAGCGGCCCAACCCAGCCGGCCCATGGATGATCATCCACCAACACACCCGCCTGGTTTACTTTTCTGGTGCGTGGGTCAGGACTCGTACATGAGACGTGTGGACTCGTGGTGGTCACCGGTGCGTTACAGCATTAATTGTGTTCATATTGGTCGGACATGAATCATGTTAAGAATGCACTGTTACTTCATATCTTTTGGCATCTGATGCAATTTCATCGTACTCGCAATTTCGCAAATCTGTTAGCTACTGGTAGCAGCGCTTCTTACTAAATAGTAAATACTAGTTGCACATGCCAATTTGTTGTATCAAGTCAATTAGTTGCACATGCATGAACCACAAAACTAATGGAGTATATTATCAAGAGAAACAAGATTTGGCTAATGTTGTTAAATCTAGACTTGTTCCATTGCCCAAGCCTAAGTGTTATATCCGTGATTAACTAATTAATACAACATGTAAGTGCTAATGTTATGTGTGATTAATGAAAATATGAACAATTCATGAATGTTTGGATGAAATAAATTAGTTATATGCTTTCGTTAATTTTTATCGTACATTTTAAGGGGTTTTCATGTTCCCAAAAACATTCGTGGTCGTATTCATTTTGATTTGTATATTCATTTTGATTTGTATTTGTATTCGTATTATTTGGAATATGTATTTGTATTTAATATTATTCAAAATTTGTATTATATATATATATATATATATATATATATATATATATATATATATATATATATGAAAACAAATATAACAGATTCATTTTCCGTCCATATTCGATCTGTTTTCACCTCTACATGTAGACATGCAAGTGTGACTACTTATCATTGTCCGTTCATATTGGATCCGTGTGACTATCTGTGAAGTGGCGGGGCGTCCGAGTTGCATCTCTCTTCGCCCGGGCTGTCTGGTCATGCTGGTGCGTCTGGTGGTACGGGTCGGGCCGGACTTGGAAGAACACCGGACCAGTCTAGCAGTCTAGCAATTCAAGCTGTTAGACTGTTGACCAGTACAAGGTGCCCCTACGATAGGATCTAGCTGTTCCATGCACGATGGTCAATATGAACGTAAAGCGTATGAACACATTGGACCGCGAAGAGAACCGAGCATAGCTCGGTTGGGAAACACCTGGGCGTCCTCATCTCCACTTCCGGAGCAGCGGACGACATCCAGATTCGCCCAGGTGCTAGGATTCGATCCTTGGGACGACATCCAGATTTGCCCAGTGCTCACTCCTTTAAGAACGTGACTGCTCCTGGCCCAAATTTTTTTGAAAACAAGAGTGAATTTTAGAAAACCCTAGATTTTAGGTATTAGTAACATAAAACCCTATATTTTGAGATTTTCTTCAGAAAACCTTCAGTTTTGAGGTATTAGTAATACAAAACCCCATGTTTTGAGTTTTTTTTTTCTTCAGAAAACCCCACGACGTGGGGTTTTATATTACTAATGCCTCAAAATCAAGTTTTGTGGAGAAAAAAAAATTCAAAACATGGGATTTTATGTTACTAATGCCTCAAAACCTAGAGCTTTTGAAAAAAATCTCAAAATATAGAGTTTTGTGTTATTAATATCCTAAAACTTTGGGTTTTCTGAAATTTACTCAAAAAAAAAACAATGGACCATAAATAGCTACGCGTTCATGTATAGTATTTTGCTGGTCCCGACCCCGGCTAGCTGCGGCCCAAATCGATGGGCCCAGCTAGCTGCCACCGCATGCCGTGCCAGTATGAATATCCAAGGCCGTCGTTTGTTGTTGGGCCAAGTTTCGGCTCTACTAATTAATACTATCTCTGCCTCTGGTTCTTCTCCCAGAAGAAGAGGAAGAGGAAAAATCTCACCGCCCGCAGGTCATTTCGGCCAGAGGATTCCTCCCCTAGCTAGCTTGCCCCGTAGAATATCTCGAACCGTGCATCGCAACAAATTTTTTTTAACCTAATCTGGGGTTGCGCCATTTATTTACATACGTATAGTACGATGTAACTGTCCACGTGGCTTGACCAGCTAGCCGATCCATGTTTATGTATGTACGGCCGCTGGCTCGACGATCGATCGCAGCATGGCGGCCGGTTACGGCCGAAGAAAACGTACGTACGTACTGGTAGGCAGTAGTAGTTCGCCATGTGGCTCCCAGCTGTCGGCCTGTCTTCTACTTTGATCCAAATGAAAGTCGCAAAATCTAGAGCAAAACCAAAATTTGACAAAAAGAATGTCATTTGGATTATGGTCAAATCAAATTTTAGCATTACCAATATTGTGATGAGCGATTTTTCTACTTTCAGATTGTTCGTGTGTGACATTGAATTTCATTAGTGTTACAGAATTTCACGCGTACTGATCAACTTGTTAGGTTACAGTGCCAGAAATCAAATATGCATGACTCAACCTGCATGGTATTTAATTGTACGCAGCCCACAGAATATTTGACTGCACATGCTTTAAAACAACTCTTTTTTTTTAAATTGGAGGGAGTGCTAATTAACGTGGCATGCATGTGCCGATGGTTCACATGTACCTACGCGCGCCGCTTAATTCGCTCAGATGGAATAACGCCACTTGTGATCCTAGCTTAAAAAAAGATGTCGTCCAATTGTCCTGATTTCGACGACCTTGGTCTTTAACATTCACACCATCTACCAAAAGCTATGGAGTCTGGACACTGTGGGCTGTGGTTCGGTATATGAGTATCATAATTGTTGTGCGTACAATGTTCTAACTTATGATACTATTAGATCATGTATAATAGACTTACATTAGTTGTCTAGTCTCTGCTACGTATGATTTAAACTGATTTAGATGAAAGAAAATAAAGATAGAGAAATGTGTTGTCCACATTTCTATAACCGATTGTATTATCAGAACCGAAAACACTATCCAACTACATTTCTTTAAGTCTATGAAAACATTAAAGATTGTGTGGTCTATAAAGAGAAGCAAAAAGACAATCCATTGTATGAGCTGACTTTAATACTGTTTACAGATGATATAGAGAGTTGTTATAGACAACAGCTGTCTATACCATTTTGCATACCCTTAATCATATTATTAAGACCGAGAGATGAAACTTTTCGAATTGGAAGGCTTTCCTTCGTGTTCCGCGTGGGGCTAGAGCAAGTCAGAAAGAGTCACGTAAGTTGTTTTGGCATACGAATTTATCGTATGTACAGCAGAACTCTGTAAGTGCTATCGGAACCGTCTCCTTTTTTTCAAAGCAACCACATATACAACAGAGTTAATCGCCACTGCGGTGTGTCTCCTTTGATGTGGACTCCTCACTCGCTATTGCTATGCTGGCGTAGTGTGGCACGTCATCATTCAGCATCACCCCAGTGACGTGGCCTAGCTACTGACCTGAACTCCTCTGACCGGCCAGGATCTCCTTCCGTTATTTCGTCGAAGTTAACCATCAACTTCCCGTACGGGGGGGGAGAAAATCCCGAAGTACCTAACAAGAGTCAAGAAGCTAGCGCGCGAGAGTTCTCTGGCAACATTGAAATGCACGAGCACCTGCGAGTGATTTGCCGGCGAAGTAGCAGGGAATTGCAGGGTTAATTCGTAGGTGAGCACGGTAGTACTAATCCTCAACTTTCTTCCTTCGCGAAAGCACTCTCGATCGCTCTCACGCACGCTGAATCCCAACACACACACACACACAGAGAGAGAGAGAGAGAGAGAGAGAAAGGCGCGGCGCAGTTGCAGCTTGGTGCAGAGACCACTCGCAGGTCGCAAGTCCTTCAGGTCGAGATTATTCTTTTCCTCGATGCTGAGGTGATTCCAGGGTTTGTTTAGCTGACCGACCGGAGCAGCGACTTGGACTCGAGACTGACGCGTGTACCGGACGACTGACCGATCGACTCCTCGAAACGCGCACGGGGTACTAGCTAGGTTCACTGCGACAACGTCGACCTGCCACTAGCTTCGAGTCTTTTATTTGGAGACCGAAAGCTCCGTGTAACCTGCATTGGTTCGAAACAACGCATTCAAAATCTGCTTCTCTGTCAACCTGCAGCCAATCTGGGCAAGTCAAATAAAACGAAGCGCACATACGTTTGGGCTAGCTGGGCACACGAAAATTTCATCGCTTCCTACAATTGTATAGTACTAAACATAAAATTGTATTATCAAGTGACGTATAATTTTAGCATAGATTTACTGTAACTTTTAGTTCTATTTATTTTTGTATCCTAGTTCACCTAGATTTACTTTTGTCTAGTTTGGATTGCTAGCTCCCAGTCGTCTGAAATTTTTGTAAAACCCAGTCACCTATAATTGCATAGTACTAAACCTAAATTTGCATTAGCAAGTGGCGTGCAATTCAAAACTAGTAGCAAACGAATGCATGCAGGATTCTCTGCTCTACCAATACAAAAGGTAGTCCTTCTACCTCTTTGTTTTAAAAAATATGTAGGTTGTTGTTCTTGCTAAAATAACCTATTTTTTATTTCAAAATAGCGACAGTTAATTATTCATGTAAAATTATTTCTGTATTTCGGAATAAAAATTAGATTATTTTTTAAAAAAGTCCTAATTGGGGCATCACCTTATCAGTAAATAGTTATAGGGCCTAGGCTTGTAGGTGTAGCTAGATCAGCACAAACACAATCAGACATAGTGCGCAAACAGAAAAGAAAAGGGTCCTCTTCCTCCAACGTTTGGTAATGGCAGCAACCAACCAAAAACTGTAATTAATTATAGCACTATTGCTCCGAACAATCGAAGCTTTATTATCGTATTCGTTCGTAATTAGACACTCAGAGATAATGTCTTTACCGTACTAAGTGTCCGTGCGTTTACATTTTCAAATAAATATAATATAAATTACAGATTTACTATTTTTAAGTTATCTGATTTTTTTTAAAAAAGTATAAGTCAATTATTGTGACCATTGAATTTGTGTAAAGATTGATGTGTCATATGATTGGATATTGATCTAATAGATAAAAAAGTGATTTATGCTTAAAAAAAATTAGTCACCTTATGAATAGACAATCCCTATAAATTATTAACTTATAAATCAATATTTCAAAGGTAATTATCCTACAAATAAAAATTTTATACATAATTTGTATCTAATCAATAAGCCACATATAATATAATCTTTTCATAAACCACAAACACTGATAATTTAATTATTCACAGAAAATCCTTCAACTAACTTATACATATATGTACACGTATATTTATCTATAAAAGATACTATCAACTCAAAAGGTAGAAAGAGAATGTGATAGATAACATACCATCATTAAGTCCTTCTTCTATAAAGATCTATAGTAGGTAAGCTCAAAAAAAAAATTCTATAGTAGGTAAGCTCAAATTTTGAACCTCAGTGGAATAATACACACACACACACATATATATATATATATATATATATATATATATATATATATATATATATATATATATATATATATATATAAAGCCTTCTTTCTACTCTCGGGAGTAGTTACTCCCTATTCCGTATCTCATATATCTCACAACGTAGGGAGTATCTTGCGCAACTGAGAGTATGTATGTGTAGTATACGAGTATATAAGACCACATAGGTGGTATTTACACCTTTTCAGGGGTGGTATATACAATTTTTTAGACATACTCCTTTTATGTGCGAATATAAAAGTATTTACAAAATATGCTAAAAACTATAGACTCTCTTGCAAATTTTTCGTGTAGTTCACATTAGAGTATCTTATAATTAGTATATGACTATACCCAAAGTGATAATGGAGTATGTCAAGTTCTTTTAGGTGGTATATCAAAGGTGGGAGAGTAGTTACTCCCTATTCCGTATCTCATATATCACACACACACACACACATATATATATATATATATATATATGAAAAATACTTTCTACTCTCGGGAGTAGTTACTCCCACCTCTGATATACCACCTAAAAGAACTTGACATATTCCATTATCACTTTGGGTATATTCATATACTAATTATAAGATATTCCAATGTGAACCACACGAAAAATTTGCAAGAGAGTCCATAGTTTTTAGCATATTTTGTAAACACCTTCATATTCGCATATAAAAAGGAGTATGTCTAAAAAATTGTGTATACCACCCCTGAAAAGGTGTAAATACCACCTGTGTGGTCTTATATACTCGTATACTACACATACATACTATCGGTTGTGTAAGATACTCCTTACGTTGTGAGATATATGAGATACAAAATAAGGAGTAACTACTCTCAGAAGTAGGAAAAGACTATATATATATATATATATATATATATATATATATATATATATATATATATATATATATATATATACACACACGTCATTCAAGAATGTTCCATATCTACGTTGCAACATTTTCAAATAAAAATAATATAAATTATTAACTTAGAAATCAATATTTTAAAGATAATTATCCTACAAATAAAAGTTTCATACATAATTTGTATCTAATCAATAAGCCACATATAATCTTATCATAAACCATAAGTACTGATAATTTAATTATCTATAATTTTTTTTAAAATAATTTATACATATATACATATATTTATCTACAAAAGATACTACAAACTCAAAAGATAAATAGAGAATGTGATAGATAGCAGGTTCATCACCATCACTAAGTCCATCCCTAAGTCCTTTTATAAAGATCTATATTAGGTAAGCTCAAATTTTGAACCTCAGTGGAATATTATCCGGATATATATATCTAGCCGTCATTCGAAGAGTGTTCCAGGCTTCCAGCTACTTAGTAGTCACTCGGAGGGGAGAGGAGGGTCATCCGTTTCCATATCAATCAGTCGTCGTCGTCCTTGTGATCCAATGTGCTCCCTCCCCTGGCATGTGTCCTCGGCTCATCTCTCTCTCTCTCTTAATCTGTGCCACTATGTGCTCTCTAGCTCGCACGATCATCCAAAAATATCTCGCTAGTTTGCAGCAATGCCAGCCATAGTCGCATAGTACACATCACAATTTTGATCCAGAGAGAGAGAGAGAGTGATTGCAAAGTTGTAACTGGTCTTCTAGTCCTAGCTAGCTCGTAGAGTTCTGTTTCTTATAAGCTAGGATGTCTTTGGTGCTAGCTATGTGATTTGTCCGTGCATCGATCTATCAAGCAGTTCGAATGCACTGGTGCAGTACTGCTGTCGGGAACAACACGGCGGCCTGATTTGATTTTAATGTCCACGATCTGAGATGTGAAAATTCGCAGTTTTTTATTACGTGCAGCGAAATGATATATCCTAAGTTTTACTTGTACTGTTAACCCATCAATTCAACCTTTTATTTACTAGCACTTCCTTGCAAAATCCAATCGTTTCAAATCACACTGCCCCCATGAAAGAGCCAAAATTAAACAATTTACTAGGAACACTCCAAACAAGACGACTTGTCGGGAAATTCACCTGCATATATATACTCCTCCACCTGGCTATATATACGTGTGTGTAAACCATTTTGATAGTACCAGTGCACCACTACTAATTTCGTGAGCTAGCATCTCGTTTGTAAATCCCATGCATGCCCTGCATTGGGCAAACTATCTTAGTGCTAACAGGCAGTAATAACAGTACACGCTTACCTCGTTTCACGTACCTGTAGCCCTAACCTTAAGCATGAGTTTCTGCTTGCACAGTGTACAGTCTCTTCTCTTCCGGGGCGGAACTACTTGGTTCTACCCGGTGTTACAGGACATCGGATCCTCCAGAAAAAATAGCAGATATTATCATACATATACTATACGTGCACCTCCTAACCTAAAAACTGTGCACCCTGGTTCAGCCCAACCTCTGATCTCTAGCAGTTTTTTTTGTTGCATAACTTACTATTTAATATAGTGTTGTTTGAAAATTATATATGTTATTATATGTATAATGAAGTGGTGAACCCCGGTTATTTTCGTTCTAGTTCTGCCCCGCTTCTCTTGGGCACGTTTTGACAGCCGCCAACGCCAATCAACTGTGCCTCCGACAGTGAGGTTCCTCCATCCACGTGTAGCATGTTTGGCCTTCACTGATCGAGCGAGTCTGGACTCCATGACTTGACCACCAAAGAAATAGTCCCAGTCAGCCTAACTGTCCGGCAAATTGCTAATTAAACAAGGTTTCATACGAGCTCACACACAACCACTGGGCTTTGGTTAAGATATAAGACCTGACTGTACCCTGCACTTAGTTACATTACATGGTACCCAGGTCAACGAAAATTCGAATATGCCAGAGAGGAAGAGCAATGAAATTTCGAATATGCTAGAGGGGAAGAGCAATTAAAATTCGAATACGCTAGAGAGGAAGAGCCGAAAGCTAGAATAAAAGAAGTGGAAGAATATTTAGGACATGTTTGGTTTATATACTAAGATTGCTAAGGTTTGCTATAACTTTTTTTTGACAAACTCGTCTAAGCTTATGTCATTAAAATTGAAGCCACACTTTGGCTAGCAAAATGAATATCACTATACTTTTTTTAGCCACTGACGCATGGGATCCCATTTACAAAAAAGATATCTTGCCATAGGTGTGGGCGTGTGGCTATGAACTAAACGGATGGCTAACTTGATCAAATTTGCATAATTTGGAGTTCGGTAAGGTTTGATTACGAACCAAACAAGCCTGTACTCTTTTCCTTAAGAAAAACGCAAAATAATATCTGGTTGGGTGCTTGCGGTGTAGATCCATTGTCTTGAGTAGTTTTGTTGAAGTTTTTTTCGAAGGAAGGGATTTTTTTTTGGCACAGTTATATCTTTCAAAAAGGATATTTTGGCATACGTGATTTGTTGACCAGGCATTTTATTGACAGACGAAAGAACTTATTCCATTTTATGCGTTCTAAACAAATTGAGGTGAATTTTTTTTTCGGGGGGTGGACGTGATATACGACCGAATCATCTGAATAAGCAAAGCTTGGTTGACACGAAGCAAAATGTTCGATTAGAGACAGGGGATCTTGAACCAATACGAAAGTAAGCTTCGTCGATACTTAACGGATAAACCTAGCTGACCAGGTAGGTAGTGGTGGGTTAAATGACGGGGAAAATGTCATTCCGAATTGCTAGACTTGACCCGGCCGGGTCATTTGTGCTGCCCAAAAGCTAATCAAAATCAGGATTAGGTGTCGCAAAGAGCGATCAACTTTCGACGCATTACGGCATCAGGGCCCACCTGGCCGAGCTTAATCTTTGCTTTGGCTTAGTAAATTAGCAAGAGAACTATTGAATTGCATGTACCAATCAATTCACCCAAAATCTTAAGCTAATAAGGAAAAATGAACAATTTACTTATACTTCAACACTCCCCTTCACGTGTAGGTTCCTTCAAGCCTAAGACGTGAAATAGAAATAGGCTGTAATTTTTTTCTTAATTGCGCCAGCCAGATATTGAACTCAAGACATCTTGGCTCTGATACCATATTGAATTGTATGTATCAACCAATTCACCCAAAAGCTTGAGCTAATAAGGAAAAGTGGGCAATTCACTTATATTTCAACAAGAACTTCTATCCTAAGCTGTACAGTCTAATTCAGCAGATGCTATCATGTGACGCGCCGATGCCCAACAGAAGAGTAAGAGAACATGAGCGTATAGATGGCAATTTGCTAAGATAGGGAACATGCCTTTCCCCTAAAATTACTACAACCCAAACATGATCTTAATTTAGCAAAGAGGAAGGGGGAGGAAGAAGAAGAAGAGTAGTGTATATCTATCCCAAACATCTATTTTTTTTAGATCCCCAAACAGGCATTTTGATTGTAGGACTATACGAGAGCTCTGTAGCTAGAGGGGCCAGATTTGGCGTCCTTGCCGTTTCCACCCACCGTCCGAAGCAGCCATCACGATCATGCATGATTTTCCTAAAAAGTGGATCTCGTGCTAACAGCCTCGTACAGCTTCTTCAGTTGGTCCGAGAATAGATGCAACTGAGCACAGAATCGTGTAAGGGTCATATGGTACAATCATATGGGTTTACATCAGCTATCTATAATTTTTACACGTAAGATTTAAGTTGATGTAGATAAAAGAGAATAAAAATAGAGGAATATGCTGTCTACAATTATGTATTACCAGAAGCAAGACGAAAATGTCTAGATTCTAAGAAAATATTAAAAGATTATATCATCTATAAAAACAAATAAAAAGATAACTTATTGTATGAACTGTCTACAATGTTCAGCTATCTGCCGGCCTCTGTCCGGTCCGAGGAGTCCTCCGAACCCAAGTGTGAAAAAATCGCACCCAAAGTTGTGGTCAAGAGCCCGTGTTTTCACTCCATTTTCCTTGCAACCTCTGCCCCCGACCCAAGCAAATTCTACTTCTTTCCTCCCGTACATACACTTGGCTGTCTCGCTGTTTGGGCCCCCATCAAACGCAAATCACATTACCCGCCCACCCAAGTCCCAACCACTATATAAACCAACCCCCATCGACCGTCTGAAATCACTCAACGCATTATCCCGGTGGCCACCAGTGCTATCACTGCTAGAGCGCACACCGCCAAAGCTTGATCGAGTTGATCACTCGGTATTCGTTTTCTGGCCATTACCAGCGCATAGTACATCTTGATATCGCACGGAAACATGGACCAGCTCCCCAAGCGTGCGGCCAACTACGTGCCGCTTAGCCCCGTCGGCTTCCTGCCGCGCGCCAATGCCGTCTACGGCGACCGCACGTCGGTCATCTACGGCCGCGTCCGCTTCACGTGGAGCCAGACGTACGACCGCTGCCGCCGCATCGCCTCCTCCCTCCTCAACCTCCGCGTCCGCAGGAACGACGTGGTAAACAGCACACACATGTTCACTTGCTACGGAACAGCATGACATGACACGCGTGGTGATGCCTTGTTACTAATTACTAAAACTGGTCAAATACGTACAGGTTTCTGTCCTCGCGCCAAACGTGCCGGCAATGTACGAGATGCACTTCGCCGTGCCCATGGCCGGCGCGGTGCTCAACACCGTCAACACGCGCCTCGACCCCAAGGCGGTGGCGGCCATCCTGCGCCACTCCGAGGCCAAGCTCTTCTTCGTCGACTACCAGTACGTGCGCCTCGCCAGCGACGCGCTCCGGCTCGTCGCCGACGGCGGCGCGCCTGTCCCGCTCGTGGTCATCATCGACGACATTGACGCGCCCACCGGCGTCCGCCTCGGCGAGCTCGAGTACGAGGAGCTGGTAGCCCACGGCGACCCGGCGGTGGAGCTGCCGCCGCTCGCCGATGAGTGGGACGCGGTCACGCTGATCTACACGTCGGGCACCACGTCGGCGCCCAAGGGCGTGCTCTACAGCCACCGCGGCGCATACCTGAGCACGACGAGCCTGCTGATGTCGTGGGGGATGGGAACCGAGCCGGTGTACCTGTGGACGCTCCCCATGTTCCACTGCAACGGATGGACGTTCACGTGGGGCATGGCGGCGCGCGGCGGCGTCAACGTCTGCATCCGCGACGCGCGCGCCGCGGACATCTACCGCGCCCTCGCCCGCCACGGCGTCACGCACATGTGCTGCGCGCCGGTGGTGTTCAACATCCTCCTCGAGGGCGACGCAGCCACGCAGCTCGCGGCACCGGTCCACGTCCTCACCGGAGGGGCCCCGCCGCCGGCCGCGCTGCTTGAGCGCGTCGAGCGGATCGGCTTCCGCGTGATGCACGCCTACGGCCTGACCGAGGCCACGGGCCCCGCGCTGGCTTGCGAGTGGCGCGACCAGTGGGACCGCCTGCCGCTCCCGGAGCGCGCGCGCCTCAAGGCCCGGCAGGGGGTGAGCGTCCTGTCCCTTGCCGACGCCGATGTCAAGAACGCCGACACGATGGCGAGCGTGCCGCGCGACGGGAAGTCCGTCGGGGAGATCGTGCTCCGCGGCAGCAGCGTCATGAAGGGTTACCTCAACAACCCGGAGGCGAACGAGAAGGCCTTCAAGGGCGGGTGGTTCCTGACGGGGGACGTCGGCGTGGTGCACCCGGACGGGTACATCGAGATCAAGGACAGGTCCAAGGACGTGATCATAAGCGGCGGCGAAAACATCTGCAGCAAGGAGGTGGAGGAGGTGCTGTTCCGGCACCCGGCCGTGGCCGACGCGGCGGTGGTAGCGATGCCGCACCCGCACTGGGGCGAGACGCCGTGCGCGTTCGTGGTGGCCAAGGACAAGGCGGCCGGGGTCTGCGAGGACGACGTGATCGCATTCTGCCGCAAGCGCATGTCGCGCTTCACGGTGCCCAAGAAGGTGGTAGTCTACGACGCCCTCCCGAGGAACGCGCTGGGGAAGGTCGAGAAGGTCAAGCTACGGGACGCGGCCCGGAAGCTGGCGCCGACCATGCCGGCGCAGAAGACGAAGGGTAAGGCGTCGACGACGACGGGCGGTGGGCGCCGCGACGAGCACCCGGTGGTCCATGTCATGGCCGTGTCAAGGCTATAGGAGGACACCATACCAAACAGCCCTACGTTTCTTCTGCGCGAGACTACGCTAGGGTGACGTGATGCGGCGTGTCGTCATATACGACGACTACTGCGGCCATCATATATAGTGTGACCTGACCAGGCATTGGTCTATAGAGCTTAATTTGAACTTTCGATGCATGTGTACAATGAATGAACGACAGGTGCGCCTCTACTGCGCCACCACTGTAGTACTGTATCCACTCGAATTTGATACTTCTCGTGTTTCTCATTTCAGCACATTTCAGCACGGTTTATGCGCTTTCATCTGTTCGCTTGTGCGTCTTAAAAGATTCATCTGGTCCTCTTCCGTGAGATGAAAGCGACCAGCGGCCATTTTCACTGTCAAAACTCCTATCCATGCTTAGCGCCCTGGGTATCCTATTCCTTTGAAACTAGGCCGGCTATCGATAGTTGGATATGAAGTGAAGAGCGAAGTCATTAAGAAAGAAAAAAAAGGGTTTCTAATATTTCAGTGAATAAGGCTGCAATTATTGTAGTGATCAGTCACCGAACAAAACACACGTCCCTACAACGTTGGCTCCTCCTTCCCCTTGGCCTTCTCTACTCGTGATAGTCAGTGTCGTGACCTCGTCTTTGTTTTTGTTTTTTTTTACCGAACCTCGTCTTAATTTGTTGTTACTGCATCGAAGCGAAAAACTAAGAACAGACATCGCGATCCAAACTAGCTCGTGTTGTTCGTCATCTTTGACGAAATCAGTACGAAACAAGCGAATCCGAATGGACTGCACCTATTGACGGGTTCGTGTGTCAGTGTCGGTACACAATTCATGCCGATTTCTTAAGGAATTCTGATGTTCAGTTTTACTCTGAAGAATCAATGGATTGTATTCCTAGAGAATACGTGGGAAATTGGAACAGTGGGCACATGTACAGTATCCTAACTTCGCCGTCAAATGGACAGCACAATGAAACCCGCAAACAGAGAAGAGATAAAAAGGCAGGGAAAGAAAACTTTCTAAAGATGACATAATTTAGAGCATGTAAAATGCAATCCAGTGCTTAGAAAGAAGTTTAGATAATAAAAATTGACTTTTTTTTTTGCCACGTGGGATAGATAAGGTGCTTATTTTATAGCATCCATGCTTAATTAGGCACTTATGCTTAATATGCGTTTATGTATATATCTATATCTAATAAAAAATAGTACAACCATCTAAACACTTACAAAACAGATGTTTGTATTGAAAGAAATAACTTTTACATGATGCTTGATAACGTGGTTAGTATTCTGTATCTTTAAACACTCATTAATAAGCATATTTTCTTTCGTGACTGGGACACATCACACATGGCGTGGTCATGCACCCATGCACCCAGTATGGACAACGGTCGATGAATTGGTTCCAATTATCGCCGTGCGGTCGTGATTGCACCGTAAAACACCTTGGTTTTTGGAAGCGGGATTCTCTGTATTACTGCAGAGGTTCGCTGTATAAAATAATGTTTCATAAGTGTGTGAACAGTATTCTGTAGTGACACTGTAGCAACAACGGAAAATATTTATTATAGCGGAAAACGGTGAAGATCACTCTTAAGTGATGTACGGCAGATCCTCTGCATTTAATCCTTTGATGCAGAGGATCCAATCCGTTTTTGGGACGGCAATTCGAGTGCCGTACGGAGCTGAAGCGGACGAGTTGAGTTTGCTGGAGAACTGGTGTAGACTGCTCGTACGCTGCAATACTGTTGTAATTTCGTGAAGATTACCTAGGTCAATCGAGACTACATATCTAGGAAATTTGTTGCGTCTCTGCATCTTGAGCTTTGATGCAACAAGTATGCATGATTCTTAGGGATAATCCATACGGGCCAGCCTATTATTTCCTCGTAGTTCGATTGATATTGTGATGTCGGTGTTTTCGGCCTTTCCATTTTTCATGATGACAATTGGGTTGCTTTTGGCATGTAATTGGGCCTGGGAGGGTGGACGCACAAGGGTAAAATTCGGTAATTAACTTTGATCGTATTTTGTTCTGAAGCTGTGCAGTTTCTTTCTGTGGTTCAAAATGGATGTGGACTCTTCACTCTTTCCAGTGAAAGGGAGGGTGGCAGTGGGCGTCCAATGGGCGAAAGGATTACCGCCACGTGATCTTTTTACCAAACACCACCCGCACCCGATCACCGAGTCTCTTGAGTCGTGCTCCACCCCAATCTCTGAGAAATTTTATCCACAAATCTTCGACGACTTTTTTCCTCAAGCTCGCCGCACAAATTACTCGGCCCAAGATGAAGTCAAGGCCCAAAACGTGCAACGTTTCGACAGTATACGATTTCATATCCCTCGATATCCGAGACAGAAATAGTAGCAGATATAAATAATGGTTACAGAAGAAGGTTTCCAAGCCTCAAACTTGCATTTTGTAGAATTGGCAGGGGCCGCGCGAACGCGTACCCCCTCTACCACAAATTTTGACGTCCACTCTCCCACTTGGGGAGATGGTAAACCAACGCGCTCGCCAAGTGCAATGCGAGCCATTGATCTAGGCCACGAGCCTTCATGATCGCTCGTTGACCCCGTCCAGGTAAGTATGTTGCAACGTGGCACCAAGCGCTTGTTATATAGCCAGCTCTCCCACCCCGGCCTCCTCAGGGTGTCGATGTGGTACTAAACAAGAACATCATGGTGCAGCCGTGGGGTGTCGGAATTCTAGTGGGCTCTGGATTTGTGGTGGGCTCTGTATGACGAGGCCCAGTGGCCCGAGCGTGACCTGTGCCCAGCGGATTTGTACGACGTGTTGTTTAGGTCATTGTCACACTGCATGTAAAGATATGCCCTGTACTGTACGCTGGTTCTAATTAACTTCTTGAAACAGAATACTTACTACTTCTCTATCTTCGGGTATATCTACTTGAGTATGTGCTACTGAACGCTTTTGTCTACTTTCGCTGTGTTATCGTGATGTCTACTACATGTACTGTATTAAGAACATTTAACGTCAATAATAAAGTGAATTTCCATCGAAAAGAAATCAGCATATTTTTTTTCAAATGGAAAGGCCTGAATTTCATTATGAAAGATAACGGAGAAATCATATAACCAGCGTCAAAAGGTATCGAAGAAATAAGCATATTTGCATATCGAGTCTTGTAAGGCAGGCATTAGCAGTACAGTCGTACACCACACTCAAATCTAAGCCTACCAAATTCCAAAAGAAAAAAAGAAGAGTTTTTCGTTTTTTCTAAGAGTTTAGTTTACCTTAAAGCCCACGAGGAATCTCCTCGGCACAAGCACGAGATGCCACCCACCATCCACCAAAGCCCACAAGAATCTCCTGCACCGAATCACTGACACCACTGAAGATCTGAGCCGCACTGTCCTTCTTCTTTTCTTTTTTTTTGACAAATTGCACCGACGCGAATAATCGACTTTCTTTTCTGGCGCTTCTTTTGATTTTGCTATTTCCATTTAATATTGTTTAGTAGCAAGAAAGAAAAAGAGAGCGTGTACAACTATACGAACGGGGTGGAAAGTAAGGTAGATGTCAGTTGCATGGATCGGAGTGTTTGATAATGTCGCGAACGGACGGAGCACTATAGGTGACTCATGTCCATTCGTGATATTATTTTTGCTATTTCATCAGATTAGAGGTAAGATTTATTATTTCATCGCAAAAAACATGCCAAATGAGGAGAGAAAAAACGTGTTATTTTCTCCTAGGTGCTGCGCCTTTCCGTGTTCAAGACAGTCAGGCGTTCACCATAAACTCATAAACAGCTCAAAGCTAACCTTGGCACAAGTAGCGGTGCAAATCACATGAAACCGTTCGTCATTTACCCAGCTAGCTTGAAGACAAACAGTAATAGTAACAAGCTAAGCAACCTGGAATTACCTGGAATTCTGTCTGGTTACATGTGTTGCCAAGATTGCTACGTTTACCGTTGTATTGGATGTTGATTACCTTGACAAATGGAAAACAAAACCATTCCTGCATTTTAGGTTCTGTTAATTGTCCATGTTAGCTGCCCAATTTTAGTTGCAAAGAGAGGAATTTTTACTGAAATATATATCATAGTTCTGTTGTATTTAGTTATTGATACCTGACAATGTAGAGCAGAGCATCATTCTATTCAAAATTAACTTTATTTATTAAAACATAGCGTAGGGGGTCTGGAAAACTTTTCTGCATCTAAGTGCTCACATTTCTCATGTAGTGCACCTTATATCTACATCATTTTCATATAGGATTCAGGATAGGTGCTATGTAAAATGTGGTGGCTAGAGCTTTGGCACCATTCAAAAATCATGAAGCTTAGAACCATGGAGCTACGACACCTTGAATGTTGTTGCCTGGGTAATTATTCAGATTTTCTCTTCGATGAAAACATGGATTTGTTTCTCCTATGTTTGGATTGGTGATGCAAATAAGTTCAAAGCTTCTAACTTTTATTGTTTCGTTGTAGATATGTGACTGCCGCAATGGAAATGAGACTGCATTGTAATTACGATCTTGTGCATAACATTTTTGGCAGTAGAGAAACTAAGAGGCTTATCTTTGGGAAAGACCACCTCAATAGACCTGAGCAAAAGTTATGGATTCTTTAACACAACGGTTAGGTTTCTTACACAACTTCTTCAGCATGTGGTTGACTGTTCTCTTCCTTTGATGTATCATCTTTTCTTTGTGATTATTCTTTGTTATGTACATCTACTATGTAGAACCAAAAGCGAAGCTTGCAGCTCCTATGAAATCAGGTGGGTTTGCTGGTTGGATAAGCCCTCTTGAAATAAGGAAGAGGTGGCAGTTACTTCCGGAGAAGGCGCCTGATGCGAAGCGTTACATCTGGTCGGAGTTAAGTGATGGTTGATACAGAATCAACCGTTTGGTGGTTATATGTCTATGAAACATATAACCGCACGGGGGTTATTTACTGGTGTGTCTTGGATAAGATACGTCGTATGGAATATGCACGTGTTCCATTCATCATACGGTAGAGAATATACCTTGGAATCAGTTCTTACCTTCTACGAGCAGTTCTCCTGGTCGGAGGCTTGGCTTGGGCCTTCGTCCGACCAGGGTACCCATTATGTAACCTCTGGAATCTCTACGACCAGTGAGGTCGTGCACCTCAAAGGTTACGACCATGAAGACGTATGGTCTTTTATATATTAAAGATAATATATAGAGGTTTTAATCCTCGTCACAACTCAAATATTGTTCTTGGCCGATGAGCATCAAGAACACGAAGCCATGGCTGAAAAATATTAAGGCGATGCTCTCACTACATTTGTTGGATGCCTCTCTTTTTTTTTTCCCCTGGATTAGATTGCAATTAGATTGCATGTGCTCCTATATTCTGTAGAAGAAATGGGGTTCGTCCTCGTTCTATGTTTTATTTCAGTAATTAGAAATTTTAGTTTTATTGAATAGATTAAAGATTTTTCTATTTTTTTCTGTGAGTATTCAGCAAAACAAGCACTATATATGCTTTTTATATGCTATAAACAAACATATTTTCTTAACTGTTGATGTGCTTCATACTTCTAAATTTCAGATTACCAACTATTTGTGCTTCTTCCTTTTAGAAGTAGCACTATATCTCGAAATCGGAGGCTCAGCGCCAAGGTGAACCAGGCTGGGTTTCTTCATGTTACTTGAAGATTCAAAACTACTCACATATTTGTAGTCTTGTGCTGTTGTGGTTTTAACTGTTTTTTTCTTCTTCTTTTTTTCCTTCCTTTCTATATATTCCTTGCTGTATGGGTAATAAGTAGAGCATAGCATCATTTTGGAAAATCTATAATGTGATGTGTTCCTTGTTGTATCATCCTTAAATGGGTTTGCAACCAATAAATACAAAGAGAATATCTGATTGAGATCAAAGCAATGGAGCATGTAACAAACTTGGTGCTTATAGTGCGTTTTAGTCATTTGCTCCGATCATCGAGTATACAAAATCATAGTCAAATTCTCGTATTGGAGACCATGAAAAAACAAAAATAACCTACATCCATGGACAGAGAGAATACATGTTTAAAAAAGAAAATACATTTGCTCGATATGCATGGCCATCTATATCGTATAGACGTATATGCAAGTGGATGCTAGCCTCGACCATCCCCTAGCTGGTTGGTTATATCAAGTGATAATGGTGCGATGTGCCTGGCGAGGGCTATATGTCCGTGAGAACCGAGTCGCAGTTTGGGTTCAGGATGAAAGAAGATGACTGTCGACGTGTAGCCCTCTTCCTTGATGGCTGACAATGGTTGAAAATGGACAGTACGTCGGGGAGAGAAGTTGTCATCAACTACAACTTCCAAGGGTAAACAATATATGAGCTCAAATTTTTAACTTCCAGGTAGGAGTAGCACGTAATGTAATAGGCGGAGTTAATGTATTTGTTTATATGTGTGAAAGAAAATCGATATTATTATACGGTTTAGAATCCTTTCTGTTGATATATATCACTTTCTTTTAGTATTCTGTTGCAACCCTATTAGTCAGTAAAAGAAAGCTGAAATGAGTCCTCACTTTAACCTTTCAATCTCTAACAGTTCGATCTGTTTCGCTTTGTCGTTCCAGTTTGGGTCGCATACTGATCCTTGGAGTTCTGAAGATCCTAGCCGCGGTGTCCTTTTTTTTTTTTTTTGACAAATTGCACCGACGCGAATAATCGACTTTCTTTTCTGGCGCTTCTTTTGATTTTGTTATTTCCATTTAATATTGTTTAGTAGCAAGAAGAGAGCGTGTACAACTATACGAAGTCCGGGGTGGAAAGTAAGGTAGCTGTCAGTTGCATGGATCGGAATGTTCGATAATGTCGCGAACGGACTCATGTTAGTTTTGTTGTTCCGTCAGATTGAGAGCAAGATTTGTTATCTCGTCATAAAAACATGTCAAATGAGAAGGAAAAAAAACTCGTTCTTTTCTCCTAGGTGCTGCGCCTTTCGGTGTTCAAGAGTCAGGCGTTCACGATAAACTCCTAAACAGCTCAAAGCTAACCTTGGCACAAGTAGCGGTGCAGATCACATTAAACCGTTCGTCATTCACCTAGCTAGCTTGAAGAGAATCTCAAAACAAAAAGCTAGCTTGAAGACAAACAGTAGCAGTAACAAGCTAAGCAACCTGCTGCGTGCAGTGTCGAGTGCGTGTTAGCCTGCTGTTACTAGTTGTCGACCGAACACACCAGACTCCCGCTCCTCGTGAGCTACGCTGGTTGGTACTGCCTAGCACGCAGTTGCTAGCAAAAGCTAAAAGCAGCTGCGTCTTTACACGTACGTACCTTGCTGCGTGCTCGTGGAACCAGGGCCCCACGTGGACTATGCTCACGTTGCTTCCAATCCTGTTTGTTCCTCGTCGCGCGTACGTGTGTCTATATAAAGGCCATTTCCATCGTTCATCCCATCCATACATCGATCTAGTGCATACATACACACACACTCGTGCTAATTAAGAGCAGAAGAAGAGGTGATTAGGCAATGGAGGTCGTTTCACGCAAGATTTTGTCGGCCATCCTTGTGCTCACGCTGCTGCTCGTGGCCACAGGTACGTGTTCCGTGCGTACGTGCGCCGCCCGGCCGGCTAAGCTTCTGATCGATTGCTGTCGCTGACGGTGTTTGCTGCTGTTTACGCGTGTGTGTTCGTGCAGAGATGGGTGGTCCGGTGGTGGTGGCGGAGGCGCGGACGTGCGAGTCGCAGAGCCACAGGTTCAAGGGGCCGTGCGTGCGCAGGGCCAACTGCGCCAACGTCTGCAGGACGGAGGGCTTCCCGGACGGCAAGTGCCGCGGCTTCCGCCGCCGCTGCTACTGCACCAAGCAGTGCCATCACTAACCGGCCGGCTCCATGCATGCCGACCAGCCCGGGAGCCGGCCGGTGGATGATGCCATGCCATGCGACGATCGATCCATGCTTCGTGTGCGTGCGTGGTGGTTTGCGATCGAGCGATTGATTATGTCTTCTGCTGTTGTGCCCATGAATAAAAGCGATCGTGTGTCTTGGTAAGTTTCCATCTTTTAGTTATTTGTGGTGTTCAGTAACGGTGAATATGCATGCACCGTCGTTTTGTTTTGTGTAAGTTTCGGTTCGTCGTTTTAATAAAATAAAAGGTGATGCGCCGCAGTAAGTGAAGATTGGATTCTCTGAAAAGACTACTTGGGTTGAAACCCTGATGACTTATCATGGTTGCTTCTGCCTGGTGATCGATATGTTGCGCCATGTGTGCGATGAAAGATAGGTGCCGACGCCCGGCGCTGTGCGCGGAGGATGGGTCTGCTTGGCAACGGACTTGCCCGTTGCCCCACACTTAAGTGTCCCGCCTGAACAGATAACAATCCTCCTATATCTGAACTTGCATGGGTCGAGCCACCTTGTCTTTTCCTCAAAGCGACCAAGAAAGAAAAAACAGGAGGAAAGGTGGCTCCTAGTATCAAGAGTCGTGCTCCAATCTCGATCCCGAGAGATTTTATAACACTCTTGTCGAGCTCGCCGCACAAAATCCTCAAGCCCAAGTTGAAGTCATGGCCCAAACCGTGCAACGCTTCAAAAGATGGTTTTAATCACTACCTAGCCTAAATAGCAATAGTAGCAGATATACAACAAATTGATTAAAACTGAAAGGATTCAGATGGCCAAACTTTAATTTTCTGAGTTGGCAGGGGCCGCGCGAACGCGTACCCCCTCTACCACAAATTTTGACGTCCACTCTCCCACTTGGGGAGATGGTAAACCAACGCGCTCACCAAGTGCAATGTGAGCCATTGATCTAGGCCACGAGCCTTCATGATCTCTCGTTGACCCCGTCCAGGTAAGTATGTCTCAACGAAGCCCCAAGCGCTTGTTATATAGCCAGCTCTCTCGCCCCGGCCTCCTCAGGGTGTCGATGTGGTACTAAACAAGAACATCATGGTGCAGCCGTGGGGTGTCGGATCGTGGGCCTTAATTCTAGTGGGCGTTGGATTTGTGGTGGGCTCTGTATGACGGGACCAGTAGCCCGAGCATGACCTGTACGCGAAGTTACAAATAACGACATTGTCTCACTGGCGTAAAGACATGCCTAGAATACTTGCTTCTACTTCATCTTCTCGTAAAAACTCAACATAGGCCAGTAGAGCGTGTTTATGATACTAATTATGTGCTACTGAACGTGTTTTGTCTTCTTTTCTCTTTGTTATCGTGATGTCTACTTCTTCCACAGTATTAAGAACATTTCACGTCAATAATAAAGCGACTTTCCCTCGAAAAGAAATAAGCATACCTTTCGGTCGGTCTAACCACCGTTGCCGAGCAGTCTGACCGCTGCATGCAAGAATAACGGTTCGAAAGAACTTTAAAATGATCTAACTTTTGATTTTGAAATTTAAATCCCTCGATATTTCAGGCATAGCTTATCAAGAACGTCAGGAACTTATTTCAATCGACGATCTAGACGATCGAAGTCAAGATTTTACGAATTTCTTGATCGATGTTAAGAAAGCACGAAAACCAGGAAAAACAATAATTTGATCCAAAAAATTGCTCGTGGGTAAAAGATGATCAAGATAACCCTACATCAGATCTCACAAATCCTAGCAAGCTAGATCACGATAAAAGACTCAATCAAAACTATTGGAACACAAAAAAAAAAAAAACCAAGTCATGAAAGAGAGAAAAGGAACAAGATATAGCTCATTTTGGGGCAATCTTAGTTGAATTGATTAGAGAGATTATATGTTTACAGTCACTCCACCATAGAGAATAAAAGCTCACACTTGAGCACCCAATTGTTTCAATCCATATCTCTCAAACCCTAGCCTCATCTTTCCTTATATCATAAATTAGGATTTTCAAGGCTTTGATGGATGAAGGTGCAAATTCTGCACCCCTCTTGTTTTATAGTAGAGACTAGGTCTAGAGAGAAAATTCTAACAGGCACCCATTAAGTCACACACAAATGGTTCTACACCCACATACGCTTATCAAAACATATGACGGATCAGGTCTCCCGAGCCTGTCTCTTCGTGATCTCTGTCTTCTCTTGATCTAAACTGTCTCTCTTTTGTATCGTCCCACTTAGCGATTTCTCTAAAGTCACCAACCCGCTATTTTGACGAATATATCAAAATATCACTTCTCGATCCTTCTCCAAAGGCCTTTCAATCAACATGATGCAATCTCATGCCTCACCACGTATAGGTTCGTTAATGACTCTCTTCATATCGACAAGTTTCCCTCCATACGACTCTCATCAAAACCACCATAACACTTGCACCGACCCCAAATCACTTGATACAACCCGTTGCACCGAACTTTTTGTTTGGTCATTCTTGTCCATCTTGCGTCATGCTTGAACCCAACCACTTCATCCATCATCCTTGACGTTTTGGACCTCAAGTCTTCTAGGCTTCTAACCTAGTTCCGATCATCATCGTTATTGATCGTAGTTGACTCTAAGACACCTGCACAACAATAGACCAAAAATCAATTTTGGACACAAGTTTCTCGTAACTTGACTATGTTAGCCAAAACATATATCATATCCAGACCGCAGCCCTCAGCTGGTTTGACCCCTCCCAAAATTTTCCCTAAGTCCTAGAAAAAAAACTATCAAAAAAACTATCTCTGGAAATTTTGGAAAAACTCTATCTAGTTTTGCCTTGAAATTCTATTTTTCCATGAGACTTGGTACAAACACACCTCCAAACACTCTCACATAAGTATTTGATCACATTACTCAAAATTCCACTTTTCATACTTAGCCAATCTGATCGCTATCCCTGGGCCAGTTAGACCGTCACCCAGGGCCGGTCAGATCGCCTGCAGTCTGACAGTAAATCTGACAATTTGTTAAACCAAAGTTTTTTTTTTGACGTAAAACTAAACCAAAGTTTTGATTCCCAAATACATCGACACCATTGCACGTATTCAACACTAAGATTAGGATCATACACGTATCCTCGCAAAGATGCCTCATTAATGATCCTATTACACACTCGGCTTGCCCTTCGCTTTCGTGACGGGGACACATGGCATGGTCACGCACGCATGTGCCCAGCATGGACAACGGTCGACGAACCGGTTCCAATTATCGTCGTGTGGCGAGTACTGCACGTACAGTTTCGGCACAGTTCTTAGCATCAGCCTCGTGATTGCACCGTAAAACACCCGGTTTTTGGGATGGCAATTCGGGTGCCGTAAGTAGCTGAGCCAGACAAGTTCAGTTTGCTAGAGAACTGGCGTAGAATTGACCGGGGGTTTTTTTGGGCGCTCGACTGCTTGTACGCTGCTGCAATACTGTTGTAATTTCGTGAAGATTACCTAGGTCAATCGAGACTACATATCTAGGAATTTGTTGCGTCTCTGCATCTTGAGCTTTGATGCAACAAGTATACATGATTCTTGGGGATAATCCATACGGGCCAGCCTATTGTTTTCTCATAGTTCGAATGATATTGTGATGTCAGTGGGTTTTTGTTTTTCATGATGACAAATTGGGCTGCTTTTGGCATGAAATTGGGCCTGGGAGGGTGGATACAGAAGGGTAAAATTAGTTAATTAAGTTATCGGGCTCTGATCGTATTGCTCTGCAGCCGTCTAGTTTCTTTCTGTGGTCCAAAGATGGATGTGGACTCTCTTTCCAGTGACAGTGAAGGGAGGTTGGCAGTGGGCGTCCAATGGGACAATGGGCGTCTAGTTTTTGGTTCATTTAGTCTTGTTTTGATCCTACGAGTTTTTGGCTAATTGAGTTCTTTGGGCGCTTGGCTGTTTATACGCTGCAACACTGTTGAAATTCCGTGAAGATTACCGAGGTCTGCTTGGCGAGGGACTTGGCCCCCCAAGCCCACGTGTAGTGTCCCGCCCGAACAAGAACAATCCTCCAATATATCTGAAGATGCATGGGTGACCGATCGCAAGCGCAGCGTCTTGTTGTGCTGGTGTTCGCGGAGCCGGGCGCTGTGCGGGACTGTCTTCCAAGGCAACGGCACGTGTGGCGGCCGCGTGGGAGCGGTATCATCGGTATCCCCGCGCCCGCGGGGATGTGATGCCGCCGCTGCAGCTCGCGCGTCGGCCAGCGCGGCATGTTACGTACGTGCTCAGAGCCGTAGCGACAGGCTCGTGTGTTTCAGAGTAGCTCAAATAACCTGCGGAAGGATTTGAGCGCGACAGGTTCATGAGTCGTGACACTTCTGTTTTTCCTTTCTTTTTGAGATTCTACCACATGCCCACACAGGCCACCACTTTAGTTCGACATGGCATAGATTAATTGATCTAAGTAGCAGGGTCCTGCCGATGAGTGGGGGGTGGGGGGAGATTACCTTCCACCAGGGGAAAAAAAAGCCAACCGGTTGCCGCTTATCGGCGAGGGTCTGGGTATGGGATCCAAAATCCCAGCCGATTTTTTCGAGTTTTGCAAGTTTAAATTTTAAATTTTAAAATTTAGCTGATTTTTAAACAAATTTATGCGGAAAATTTCTGGTAACCGTTCCCGCCGCCCTGCCAAGAATCCCTCCGGTACCGGTTATATGATCCTTACCTTCCACCAATCTCTCAGCAATCGACATCAAATGACACCATTCAACCTAAAATCAAATCCATAAAAGGGCACGGAATAAAGGGATTACGAGGAAGACAATACAGCAGAAACTTCGACTCTATATAAACGCTTTAACGCTGATTCCAAAATGATTACACATACAGAGTACAAACAATGCTAAAGCTGTTCCCAGTTTCTTACACAATGATGGGAATCCACTTCAACCTTGACATTTGGTATTGTACAAAAGAAACGAATAACAAACAGAAATGGTGAGTAGTTGTTCCATATATATAATAACTACAAACAAAAACAAACTCGCGGTATACAAAATACAAAGGATATACCAAAACCTGTCCACTTTGTACGTGAGATGGACAGGAAAAATGCACAAGGCAAACGGCGAACATGCCAATCAAAAAGGGATCTATTGCATGAATACACTGGAGTTTCCTCAAATAATCTGAGAACCTTGTATCAACAAATAAGAGACGACTCTTGTAACAGCACACATGCATGATATCAGAACTTGGGGGGAGACCGGCTTCCTGATGCTTTAAAAGGTCCACTCGAACCAAATGGATCGGCTTCATCAAAAGAATCAAACCGACCAAAATTTCTTGAGCTGTTCGCTGAATCAAATCCTGTTACATTCTCGCCTTTGGAGCTGCTTATGGAATCAAACCTGGAAAAGCGACTTTCCTGAGGGAAGAAACCAGTGTCTTGGGATCTGAAGGAATCAAACCTCCCAAAGTTATAAGCGGAGCTATCATCACGACTTTCACTGAATTTTGGTGAGAATCCAGATGTGTATGCAGGGGAACTTGGAACAGAATCATCAAAGAATGAACTTTTCTTCTTTCCATACACACTAGCGCCACTTGGAGAACCCACCCTAACAAGATTTACACCAAAATCATCTGACCCAAAGAAAGAGTTATGTATGCTTCCATGATGATCAGCCTCCTGTATCAAGACAGTTCATCAGAAGCAGAAAAGGGGTCAACATGCAAAATACCAAAAGTGGAAAGAAGGTGCATAACTTACAGTGTTCATGGCATTAGATCCCCAAACAGATTCGGTATCTTGGTCATCGAAGTTCCAGGAAGTTTCATCAGCATAGTTGCCACCAAAAATGGATTCAGAACCACCATGATCACTGTGAAAATAATGATTAATGTAATAACCTAAAACTCCATGCTTCAATGCCACATTATGTATGCTTTAAATTGAGCATTCTTCAGAAAAAATTTCAGAGAAAACTGTCAGGATACGCAGTGTAGAGACTATGGGAACCTATTACTAAGAAGTAGGAATAATGCCGAACAGCCTACTTAAAGTTTTAATGAAAGAGCTCTCTCCATTCTCCAATGGCAGGTACAATAAATATGCAATGAATATCCAAAAACTTAGCAACAAAAATCAAGAAAAAATCAGGCAATAGAAGATGATTGTAAAATCACGTGAATCCTTAAGCTGCTGTTACTGGGGACTACAGTGAGTCAGTGATACTGCAAGCTACCCCATGTCTTATTGTTATGGCAGACCCAATGGCACTCAGAACCTACGCCTCCATCAATTGGAGATGATCCATCACTTCAAGGAAGGCTCATAATTAGAGAAGGACATGAATAACACCCCAAAAAGGTATATTGACTTAAGAGTTTGTAAAGTAACAATTTCATGCATCAGAATATA
Source organism: Ampelocalamus luodianensis (assembly GCA_036346255.1). Taxonomy (NCBI): domain Eukaryota; kingdom Viridiplantae; phylum Streptophyta; class Magnoliopsida; order Poales; family Poaceae; genus Ampelocalamus; species Ampelocalamus luodianensis. The sequence goes on from CM070622.1 coordinate 2,707,312, forward strand.
GCTCATTCTGCTCATTTAGACATATATCTCAGCTCTAGGGATCATGTAAGTAGCAAGTTAAACATTAACGGATAAGATTCTACATGAACCAAAATGTAAAACAAGTACCTGCCGCTTTCTTTTTTTCTGGGAGAAGAGTCATGCATTCCAAAACGGGAAGACTTGAACGGACTTCCCGAGGCACTTCTTCCAGGACTGCCGGGGCTGCTCCTTACAGATTCCTCACCAAAATCATACCCTAATTCACTCTCAGCCACTTGATCACCACCTCTGTAATGTCTCTCATCCTTGATACGACCATTAGAAGATGCAACAGGGGACGACATCTCATCCATAGAGACGCCATCATTCCAAAGAGACGATGATTTTGCATTTTCAGCAGAAACTGGGTTTTCAACTATTGTACCGTTGTCCTTTACAAGACCAAACCCTGTTATGTCATATGATTTCATTAGGGATACAATAAGATTGAACCAAAATTGCAGGAATAGGTTGCCCAGGTAGAAGACACTAAATGTCTACATCTGAACAAATAACTCCTTATGTGATCACGGGTTCAAGATATAATGATATATCATATATGCATAGTTCCACTCTAGCAAATTCTAGATAAAAAGGTTCACTAGGAAAGAAGCTCTGACTTCCATGTTATCATAATATATGAAGCAGTGGATGAAATATGACTAAATTTTATCTACATAATTTACAGACAAATTCTATTTAGGATTAAGTATTATATTTGGTCACTAAACTCTTCATTTCGTTTAATTTCCGTCCCTAATTTGCAAAACCGGGTAAAACGCGTCCTCCAAATGTCAAAACCATCCAAATAACATCACTTAGGAGGTATCATGGGCGGTTTTTGCCAAGTTGGCTGCCACAACACCACGTCGCTCGAGGGGATGCTGGCGAGCGCCTTCCTCGGCACGATGCTCTGCGGCAACCCTCTCGCATCGTGCGCCAACCCTGCGCCTAGTCCATCGTCGTCCGGGGACAGCAAGAGCAGCAAGCTATCCCGTGGTGCGATCGTCGGGATCATCATCGGTGTTGTGACGTGCTCATGGTCATGCTCATTGTGGGGTTCTTCGTCTGCTTCCGCCGGCACCGAGCGATGGCTTCTGGGAGGTCCGCTGGGGCAGCGGCTGACGTGCACGGGGGGCATGGAGCCTATAACGGTGACCGTGGCGAGGATGGATAGGGATGCGGTGAAGAGGTCACACTCCCTGCCGCCGACGATGGCCAGCGAAGGCAAGAAGCTGGTGTTCCTGGCGGAGAGGTCCAATGGGAAGGAGCCGCTTTTTCACAAATAATCAGGCTTCGGAGAATCCCAGATTGTCTGAAACTTCAATTTCTCCAAGGAAAGAATTTCACCTTCACAATTTGGATATTTCTCCAAGTAAAAAGAAAATCATCTCGCAAACAGCAGAATTGAACCCAGCAAAGAAACCAGAGAGCTCCCCAAGTGTTACAAAGAAGGAGATGAATCGATGAAGATCCATTTCTAATCAGAAGAAATCATAATCAAAAGATGCTGCTTGAGGCAATTAGCCAACAGGGCAGTAGAATCCGGCTACAATTGGACTAATCCTCCAGATAATCACAGAACTAATTAGAGCACAAGTGTACAACTTGGAGGCAAACAGTCGACACCACTCTGAACATACCTAGAGACTGAGAACAAACCAGAGAAACATCAAAATGCCCCAAAATAAAAACACACACACAAAAAAAAGAAGCATCAAGCAAAGCAACCGCAAAAATAAAATCTTGACAACCAAACACATGAGAAGAACAGCACAACTCCACCTCAAATGCCCCGACCAAATCCATCAAAACCGGCGCAAATTACCCCAAGCTTTACGGCATCCACACCAAAAATTCAGCAGAATAGCAGCAAGAACGACAGAATTAGTCCTAAAAATGAAGACTTTACGCCAAATTCAGCACGGGGACACCAGCAAAAACCCAAACTTTAGCCTATCCAAGAACCAACCTGTTAAGGATATAAGGGTATTAGTAATATTTCCTATTGTATTAGGGTTTAGACTTGTGTCCCTTTGTACCCTATATATATTGCCCATTAAGCCTCTGAATACATACACACAATATTCATAACATGGTATCAAAGCCAAGAGGTCTTGAGTTCAAAACCCAGCTGACGCAATTAAGAAAATAATTGCAGCCCATTTCTATTCCACGTCTTAGGCTTGAGGGAGTCTATACGTGAGGGGGAGTGTTGAAGTATAAGTGAATTGTCCATCTTTCCTCATCAGCTTAAGTTTTTGGGTGAACCAGTCGGTGCATGCAACTCAATATGGTATCAGAGCCAGGTGGTCTTAAGTTCAAGACCCGGTTGGTGCAATTAAAAATAATAATTGCAGCCTACTTCTACTCCACGTCTTAGGCCTGAGGGAGCATACACGTGAGGGGGAGTGTTGAAGTATAAGTGAATTATCCGCCTTTTCTCATCAGTTTAAGCTTTTGGGTGAACTGGTTGGTGCATGCAACTCAATATGTTATGAATATTGTGTGTATGTATTCAGAGACCCAATGGACAATACATATAAGGTACAAAGGGACACAAGTCTAAACCCTAATACAATAGGAAATACTACTAATACCCTATATCCTTAACACCCCCCTCAAATGCAAGGCGTATGCAATAGCATTGCATTTGGAAAGGGTTGACACTAAAATATGGAAAATCTAAAATCCGAGTCTTGATAATGTCGTCGTAGCATGCAACTCTTGGAAAATATGTCGATAAAAGATCTCCTCCCATCCAAGGTCCCGCGACAGCCCATAAAGCACAATGTGCAGGAGCAAAGTCGACCGCGGCAACGTGACGAAGAAGATGATGAAACCGACAAAAACAGAAAATTGTCAAGTCGAATAGGAATAGATAGAAGCATGGCGGCGCAGATCGAAACCCAAGACGGCGGCGACGCAATGCACAGGAAGTGCAACAGAGATGTAGTGCACAGGAAGCGAAACAGAGACGCGAGTGCGAGCGCAATGAGACGAATGTACGAAGCGCCGCGAGACGCGATGCACAAGAAGCGCAATAGACGCCGCGGTGCAAAAAAGCGCGACGCAATGCACAAGAAGCGCAACGAGACGCGATCACGAGAAGAAGCGCGGCGCAATGCACAAGAAGTACACCGGAGACGTAGTGAGGAAGAAGCGCAACGGCCTTAAAAGCTTGGGATGGCAGATCTGTAGCGGCTCGAAGAAAAGAACAGCGGCTGCTGCCATGCAAAAGAAATTCCTATGCTTCTATGACTGACAATAAATTTGTGGACTCGCATGGCTTAGACAAACTCAAAGATAAAGTTTGACGGACTTAGATGAACGCAGCAGAATAAACGATACAAAGAAGAAAAGAAACCTAAGGATAACTAGCGATGTGAGCAGTAGAATAGCTAGCACAAAGAAGAATGGCTAGCGATCGTGACCAACAACGACATGGAGACGGTAGAACCATCATCAACTCTCACCAAGTCTCCAACCATCAGCAGCCCAATAAATAACGTAATAGCCCAAGTGAGTAGCAGCTCATTGCTTCTCAATAAAACACTCTTCAATGCAAGCACAGCTGAAGATACTAGCAAAGCTCGTCCAGTCACAAGGCGATAAGAAATCAATCTCCACCGACAGCAGAGTAAAAGCTGCCATTGAAGGGTGGCGTTGGAGCACCAGTCGAAGACTTTAAGTCATCCCGATAGCAGCCAGGGTTCTAAAAGTCGGCATTAGGCACCGCCTAGGCGCCGACTACGCGCGAGCCGGTGCTCTCCCGCGGCGATTTCCACCGAGGCGGCGCCCTAGGCGGGACTGGTGCCGAGGCGGTCTACGGCGGTCCTCGGCGGTCTTCGGCGGCTCTCGGCGACTCTCGGCGAGGCGGGCGTCGAGGCGGAATATAAGAAGAACAGCGCCCGACTCCCCGACCACTTCATCCACTCGTTGCGGCGCGCTAGGGTTCGGCCTCCCCCGCCGCCGCATCAAGCTCGCCCTGGGTTCCGGCCATCTTGCATCGCCGGTTGGACCTCGCCGCCAAACGAATCGAGTATGTTCGCCTCTTCCTCTCGCTCACCGCCGACCTCCTCTCTGCTCTCGCTCTCTCTCGTGCCCTCCGTCTGCCGCCGCCGTCCCTCGATGCTCCACTCTATGCTCCTCTCTGCGTCATTGCTTTCCCTCTCCTCTCTTCTCGATTCTCCGCGCGCCTCTCTCCTCCTCGAATGCCCCTTCTCTGCTCAGTTCTCCCGCCGCCGCCTCTCCTCTCTCTCTTCTCGATTCTCCGCGCCGCCGCCTCCTCCTTCTCTCTCTCGATTCTCCGCCTGCCGACCTCCCTACTCGCCCTTTCGCACGCCGCCTCCTCTTCTTCCTTTCCCGCTCGGCCTCTGCTGCTTTGCTGCTCTGCTTCCTTCCTCTCAGCCTTCTCTGCTCCTCTAGCGCCTGCACTCGTAGCTCCCCTCGGTCCCTTCTCTGTGGTCTACTAATTGCTAATTTGCTATTGATTCATTGATTGAATTGATGAATTCTTCTGAAGACTGAATGTGTTGAATGTTTGAATGTGTCTCAGGTTCAGGCCAGGTACTCAGGTGGATGACAAACTGACAACTCTTGGAGTCTTGGTTGTGAATTTGACAATTTGTGCAATTGTGCTAAAGGCTGAAAGTCTGAACCTGGCAAACTGCTAAATGTTGATTCCGATTTGTGATTTCTGAATGTGACAACGTGTTGAATGTCTGAAATATGAATGTTGTGCCTGTGAATCAGTGAATGCTTTGAAATTTTGAATGGTTGTGCTCAAACCTGTGATTCGAATGTGCTATTGACCTATTGTCTTTGAATCAATATACATCTTCATGTCTTGCATATTTACGAATGTGTATATCTTGAATTGTTGATTGCTTACAAGTTACAAAGTTACAAACTTACAACTGACAAGTATAGTGTATATGCTGAATTGTTGATTGCTTACAAAGTTACAACTTACAAGTACAGTGTATATGCTGAATTGCTGATTGCTTAGTGCTTACAAAGTTACAACATTCAAAGTTACAAGCATATGCTTTTCGCTCTCAAATTACGCTGTTAAGAGATAAATCAAGCTAGCTTAGTGTGTGATATACTGATATGTATGTTATGACTTATTGTTAATTACTTAATTTGTCATTTTGTCAAGATGTCATCAGTTGCTTAGGAGTGCGACAAGTTCAAACATCCTAAAGAGGAATTCCGAAGATATAGGATGGGAATTTGGATATTTAGATGATCCAAACAACTTGGATAAAGTGAAGTGTCGCTTGTGTCAAAAGGTAATTCACGGAGGGGTGTATAGGCTCAAACAACATATTGGTCATATTCGCGGGAACGTTGCTAGATGTCCAAAGTCCACACAAGAAGAGCAAGCGAAATGTAGGAAATCTATAGAGGATGCACAAGCATTGAAGAAGGCAAAGAGGGCAAAAGAGCAAGAGCTTAGAAAAGAAGTGACAATTGAAAAAGAAGATGACCCTAATCAAGATGAAGAGCTTGAAATTGTTGGAGGCTCGGCACCTCGTACATTAGGGCCAATGGATAAGTTTGCTTGCCCTATTGATACTTCTATTGCTTTGACAACTCGGCAACAAAATATTAAAGATGCACTTTGGAAAGAAAGGAATCATAAGGTGAAGCAATATGTTGTGAGATGGCTTTATGCTCATGGTATAATTTGTTTGCAACTCTCATTCTCTCATGAGTCATGACTATTATCATTTCGTTGAACTTTTTATTGTTATCCTCATATTGTATTATATATTTATATGTTTTTAACTTTTTATGTTTAGGTGTCCCTTTCAATGCCATCAACAATGACGAGTTCAAACAAATGTGTGAGGCTATTGGTCGCTTTGGACCGGGGTTTGTAGGTCCTTCTCAATATGATTGTCGAGAGAAGTTGTTGAAGGAGGAAGTGGAAAGAACAAAGGATTTGTTGAAGACACATGAAGAAGAGAGGGCTTTGACTGGGTGCTCCATTATGACCGATGCTTGGACCGATCAAAAGAGGAGGAGCATCATGAATGTATGTGTGCATTGCAAATTGGGGACAAGCTTCATAGAATCAAAGGAGGCGTCGGATTATGCACACACAAGTGAGTACATCTTCGAGTACCTGGATACTTGCATTGAACAACTAGGTCCAACAAATATTGTGCAAGTAGTCACGGACAATGCTTCCAACAATATGGGAGCAAAGACATTATTGAAGGATAAGAGACCAAATATCTTTTGGAGCTCATGTGCAACTCACACCATTAACTTGATGCTAGAAGCAATTGTCAAGAATATGCCAAAGTATAAGAAGACAATCGATCAAGCAAAGGCATTCACCATATTTGTCTACGCACATCATAGGACATTGGCCTTAATGAGGAAACACACAAAGAGAAGAGATATAATAAGGCCGGGGGTGACTAGATTTGCATCGGCTTTTCTTACTTTGCAAAGTTTAATTGAGAAGAAGGACGCATTAAGGTCGATGGCACTTAGTTCGGAATGGGAGGATAGCATTCACACTAAAACACAAAAAGGCAAGACGGCAACTAATATACTAATGAGTAGGGCCTTTTGGAATAGTGTGTCCACTTGTTTGAAGATATAGCAAAGCATCATATTCTTGTGAATATGTGATTTCTATTATGTCATTCTTACCTATTATGTCATAACCTTGTATATTGCATTGATTGAAGGTTTTTGAACCATTGGTGAAAGTTCTTCGCATGGTAGATGGGGATGGTCCATCTTTGGCATTTGTTTATGGAGAAATACTACAAGCAAAGAAGCAAATCAAGGAGGTCTTGAACAATTTGGAGAACAACTATAAATTGATCATGGATGCAATTGATGTAAAGATGGCAGGGAGGCTTGATTCTGCATTGCACTTAACAGCGTACCTTTTGAATCCATATTATAGTTACAACGATAAGACCATCTTACATGACACAAATCTCATGGATGCGTTATTTGAATGTGTTGAAATATTTTATCATGGTCATGATGAAATGCAAGCTCAAGTGCTTAATGAGGACTGGCACAAGTTTAAAGATCAAGAAGGGGTCTTTCAAAAAACTACCGCCAAACTTGGATATCGAAAAAGCAATTTTAATCCCGGTAAACTTGTGCTCACAATCATGATTTGAACTCGATGTATGTTTATTTAACCATTTGTCTTGTACTAATTTTCTTCTACTTTTACTAATGGCTAGCAATATGGTGATCTACTTTTGGATATCAAGTCCCTACTTTGCAAAGAATGGCCATAAGAATTCTCTCTTTGACCTCAAGTTCATCCGGATGTGAAAGAAATTGGAGCACTTTTGATATGGTGAGTCTCAACTCTCAACTATAAAGCATGAACTATCTCATTCAATCATTCTCAATATGTCAACTATGTAACTTACTACACTCCACGTTGCAATTCGTAGATACACACAAAGAGAAGAAATAAGCTAGATGTGAAACGTCTCAACAATCTAGTCTATGTTCAATTCAATGCAAGATTATTGAGCAAAAAAGAGAAAAGCGATGTGAAGAACATCGATGTCATTCTAACCGGATGCTACACAAGCTCAAGGGTGGATAATTGAAGGTGGTGATGATGATCAAGAGGTTGAGGTGATGCACGGCTTACATGGAAGGCCATTGATGAAGCATCTGGGGCTAGTGAAGCCATACAACCTCGTAGGAGCGCAAGAGTAAGAGACCTCTATGAAGATGATTTCTCATTAGATTCCGAAGAGGATGTTAACGAGGGGGAGGACGACATTGAGTTCGAGTCCGACCAAGATGAAGTGGTTGTTACCAAGAATTATGAGGAGGAGGAGGACGAAGACACTAACTCCTGATTAATGATTGACTCATCTTAGCAATTCATCATAAACTCTATTAGTATTTTGCTTGCTATGTGGAGTTGGCCTTTGTCATGTTATGAACTTATGATATTTTGATTATTTTCTATGTCAAGTATTTGAATTGTGTGGCTGAATATGTTTCATACTTTCATAGTTTCATTCATTTATCAATCATTCATACATTTTTTCTGATACAACACAGTAACAAAATAACTCATCATTGATTAAATGTGTAGGTTTACATCATTATTTGATTACAATACATACATGACACATGTTTACATCAAGCTCTTGGAGCCTTGGAGAGGAGATAATATACATGACTACATCAAATTGCACATGTCTTGCTTCTTCAGGTAATTTTCCTTCTATCTTGCTCCTGTTGTAGGCTTATTTGCACTGTAATCAAGCCGACCGTCTGGGCACCGCCTAGTCACCGCCTAGTCCGCCTAGGCTCTAGGCCCCGGGCCACCGCCCGCCTAGCGCCTAGCGCTTTCTTGAACCTTGATAGCAGCAAAAGCCGATTGGAGTCCTCCTGATAGCACCAAAAGCCATCCAATTGGGAAAAAGAGGAGATCGGGAGAAGCTATTCGCCGCCGACACAGCACCAGTTCAAGTCCTCCCATAGGAGGCGAAGCCGGGTTGAGGCCGCGCGACGCGAAGAGGGCGTCGAGCGCGGCGATATGGACGGAGGCGGTGATCGGGCGTGGGCGCGCGGCAGAGGCCCGGTCGCCGAAGCGCAAAGAGGCACCGGCCGCGCCTCGCGCCGCGCCACTGAGAGCCGAATCGAAGAGCTCTTCGCGAGAAGCTTCGGGAGACATGCCCGATCCGACGACAACGAAGGCTCGGGGCGATCCGCGAAACCAGTGGCGACGTCGAGCGATTCTGGACCGCGGCAGTCCAAGAAGACCTCGGGCGTGTACGGTCGATGGGCGGCCGGGCTCAGCGAGGCTCACGGTGGCGGCAAGGAGGTCCGGTTCGCGGCGGCTTCGGGCTCGTCGGGCCGGTGATTTAACGACACCGGTGGCGACGATCGCGACTCGGGCGACCTGGCGTGAAAAGCACGGATCCGGCGAAGGGTGGCCCGGATCCGGCGGTGGCGCCCGAGATCTGGCGACGGAAGACTAGCGACGGCTTGAAGCCGACGCAGTCGAGCACCGGGCGACGCAAGGCCGCCCGAGCGAGAAGCTCTCCCGGGCGTGAGCGTGAGCCGGCGGTAGTCTAGGAGCGTGGCGGCGCGCTGATGACCCTAACCTTCGCTCTGATATCATGCTATGAATATTGTGTGTGTGTATTCAGAGACCCAATGGGCAATATATATAGGGTACAAAGGGACACAAGTCTAAACCCTAATACAATAGGAAATACTACTAATACCCTTATATCCTTAACACAACCAACCACCTGAACTCAGCAAACTAACCACCGGATCAACTACTCTGTCGTCTTTCTCTCTCACCTGTACCCACTGGACGCAGAGGTCGAAGCGTGGCGCACGGACGGACGCCGGCCACAGCGTGGTAGCGCTCGCCATCGTAGTCGCTTCTCCTCAGAAATTCAAGATCCGCGGCTCATCGGACGCCGCGCAGGACCTGCGAAGAGCGCCCGTTGGATCACGGACCAGCGGGGGGCCGAGGCGGCAGCGCGGCACGGACGGCGGCTGCGGCGATGGTGCCCGACCATCGCCGCCACGGTCGCTCTGCGGTGCTTCCATGACCTCATTGCTTTCCACCAGCGCGACCACGCAGTGCGCTCGCCGGCCCACAGTACTAGTGCACAAAGAGAGAGAGAGGGGAGAGATAGACATGGAAATGGAGGGTCACAAAGGGAGGAGGGAGGAAGAGGAGGTGGAGAGAAAAGCATACACGCTCGGCGTCATGCTCGTGGCTGACATATGGGGTCAAGCGGTGACGTGGCAACCAACATGGAATAAGCCGCCCATGACACTAAGTGACGTTATTTGGATGGTTTTGACATTTGGAGGATGTGTTTTACCCGGTTTTGCAAATGAGGGACGGAAATTAAACGAAGTGAAAGAGTTGAGGGACATATATACCTATTCCTTATATTTATATCACACTATAGAATAGACCAGGCTTGGAAATACAGACATGCTTTGCTTATTTTCAGGGGGAAAAAACTGGTGTAATTGACAAGTTAGAGAGAAGCAAAATGCTAGAGCCAGACATTTTCCTATATCTCTCACGGATCACTAGTTTGGATTGTATACTAACCCCCATAGTAAAGGCACATACACTTTGTAAGCAGCAGCATGAAAAAGTCTTGGATTAAAGAAAAATAATGTGCATGAGATGCAAAAGTACTCCAACATATAGAGACAATGACCAGCTTCGAAAGGAAATCAATTCACTTCAAGTATGATTAAGTATTGACATAAAGCAGGATGACATGAAAGTATCTAACCTTCGTCCTCAAATTTGTCCCAGTCTTCATCCCACTCAATTGCTCCCTCTTGCGGCCCAGGTTCCCAACCTAACAAACAAGCACATTAGTGATTACTAGATTTGCAGGTTATATCCGAAGACTGCAGGAAGTGAAATGAAACAAAGAAAATATTTCGTTCTATAGATAAACATGTCATCAAACAAGGATTGGAAGTTGGAATGTTGGGTACCAGAAGGAAGTTCGACTGATGCAGATGGCTTGAACTGCAGTTCAAAGTGCTTGCACCGTTCGTTAAAAGCTTTCTCCATCTCCTCTAATTGATATTGGATTCGATCGGCTCGAACCTAGGAATCCAGTGCACAGTGTTATTTAGAGAGACGAAAGAATACCTAACAAAGATAGAACATACCTGAAGCAAACCATCAACGCTTCCACCTTGAACCATTTTAACCAGTGCATCATGCAGCTCGACTTTCCTCTCCTAAACAAAATCAATCAACTTCAATTCAAGAAACAGAAAAAGGTGGGATGAAAATAAGAACATCTAAGGATGAGATCACAGTAAGAGTCTCCAAACGATTTTTTTGCTAAGGTGTAGTGCAGCAAAACCTGAACATCACGAAATGCAGCTTCTTCAACTGCCAGTTTGGAAGCTAACTCTGCTACTTGCTTGTACTTCTCTTCGTATTTCTTAGCTAATGATTCCACCTGAATTAAAATAAACACTATCCATCAGATGGGGGGGGGGGCGCAAAGAGCATCCTACAACAAAAGACAACTAAACATGAATTTGCATTCCTCCTAGCATTTACCATTAAAAAAGAGCTCTCAAGAAGCGACTACAATGCTGGCATACATTGCAATGTAATAAGCAATGTTTTGTACCTCACGTTTATCAGAAGACGCCCTTTCTGTAATCTCATTCAGCCTATTGTCACACCGACTTTTATACAGGACCTTCGACAAAAGAAAAAATAATAGATTGCAAACATGCATACAAGTCAGAATCTTATTTTTATTAACCTAATCATTCTGCACATGAAAATTAGTGACAGATTACAAGTGTGCTTACAAGATCTTGCATCTTTGTGCGGTAGTACTCTAACTTGTCTCTGGAATCTAAGATCTGCTTCTCCACCTCAACCTTCAAAATGCAAGAGACAAAAAAAAAAGACAAATTGTTTCAAAGTTCATAAAAGAAGAAAAAATAACATACATTAAGCAACACTGCAACAGTTGCAACTACAGAGCAAGACAACAAGCTCTTATTGCCAACTATAGAAAGTTGCTTGGAAAGGTATAAAAGGAGAAACATCAGTTGTGATGGAGTAACTGAAAAAGGCTGCCCTGACCACGCAATTAAATAAGTGCCAAGAAATAAAGTTTCCAAAAAAAATCTGAATAAAAAATGAGCATATATTAACCAACTAGATACCATGTGGGGTGGAAACTTGTATGGCACAAAGTCAGCATGCTTTAGTAGTTGCTATTCACGTGACACTAGTGTGAACTGATAATAACCTCATAATTGCCTACCAACGCCGAGTTAATACATAAGAGATGTTGTCATATGCTTCTTAAGTTAACTATTATGGTTTCTAAATTTCTATCATATTGGTTGCTTCAAGCATTCAACAAATCAACAATCCCTCCTCCAAAACATACCTGTACTTGATTAAATGAATAATAAGAGCAGCTTAAACTATTCTAAATGTACATAAACTGGCATTGAACACCATAAAACCAGACTGGTCAAAGTGGAACAGGAATGGCAAATGATCAGCACAGACAAATCATGATTTAAGGAAGGGATCCAATACCTTAGGAGCATCAGCTACCTCCTGCGCAGCTGAGTTCACTCCACTTTTGTCATCCTTGCTTGCTTGAGGTGCTGCATGATTATCCATACCAGGCATGTGGGATCTTGGTTGCCCTGGTCTGGTAGCCCCATCAGTCTGCGAATGCAAATGTGGTGGCAAGGGTGGCCGTATTCCACCAGCAGGCACCCCAGCTCCAGGGCCCCTATGTGGTAATCCTATCCCAATATAAAATACCTTATGAGCAGCATACCAAGAAAGCTAAACACAAGATGTCATGCTGCGTTATTGTTATGACTTATGACGTGATAACTGAATTTGGCAGCCAATATAACTATTACCTGGATTTTGTTGCCATGACGGACCATTATATGCTGTTGAAGGCAAGCCTGTTGCCCGTAACAGTGTCTCATCATATTTAAGAGAGTCAGGAAGCACTGGAGGCAGAGGAGTTCCAGCTCGGTGCCTCTCCATTAAATAAAGAGCAATGCAAAACTCTCGCAGAGAAAGCATGCCATCATTATCTTGGTCAGATAAGTCCCACACTTGCTTCAGGACCTCTACAAAGTTTAAAAGAACAACACTTGCATAAGCCATTGGCAATGGTATCGTACATGACAAGGAAACCATCATAGAAACAGAAATAAATGAAATGATAAACTACAATACTAGCATTATGGTAAAGAAATGACAGAAAATCAGTGTCAACTGTCAAACAAGGAGCTCAAGCAATAAAGTATATATAAGAACCTAATAACTGAAATGAATTAGAGTATCTTATAGACAGAAATGAGCATGTGAATGCTTAGGACAGTTAAAAGTTGGTGATGAGACCCCACCTCTCGGAAGTCTCCAACTGAGGAACAGAGTGCGAGCTTCTGCACCAGTTATCTTGCCATCTCTGTCCCTATCCACGTCCCCGAAGACTTTAGTGTACTTCTGGATGTCAGATTGAGTAACTTTTGTCCATTGAGAAGTTGAATTAGAAACCCCAGTAGAAACACCTGGTTCAGTTGGTGCTGGAACACTCGGCTTTGTGATGGGCTGAGTTTGTTGAGGTTGGCTGCCACCAGAACTCACAGTTGGAGTACCTTGGAGAGAACCAAGCTGTGCTAGATTTGTCAGGTTCTGGGAGCTAGTTGGCATGGACATAAAACTGGATGAGCTGGGCATCGTGCTTGTCGGAAGTGCAGGTGTGGATACACTCGGCTTTGGCTGAGAAAGAGCAGAGAAGATGTCAGTGCTTGCTCCTGAGCCACTGGAAGGGCCATTTCCAGACAGCACCAAAGCTTTTGAATCTTGAAGCAATACAGCACTGTTGCTCTGTGGAGGCAATGACGAAGAGGACATTGCTTGTGCCTGCTGTCCAGGAGCCATGCCCATTGTGCTAGGCAATGCAGTGCCAAATCCACCTGGTGTTGTCTGTGAGGGAGCAGCTGCTCCTGCAGTAGCTTGTGAGACACCTCCAACTAAACCAACATTACCTCCCTGCCAACCAACAGGAACAGATCCTCCCGTGCTTCCTCCACCCAGTGGAACTTGATTAATTCCAGTTGCTTGAAGTGATGTTGCCGGAGTTCCCACCTGAGGTGGCCTCATGAAACTAGTACTTGAAGGGGGGAGCTGCTGATTAAAGCCCATGTTAGGATGCTGTGATTGCATGCCCCTCGGCCCTGCAAACTGAGTTGGCTGCATAGCACCACCCTGACTTGCAGCTGGCATCATAGAATTGATCCCTTGGGATCTTGGAACAGCCCCAGTGTTCACCTGCGGCGCAGACCCAATTTGTGTGGAAGCCGGCATCATAGCACTTCCCTGGGGCCTCGGAGCAGCGGACGGATTCATCTGTGCCGCTCCAACCTGCCCCGGAGCGGATGTCATCGCAGCATTCACTTGGGGCCTAGGAGCACCCGCTGCACCCATCTGCGGAGGAGATGGCCCCGTGGCTATCTTCGGAGGTGGAATTCTAGCTGCGGCAGGACCAAACAGAGCAGACTGCACTATGTCGGGCGTGAGCTGACGCCCGCTCTGCGCCACGGTGACGAGGCGCAGCGCGTTGAAGAACTCCGGCCGGCCGAGGAAGCCGGTTTTGTTCTGATCGGCGTGCATCCATACCTGCACGCACAAGGTTCGATACCACGAATTCGTAACTCGTTCGAAATCAAGGAGCGAGAGATCTAATGCCATTTACGGAGATGACACCTAAAATTTGGGCGCTCGAATTGGATGGAGGGGGAGGGTTCAGGGCTCACCTGGGCAAGGACTTGCTGCTGCAAATTGGCGCCCTGGAAGAAGGCGACGGCCTCCTGGCCGCTGATGCGGCCGTCCTGGTTCAAATCCGCGCGGCGGAAGTAGGCCTCGAAGGCCTCCATCCCAGCCATCGCTGGGATCCGGGGCTGGGACCTCGCCGGCGGGGGCGCGGCTGGGTGGATCTGCCGTGGCGAGCGGTGGAGATCTCGGGAGCGTGGCGCGGGCTGCGGGAGCGTGCGCCTCTCTTGTGTCTACGAGGGCAGTGGTTGGAATCTCCTCCGGGTATCCTGTGTAGCTGTAGCTCGTGTTAATGGAGTGCCTAGATGTGTTCGTTCATATTAATGGAGTGCCAATACGTAGATGTGTTCAAATGGGAGTGCTGCCCCACGGCACACGACTATTGGCCAGACTCGGCACGCCCGTGTTTGGATTGGCACCTCAGACCAGTAGGCCGAGTCGGTCTGATACAACAGAGCTTAGTCCAACAAGGCACGGTCCGACAAGGTATGTCATGTTTGTTGGACTGACAGCACGATATGGCCCATCGGCACGTTTATGTACGGGGACATTCGAATTTTTTTTTGACCGTTTTTAGCCGTTGAAGAGGTTTAAAAATTACAAAAAAAATCTATAAATAAGCACTATAGGGCTGTTTGGATTGGAACCTAAATGAATCTTATTAAAATTTGGTAATGCCCATCAAAATTGGCTATGATTTGGTTTGCTGCCAAATTTTGGTACCACCGGAGAAAATTTTGGTAACGTATTTGTTTTATGCGCACCGGTGGGGCAAAACTCGGGCGGCCGAAACGCTCGTCTGAAGATTTGGCAATGCCTGTGACAGTGCACTTGTTTGCTTGGGTGACATGGCAGCAAGCAATTGGTTGCAATAAATGCACCAATGGTTTGATTATCAAGCTTAAAATGATTATATTTCATAAATTGGGTATCCGATTTGTAATCTGTTTGAACCGTTGTGTTCATTGTCATTTTATCAACAAAACAAGACCCATGTTGACATATTTTAGGACAAAAAAAATAAATGTCATGCGGGACCCATGCATCATACCTATGATTTTGGCAAATTTTAGCATGACTGCAATCCAAACACATCAATTTCGGCATTATCCGCGAATTGGTATGGCTACGATCCCAACACATTTTTTTTGTCCGATTTTTTGCATTGCGTGGGTTTTGGTATTACCAAAATTTTGGTATGACATCCTGAGGTCACAAACCAAACAACCCCTATACCCCCTCATTCAGCATACATCCATTATTCAATATCTTCTCCGAATTCTATTGTACAAATTTACATTCCTTTTGTGATAATTTGGAGAGAAAAAAAAATTTAAATTTTTTGTGCCAAATATTTGAAAATTCAAAATCCAACTACAAATCAAGAAAAGTGGTACAATATTGTTTTTGTATATTTTTGTTGTTCTTTTTTGTTATACTAAGATGGAATAATAATAGTGTAATTTTTTATTTGCAGTTTTCGTGATGGAAAATTATGATAGTTTTGCTATTGGTGATTACGGAATTCCACCAGTTGATCTTGCATATTTCGAGAATCTCGAGGCCTCAAATCAACCGCTAGAGCAAGCAGCAATACCATCATCAGGCTCTACGAGTGCCTCTACGTCTGCAAGCACCTGAGCAAAGAGATCCAAGTCGAGTACATCGGGAGTCTAGAATGAATTCAATAAGACAACTAAGCCAGACGCACAAGGAGTTCAGGTAAAATATATTGTTTGTAAAATTTGTAAATATAAATTGTCTGTAAAGTCTTCAGGTAGAACAGGGCACTTACTTAGACATGCTGCAAGATGTAAAACAAGGTAAGAATTGGCCATGAGGCAGACACAGCTGTAGTACAACCCCGACGGTATGGTACGTAATTGGGACTACAGTTTTGAGATAGCTCGTCAATCTCTTTGTCGTTTAATTGCTTTAGAGGATTGGAGAGTCTAGATATTTTGAAATTACATTAGGACTGTGCATAATCCTAGATTTTGTACCGTTTCTGGATAGACAACAAGCAGAGATCTAGTTAAATACTATAATAAACATCGTGATAAAATAAAATAACTATTTAGTACTTGTACATTTTTTGTGGCTTTGACCTCAGACATATGGAGTGATCATGCTAGGGAGGATTATCTTAATGTAGTTGCTCATTATGTTAATGACAATTAGGAAGTGGAAAAAAAGAATTATAAGGTTCAAACTAATTGATGTAGTACACATAGGTGAGAATATTGCGGACTGTATTATCAAAGTCGTAAAAGACTTTGATCTTACAAATAATTTTTTCAATAACTTTAGACAATGTCGCTGCAAACTCTAGGGTAGTGAATATTATCACTCCATTATTTAGTACATACGCTGAATCCTTCTTGCTACATCAGCGATACGCTTATCATATTATTAATCTTATAGTTAAATATGGTTCTAAGAGGTTGGATCCATAAATTAAACCTTTCTGTGATATGATATCTTTTTAAAATCATTTTAACCGACGAATAGCAGCATATAAGAACTTTTGCAGGGCAATGGATGTACGTCCAATAAAATTGGTTTGAACATGCTGGTAAGATGGAACTCTACTTACTTGATGCTTAAGAGCCTTTTACCATATAAGATCGCATTTTCTGTTTTTATTCAAACGCATTATCACGGCACTAACGGTAGTACACTATTGACTGAGCAGCATTGGTATGTTGTTGAGAAGTTACTTCAATTTTTTGAAACAAAATTATGATTCTATTGTTGCTTTATCCTCTATGTATTATCCAACAACTCTTTTAATTGTGCATAATATTTTAGAAATTGATAGTCACTTGAAGACTTATGAAAATAAAATAGTCTTACGAGAGGATATCGTTGTTATGAAAACGAAATACTTGAAATATTGGAAAGAAATCCTATTCCTATATGTATTTGCATTTATTTTATCTTAAAGCTAAAATTCAAGGATTTGCTTATGTTCTCCAATTTCTCAATGATGTTACATGCCTAGACCATTCTAACTATTTTTGTAGATGTTTGTACTAAATTTTTTAATGTTTATCAAAATTACGAACATAAGTTTCAGGGAGTTCGCTTGTAACGATCTCCATTACCACCCACCAAAGGTAAGAAGACAAATGTTTGGGGCAAA
This sequence comes from Ampelocalamus luodianensis, assembly GCA_036346255.1. NCBI lineage: Eukaryota > Viridiplantae > Streptophyta > Magnoliopsida > Poales > Poaceae > Ampelocalamus > Ampelocalamus luodianensis. The sequence continues at coordinate 2,724,843 of CM070622.1, forward strand.
ATATGGGGTGTAGGTTCTTCCTCCATGTTTAGGTGTTCAGATTCTATAACGCCAGGTTCTGAAGCAAGACAAATTGCCTACCTAAGAAGTAGGGAACAATCCACCTATCTAGACAGCGATACGGTATATTACCACGCAGATGGCTTTGAAATTTTACAACGGTGGAATGACCATAAGGTAACATATCCAGTGTTATCCACATTAGCACGTGATGTGTTCATTGTTCCTGTCTCCACAGTTTTCTCTGAGTTTGTTTCAATCTTTCTAGACGAATATTGGAGGAGAGAAGAACAAGAATCACAAGTGAGATGGTGGAAATACTTCTAACTATAAAAGATTGAGAACAAGCTGATGCATGAGAACAACACTCTGTAGATAATGCAGAGTGTTGGTGATATGCTCTAGAGGTAATCATAAAGATGGTTGTATCACGTCTATATTTATGAGTTATAGAATAAATGTTATTATATTCCTTGAATAAATTATCGGTTATAAAGATTAACAAGTGTGTGACTTGTTGGTGAAGCTTGTTAACTTATATGATGTCATTCTAAATGTATCCCTGGTCGGATGTCACCGGTCAGAATACTAGTGACTTATCGACCAGCACATGTATTGATTGATGATCATGTCTCACCGGTCACGGATATAGGGATATCGAATAAATAATGTGAACACATGTTAGAGAACATGGTGTTGGATTGACCCCACCTTGAGAGACTATTGAGATTGTTATAATTTTATGTGTTATCAGTTGGTCTCAAGCAATGATGATGTATAATCCTTAGACCTAAGATCATCATGGTTTTCTACATGTGTAATAGTACACTTAGGGGTTGTCAAACGCTACTCCGTAACTAAGTAGTTATAAAGGTAGCTTTCGAGAATGCTATGAAATATGCAGAGGGATGTCACTAGTCGGATATGGGATTTGTCACTCCTAACATAACAGGAGAGATATCTCTGGGACCCCTCAATGTGGTCGGATAAAGAAAGTGCATGGTCATGCCACTAGTGGCCGAAGAGTCGACCACACGAAATTATCCGACACTTGATCGAGAAAGTATTGAACAGTCCATGGATGACAAAATATCTCACCTGGAGTTCAACCAGATATCGTGAGGCAAAGGGAGAATATGCAAGCAGGTCGTTCAGTTCGAATAGATACGGATTGGTCGTATGGAGATACGAGATGGTCATAGATTGGCCAAACATAATCACTAATTGGTCGTAAACTGGTTGTAAGGAGTTACGAATTGGTCATGACTAAATATGAACTAATCGTATAGAGATACAAGCTGGTCGTAAGTGATAAGGACCTAGTTGTAGATCATATTGTATTATGGTTCATCCAATATAATTTATGTGTATTTAGGAATCGTTGTGTTCTGCTAGGAACCGCTAACGACTTGTGGTCAGAAAAGAGTTTCTGAGTCACAATCGATTATGCATGAACCTATAGGGTCACACACTTAACGGGTTGGAACAAACGAGTACGGATAGGATCCGGCATGGGCTCTTTATAAGGGGGTTCATGAGGCTATTGGCACAGACGATGTGAGTTGCTTCACCGAAACCCTAGCCGCCATCTTCTTGAGGGTCCTACCGCGCTAGTTGGTGCTAGCACACCAGCGTACGGTGTTCCATCCGTAGAGACGCTGCTGCGATTGCTGCTGTGATGAACGAGGACGATCCACGATCTTCATAACGTGATTGGTTGCTGGAAGAGAAGATCGGCATCACGAATGCTAGACGATCAACTACGACCACTACATCGACGCACTCGACGTTGAATCAGGCTGCTCCAACTCTCTTCCGTTGCACTGCGCGTCTAGTGGCAACGATCTATGATCCCTTGTTTGCATGGTTTTTTGGTTTATGTGGTAGAATTTTTAAATTACCAGCTAGTGTAGCCTACCCGTATCACTGCACAGAGTTGGTGGACGTGTTCAAAAATCTTTTACCTAGACAATGGCACTCAGAACATAGATGTATTCAGAACTATAGGTTGCATTCCTTTTCCTTTGCCAATATTTTCTCATGTTGAATTTTTACTTGGTAAAGTTTTTAACGAGGCATTCATGTAAACATTAATAAAGCTAATCATTATATTTTCTTTCCCTCTCGCCCCTACAATTCTTGCTCCCTCACCCCTACAATTCTCATTTCTTGCAACAGAAAGCAGAGAGGGAGAAAAAGGTAGTGAGAAAGATGGGATAAGGACAATTTTTGGAGCCGGTTTTAGAGTAGTTAGAGCATGATTTAGAACTTTTAGCAATTAACAAAGTTGTAGATCAAGTGAAGATATTTGAAAAGAGGTAAATTTTGTTGGAACAATTGCTTAATTGCCACTGCAAAGGTGTGCAATTGGCAAAGTGCTACTCTAAAGGATGTAATTGCTTGGACATTATGCAAATAGGAGTGGATAACGAGCCGACTCGGCTCAGTCAAGCTCGTTAAGGAACCGAGCTCGACTCGTTAAGGAACCGAGCTCAACTCGTTAAGCAAATGAGCAAAAATGTCTGCTCAGCTCGGCTTAGTCAAGCTCATTAAGGAACTGAGCTCGGCTCGTTAAACAAGCGAGCAAAAATGACTACTCAGCTCAACTCGTTATGAACTCACAAGTTGGCTCGTTTGGTTCGAGACTATGGGAGGGCGCCGGGCTGGACGAGGAAGGAGAGGACACCGGGCGGAGGCCAAACGCTATGTGGATAGGATAGGGTTATGGCTTGCTGGGCTGAGCTAGTAGGCTTTGGGTAGGCATATTCTAGTTGGGCTACTAGACTTGTTGGGTTGGGTTCTAATCTAAACAAGCTTAACGAGTTGCTTGCGAGGTAGCTCGAACTCACCTCGTTAAGATAACGAGCAGAAATGCCAGCTCGGCTCGGCTCGTTTATGGCCCGAGTTTGAGCAGAGACCTTAATGAGCCGAGCTGGCTCGCGAGTTTTGAGCTTTTTTTCCACCCCTGCATGCAAAGGATGCTAATGGGGTTTCTTTGCCACAATCGTCAGCTGCCATTAAGTGGTGTTAGCCATTTGCTATTAAAAAATTGAAGAAATGTTAAAAATGTTGATGAAGCTTACGACACAGTGGAAAATTGCGAAAAGACCAAAATGCCCTTATGTATAGGAATGACAATCTTGCTCGTTTACCCATAAATACCCTAATAGGGTGGATATGTTCCTATTTTAGTGCCCATGGTACATTCACGAGCACAAAGTCTTGCCTGATGAGTAAACGGGTATAGGCATGTTCCCGCCTCGCTCGTTTGCCCGCGAAATAGGCCGACATTTTGGCCCATTAGAGAATAAGAATGTAGGAATGTCATTATTCTATGGGAAACCCAATGGGCGTTCCAACAACTAGCAACCCCTTCCAAGAAAACAGGGTAACCAATGTCGAAGCCCCAAACCCTTCGCTGCTACTCCCTTAGTTTTCTTCTAGATGTTGTTTTAGAAACTTGTCTTGGTTCTTAAATAGATGTCATTTTAGGTTTTCTAGGTAGTCTTTTCCTAAATAGCTATATTAAAAGTGGGTTGGTATAAGTGTCATTACTCTAACTCAACTCATAAGATGAAGCATTAAGTAGTGTATTGTTCAAGGTAAGGTTGTAATTAACGAGGACAAATATGTCAAAAAATGGAAAATTAAGTAGTGCATTGCTCTTATGTAGAGAGCTAAAACCACATTAAAAAGGAACTGAGGTACTCTAGTACTTGCTACCACACATTCGGCGCTGCCTCCAACACTCGTACACGACACTTCGCCTCCAGCATCCCCATCTCCATCCTCCACTTGAGGTCCTCCACGCCTCCCTCCTCCCCGGCTCCTTGCCCAGCTGTCTTAGCCCTCCACCCGACCGCCACCTCCAGAGATCAACATGCCGCCCCCACAGGAGAGCCCATCCCCAAGATGTGAAGCCGCCATGGCCAGAATCTAGAAGAGTACACCATTTGCACCTCGTACCCTCGCTATTTTGGCTTTCATGCAGGTTAGGTTAGATTTTATTTGGTTCATAGCCGGCTATGTTCAGATGAAACAATATATCAATCATTCAGGTTTTAGATCACTACTGAAAGCATGTAGAGAATCACACACGAATATCTCATTCATTGTACTCGATGAGTACTTATAGTACAAGAGAAGATCATACAACAAAGAGAATCAATCTCTAAGCTAAATCCTAACTGAAGTATCAGGTAGTTAGCTATATAACAAATATACATTACGCTAACATCCCCCGCAGGATCAACCGAGAGCTTTGTGGATGTTGAGATTGGACTCGAAGTCGTTGAATAGCGTCGACGACGGTCCTTTGGTGAAGATGTCGGTGTACTGGGAAGAGGATGGCACATGAAAACTCGGACATCACCAAGAGCCACATGTTCGTGAACTAAGTGAAGATCAATCTCCACATGTTTCTTGCGTTGGTGTTGCACAGGATTAGTGGAGAGATACATGGCTCCGATACCATGAAAGCGTGTAGAGAATCACACACGACAGTCTCATTCATTGTACTCGGTGAGTACTTATAGTACAAGTTACAAGAGATAAGATCATACAACAAAGAGAATATATCTCTAAGCTAAATCCCAATTGAAGTATCAGGTAGTTAGCTATACAACAAATATACGTTACGTTAACAAATACTACACTGTTGTTGGTTCCTATTGTATGTATGAATGTTGTGATGTATTCTTGCTATCTGTTATTCTGTTACTTCTATGATCTATGATTTCTCATGAGGTGTTATATACTTTGCGGGCAAACAAGCATGCCCGCAGTGATGGGCATGGGCGAAGTTGTCACCCCCAAATCAATCCTGAAACCCTATACCTCTACCCCGAAAATCCATCCTAAAATCCTAATTCGTCATCGCAGTGGGGGATTTGCGGGAAGATTGGTGCAGCGATGTTGAGAAGGGATCCAGATTCTCTACTGTTACTATAGAGAACACTCCTCTTTCTCTGTTACGCAATTAGGTGGAACATCCATGGTGACCGTGGCGCTGACGATCGAGGAGTGCTGGCACACATGCCCCGTGCTGGAATATGGGCAATGGTTGTGTTTATGCAGTTGATGAATTTAGGCTACACCTGGGCTATGGCTTACTCCATGAAATCCACACTTCCTTCCTTCTTCAGTAGCATCCCATGGCGATTGTCGCCTGCCACTATGGCTCTTGTGGGGTGTTTGCGTTTCGCTGGTCATGTTGATTAGGTCCTATGTGGAGCTATTCCTGTTGTGTACACCGGATGTCGTGCACGAGGCGCTGGCGAATGTCAGGCACGGCGGTGGCAACATTGTTCTCGCCTCCATGGAGAGTATCGTCCTACCTGTGGTCGAGGACAGCCGGATCGTGATTTGCTGCATTTGCTTCATCATCATGATCATCGTCGGTCTCATGGGTGCGGCTTGTTGGCGAGTACGGTGGCCACCCGTTAAAGCCTACCTACGCAGACTCAAGGGACAACCTGTCAGAAGTAGCAGGGTAGCCTTCTGTTGCACGCATGCCCATCTAACTCAATTCTCTTCTTCTTATTATTATTTCACTGCTCGTAATCTTTTCGTGTTATTGCATTGGTTAGATTGTACTAGTCCATGAGTCAGTGTTGCAACATGAAGTTCCAATGCATACGTATCATTTGAGTCTTGTGATTCCAAGTTTTTGGGTGCTGGGATTTCGCCAGGTTTGGAATTTTGTCTGTCGCTTAGCGCACGCGTGCATCCGCCCCGCCTCGATGTGCGTCTGCGGTGCACCACTCTTGTTCCTACCGTGCTTGTGGCACCACCGCGCGTTGCCCAGCTGGGTCACTGCTACTCTTACCAAAACGCTCCGATTTCCAAAAGCAATAATACACAGTTTTACAAAAGCAATAATACACAATAGGTTCAACTATGGAATAGCTCTGTAGGCAACACCACTGAGTAGAAACGGGGTGGAAGGCAAAGCTTCTAGAGCAACCTCCCATCATTGTTGCTCCTTGCTTTCTTCTTCGACACAATTGATTGAATCTAGTGTTGGTCCCGGCCTCAAGGAGGGCGTCCTTATCGCCTCTACTTCCTCTCATAAGGTTAGTGAGGCCTTTTTTCTCGGCAGAGGTTTAGCCCATGGGGTCTCTCTCGGCCCATCCGATGAGCAAGGTGTCGGAGATGCAGCCATGGTGAAATATCGGATTTGCCCCCAGATTTTAGGGGATCTGAGGGGCAGCGAATGGATTGTTTTCACCATCTCTCTCCCCTCTTGTGTCATTTGTGGCTCGATGAACCTCACGCTAGGGTTAGCCACAGGGATCAGGGAATAGGGGATTTGAGCGTTGGTTTCTCGTTTGGGGGCTCGTGGCCTCGAATTGGAGTGGGGGTGGGGAGCTAGCTCTGATTGCAGCCTCTTAAGGGGATTCACAACCTTATGTTGAGGAGAAGTCGTCTGGTGGAGTTTCGGGTATGGCGGGGCGGGGGGGTCAGGGAGGGCGATTTGCGGGCCGTTTTAATGGATTTGGGCAAGGGGGGCAATTTCATCGTCAAGAGACAGGCAGCCGATTCAATCCCCTGATGTTGCAGTCAGGGATGAACATGCAGTCGCAGCATCAAGGAGGGCACCTTCAGCGTCATTCAGATCAGGGGGATTTGAGACAAAATCAAGCCCAACAAAAGGATCAATCTTCAGGTACGCATGTTGTGCATCCCCAGTTTCATCAGCAGCAGGATTAATTCTCGCATCAGAGTCGCAATGATGGGCTGCATAAGCCAGATCTGCATAAGCAGCAGGCTCCAGGGAGCTATACAGATAATCAAAAATCTTAGATGCACAATAGGCAAGCTCAGAGTTCTTATGGAGTTCAACAACAGTTGCAAAATCAGATGTTTTCGCAACAAGGAGTGCAGGATAACACTCAATTTCAGGATATGCAGCCTTGCTTTATCTCAGGTTCTGGTCAAGCTCAGAATGTAGGCCCGCAGAGGAGGATAGCTAGACCGTCTCAACTTAATCCTTTACAGCAGAAAGGGATAGATAAAGAGCAGATGGCATTAATGAATCCTAAAAGGTTTCAACAATGGTCTCCTTCACAAGGTAATGAGGTGACTAACAATACTATATTTGCAGCCAATGATTCCTTTAAGATGATATGCTACAAGTGTTGTGGAAAAGGTCATGTCCTCAAGGACTGTCCTAACAAAGTTTTGTGCAATGTTTGTGGGAAGGATTCTCATATATCCTCCAAGTGTGCTTGGTTGAGATAGCCCAAACCAGGATCAAAATTTGTGGGATATGCTGCTGCTAGTTTAGGTTGTTTTGTGGTGGAGCATGCAAGGGACTTGGTTCTGGAGGATAGGAATAATTCTATGGCTGTGGTGACTATGGTTTCTGGTAATCTCACTGCCTCTAAGCTGGCACATTATTTTGAATTGACTTTCCCTTGGAAACGGGAATGGACTGCTAGGGTAAATGGACCTGGGAAGTTCTTAACGCGGTTTCCTTCTGTTGCAAGAATAGGAGAGGTCTCACCCTTCTCTTCAGTGACCTTAAGGGGGTCTAGAGCTCAGATTAGTGTGGCCAGATGGACTCCTGAAACTATGGCTGCAGGAAAACTTCATCTTGTTTGGGTGAGAGTGAATGGGGTTCCTAACACAATGAAAAATTTTCATGCCTTGTGTGAGATTGGATCATCCTTGGGAGTTGTTCAGGAGGTAGATATGGATTTACTTGAAAAGTTTGATGAAGTTAGAATCAAAGTAGGGGTTAAGGATCCTTTTAAGATTCCTGCCAAAACTGACGTGACTACTCCTAAGCTGCTCTTATATGATGTTTTGTTCAACATAGAGTCAGTGGTAGAGATAGGTTGTACTAGAGGGGATAATCAGATTAACTTTGGTGTTGGTGCTGGACTTACAGACACAAGGGGGAGGGGCTGAGGAGATTCAAGCTAGAGAAACTAAAAGACAAAAAAGTTTGAGTACTGAAAATGTGTCCAACTTGGGATCAGGGAAAAAGGTTTATTTGGAGACAACAAGCTTGAATGTGCATAATGACAAAGTTCCCGCAACAAATGCTCCATTATTAGCAGAGAAAAATCCTGTTGTACATCAGTTTCAATAGGATATTGCTTCTCTGCAGTGCCAAAACAAAGTTGCTTTGGGTCAAGAGGACAAACAACTGCATATGGGAGGAAGTCAAGATGATCATGTTGTGACTGGAAGTCAAGAAAGAGTCCAGTTATCAAGTAGTGAGGGCATAGATGGGACTGGGACTCAGGAATCAAATCCTGACTACTTTGCTAGACAGGTGGGTGTTGTGGTGGCAGATAGTCAAGAGCTAGAAAGCTTTGGGAAAGCTTTGGGGATGATACTTGTCAACAACATGGAGGTAAAAGTTTGTCTAATCCAAGGAGTTCTAGACTCAAGGATATTGAGGAGGTGAATGTTATTGATAAAGCTAAGGAGAAAGCAAGAGTCAAGGATCTAGAAAAGGGGGAAGGTATTGTTTCTTCCTTTCCTTCTGTGAGTAATTCTTCTAATGAATCTTTATTTCGAATTGCCTCTTCTTTAGGCATTAGTTTGGGTTGTTCTTTGGAGATGGTAGAGAGTAATCTAGATTTGCTACGATTGCAAGAGCAAGCTACAGTCAATTTGTTATTGGAAAGTAGAAAAAGCAAAGGACAAATGCAAGATGAAACTAATACAAATTAGGATGACCCTGATGTTGTAGTGTTTCATGAATCTTCGTCTGATGAGGAGGTGGATGTGACTGAAGGAGATTATTCTAATTTCTCTTTGCTTCAGTTGGCCTCTGTGAGGAGGAAGAAGAAGAAGGGGGTCCCCTGAGTTTTATTCTGTAAAACCTTCCTTAAAAGGGGGGAAAGGGTATATATAAAATAAAGTTTAGAAAATGAAAGGTTTAGTTTGGAATTATAGAGGTTTGGATGATTTTTTTTATTACAAAAAGAGGTTTTTTAGAGAAACAATTTTAGAACTGAAATTAGACTTTGTTGGCATCCAAGAAACTATGAAAAAGGATTTCCACGAAGCTGAGTTGAGTTCTATTTGTGGTGCTCTAGACTTCTTTTGGATCTGGACTCCTTCTAGAGGCAAGTCTGGAGGAATTTTGGTTGGAGTGTCTTTGGATTCTTTTTCTGTTGTTGGCCATCAGTGTGAAGATTATTTTGTGAAAGTGACACTTCAAAATAACAGTGACAAGTTCATGTGAGACTTTATCATTGTGTATGGGACTACTCAATAAGAAGGCAAAGAGGCCTTCTTGATCCAGTTAGCTCAGCTGTTGAATATGATTTCATTACCTATTTTTGTAGTAGGAGATTTTGATATTATTAGGAAAGCTTGTGAAAAAAAAATAAACCAGCGGGGTGTAGTAGGTGGAGTTTTTTTTGTTCAAATCTATTGTAGAAAATGTAGGTTTGAGAGAGGTGCAGCTTAATGGTAGAAGATTTACTTGGAGTAATAATCATGAGGACCCTACTTATGAATTGCTAGATAGAGTCTTGGTGAGTAATACTTGGGAGCAAAAGTACCCTTTAGTGAGCACCAGGACTTTATCTAGAGTGCTCTCAGGTCATGTTCCTCTGGTTGTGGATACAGGGGGAAAGGTTTCCAAGAGTTCACTTTTCAGATTTGAACTGGGTTGGGTTTTGGGAGATGATTTGTATCTGTTAGTTTAGAAAATCTAGGAGTAGCCCACTGATGGGTTTTCTCCTATGGATGCTTGGCAAAATAAACTGAGAAAGTTGAGAAAGATGTTGAAAGGGTGGAATAATAATGTGGAAGGTTTTTATAGAAAGCATAAAAAGGGTTTGTTGAATCAGATAGATATGTTGGATAAAGAAGGTGAAATCAATGGGCTGGATATTGCCAAAAGAGAGTATAAGTCTTTGCTAGAAAATTAGTTAAGCAGAATATTGAAGGAGGAAGAACTCAAATAGTTTCAAAGATCTAAGGAAAAAGTGTGTTAAGAGGATGATAGCAATACTGGATTTTATCATGCAAAAGCCAATAGGAGGAGTAGAAAAAAATTCATCCATGCCTTGCATCAGGATGAAGGGGTGATTGAAGGTGATGAAAAGTTAATGAAGTACATTACTACTTTTTATAAAAGTCTTTTTGGTCAATCTGATTCTATTATGTGTAACATTGATATGGAAGGCATTCCACAATTGTATGAACAGGACAGAAAACTCCTGATTCAGGATTTTACTTTGGTAGAGTTAAAATCTGCTATTTTTTCAATGGATTTAAATAAAGCTCCTGGTCCAAATGAGTTTCTAGCTGAATTTTATCAGAAATTTTGGCCCCTGATTCAGGCTAATCTGAAAGATATTTTAGATGGTTTTGCTTATGGGAAAGTGAATATTGCAAGACTTAATTTTGGAGTCATTTCTTTGTTGCCAAAAGGAAATGATGTAGATAGAATTCAGAAATTTAGACCTATTTGTTTGTTGAATGTTAGCTATAAGATTTTAACTAAGGTTCTAACTAATAGATTGGCTAAGGTTATTGATAAGACCATCCTTGTGTCTCAATATGCTTTTCTTAAGGGGAGGTATATCATGGATGGAGTGTTAATACTGCATGAAACTCTGCATGAATTACATAGGAGAAAGTTGTCTCGCATTTTGTTCAAGGTAGATTTTGAAAAGGCCTATGACAAAGTTAAGTGGAACTTTCTTTTTAAAACCCTTGAGTTGAAAGGTTTTCCATCCAAGTGGACTGATTGGATAATACATGTGGTTAGTGGGGGTCAGGTGTGTGTTAAAGTGAATGATGATGTTGGGCCTTATTTTAGAACTTTTAAAGGTCTTAGGCAGGGTGATCTTTTGTCACCACTACTGTTTGATCTTGTAGCTGATATTCTGGCTCATCTCATTAGGAAAGCTCAGGATTTGGGTTTGATTAAAAGCCTAAATTCTCAGTTGTCAAATGAAGGGACTGCCATTTTGTAGTATGCTGATGATACCATATTCTTGATTCAGGATGATGAAGAGAGTGCCAAAAATTTGAAATTTATCTTTTGTTTGTTTGAGCATTTATCAGGCTTGAAAATAAACTTCCACAAAAGTGAGGTTTATTGTATTGGATCAGCAACTGTTAAACAGGAAATTTATGAGGAAATTCTTACCTGTAAGGGGGGAATTTACCTCTTAAATATCTGGGAATCCCTGTGGATAGGAAAAGGGTGAGAAATCTGGATTAAAAACCTGTTGAGGACAAGTTTGAGAATAAATTGAGGTGTTGGCAAGGTAAATTGCTAACTTTAGGAGGCAGATTGGTGCTTGTCAATGCTTCTTTAAGTAGTTTGCCTCTTTATATGATGTACTTCTATAAATTACATGTGGGTGTTGGGAGAAAAATGGACAGGTTTAGGTCCAGATTCCTTTGGAATTCTGGTGTTGGCACTAAAAAATATCATTTGGTTAGTTGGCCAGTGGTATGTTTACCCAAGTCTTAAGGGGGTTTAGGAGTTCTTGATTTGAAATCCATGAATTTCGTTCTTTTAGACAAGTGGTTGTGGAGGTAAGAAAATAGGGAGGGCCTGTGGCAGGATATCATTAGGAAAAAGTACTTGAACAAGAATACCTTGACAATCTAGTGCTAACGTTGGAGATTCTTGCTTTTGGAAAGGATTAATGAAGATGAAGGATGTCTTCCTCTCTTGTTGCAAAAGGAAATTGGGTGATGGTGCTAGAACTAGGTTCTGGGAAGACTTATGGTTAGGGGATGTTCCTTTTGTTGTGAAGTATGCTAGATGGTTTAACCTTGTGTATAATAAGCATGTCACAGTGGTAAATGTTTTTGCTAAAGGTTTGAATTCTATCAAGTTTCGAAGAACCTTATTGGGAAAAAGCTTAGTCTTATGGCAGAAACTAGTGAGTGAATGTGGTGGTGTTAAGCTGAGGTCTGAGAATGATAGGTTGGTGTGGCTTTTGACGAAATTTGGTTTGTTCTATATTAAGTCTTTTTATCTTGCTTTAAGAAATTAGCATTTTCTTTTTTCCTTACCATTTTATTTGGGGTTTAAAAATGCATTTGAAGATTAAGGTATTCTTGTGGTTAGTGCTTAAAGAGAGAATTCTGACTAAGGATAATTTGTGTCATAGAGGTTGGTCAGGGGATAAAACCTGTGTATTCTGTGGAATGAATGAGAGTATCAATCATCTTTTTTTTTGGTTTGTCCTTTAGCGAGGTTCATTTGGAATGTTGTGGGTTGTGCGTTTGGTTTGACTTGCCCTCCTGTGGACATCCATCAGTTAATGACTAACTGGATTGGAAGGTTTGCTAGGAGGGCAAGAAAATTGATTTTGGTTGGCATAGCTGCTGTTATATGGAGCATCTGGAGAATGCGCAATGTAGCTTGTTTCAAGCATAAGTGGTCCTCAGAACCAGTACAAGTAATTTTTGATATTTGTCGATGTATTGAGCTTTGGGCCAAAATACAGAAGGAGGTCGATCAAGACTTGTTGGTCAAAGGCGCTAAGGTGCTGAGTCAAGTGGGAACGAAAGTTTTTGGGGCGAGAAGGAGATGGACACCACGAATCAAGAAGCTGACGAATGGACCTGATCACGGTGGCAGCTAACATGGGTGTTGTTGTTCCTTCACTGGGATTTTGTCTTCAGTTGGATAGATAAAAGTCCTTTGTATTTCTATTCGGTTGGTGTCCTGGTAACTTTGTTTGTAACCACTGCTAGGTGGTTTTCCGTTTGTACTGGAATGCTTGGTAAACTTTTGTAATTTGGTTTCTTCTAATAGAAACGAGGGAGATCTATTTTTTTTAAAAAAAAACAAAAAACAAAAGCAACGCTCTTGGTCAAGTTACTTAAAGCACGTACCTAGAGAGCAAATTGGGCCACCGTTCTGGCTTCGTAACGGGTCAGCTATAACTTGTGTACGCTTAATTTGTGTTGTCAGGGATCGGCCACAGTCACGAATGCTTCGTGTCCTACGCCTGTGGATGCTTCGCGCGCGTACGTGACGAGTTGAAGAACTGTTGGTCAGTCGCATGCACTCGCGACGTCTAATGCACCGCAGCACCCATACCTACTAACCCAAAGGCCTAGTCGGTGCAACTAGAAGGAGGGGGGGCTTCTTGTAGTGGAATGTTTCCGCCGCTCGCCGTCCGCATCCCCAGCTCCGACGAGTTCCGCCCCTCCAGATTCGACGAGTTTTAGCTGCGATGGTGACGGATCCAACCACAACCTTCCTCAGGCGGCGGCGGCCTCAAAGTAGCGGCCCAGCGTCGGAGGAATGAAGGGCCCTGGTGGGCTGTAGCACCATGTGTTGGGGGGGAGAGAGAGAGTAGTGGTAGCAGGGAGGAGGTGGGAGAGAGAAAGGAGATGAGACTGTCATGTACTAGAGAAATATAGCTTCATAGGGGGGCAGTTTTGTAATCTCTAATGCTTACAGGTGGGACCCAAGAGAGAGATGAGGAGGAGGGCAGTGTATAAGTCACTAGCTGTTCAGGAGAAGGGGCATCGAGATTCAGAACCAACTACCGGCTCTCATCTACCTTCCTGTTTCCCTTTCTTCTACAGTGGTGGTTCCCTCCCCCTTGCTACTTGCTTCATTGCTCCACTCCTGGCTGTTCTTCTTCTACCCTAAACCTTCTAATTCCTCTATCAGTTCTCTCTATCTGTTGTGCAACTTTGTAGCTGGTACTTGTGGATTGTATCAAGTTCTCCTAATTTGTTGAGCAATTTGCATCTGGTACTTGAGGAACATAACAATTGGTATCAGAGCCGTCGATTCGTGGGAGTTCTTGTGCTGAGATGGTGTGGGAAGGGATTGGTGGTGGTAGCTGGGACCGGTGGAGGGATTTGAGCAGTGGTGATGTCGGTGTAGGAGTCACCCGCCAATTGCTCGGCGAAATGCCAAGCCACCAGAAGGCAGCCACGGGCGACGTTCTTCGCATCACCGTGAGCCATGTGCTCTATCCGGTGACGAAGGAGGTGCTACACCAAGTCCTTGAGGCGTATGGTGTGGAGAAGATGTCGGTGTTTGAGAGATGCAATCAGGTGGAGGCCATGGTACAACTTCGATCACGGCAAGAAGCGAAGCGAGCCCGAGATGCCTTACATGGTCGGTGCATCTACGAAGGCTGTTGCTTCCTCGACATCCTGCTGGTGCAGCCGGCACCAGACTCTGCTTCCACTACGATGGCTCGACGCGGCGCGGAAGCCTCCGCGCTTGCCTCCGAGGTCGTCGTGGCGGATCCACATTCTTCACCACCTGACACGCACCCCGCTGGTGCCGACGAGCTCATGTCCGAGCCAGTCTCTTCGTCTTCACCGGCTGGGGCCGGAAGCCATGTCCGATGAGCAGAGAGGACAGATGCTTGAGGATGGTGACTGAGTTGAATGAGAAGCTGCGCAACAAGCTCGGGCAGTCTACGCCTTCCCCAACCTTGTGCGATGCCCAGACGACGTCCACTGTCGCCATCGGGGACCACGCTGTGGCCTCTACTGCTACCCCTTCTGCAGACGTCACTCCTACTGTCAAGATGCCAGCCAGGTGTTTGACGGTATGTCACTATGATGACATCCTCCTCACTGGCACCACTGTCAACGCCCCTTCAGTCATGGTCGTGCAACTGGACACCGTTCCAGACGGTGCCCACTCGAGCGACCTTACCTCCACACCTAGCAGTGTCGCGGCAAAATATGTCGACGGTGGCAAAGAGCTCAATCATGGGTGTCTCCTCTATCTCCATGGCACGCCCAAGCTGTTCGATGGAATGCTTATTAGGAGTACAATGATATTGTGGCCACCTCTGGTAAAATGTGTTGGATGGAGTCCGTGGCCTTCTTTTTCCCAAGCCCAAATCATAAGTTGTGGAGCTGAAACATGGCCAATGTCGTCGCCGTCTTTTGGGTATGGTCGAGAGTGTAGCAGCTCAAGCAACCATGGCCACCACCAATTCAATTCCTCTCAGGAGTGTCCGCTGAGGTGGTGTTCTTAATGGTGAAAAGGTATGCATGTCAAGATACCAAAATGCTCAATGAGAAGATTGAGTCACTAGGAGAAAAATTCAAGGAGCAAGTTTGTAACACAAACCTGGTGAAGCAAGTTATTGAGGCTACTAGTAAGGCTGCAGGAGATGGTACCACTTGTGCAACTGTACTTACACAGACAATTCTTACGGAAGGCTGCAAGGCTGTGGCAGCAGGAGTCAATGTTATGGACTTGCGTAATGGTATAAACAAGGCCATAAATGCTATCACTGCTTACCTCAAAAGTAAAGCATGGATGATTAATTCCCCAGGAGAGATAAACCAGGTAGCAACCATTTCTGCAAATGGTGAAAAGGAAACTGGAGATTTGATATCAAAAGCCATGGAAAAAGTTGAAAAGGACGGATTCATTACTATTGTCGATGGCAAAACATTGGATAATGAGCTTGAAACAGTTCAGGGAATGAAGTTGTCTAGAGGCTACATATCTCTTTACTTGGTGACTGATCAGAAGACTCAAAAGTGTGAGATGGAAAATCCTCTCATTCTTATTCATGACAAGAAAATATCAAACATGAATTCACTTCTTCCAGTATTGGAAATTTCCATCAAGAATCGTATACCTCTTGTCATTGTTGCTGAGGATGTAGAGGGAGAAGCTCTATCAATGCTTGTACTGAACAAGCATTGCGCCAGACTCAAGGGCAATGACAGAGCAATAGTTGGCATTGAGGATCAGCAATTTCTATGGGATCCTGGTGGCTTCGAGCTCATAAACAAAGTTTTGTTTGCTGACAAGGTCTTGAAGGTTACTCAATCAGGAAAGATGAAAAGGCGCATCCTGGTAATAACGGATTTTGCTCTCTACCTTGTTGATCCTGATGCTGATGTATTGAAGAGGAGGATAGCACTTGCAAATGTCGATAGGCTATGTATAAGCAATCTCAGTGATAATTTCTTTGCAATCATTGTGCCGATGGAGTATGATTGTTTAATGGCCAGCACTAAAAAGAAGGAAATAGTTGATGTTATAGTTAAGGCTATTAAGAGCACATCTGAGTATGAACCTGAGGTGGCTTCCTCTAACAGGTTTGAGTACCATGCTGCTGCTGAACCTGAGGAGAGTGAACTCTCTGAGTCAGTTCTGAAATATCAATCAAATGCTGATCTGAAGAACGCAATACTGCATATGATGCTTCATGCAATCTGTGTTCAAGGTGATTTCAGTCTGGGGGAGTCTTGTGGAGATACACTTGTGAGGGCCACGAAGCTTGGTCCAAAATATGGTGCCTGCTGTATTGAGGATGTCGACAACGATGCAACCTGTGGCAACATGCTTCTCCTCTCGAACCTGTGCTCCCAGATGTTTCAGTTCTGATCTCTGGACCTCCCATTAAAGATCCAGGTGCTTTGTTGAGAAATGCTTTGCCAATAGATATTAAAGCTATCCATGAAGTTCAAAAACCACTAGAGGATATCACCTACAGTCTCAATGTTGCTGAGAGGCTTCTGACTTACACATCTGAAATGCTAAGTCACAAAAAACTATACGAGAAGAGATTCAGCTGAGTTACAGGACAATGTTACTATCAGAAAACCAAATGCAGGAGGCAACCTTCTCTCTCTAGTGGGTCGAAAGAATGCAAAATCACTGGGAAGTAGATTTCTGCAGTTCTATGATTTTGGTGGTTCAAGACCCTTGAGGGCAAGGGTCTCAAAAGGAGAGAGTAATGTCATGTACTAGAGAAATATAGCTTCATAGGGGGGCAGTTTTGTAATCTCTAATGCTTACAGGTGGGACCCAAGAGAGAGATGAGGAGGAGGGCAGTGTATAAGCCACTAGCTGTTCAGGAGAAGGGGCATCGAGATTCAGAACCAACTACCGGCTCTCATCTACCTTCCTGTTCCCCTTTCTTCTACCTGGTCGGCTGGTTCCCTCCCCCTTGCTACTTGCTTCATTGCTCCACTCCTGGCTGTTCTTCTTCTACCCTAAACCTTCTAATTCCTCTATCGTTGTGCAGGAGCGAGTCAACGACTCAACTAGTGAGGCGTCCGATCGTTGCTCTCTTATCGGACGTCTACAACGTAGCAATATCCAAACTTTTTTGGGGTAAAAAACGCATTCCGAAAGAAACATCTGCAAAATAGACACACGGGTGGTGTGGGTTTAGGCCGTTGAGCCTATGACGCTCTGGCCCGAATTGTAGTGGATCAAACTCGGAAATCTCAGGCCCAGGCTAAGGCCATGTAACTCATGCAGCAGTTCCTAAACTCCTGGCCAAGACCCCGTTTGGAAGGTGTTAGAATCGAATTGTTTCTATGAAATTACAGCAAGATTCTAGTGAAACTCCTACTGTCTAAGCTTGTGAATTTGAGTCCAAGTCTAGCTCGAATACGGGCCACGGAGTTGGATGCTGACAAGCATAGCCGCATAGGGCATAAGAAGCGGACCAAAAACACACGAGGCCTGCAAATTTTTCTTCACTCTTTTTTGCTTCCTCATGCATTTTTGTTAGGATAGATTCAGTATCCTTCCACACACAAACTTAGGTACATTTCTCACTCACCAACACCTGATCGCAAACCCGGCAAGCACTCTGACAAGAGGGGAAAAAAAGAACACCCCAAAATGTACAAGTATACTCATAACAACAGCCCAATCAATCCCCTACGTTGAGGAGCACGTCCCACACCGTCTCGTCGACCAGCTCGTCCAGTATCTCCGCCTCCATCTCCTCGCCCAGCGCGTCGACGTCCTCATGGAACACGCCGTTCCACGACGACATGCTCAGGTCCCGGCCGATCAGCCCGTCCACGGAGTTGGACGCGTCTCTCGGTGGTTCCAGCCACATTTGCACGGATTTCCACAGCCCGTCCATTAGCCTCTTGCCACTGGGGGCTCTTCGTGGCGCTGCGTACCACTTGCCGAACGTGCACAGCGTCGTCGAGTCATGGACGACTCGAGGCATGGCCTCGTTTATCAGGTCGAAGAGGAGCCGGTGGTCGACGGTGGCTGCCGCGTCGCAGTCGGAGGCCGGAGCTGAGGACGACGAGTCAACTTCCTCGAACACCCACTTGGGGATCGGCTTCACTTCGCAGTCTGAGAAGAAGCTGTCAGAGTTTCGGCTCTGGCCGTACAGGCCGGCAATGACAATAACAGCTCTGATGAAAGATTTCATGGGGTGATCCATCTCGGCCGTGCCGTCGTCGTCGTCCTGAACTTGGCTTGCCTCAGCGAGTTCTTCAGTTTGCGCTTGCTCCAACGACAGATTGCCTGGTTCTGCATCAAGCTCTGGTCAGAAACATAACAGCTGAACATTGCATTGCGTGTGCTATCCAAGCAAATTCAGAAACGAGCAGCAGATGCTACTTACCAGAAGCACCTGAGCTCATGTCCTTAGCCGTCGCCGCCACCTTCAAGGGAGACCGGTGCTCACTAAAGGAAGCCTCTAATGGTGAGACAGGGCTCGGGTAACCTCCCCTGCTCATCTCATCAGGAGGGCTGCTGCACCACGACGCCGGGCTCGGCGGCACCTCGGTGGAATTCTCCTGCCATCAAGCAAGCAGCAGTCCCATGTTAGATTGATTGCACTGACTCTGAAACAAGAATCATAAAACAACATGTGTTCACAGCGTTGCCTCACCTGCAGGACGCCTGGGTGTATGAGAACTGAAGGGGC
Organism: Ampelocalamus luodianensis; assembly: GCA_036346255.1. NCBI lineage: Eukaryota > Viridiplantae > Streptophyta > Magnoliopsida > Poales > Poaceae > Ampelocalamus > Ampelocalamus luodianensis. The sequence goes on from CM070622.1 coordinate 2,743,478, forward strand.
AGTGACCAGCGTGCCGATCGGAGGGAGGTCGTCCGGGAACGACTCGTCGGCCGAGTGAAGCTTCTTGCCGAACAGCTTTCCTCTCAGCCCCAGGTTCTGCCTCAGGTTGGACACTCTGCCTTTGATGTTGAACGCGTCCTTCCTTCCTTTCCTCTCTTCCGAGGACGGCCTGTTCCCGTAGCCTTCGTGCTTGCGCTGCAGCCGTGCTCCGGTGAGCACCCGTGGCTCCTCCGAGAGAAGCTTCACGAAGGTAGTCCCCGACACCGGCGCCGAGAACGACCTGATGAGGTTTCTCGGAGACACCGGGTCGGAGTCGACTACTGGAGCTGAGGTCTTGTATCCATGTCTGAAGGACCTGACGTCGAACTCGATTGCGAACTTCTTTTCCTCCTTGCTCCTTATCTTACCCTTTCTTGCCATGTCTTGTCTCGGCTTCGGTCTCGGTTCTTCGTCGAACGACGTTGAGGCGGCCCTTGTCCGGTGAGAGAACGGGGGCTCAGTTTCCGGCTCCCTTCTAAGCACATTCTTCAGTCTGTCAGACAGTTGCTTCCTGGCGTCTCTGCAGATGTAGTCCATTTGGCTCTGCCCGTTGAGCGGGACGTTGCTGCGGTACGACCGTGTCGATTCCGACCGTACCAGCGCTGGGTGCATGTCCTTCGTGACAGTCTCCCTGATCTGGATGGCAATGTTCCGTGCAATCTGCTTCGGGTCAGCCGGGATATCGCCCCCCGCCCACCGGTCTGCCTTGTCGTCGGAGGCCATTCTCCCTTCGAGCTCAATCTTTAGCCTCTTCTTCACCTCCTCAAGGAAGGCCTCCATGTTGTTCTCCTTCTTCACCAGCTCTGGCGAACCCAACGACGACTCCTCGATGTCGTCGGTGCTCATCTCCGGACAGGGCTTCAGGATCACTATCCTCGTTGGCGACAACGATCTCTCCTCCTCGTGGTAGAACCTCGAGAATGGCAACCTTGTGGAACTGGAGTCTGCACTTGTCAGAGAGAATGTACGGCTTCCGGAGATCGATGTGGCACTCTCTTTGCTTCTTCTCCAATGCACGTCGTCATTGGAGTGCATAAGTTTGTTGGCATCTTTCCCTCTGTGCTGGTACCTATACGGGACGATGTCCGTGCACTTGTCGTCGAGATGGCTCTCCAATTCCAGAGTTCTTGAATGCTCCCACAGCCTGCTCGCCTGCCACGCCTCGAACTCCTTCTTGAACTTCTGCAACTCTTCCTCCTGCGGGTGCTCTCGCGGCTGCGGTTTACTCCATTCAGTACTACTTTTCTTGCTCAGCTGGCCAAAAAGCTCCCTCTCGTCGTCGTAGGCACTGATTTCTTGTTTCGGCGCATGTTTCATGGAGTCCTTATGTTGCACAAAGGCGACATCATTGGTTGAGATCATTTCAGCAGGATCTCTTCTTGGTATTGGCCTTCTGATGATCTCCTGTCTTCTTTCATCTGAATGGCCGTTGAGTTCAGTGGTTGTGTTCAGTGGGGGTGAGTCCATGCCCATCAGTCTGGCGATGACACTGGGTCTCTTCTGGCCTTCATTTGTTCTAAAGGATATGTCCTCGTGGATCAGCTTCTTGATTGGGGCTGAGCTGTGGTTGATACCTGCTTTTGGGTATTGCCTCATATTGCAAGAATACTGCACAAAATTACAGGAAACTTAATCAGATCATTGCAGAAGTTCTAGCTAGAGTTAACTCTTGCACAATGAGTATGGTACGATTTGTCCATAACAACAACTCAACATCAACATTGCTTCCTCTAAAAAAATACATTGATTTAGACAACACTTTTGCAGTGCAAGGAAAATACTTGCTATGCGTAATGAGAATTTCACCCATAGAAAGATGCCAAAGATCCAAAAACCAGCTTGTAAAGCAAATAGGCAATGTACCCAACAGTAGATGGGGGTCTACTGTCTGGCACCATTATTAATGCCTGTTTTGTGCTGTCTTCTCAGGCAACAACAATCAAGTACAAGTACACCCAACAAAGTTACGAAAACATACAAAGAGAAAAAGTAGGTATCTCATCTGTCAAGAAAGATCTAACTACTTGGGTTCTTTCACGCAGAAAATGAACTGTTTATCAAGGAAAAGACAGGTTCTTTTCTGGAAACAAAAGAACTTAACAGTTGCCTATGGGGGGACAAAACATGCAAGGAATTACTCTGACAGAACAGTAATAAATACACAAGACTCACCGGGACATCCTCTTGGAAGACGCCGTAGCTGTGGGGAGCCTCCAAGGCGAATTCCATGCTGTTCCTTGGAGCTTCAAATCCTGCAAGTCCAAACACGATACACTGATGAATTAATTTGCTCCAAATATCAATCACCCAAAAAGCTGGGAAATATCAGAAAAGTCTTTATCAACTCCTTTTCATTTTAAGTGTACTATTGACCAGCATCCATCAAAGACGTTAATTTGCGCTTTCCCTGACGACTTGATGATTCAGAATTTCAGATCAAAATCATGTGTAAGATGGACAGAAAGAAATGAATCACCGTGTATCACCGCACCATCGCGCTGCCTCTTGTGCGTCCACTTCCTTGAGGTGCTGGCATGAGAGAAGTCCAGGTACTGCAGCATGATGGCACCTGCCACAGAGATCCAGCGGTATGCTTCGATGGCGAGATTAGGATCTCTGATGGCCGAATGAGATAGACCGTACTATCCTGTAAAATTGTGCAATATATCATGTCAGCAGCTGCAGAAAGGAGTCATGACAGAGTGGCAACCACGATCTCTCATTAGCATTATGATTTCTTTCCAGCAAATGAAATCAAACTAATACGCATCAGCGTGCAAAGAAGTCCATGAAAGAAGACCCCAATCAAGAACCCAAATTCCAATGCCATTTTGGCAAGAGATGCATATTTCTAATCACCATGAACTCAAAATCATCGAAGGAAGCAGAGGAGGATGCATCCGAGCAGAGTTTTCTTGAATTCATTTGGAAGGAATCACCCAAACACTTCAGCACAGCACATGAACAGAAGCAAATGATGATCCAGAAATGTCAACATGTGGTAAGTTGATGAACCCCACCACGTGCAAGCAGGTCACAAGAAACCGCATTCCTCCAAAAGCAAGAAAAGAACCAAACGAAGAACTAAACGGATGGAAACAGAATAAACTTGCATCCAAACAACAACACACGAAGCAAGAAGAGTAGGCTACATTCAAGGATCTTCTTCGGTCCGCTCTCTGCAATTAGCATGCAGCTCCCGGCAACCGGCCGCCGCCGATCAGCGAAGGAAGAAGCAGGCCTTGCTCTTGCTTCTCCCGCTGAGGAAATGGGGTCTCTCGCAGGGGGGCAAGAAGAGAAGAAATGCTGCGAACTTCTTCTTGACGAGCTTATGCTGGTAGTATAATAATTACAGCCCATGAACAGGAAGGAAAGCAACAGCCGGGGAAGCGAAAGCTTCTCCCTTTCCTTTTCTTTCCCCGCACCCACCCTCCTTTTGGTTTTCCCTTTGCCTTTATTATCCTCCTAGCCGCCCGCCCCGCCCCCCCCCGCCTCTTCTACTACTTCTATTGCCTCCCTGATGATCTCCACCCTTTCAGCATTTACCTCTTGGGCATTTTTAACGGATGCCGGGAGAGATGCTTTGATATGTTCCTTGCTTGGCATTCTTGCATGCATGCCCTACATTTCTCACAAGTTTCGACAATGCAACCAGCATAAGCATATCATTGTTACCTTTCCATAGGGATGCTGCTATCTGAAGGTTAAAATGAGATGGTGGATTCTTCAACTGTGAGGATGGTGAAAAAAAATCATCAGCTGCTTAAAGGCAATAGTTTCTCCCATCATCAGGGAAAAAAAGTTCTAATGGAAAAGGGTTTTGTGGTGTTGCAGATCAAAATGGCAACTTTCCACGAGGTATTGTGTGGAAGATTCTCTCACACGAACCAGCAGGTAAAAGGACTTAAAGGAGGCGGCCACGGCCAGTAATAAGGGGGGAAGAAGAGCTTTTGGTGAGCTAGTATTTTAACTTGGAGGACAGCTCAGGGATGCGAGGACTCTAGTTGGTGCACCACACGCTTTGATCTTTTCCGTTTTCTTACTCGCACGAAGCGGTTCCATTCGGCGCCATTTTGTTAACTGTCTACTGTCCCGGGCGTTCCTCCTGTTTTGCAGTCAGAGAGACTCAGTAAGATCTCTCTCTCTTCCTCCTGTGTTGGTCAGCATCATGTGGGAATCGGACGAGATGTTCCCTCTTTAAATATTTGACAGGAGAATCACTTCAGGCACCCCAAGCGTACCACAATTTACCAAAACCAATTTTTTTTTGTTTGAAATGCCATTTTTTTCTTTTTCTTTTTGGTGACATTTAATCTGCTTACAAATCTGTGTACCACATCCGCTATTAATAGTACTATGTTGTGCTTAATTCTATGTAGCTTATCAATGCCTCTAGAGCCTTCTCCAAAACCTAAACGATAACCCTTTTTATAAGAAATACACCTTAAAAGTAATACTGTATATAATATCTTTATATAAAAAATCTACACCCACGTTGTTCTCAACAAAGCAACTCTAAATCACAAGCAACGCGTACGACCATATCCATACGGTTTTGTTATTGACCCGATATACACATATTTTTTTTGCAAGAGAAGCAACCAACCCAAAAGGGCAGCCTCACCACGGCTGTTTGCTGGAGGAGCATCGGCACGTCAATTGCGCTCGGGGTACACTCCGCGAGGATTGCCGGATCGGTGTCGTGCGCCAACGGGAGAGAGCGACCCCATGCGCGAGAGCGACAGGTGATGTAAAGGATTTCGCGTGATCGGAATGTTGGTGACGTCCTCGAGGGAGCTGCGTGCACATGCACACCTTGACCTAGTAACTACTCCTTGTTTTAAGCGTTGTACAGGTGAGGCTGGCTGATCCGGATTCTCTGCTCTACCGCAGAGAATCAATGTTTTAACAATGATTTCAGTGTGTATAAGGAGCAGGGAAAACACTGCCAGTAAAAAATATTATCAGAGGGCAACACCGGTTTTCACTGGTTACCGGAAATTTCGGCCAAAATTTTTTAATTAAAATTTGAAATTTTCATATGTAAAGACGAAATTTATCTAAATTTTGAATTTAAATTTGAATTTGGATAATAAATAAATAAATCCAGATTGTTTTTGCCTAGTATAAAAAATTATTAGACCCCACCGATAACACCGGTTACCGGTGAAATTTCGGCGATAGAATTTTCACTGATAAAGAGTGCTCGACGGTAGTACTATAGAACATTGAAATGTCTGTAGTAGCAGAATACACTATAACACTTGATCTAGGCCATTCATTTTGGATCTGACGGTGGAGAGGACCTAATGCATACCACTGTACTCCTCTGCATTAGCATGGGCTAATGCAGAGGATCCGCTTCCCTGGCTGGGAGGTTAGCTGCCACTAGCCACCAGCCGTGACATTACAAAAGAGCATGTAGATCTGATGGTCCATTATAGTGTGCATGCAGCAGCACTGGCCACTGTATTATTGCCTCTTAATTCTATCTCGACATATCTCACCAAACTGCCAACTGAAACAGCTATTGGACAGACCCATGTTTTCCTTATCGACTCCAGTGTTTCATCCATGATGTCAAAATGGCATGCAGAATAGGACATTATGAAACACATGCAGTGACGCATGAATTATATCTATAGATACAGAGAGATGTCAGATTTAGAGATGGAACTTGCTTGTTTACGGTGAACAGAAGGGGAGGCACAGCTTATTGAAGGAATGGTTTTCTCTATGTTGGATTTTTCAATGACACCAACCAAATAGCATTCCTGTAGCACACAAAAGAGCACAGGGTTCTTTCGGTAGGGAGATCAAACCTCTCTTCTGTTCGTAAGTTCGGTTGGGGTTTATGAAATGGCGTGCGTGCATGCACAACCATCATTCCTCATTACTAAACTAAACACGCAAAGGAGAAGAAAAATCATATCAGGGAGTTAAACAAGTTAACCGGTGACCCTCCTAGACGATGAGATCACATGGTGGGGCTCCCATCGAATCAATATCATTCAGTTCCTCCCCACAATGCCTAAAGCAAAGGGCAATAAGGTAATCGCTTGGCAGTCGACTCATAAAACCCAAGATAACTATTGTTCAACAATATTTTCTCAAAAGCAAAACAGTATGAACATTTCAGACCAAACACAGTTGTGCACAACAGCACAAGAATAGGCAACTATTTATGAGTTTGTGAATTGAAAATTGTTTGTCTATCTCAAATGACTGCTCAGACTCAATTCAAGGCTACTAGATGTGAACTTCTTAATTATTAAATAGGCTAATGGGCTCAACAAACCTGCATGCATTTGTCCTTAAAATTCTTCACTTCTTCCAGATCCATCTTACATGTACTGCACAGTATTCAGTCTGCAACTCTGCATATGCATATTTTGCATGCTGAAGCACATATCTTACAGATAAAACGGACCGCCGTATCTCTTGGGAGGTTGTCTTGCACTTTCTGCCTTCAAAAACATCGTCAACAAGTGTAAAGGACCTTTCAATTGTTAAAACTCAAAACCTCTACCCAGATGGTCCTTGGCTCACTTGCCATTTGCTAATATAAGTATATAACCAAAACTCATAGCATTGGCACTTAATAGCATCTTTCTGCGTGGGCTTAAAGGGGAACTGGGGCTCAGTGGGTTGTAAAGGGGTGCCATGATCAGTACACTGCACTTCAATTCTGTGCCCATCTCAATGAAAAGCTTGTGCATCTTTAGGTGAAAAATCCCTGCGATCATTCAGATCAAGAGCCCCCACAGGAACATGTGTCATGTGAAGTTGCTGCCTGTTTCTGGGATAAGCTCTACTGCATTAGAGCATGCACAACGCGTAGCCCCATCTAGGTGCCCCGCAGGGCCGGTAGGCTCGAATGCCACCGTGGGGGCAAGGGGATGCCTCACAAGGTGTTAGAGCAGCCTACAGAGGAGGCGGTGGCTTCAAGGGAGGGAGAGCGTGGTCCTGAGAGTTGGCGTGGTCCAGGGAGGGAAAGGGGGGAGAGAACGTGCACCTGGGAGGCTGGGACCTGCTCGAGCGGCTGCATGCGAGGATGGCGGTGCCGAGGCCGCGCCGACGCCATCACAAGGGCCAGGCAAGGGTGGCGACGCCGGGGTGGGCAACGACATCGGGGTGGACGACGAAGAATGTGCGACAACTGGATCTGGTGTGGAGTGCAAGAGCGGAGGGCCGGATCCGGTTGGATTTGAGCCGGATCCAGCGAACAGCGACGAGGACGGGTGGGGGTGGGAACGGACAAGGGTGAGGGCGAGTGCGGACGACGGCGGCGAACGAGGCGCGAGTGCAGGTAGAGCTGGCGGGCGCAAGTGGAGCTGGGCTGTGACCACGCCGTGCGACAGATCGACGGGAGGAGGCGGTTTCATCCTCGGTAGGTGATCAGGCCTCCTCCTCATCTTCGGTAGGTGACCACGGCGACTGGGCCTCTTCCCGCTCCGTCACCTACCGCGGTCGCCTGCGGAGGTGGCGAGCTTCACCGAGCACCAGTGGTGACCACATTCGGTCGGATCTGGATGGACCCGACCGGATCTGGCCGGGAGCAGCAGCGTGGGACCAGACGCGAACGTGGGCGATGGCTCCTGGACCGGTGAGCAGCGATGCCGGCGGTGAGTCGCGACGTTGTGGCGATCGGACGGCGTGGGGAGCATGAGTGAAGTGAGGGGGCGAGAGAGAGTGACGTGTGTGGGAGAAACAGAGAGAGGGGTGGGGAAGAAAAAAGGATATGTGTGGCTGACGTGTTGGCCAAGGTGTTATTTGTAATATCTTTTTTGTTTATAGGGTTCCTAATGTAAAATGTTAAATAAAAATATAACTACCATTTGTGAGGACTCAAATAGAAATTTGTGAGGACTGACATACAAATATTATTGTGGGTCTAGTAAATCACCATGCATTGGGTAAGTAGGAGCCTAGGTGATGTCTTGAGTGCCCTGTGCTTATGTGGAGGTTGAAACCATCACGTGAGGCACCTATGCATTGTACATGCCTAAGGGCATGTCCAATGCAAGAGACACTTATACAAATGCTTAAAGAGAGAGAATAATGTCATATTTGTGAAGTGCCTACACAAGAGCCACAACCTCCAATGGAGACAACTATTTTACACATGCTTAGATAGTTTGACAACCTTAAAGAGTCTATTTAAGCATCTGCTATCCCCAATGCAAACTATCTACGCATGTAGTCAGACATAACGAAGCATCCCATGCAAACCATTGGCCCTAGCTGAAGCGCCGCTTCTCCTTTGAGGAATTTTGCGCGCATGCAACGTTCCGAGCATCGACCTCCTCTTCCAGCATCGACGCCAGCCCAACTGCTCATGCCGATGCCCAGTCCACAGTGGCAACGAGAAACAGTTTTTTTGCCCCAAGCGCCTGCCAGGTAATTGCGTTGGGGATGGCCTCAGGTGTCTTAGCAGCACTGGTCCAAAAAGCTAGAAGAATTGCAGAAGTAGGAGAGAGAGAACTCATCTTTGCCCTGTCAGATCGTCACCTATGCGTGGCTTTTACATGCATCTTATTATGAGGTTGAGAAGTATACCTATTTCTACTCTTTTCTTAATAGGTGTGATCATAATGCATAGCTGTTCCTGATGGATTCTGAGATATAAAACTGGGTTGCCATTCTCTTTATTTTTGTGATGCATTGGCTGGGGTCTGCATGTACTGCACTTCGGGATCAGAAAAGATATCACCGTATTTAGAATCAGATTTATTTTGATTGTGAACTAAAATTTCTGGCTTTTAGAATGGGTTATACTGATTGGCCAGTCTTTGATCCAACTAATGTCTGAAAAAAATCGAACGCACCGCAACCCAAAAGACTACATGATGTCTTGAACTAAACCATCTCACATGATTCACGATTCAATTAGTCATTATCATTAGTGTTCCTGTACTCTCACCAGGAGAAGCCACAATTTCTTGGGTAGGCATATGCTTTGAAATATCTCTATCAAGTTATGTCATGTTCATTTTTACTATTCATCTTGGTAGTCATTTCGGCTACTTTGCCATCCTTCACTGACAAAACAAGAGTAAAAACAATAGCAATAACTAAATAATAGCAAGCAATTCCCCAATGACATGAAACGTACAGTGGGGATGACAAAACCAAGCTGGAGTTATCATGGGCCCAATATATGCAAGCAATGATAGCCTATAAGCAAATCTGTTGTGCAGAGCATGTGATGCTTGTTGCAGAGGTCACTACATGCTAAATGCTTCATCACAAGCTATAGCTGTTGTGATTACAAATACTGAACCCAATGGATGTAAATACATGATTGAAGAACCACACAAAACTAACGAAAAATGAACAATATGCTTATTATATATTTAGATTTAACCAGTAGCATACATGATCATAATTTGCCCATTGTCTTTCCATGGTTGGTAAGCTTACAAAGATAATTCAGGTACACAACTTGCAGACTCGACCAGATGCTCTGTTACAAGATATTGGTTTATGGGACAATTACTAAAATAAAACTTCTACATTTTTTCTTAAAAGAAAGATGTAGTTTTATGCGTTATGTAATGCTAACAAAATCAACACAATTAGGGGGGTAGCAAATCACCTCTTCTGCAACAAATTGCTCAACTGATTGTAGATACCCTGTCTCATGGTATCCCTATTGCCAGTATTTAAGGTGAAAACAACAGCTCCAGGATGATTCCTCAACCTTGCAACTGCATTTTTTTTTTTTGGGGGGGGGGGGGAGGATATTTAGTCAGGATACAAGGAGAAAACATGGTCAGGAACTCAGAATAATGACCCATTAGTACATTTGAAGAAGAGTGTAGAATAGTAAAATAAGTCTTGTTCCAATGCTGGAGATTTCATTAATTTCTTGGATGTATAACATAGCATATTTGGATCGAATGTAGCCAGCTTACAAAAAATGTACTTGAATGCAACTTCGCCAAATACCTATGGCTGAGCTGGTTGTTAAAAAGGCAATTAAGGAAATGGTATTTATACAAGATCATGTACAATTTAGTAATCAGTAACATCTGTTAAGCTGCCAATTAGGAAAAGATGGTACCTCCAGGAATGTCTCGGACATATCTTGGTATTGGTATGGTGGCCAGAACTGGGATGTTGGACTCAATAACTCTCATCACAGCTGGGAAAAATGCTGAACTGAACAACTCCATTTTACCCACTTCATCGATGATGAAGAGATCCGTGTCTTCTTTGACCTGATACATCAACAAGAAACATGAAATTGCTACCTCCAATTCAGATAGTAAATGGTGATCCGACAGACTATTATGATCGCCATACAACTAACATTCACATGTCCGGTATGCATGAGCTAACTAGCAACATACATCCCTCTTCTGAAGCTTAGCACTTGAAATATGACCCTTAAGAATTGAGACCTCAGAACTGCTTACCTGTAACTCAGGCAAAGCTAGCGATTCCAAAGATGCTACATCTACTTTGTACTTCCCAACAGTAGGCCATCTAACAGATTCAAGGCTGCAAGAAACCACAAACATAGATGGCATGAGCGGCTCTAGGCTAAAAGAGTTCAATAAACTACATTAAGATTGGATAAACAAGACATTTAAATCTAAGAAGTATCTAACGGAGGCCATAAGTCAAATCTCGTTACTGAAATTGACTAGCAGCTAAGCACTATCATGACATAACATTAGACAGGCAAAGAAGCAACAGCAGGTCAAAGTAGTACTTCATTAAGCTGTCATATTCTAGCTAACTTGTATTCCGCGGGGCAGAAGTGCATCAAAAGGAGAAGTGTTGGATTACTCGTGATGCTTCAAATGACTGACAGTGACACTAACTAGTCCCACAAATATGATGGAGCTCAGAAGTGTATCGCAAACAACTAACATTCACATGATGTCTCAATGATTCATCAGTCAACAGAATTCAAGTTCAGTTGACAACAGAAAGTTTATGAAGTGTTTTATGTGACCCGATATATGGACAAGTGGTCTGACAAGGTGGATACCAGCAGAGAGGTGGCATTCTCTCATCACTGGAACTCAAAAAGTAAGCAGGTGTAAACAAATTTGCAACAAAGTTACATCACTTAGAAAGGGACCTCCATTCAACATTGCCATGGATTTTAACTAGAACTGCAGGTGAGCTTCCTGAAGCTAGATGATATGGTCTAACGGCTATTTGCAAGACATGCAGAAATGCATTATTGTAGTGCTTTAACCATGACTCAACTATTCACAAAATAGTATAATTTCCATAGTACTGCAGTACGATTAGGAACTGGCGCACAAAATTTCAAACATTTCGAACGCCTAATATTTCATAATATATCTAGCCAAATGCACTTCATTCAAATGTAGAGAATTCTCTCGTTGTAGAGATGCTAAACAAGGAATTTAAATCAAGCATAGTAGCAAACTGAACCCTACCTGGAAATATTGGAAGATGCGAGCGGCCCGCTTCGCCCATCGAGCGTGACGACCTCGAATCCGACCCTTTCCCCACTCTCCCTCACCTCCCCTGCAAACAGATAGCACGAAAAGGGAGTGAAAAATTCGGTCGCGAACTGCACAAGCGAATGAATCGGAGCTCAGAAGGGCAAGGTAAATAAGCCAGTACGGGTGTAGAAGCCGCGAATGGTGAGGTGAGGGTGGGATGCCCTGAGGGCTTCGAACACCCGCGTGACCAGCGTCGTCTTCCCCACGCCCTGCGAGTGTCGGTGGCCGAGGCCATGGTGAGGCGGTTGGTTGGGGGAGGAGGGTTTTTGTGTGGGGTTTGGAGCCTTACTTACCGGTGGTCCGGTGACGAGGAGGCACCTGGACGGCGCGGCGGCCATCGGAGTCGGTGAGGAAGGAGGCGTCGTCTGCCGCGGCGGGAGCGGACGGCGGCCGCGGCGGCGGCAAGGGCGTCGAGGCTGGTGGTGCCGCTCTGTGACCACTGCACCACGTGCCAGACACAGGAGACGGAAGCCGTCAATGTGTAAGCAAAGCCCTTCTCCGCCCGGAAATTCACCCATTAGGCATCAGAGTTGGAGCTAGTTTTTTTCTACATAGATGCTAATATAAAATTTCTATTTTCCATCGGGGAAAACAGGGCTGGAGTCATTCATCTACTCTCCATTCACGTTACCCACACGATTCTTAATAACCTCTATGACATATGGGCTACTACTGCACAGTCCAGTCTCTACACTAAGCCAACCCACAACCCATAGCCTATTGCAACATGCTGGCCTTGCACAAATGAGTCGCCCTCTACACTAAGTCGGCCCCATAGGCCATAGCCCATGATTTTGTGCTCAGCCAAACAGGATGCAAAAGAATCTTGTTGGAATTCTTCATTTAGAACACTGATAAAGTCCAACAATAGTTAGTTCCTTAATTAGTAGTAGTGACCTGGTAGATTAGTACTACTACCCCATTGCAACGTGCTAACCTTACACAAATGAGTCACTTCAAAAAACAGCGAGTAGTAGTGGTAGGAGATGAGCTACTGTCACCGTTACTGTCGTCTCTGTGTGTGTCTATAGGAGAGGTTGGGGATCCAATTTTTGGGTCTGGATCCCCATGGAGCCCTAATAACCTGAAGGGGACATAGAACGGGAGAGAATAGCACCCGATGGCAGGTACAGGGCGAGGAACATTGATTTTTTTTCCTTCTCTCAGGGGACTAGCGGGACTGTTCCACCACTCGGGAATGACCCGTTGCCATCCCTACTTGCCAACTAAGGAGATTTCGCCATTTACGCAACTATCGAGTGAAGGCGTAAATTTTATGTGTTTCCTTGTAGGTGGGCTCAATTCTTATGGGCTTGGGCCAATGCGCACGTGTAGGTAATAGACCGGACTGTCTTAATAAGGGTGGCCCAGTACATGCGCCTGTGGCTGTGCAGAAGTGTTTGATGGCCCGCGACAACTTTTCTTTCTTTTGTGCAATCGAAGTAGCAAACTCCTCTTAATAAAAGCTCAAAAAGGGTAAAGGGGCACTAAAGATAAAATGAAAGGAGATTTCATTTTAGTCTATACAAGGTTTCATGTTATCTCTTTTATTTATTAACGGTTATAGCAACATATATGACACAATCGTACTGATAACCCCAAGAAGAAAATCCAAAAGACCAATATTCTTCAACGAAAGTGGCTGAGTGATTGCTATAACTAACTAGAAAGAAGCTCGCGCCAATGGCGCAGAGGAAACTGGAGACAAATGTCATCATCAAGGAAGACCAGACTATTGAGTTTCGAAAAGAGATGGTTAAATAAATGAGAACATCAGGTAAAGAACTGTGAACATAACAACACGGTGACTACTGATTCCTTTTCCGAAAGTGATCAGTGTGAACGACGACTTGACGACATCAATTTCCTTGAAGAACGACGAAATCAAGCATTGCTACGATGAGCAATCTACCAGCAAGCCATGCGTCGGTACCACAGTCGTAAGGTGCAACCTCGCGACCTAGCGTAGGTGATTTGGTTCTTAGAAAATTCGAACCAAGCGGTGTAACAAACTTTCACCTAAGTGGGAAGGTCAATACAACGTGGTCGAAGTCACCCGACCAGGATCGGTACGATTAGCTATGGTAGATGGGCAAGTTTTGTCTAATTCTTGGAATATTGATCAATTGCGTAAGTTCTATGTTTAATTTCATGTATTTTATTTCCTTTTATTTTTCAATAAAGATGTTTTTCCTTAAAAACGATAAGTATGGTTGTTTATACTTATTATTTGTTGCATCTGGTCATATGCCATACAGTTCTTTGGTTGGTGGAGAAGACTCTCATTCTCTCAGATATTCCTTCATAGGATCTCCACTACTCATGGTTCTTGACTTAAATGTCACCAATCACACTAGTTTTAAATTGTGATCATTGCTTCAATGATACACACTCACGACCAGACATTCTTTTCTTAAAAGAATCACACGAGTATAAGGAGTACCAACTCAGACGATTTACTTGGTTTCGTTTCTTTCTTGAATTTGAAGATCGTTATTTTATTTCAACATTACATTTCTACTCAAGTTTGGCTCTTGGTGGGACACGAAAGCCTCTGGTGAAGTCTCTCCTATCGCACGTGGTCACGCCCATTGGAAGGAGCTTCCTAGTGACGGTCCTTTTCCTCGATCCTCGCGCGATCGGATTTGAGTATGAGCACGTTTGCGAAATATTTTACAAATCTTCAGTTCTTAAGATTCGATATGACCAGATCCGAATATTTCCTAAACAACGATACTTATCTCTTCATTTCATTTTTTGCATACATTCTTAATGCATATCTTCTTATCAGCAAAATCCGGTCTTTGTTATATCTTCTGACTACAAATGGTATTTCATAGTACTTCGATAATGGGCAAAATCTAGACTAGCAGAAGTCGTCAGTTGGTTCCGACCACATGATTTCCTAGTATTTCCTAGATCATTGTCATACACATTATCAGCACTCTTACCATGGTCATCGTTGTTACTCAATTACCTGGTCTACTGCTTTCTTTTAGTAACGTTCATCTACTAACATAGCGATCGGGGCTAGGAGATATATGAGTATTTAACAACATTGATAAGACAAAGCGAGGATCTTGATAATAAAGGTAAGTTTCATTTTACATAATCTAATATTACATCCGTTTACATGTTGGGACCACGGTGGTCGCTACGTGATGGAGATCCGACTTCCATTTCTCGACAACTTTCTCTCCGAGATGTTTTACTTCCTCGAGAAGTTTTGTTGCTTCACTTTGAGCGATCGAAGTACTCTTTCACGACTTTAAGATTAACAGAGGGTGGAAGCCTTTAGTTTTGCTAAAGCAACACTAACTCGATTACAATAGCTTCCTTCATTGTGCAGGTATGGTTTTCCCTCATGGTTTTGAGCGGCCTTTCGGATCTTCGAGTTGACCAAAGTAGATCATCTTTTCCGTTGGATCTCTTAATGAAGGCAAGCTTGATCCTGATCTCATATCAAAGATCATTTTGTTAAGGGCCATGATCTTCTCATCAAGGCCAAATACAAGGGCTGCCTTTTGACCACGCTCAAAATCGAGGGTCTTCTCCGCTCGTTCAAGTGCTTCAGTTTTTTCTGCACGAGTAGATAAAAAATTAATGTACTCTTTACAATTGGAGTTATGGAACACTGGATTAAGTCTACGACCAGTTACCTTTGATTTTCTTCTCACAAGAGTCGAAAACCTCATTTTGTCTGGTCATCGCATGTTCGATCGACCGGTCTTTATTCTGATTTTCTTCCCTCAGTTTTATTATTATGGCTTCTTTAGCCACAATCTCTTCTTTAATTTTCTCTAAATCTGTCAAATATGATAGAAAGAGAAGATTAAACTATAAAGAGAAATAAGATAATGAAACCTAGGAGGTCAAAAAAAAGAGAAATGTTCTTACTTCTCAGATCGGAGTGTTTTTGCTCCAAAGTTTTTATTCGCTGGGTCAGTCCTCCGACCACAGCATAGTTTTCGACCATGTGCTACAAATACAAAGATCCCTTTCTTTGATAAGCTTTTCAAAAAGAAAGAGTTGTAAGGATGGTCGTAGAACACTTACCCGAATTGCCATATCGTTATATTCGGAAAAGATTGTATCTGGACCAATCTCGACTTGATGGTCCGATATCTTTCCCCAGGCTTCATCAAGTTCCTTATCCTCGATAAATCGGGGAGAAAAAGGGAATTTGTTAACCTGAGAAGTATTTCCTAGAGGAGGTGGAACCTGTTGAGGTCTCTGGGATGACTACCTCGGAGAAGGAGTAAGGATTACTAGAGGATCTGACGGAATCTTTGAAACTCGCTCGGGGCTTCTTTACTACTTCATCCTCGGTAGATTTGGCTTTAGGAGTATCCTGATCAGGAACCTCCACGACCACCTCTTCCTCAGGAACCTTTTCCTGAGGGGTGCTCTGGTCAGACACGACCGGAACACCAGAAGATCTAAAAAACAAAGAGAAGGTATGTATAAATATGACCTTTTCATTTAATATATGTACCTTGTTGATTTTCTGAATTTACCCTTGTAGCGCATCGAACTAAAGTTTGTTGCGCTAGCCTTCCTCTTCCTGTCAACTGATCTCACCGGTTCTAAACCGGTAGGGTTGACTAGGTCTTGCACATCCACTGATCGGAAATCAGAAGCGATATCCGCGACCATTTGGTCGAGGTCCCTGATTGCCGGGTCAGTAGGTGTAGATTCGTCGACCTCCACAACAGTGATCTCAGCAGGCACTGGAGGGTCCTTAGTAACCTTGCTGGAAGGTACGACGACCGCCTAAATTCATCATCAAAGATAGTTAGACAATAAACATAATTTATCCAAAATATTATTTGTGTTCGGTCACCGACCTCTGGAAGACTGACATCATGTGTGGTCGAAGGGGAGATCGGATCATCAATTGGCTCACATCTTTCAGTGACCTCGTTGATTCTCAACCCAACCGACTACACATCAAAGAAGATTTATGGTATACCGATCAAAAATAATATGTACGATAACAAGACAGCATTTGATTTTTTTTACCTTAAGTCTTTCAATCCTTTCTTCAACGGAAACGGCCGCTAAGATCCGAGGGAAATTAGCCTTGTCGCCAGGCTCTCCGGCGCAGATCATCTTGATCCGGCTTCTAATCTCATCAGTAGATAGGGCTGTAAAGGTAAAATGAAAGAGTTAAGAAATAATCAACTGAAATAGGTAAACTGGTCGGAATCATTAAATGGCTTACCATCTTTGGAATCTCTGGTCGTATCGTCACAACCAATGTACCAGAGCATCTTATGTGCACGGGCCTTTAAAGGACTAACCCGGCGTGTGGAAAAATCTTTTACTACATGCCAAGATGTTAGACCCTTAACACTAAGAAGCTTGATTGCTTCGGCCCATTTCTTCACATTTCCCTCTTTCTCTGTAGAGGAGCGCCATCTCGGATTCTCGACAGCCTTCTTACCATAATAATATAAGCTGTCTTTCTTTGTGATCTTCATATAGAACCAGCTTTTCTTCCACGACGACCACGAAGATTTTGAGTACATAAAAATGTACTCATCAGCTTTCCCATCATGGAGGCGCAAGGTGCACTCTCCAGGCGTCCCAATCGCCTTTCCGGACTTTGTCATCCTGTAGTAGTACCTGAATAGATCCAGATCTGCTGGAATTCCCAAGTACGCTTCGCAGAAATAGATAAAAATAATGAGATTGGTGATGGCATTGGGAGCCAGATTCACCAATTCAACTCCATAATACTCCAAAACTTTGGGAAGGAAGGAGTGAATTGGTAGCCTAAATCCGCATTCGATATATGCGAGAAAAACAGGAATTTCTCCATCTTCATTACTCGGGGAATGTTCCCCAACTGCAGATCTCCAAGAAATTAGGTCTTTTTTGGGAAGCATCCCGATCTTCTCTAGGCTCTCTAGTTTCTTCTCACTCAAGTCGGAAACCGACCAGTTGGTGATTTTATCCAACATGGTTGGGATCCTTTCGGGTGGGGAAAGCAAAGGAGGTCGGAGGTACTTTTTACTCGGGATATGAAAAAGGAAAGGAGGAAGTTAAAAAACCCTAAGTCTACAAAGGGGTTTTATAAGCCTCAGAGTTTCTAACCGTAATAAGGAGTTACCCAAAGAAGTCCAACGGACACAAAAACTCTTCAATTCCTAAGGCAAGGTTCTCAACTTTAAAGTGAATACAAACCGCTTCAAATGTCCTTACACTTTAATGAGCGTCAACCCGATACGATTACATCGGAAGAAAGATGTTCACACGACCTATTCATTTAAAGTTCGGGGGCTAGCTGACGAGGATTAAAACCTCTATATGTTATCTTTAATATATAAAAGACCATACGTCTTCATGGTCGTAACCCTGAGGTGCACGACCTCACTGGTCGTAGAGATTCCAGAGGTTACTTAATGGGTACCCTGGTCGGACGAAGGCCCAAGCCAAGCTTAGGCCGGAGAACTACTAAATAGAAGGTATGAGCGATTCCAAGGTATATTCTCTCCGTATGATGAATGGAACACGTGCATATTCCATACCATCGACGTATCTTATCCAAGACACACGATGAACAACCTCAGTGCGGTTATATGTTTCATAGACATATAACCGCCGAACAGTGATTCCGTGGTAACCGTCACGACTCAGGCAGGGCATAGCGCCGCATCGACGCCTTCTCCGGAAGTAACTGCCACCTCTTCAAGGGCTATTTAAAGATGGAACCTGGACGGATCAGAAGGATGAGAAAAAACAGAGGAAGACAAAAGCACAAGCCATAGATTCGTGTAATAGTTCTGAGTTAGCAAGAGAGCAAGCAAAGTCCTTAGGATATACCTTGTAAATTCCAGTTCATACTAATAAAGAGCAGTCCCATTATTCCCTGAGATTTCTCACGTCACTTTCTCCTTTCTATTTTCGTAAGATCGACGCCTTGATCGTCGACACACGGCACATTTTTTTAAAATAGAATATTGTCAGAGTCTTGTTATAGGTTATGTATGGCCTAATTTGAAGGTAAAAGCAGTGTTTGTGTTACTGGAGAGCTCTTGGGGAGGTCCCGAGGAAGTGGAGTCCTAAGAAGGTCCTGGAGGGAGGTCTTGAGGAGGTCTTGGGAAGGTCTTGGAGGGAGGTCCTGAGGAAGTGGTCGTGGCCCTCCTAGAGGGAGGTCCTGGTGGGAGGTCCCGAGGAGGTCCTAGAGGGAGGTTCTGGAGGAGGTCCTTGGAGAGAGGTCCTGGAGGAGGTCCTGGGGAGGTTCGAGGGAGGTCCTGGAGGAGGTCCTTGGAGGGAGATTCTGGAGAGGTCCTTGGAGGGAGGTCATAGGGGAGGTCCTTGGAGGGAGGTCCTGGAGGAGGTCCTTTGAGGAAGGTCCTGAAGGGAGGTCCGAGGGAGGTCCTGGAGGAGGTCTTTGGAGGGAGATCCTGGAGAGGTCCGGGGGAGGTCCTGGAGGAGGTCCGAGGGAGGTCTTGGAGGAGTTCTTGGAGGAAGTCCTTGGAGGGAGGTCCTGGGGAGGTCCTTAAAGGGAGGTCCTAGATGAGGTCCTGGAGGAGGTTCTTAGAGGGAGGACCTTAGAGAGAGGTCCTAGGGAGGTCCTGGAAGAGGTCCTTGGAGGGAGGTCCGCGGGAGGTCCTTGAGGAGGTCTTTGGAGGGAGGTCCTGAGGAGGCCTTTGGAGGGAGGTCCTTGGAGGGAGGTCCTTGGAGGGAGGTCCTGGGGAGGTCCTAGAGGAGGTCTGAGGGAGGTCCTGGAGGAGGTTCTTAGAGTGAGGTTCTAGACGAACCTAATTTTTTTTTATAGAATATTAGGATTTGAACTGCTATACTGTATAAGGAAAATCTATAACTAATTGGAAGCACAAAGCCAAGATAGAAATTTATGATGAACGTGGTTGGGTCAAAGCGTAAAATACATGAAAAAATTGACCAAGGGACTATTTGGACCATAGAATTTTTGCATGAATTAAACAAGAATCAGTTCATTTTTTCCAAGGGCCTAGAAACCTTCACCAGTTCAAAATGGGGCATAAATATGTGGTATCTTACAAAGATACTTGGATTTTAGATTGCAACATCCATCTAAATGTAACTGAATGACCTAAAACAAAAGCTTTCATAGCCATTGGCGTACAAATTGCATCCATCTAAATATTATCTTTGTTAATGGCAAGAAGAAACATACTTAATTTCTCCTAATGAGGTTGTCAAGTCAACGGGCTGTCTTTTTACATTAGCTAAATTTGGTAAGATCTTCTCAACTAAGTCTGCACAATCAGCATATGTTGTTCTTCTGCATGTGTTGTTTTGATAAAGTATCTGTGACTTTGGTTGAAGGATAGCAAGATCTAGGACAACGTCTGCAAATCCGATGAGGTTTTTTTTATATATTCTTTATCTACATAAAGAACTTCACAAAATAAAATTGCGATTCTTTGAAGTTACTTAAATAAGGTGTTAAACTTGGGAAGGAACTAAGTCTTTTTTAAAAGACAAATAGTGCGTAACGATGTATTATGGAATATAAATCACCAACGAGTCATTTTTAAATCAAAGGTGGGACGATTTCATTAGTTTCAGAAATCGTTGTATCTGTGAAGCATTATGCTTGTAAGAATGCATACAGTTTCGTCTTTGGCTATTTGTTTGGCAAGGAGGTTGTGCATAATAGAGTGGCATATCCTTGCACCTCTGTAGTGTAGTTTGGTTGACTATCCAAATGGGGGAAACAAATTAATGTAGGAGATCTATTAATGTATCTTACAATCGCAACTATAACAGAAACAAACAAACAAAGCAAGCACTATGGACTTACAAGATCCACTTTTTCCATGTCGTCAGTAAGAGATGATTTGTTGTTGTATCGAACCTTGACCTTGTTCTAACGGTAAAAGTCTTTTTTCGATGGTCGTACAGACATAATAATCTCAATTCATATAGATCCTAGGCAGTTTGAAACCTGCATTGCTAGAGAACTAAGGAGATATAGTACAAAATCATTTTCTTCCTCAAGCAAATTGCTGAAATAGTTAAACTAAGTACCTGGGTTGTATTCTGGGATGTTGCTCAGGTTTTCAGAGTAAGTAATCTGCTTTGACATCTCCTTGGATGAACATAATTGAGTGCGCTTATGCTTCAGATAGGGTGCAACATTGATGAACCATCCTCCTTTCTATTACTGTCACAAAGAATTTAATTGGATATTATGTAGCGCTTTAGGCTCTAGCAATAGTAGCGAACTAATTTTTTTTCTCAACTGACCTCAAAGTGAATCAACCAGCTGTTCACTCTAGAGCCGAAATCTTGGGCGAGATGACATGTCTGGGGGCTTCTATCCAAATATATTACATCATGCACATATATCTAGTGTGTATTAGTGCATCGTACAGTACTGTTATATAAGGAGACAATTTCAGAAAATGAGGAATAAGTAACTGTCAGCACAGCATAAATAGATACGGTGAGAAGACGATGTATTCACCTGTTCCTCTGGGCACATGTGTCATGAGTAGAAGTAGTGTAACCGGAGCAGAGGAACGGAGCCGGCCAGCCAGACGGAGCTCAGGGCGCTCGGCGGAGCTCGGGCAGCCAGGCGGAGGATCTCGGGCCTATGGGCACCATGAGATGGTGGGAGCTTGGGGAGCAGAGGGGTGACGGCCGGATCCGGAGTGGAGGGGCTGGATCCGGGCGTTGACGGTTGGATTCGGGCGGGGACGGTCGGAGTTGGCTTTGCGGCGGCAGGAGCTGGCCTGACGGTGGTAGGTGCATCGCAGGGCGGCGGGATCGACGTCATGGAGGTGAGCCGCCGGCCTCGAATCCGGCCGCCTCAACGAACGGATGTCGAAGAGGGAGAGGGACGCGGCCGCGTGGTACTGGAGGGAGGACCGGCGGCGGAAGCCTGGACAGGAGGTGAAGGAGGGAAAGAAAAGGGAAGAAGCTTGAGGTAGACAGAGGGGGCGGCGGGGGAGGAAGGGGAAGAAGTCGAAGGGAGCGGCGGCGGCTGGCGAGGGAGATCAAGCAGGCGGCGCAGGAGGGAGAGGGACGGGACAGGAGACGGAAGGGACAGGAGCGACGGGAGGAACTAGATGGATCGAGAGAGGAGACGGGAGGAGAGAGAGCAGTGGGATGAGGGCTGGCGACGAAAATTTTTCGGGGATGTCGCTCCCGGTCGCCACATCAAGAAACGGAACAAGAGAGGAAGAGGGAGGGCCAAGAGGCGGAGGGGAACGGAGCGAGGGGAACGGCGGCACACAGAAGGGAGCAAGTAAGGACACGAGAGGAGCGAGGTGGGTGGGAAGGTTAGTGGAGCGACCTGTAGAGGGGAAGAAGGCTCGCGACGCAGGCGACATGGACGCGGGGAGGAAGGGGAAAGAATGTTCAAGACGCGGATGCCTGTGGGGCGACGTGGCTGCGCGGGCGATGCTCGCTCCCACATGAGCGCACCAGGCGGGTGAGGAGGCGGGCGGGGGCGATCAGACGGACGTCGTTTTCCTGTTGACATAGCGCATCTGGGTGAGCTCCAATCCTTCCAGCCTTTAATGTTAGTAATACACATGTAACAACATATATAACTTAATTTCACGGTCTCGCCACTTGATGTTCAAAAAGATCTACTACCACCAAGGGCGGATCCAGGTACATTTACTGGGTCATGTAACCCCGACGATCTCGGTACAATCAAACGTGACACTCTATATATATACACAGAAGATGACCCTAATTACCAAGTAAGATTAGCATACGATGACACCGATGGCCCAATTTCCTTGATCCTCTACTAATTGCCACAAAGCAATACTCATTCGATCATTTCATTCGATTAACCTTTATTAAAAGGGAAATTTGTCATTTCACCACACCTTATAGTTGGTTTCTATAAAATATCATTATATTCGTTGCAATTGATTATTTGCCATATATTTTCTTGCCACTTTGTTATTCTGCCATTTTGGACATTTCTACTATTGTCTTCTTCTCTCTTCTTCTTCCACCTCTTCTCTTCCTCAACTTCTTTTTCTTGCCATGGCAGACACGACCTCTGCGCCACTGTCTGCCCCTTTCACCCCCTCTAAGCATCCCTCTCCTCCTCCTCGCCCCACCCGTCGTCGTTTGCCCGCCCTTCCCGCCTCGCTCCTTCCCCGCGCCCCCACCGCCACCACCTTCTCTAGGTGTCCCTCCCCTCTCCGCCCTCTCCCCTCGCCCCGTGCCGTCGGCTGCCCCTCTCCCTCGCCTCCACCTCTATTTTCCTTCCCCCGTGCTCCTCACTGTCGCCGCCTCCCGCTCTCCCCTGCGCATTGGCGGCCGACGGTGTCAGCTCGAGCTTCGTGCGAGTAGAGGAGGCGTGGTGGCCAGACTCGAGGTAGTCCGGTGCAGATCTGGGCGGCGTTAGCTTGAGCTCCATGCGAGCAAAGGCTCTGGCCATGGTCGTTGGGGGAGGTGAGGAACGGAGCAAGGAAGAAGAAGGGGAAGAAGAAAACAAGGGCAAAATTGGTATTTTTCTCTCCAAAAGAGCGAATGATCAAATGACTAATAAAACATGTGACATTTGATCTATTACCGGAAACTTAGTCTCAAATGATCGAAAACCACGTATAAGATGTGGCAAATGCTCCATTGTCCCTCTTAAGAGCTTATTTGGATATGAATGGATTAGAACCAATCCATTCGAATTAGAAGGAATTTTAATTTTAATTCTGAGTCAATTCAAATAAATTAAATCGGATCACGATGTATCTAAATAAACCCTAAAACGGTACGCTTAAAACACTGGACGGACCAAAAAATGCGGGAAACACAACAAAAAAAGAAGGGAGCATCATGTCCCACTGACATCTCGGCTCACACCCTCCTATTCCGACTAGAAAACAACCACCCACAAGACACTGGGACACCCACCAATCAGCTCCGCCCAAGGCACTCACGCGCACGGCCCCACTCCCACACCAAACGCGCCCGAGGCCGGCCGATCCGAAACCGATAACACAAACCACCCTAACCTCTCCATCTTACATGTGGACCCGACCTTTTCCTACCCCACATGTCATTGGATATCGCCCTAGCCGAACGACCCTGGCGCAACGGAAAGGCCCCAAGAAAAATACCAAACGCACGCAAAGGCGCAAAGCCACACGCACCCGGACCCGTTCCCAGGCAGGCCATCACACCACCACCACCTCCCCCTCCCTTTCCACCTCGCCGCCGCCGCCGTTGCGGCCTCCGATGGCGAAGACCCGCAAGCCTGCGCCTGCGCCTCCGCCCCCTCCGCCGCCCCCCGCGGAAACCCCATCCCCGCCGCGGCGGCGCAAGAAGAAGGGCCGCCCCTCCCTCCTCGACCTCCAGCGCCGCAGCCTCCGCCTCCAGGCCCAAAACCCTAGCCCCTCCCCCTCCCCCTCCCCCTCCCGCCGGGATCCCAACCCCTCCGACGACGACGACGACGGGGGCGGGAGCGGGCGGCGGCGGCAGAAACGGCTCAAGAGCGTCCTCTCCGGCGGCGCCGAGGTCGGGGTTCCTCCTCCCTCGCGCCAATTTTTCGAAATTTCCGAGGTTTTGGGTGCTCCGGGACGGGGCTTCGGCCGCGGGACGCGCGGCGTGCGGAGCCGTAGTGGTTGGATCTGCGAGTTTGGATTTTTCTCGCGGTACGGCTCGCTCCGTGGTGGGGAATCTGGCGGGAGGAGAGATCAGTGCGACTGTGGGAGTGGCAGTTGGTGATTTTCAGCTTCTTGGAGAGCGTTGCTTTTTTGGGCGGGTTTGTTTCTTTTTTTTTTCCTTTTCGGTTTCCCTTCTCCTGGAGTATGTCCGGGTCTAGGGATCTTGACCTCGTCAGCGCTTTAATCCTTTCCTTCGAAGTGAATAGTAAGCGGATCTGACAAGTTTTTGACGGATTTGACCGCTTTTCTCTCTTATTAACGGGTTACAAGCACCGTCGGGAGTGGAAAAGGCAGGAAAAGTCGTTTTTATTGTGCAAAGACAGGATTTTTTTCTGCAACTCCCACTCGGTGGTGTTAAAGCTGACGTTTTTAAGCCACCATCTTCATGCAAGATTGCAATTTTTTTGGCGAATTCCAACCCTAATTCTTTGTTCGTTGCTGCTGCAGGAGGAGGCCGGGGAGGAGAAGAAGGATGCAGCGAAAGCGACGGGGAAAGGTGAGGCTTGGAGGGAAGCAAGCATTAGTGTTGAAGTGGTTAAAGAATTTGAAATTTTTTCTGGGTTAACGTTCCTTGCGCTGCTTGTGGGAGCAGGGGGCGCTGCGTCGGATGGCGGGCCCACGGGGACACCCCTCCCGGACAAAAAGTTGCTGCTCTTCATCCTCGACAGGCTCCAGAAGTGAGTGCCCCGGCCCCCATCCTGATGTAGTTTTCGTCCAATAAGACCTTCGGCCTTGCCTCTGATTGTTTCAGCTATGTGTGTGTGTCTCTCTCTGTCTACATTGCACTACTCCCAGGAAGGATACTTATGGAGTTTTCTCGGAGCCCGTCGACCCTGAGGAGGTGAGCAGTTTAGCTCTAGCTCTGCTGTGTTCTGAGATTGGAGTGCTGATTCTGATACTGATACCGGCGTGCTGTTGTGTATGTTGTGTGTACGTGCAGCTTCCGGATTACCACGAGATTATCGAGCATCCTATGGACTTCTCAACGATCCGCGAGAAGCTGTTGAACGACTCTTATGCCAACTTAGAGCAGTTCGAGGTATGCTGCCTGTTGTTTGTGTTACTGGCTCTCTGCCTGTTGTTTGTGTTACTGGCTCTCTTTTGATTCACAGGCAAAACAGATGTTTGCCCCTGCCTGCTGTTCTATAGTCTATACTGCCTTATTTTCTGGGTCACTTCATAAGTTTAGAGTGTTGTTTTGTACAATCGAAGGCCTTGAGCCTAGCTTTGTTTATTTATTTTTCTTTTCTGTTGCTTATGATATACCACTGTGTAGACAATTTCAAGGCCTACTGTTCAACCTGTCTATCTTTCAGAAATCATTTGTGATGAACTTGATGTTGCTTGCTGGTATTGTTTACCTGTGTGCTTTCTAAGATACATTGCAATATATTCACATTAAATTAGTTAGTAGTCTGCGTGTTGCTTTTGTGTATATCCTTATTGGCTTATTCCTACCTGGGACCAAAATAGGGATAATTTTATATGAGTTAATGTCCTCAGTGGAAGGTACTCTTTCGACTGACATGTAGAGATTTCTTAGGTTGTTATTTAATGGTTGTTTTGTACTGTAGCTGAGAATCCAGTGAACATATTTAAGATTTACTCCTATTTCAACTCCAATGTTGTACTGATCCAATAAGGTCGTACTTTGTGGTCTCTAGTGATCAGTGTTCCCCTAGGCGCTAGGCGTTAGTCGGGCGGCAGACCAGCGTCTAATCGCCTCCTAGGCGGGATAAATCGGCTAGGCGGGAGGGCTGCGCCTAGGTGGCCTAGGCGGGCGCCTAGGGGAACTCTGCTAGTGATATAGTCTTTTGTACGTGATCAATCTGCCCAACACAGCGGAAGCTTACGTTCAATTCTTTCCAGCACATGGGGTTATCTGCTGTGCTACCATAGGCTAGATCATTAGAGGCTGAAGTTGCATGGGGAGGTCTATCCAGTTTTGTGTGAAGAATAATCCCAAAACTGATGGTTATGCCTACTCAAGTTGACCGCTTTAATTGAAAATCTCAGTAACCTCAAGAACGTCTATAATCCATACTCCATAGTGACACTGTACTTCTTGCATATGTTAATTTTATCCTGAATCCTGATATCCGCCTTTCAGCTGATCTGATTTTTTTTTGTTGAAGTAAACTCCAACTCCATCTGTTGTTCGGGTTGCACTGAATGCTGTATCGCTTCGCTGAATTCCAGTTTCTATTTTATTTTTCCAATTCTGTGTTGGACCTTGTATTTTGAAAGCTGATATGTTTAGTTTTACACAGCAACACTTGTTGCAGTTGAAAATTTTCCTGCGTATATTTGTTGTATGTGAGATTAATTATTTGTAGAAAGGCATGCATCAAATCATAATGGAGTAATACCTTGCTTCCTTAGCATATATCTTCTCTTAATATCTTATCCTTTTCTGTGCAGAATGATGTATTTCTACTGACATCAAATGCTATGTCCTACAATTCAGACGACACAATCTACTACCGGCAGGTATTTGTTTTACTATGCTGTAGTGCATGTGCTGTTTGTAATAAGATTATGCAATCCGTTTTGGCTTATATACTGCTTTATTATCTGGACCACATATGTTGTTTGGTAGTTCTGTGCTTGGGAATATTTAGGTTACACATGAGTCGCAAATTTCTTATGTTTGGTGCAGTTCTCTGGGAACTGCTATGTAAATGTGCACACTGTTTCACAAATGGTGTGTGCTACCTTTTGTTCTTATTGTGTTGTTGTACTCCCTCCAGTCACTAAAGAGTGACGTTTTAGGATATGTGCAATCAACTTTGTAATCTTTAGCTATCGATATTTTGATGAATATTTAGATTGGGCATGTGAAAATGATATGTTTAGATTTGTCTCAAAAAGTACTTTCATAACATTGTAATTTTGTTAGGTTTTATTATTATATTACAATAGAAATTAGCCATCCTAGTAGTGTTTTGGAGACCGTGCTGATGTCCAAAATGTCACTCTTTTGTGACTGGAGGGAGTAGTTAGCTTTGTTTATAGACATAATTGATATTGTAAGTAAAACACAAGATTATGTAATACTATTTCGTAGTGCGTTTGTCCCTTTGATATATTTTTTGTTTTTATTCTTTTTTACTCTTGGATATTGAAAGTTCACCTAATCTTCTTCTCCTGTTAATTCCTATACAAACAGGACATCAAGTTTACTATTTTTCACAGCATATTTCCTCCAACAAGACATTTTAATATAGAAGATATTGTGCATACACAAAATAAACTGATACATTTATATGAATAGAAGGCATTGTATACACTGCAATGCAAAAGAAACTGATATGTTCACAGAAATAGTCGGTTCTGTTCTTTTTCTTAGAATATTTTGCTATGCATGTTAAGTTAGCCATATAGTCTTCTAGCTTCCACTTACTTGAAATGTTCACTCGTCTCCATAGGCACGATCTATTGAAGCTCTTGCCAAAAAGGATTTTGAGAATTTGAGGCAAGCTAGTGATAGTGAAGAAGAACCCAAGACAGTGCCTCGAAGGGGCAGGCCACCAAAAAATGCAAAGAAAACAGTTGAGAAAGCTGATGATGACGTGTCACCAGATTTATCCAATGTAAAAACAAGCAAATCTGCAGACAACGCTGAAACAAGAAAAAGATTGACCGGAGATAGAATTCGAAATACAAACATCTCAACGAGAGATGTATCTATCCTTCACCACAACACACTCGGTTCTTTTAGTGGTAAAAGAACAGATAAAATTGGTGATTACTCAGGTTAGTTTTTCTAGTGATAATTTCTCATGTATGTACAGTACTGTATGTATGGAGCATAAACATGGCTTATGTTGCTTCTATCTTGTAGGGTCTTCGAAGTATGGAAAGAAGACTACTAGTACTAGTTTAGATGATGATCGTCGGAGTACATATGATCAGCAATACTCACGTTATAGCCCTCTGTTTTCTGCCCTTGATTGTGAGAGGAAACTACTAGTGCCAGTAAGCACATTCTGATCAGATATATTTCGTCCTGAGCAATTTACTAATTTTGAATTCTAAATCTTGACTTATAATATATAAACCATGTCAACTTACCTGTAATTTAACATTTGCAACTACTACTTGACATGAAATTATTTCAAACTAGAGCTCAATAGAATAAAAATGATTACTTGGCACATCAATATTTTTAGGCTGAATTCTTTTCATGATGAAAACAGGTTGGGCTTCAGCAACAACATGCATATGCTAGGAGCTTGGCACGGTTCGCTGCAAAACTTGGTCCCATTGGCTGGGATATGGCAGCAAAGGGTATCAGACGGGTATTGCCTCATGGGACAAATTTTGGCCCAGGATGGGTTGTAGATGGTGAGCCACCTCAAAACTCTCAGTGGCCTCGAGTTCCTCAATTCACTGATCCGTCTGCTGAGTCCGGTATTCCATCCTGCAATATGACATCCAAAAGTGATGAACTTCATCGGAGTTCTGGACTGTCTTCAAATGGGGATGCTATTGGCGAAGAGCATCTTGCTAAAAACCAGCCAATGGCGTCCACATCTGCAGGCTTTGACAAGAGCTCAGAATTTGCCAGGAAAGTACCCAAATATGAAAATGGAGTTAAAATGTCATGTGATGGTGTGGGTAATACTGGACCGACACCTCCATTACAGCAGCACAGCCATAATCGAGAAATCCAATCAAACATCAATGGCTTCACTGCGGTGCCAAACACCGTTAGTCAGTATACTGCACAAGGGTTCTTTGGATCAGGCATGCAAATGACACATGCTCAAGTGCTTGGGATGTTTTCTGGAGTCAATGGCAGAGCCAACGGCTATATCCACGGGCACCCACTGGCTGCTGAGAGTGTTAAAACTATACACAAGGGAGATGTTGGAAAGGAAACCACCGATCCATCGCAAGATGCAGGCCATGGTCCAAAGGGTGTGTTGCCACAAAACGAGAATAGATCTGCTCCTTCAAGCTTGAATGCTGGGATCCAGTCATCAGGTTCCCCGCCAAGGGGGAAGGTAGCAAATCCGAAGTATCCGGACTTGGCTCTACAACTCTGAGGACATCACTAGTCATTGACATCGTTCACCTTAGTATCATCCCTGATGGAACGAGATGAATCAGAATCCTGCTTCTCCAGGCCTAATTCTCCAGCTTCTGATACGCTGATAGATATTTTAGTACACCGAGTGGTGCCCAGGAGCTTCGAAGGATAACAAAAGGTTTATCGTCGAAGAATTACACAAGGAGAGGCGAGGCGAGGTTGTGGGAAGTGAAATAATTAGGGCTATTTAATCATTTGACCCCCAAGTGAATTGTTGTAAAAGGGTAGGTAGTCTGTACAGATTCTAATCCTATTGGAGATGATAATGTTGCGGATGGGCAGTGCCTGGTATCCAATGTGTACCATTATAGTAGAGGAAGTATACAAGCAGAGAAGGCAAATGAATAGTTGTGCCTTTTCCTGAGAGGACCCGTTCCATATGTACGAGCCCGGCGGATGGATTGCGATGGCTGGATTCCCCAGTCGAGTTGAGCAGCAGCCTCAGTCAAAGCTTGCTCTGAGCCTCTGACATGATCCTGTGTTATCATTTCATGACATGATTATGTGTTAGTAACATTTGTTGATGTTGCTGTTATGTCCTACTCTGGACATGTTGAATGGCCTGTTGACCTTTTTCACCATGCCAGTGTTTGTTGTCCTTTTGCATTTTAGACAGCACAAGCCAATTATTACTCTCTGTAGCTGTAGCCTGTAGGCTGGTATGGTAATACAGATGCAGTGTGTGCGCGATCTGTTAAAGGTTGGAACAGGAAACGAAGCGTAACAATGCAGTACTGTGGATCTGCATGGATATGCTGCCATGATTCTTGCAAGGTGCCCTGGCCAGCATTACACTCCATGACGAAGCAATCTGATCGTACATCCGTAGAGATCGCACACGATATCGAGTCAACATCTTGAGCAGATAATTCAGCAGACAGCTGCAGTGTTGCACTCACATCTCATGCCATTACAGCAAAGCCACTGACCAAGTGACCAATAATGCGCAAGCCGTAACAACACGTGAAAACCTGAGGGTGTGTTGGGTTCATGTATGTGTCGGGGTGGTGTTTGGTTTGTTTCTTGGGCGTGCATGCCTGCCAGGCGCGGAGTCCAGATCCAGACGCCCAAATCGAACACTTTGGAGCGCTGCCTTCTCCCCGCACGCCTCTGCCTCTCCACCGAGCGCCTCCACCTCTCTTGGCCCTCCCCCCGTTCTGGTCATCCGCGTCACGGTCTTTGCCCCGAGCTCCTCTCCAAAAGTCCTATGGCGCCGGCCCCTGTTTCACCTCCGTCTCGCCGCAATCCGGCGACAAACCACCACTACTGGGAGCTCTTCTTCGTCGCATTTCGCTGCCGTCCATCGTCCTTCGTCCGTTCCATCTTCACCGTTGGAATCGCGTGTTCGCGTTCTACGTCGTGCTCCTGTCATCTTCGTCCGAGCGTCACTGAGCCGCCGCCGACATCGTCCTTCCCAAAGCCGGCCTTCGCCTCCTCTGTTGATCTCGTCGCTGGTGAGTTTGTTTACTTCCCCGAGCACGTCATCTTTTTCGCACCAAGCTCCTCTCCAAAAGCCCCATGCCGCCGGCCCCGGTTTCGCCTCCATCTCGCCGCAATCTGCCGACTCGCTGTCGCTGCCGTGAGCTCTTCTCCGTCGCAGTCAATCGTCCTCAGCCCGTCTCGTCTTCACCGTTGGAATCGCGTGTCCGCGTTCTACGTCGTGCTCTCATCATATTCGTCGGAGTGTCACCGAGCTGCCGCAGACCTCGTCCTCCCCAAAACCGACCGCCGCCTCCTCCGTCTATCTCCTCGCCGGCGTGTTCATTTACTTCCTCGAGCGCGTCATCTTGAGCTCCTCGCTGCTAGCAACCCATTTTTGACCTCTTCGATCGTCGATGACGAGTCCCTGCCGGCGCCGAGCCGCCTCCACCTCGCTGTCCGGAAGAACAGAGGTAGAGGAACGGGAAGGAAGCGTATTTCCAGTTTTTACGCTTTCTAGTTCTGAAAACGTATTTTCTATCTTCAGGCATGTATCACCAACCAAACACCACATCTTCAGTCTTCCCTGATCAGACAAAAATTATCTGTTTCTCAGACTACTTTCAGGTACCACTTTTTCTCAAACACGGCTCTCAGGTTTTGAACCAAACATGCCCTGAGACGTTGATGTGACGACGTCCAAGCCCTGAGGCCTGAACGCAAGAGAGCGGGGGAGCGTCCCTGAGCCCGAAGCCATCACCACCCGTGAGAATGCAATGCAATGCAATGCCATATCTCATCATGTTTGGAGCCACTCCCCCATTCATTGTGGCCATCAAGCCCCATTACTCGGTTGCCCCGGCCGTTCCATAACTTTCTCACAGTGAAACTGTTCCTACCCGTACTGTTCTCCGGTACTACCGCAACCTCGCAGCAACTATTCCACGTCTCGTCGCACTAACTTGCCCTGGAAATGGCAATGCCGTCGCTTATGATCATGCCGCGTGGTTAATCGCCAGTTTTATTTTCCCATAAAACCTCTGAAACTCACTGTCCGTGAGAAGAGATCAAGCAACAGATCGAAACTTGTGACTTCCGTGTAACAACAACTGTAACAACTTATATCTGAGATCGCTAAACTCTTTAAGAGTACAATTGCAAAGCAAGAAATAGCATCACAAGCGAATTTACTCACAACTAGTTTGGACAAAGGCATGGACATCCAAGCCCAAATATAATACTTTATAGGACAAAAGATACTTTGAACCACATGCACGCCCGAGCGTGAATGAGACCTAATACCAATAGTCATCGCCATCTAGTGGCTCTTCCTGATAATAAAGATCACATGTTTCTTCCTAAAGTTTTTTTTGTTGATGATTAGCAAGAATGAGCACAACAGTACTCAGCAAGTTGCATGAGAAATTTTATTTAACTACTTGCCAGGATAAACAAGTGATTGGAATGGTTTTATTGTGTATGTGGATGCATTACTTTGGGTTGAAAGCAATTTAGTATTTAAAGTAGTAAAACAATAATAAATATAACAACGGGGTTTTTCAACATTTGCAATTATCAACTTAACATATGCAAAACTCTACTTATGCCTCATATATTGGAATCGCTCATGAATACAACTTTATTAATTGGAAGCACGACATATCCGAATACCATTGTTCTTACTCTATAGAGTTGCCCAACTTTACCCACAAGATACCTCAAACTCATACTGTCAAGCTATATACACGCAACACGATAGCGTGCGACTGCGTTGAGATAGCATAGCCTTTTCACTGCTTAGCATTTCTAGTCTCTACCCGGTAGGTTCAAGGTTAATACAGTCATTGGGAAACCACCGACCAATGGTGGAGTGCGCGGTCCGATGCTGACTGGTCTATACTGTTGTGTAGTTCAGCGAGTGCCCTAATCGGTCTAGTCCTAACACCCCAATCCGCGGCTGCTCTATCAAACAAGAGCAGTTGGCATCCTATAGATATTCAATCAGAAGAGCAGTGTACTAAGCCAAGTTAGATAAACCAAACCTATGGTTGAGTGGTTTATGTGCCTGTCATTTGGTATAATGTTTTAGTCCTTACTTGTCATCTAGTGAGGCGATGGACCAAATACCAACACGTGGCTGTGGACCTTTTGATCTCACCATTGACTTACTTTTATCAAGTATATTGGGTTGTCCAAGCTCCTGGTCTCAACTCTCAACTCTCCACCAAAATCTATTGGAGTTTAGCCAATATTCCTTATCAGTATTTATAAAAACATTGCGTGACAATGCCGAACATTTGCTATCATTTTGTGTAACTTAAATTTGTCAAGGTGGCTATGGCCTACATAGACTTGGAGGTTGTGGGTGTACGTGGGTGATAGGATTTATCTAAATATCATGACATTCAAAAATATAATTGCAATAACAAAGTAATTGGCTTAAATATAATAATAAAATTAATAATATAAGTACATGAAATATAGGCTAAAAAATGATCAAACGAATGCAACTTGCCTCCTTGCGTCCTCAAAATTCTCTGCTTCTCCTGCGTCTTGTCCAGCGTTCGCCGGAGCTTAGTCGTCGAAGTCGGAACCTAACGCAAAAAATAATCCAAATGAAATATCCGGGCTCAACAAAGAGCAAGCTGGGAACAACACGCAAGTAAACTAAATTCAGAAAAGAATTAAAAGAGGAAGGTGGTGTGGTGAATAGAATTTATTGGATGCTCGATCTGGTTAAACGGAGCTGAAAATGAGGTTCACAGGCTCGAAACGGCCGAAACAGATATATTATGTTGAAAATGGGTTTAGATGAATAATAATGGGTCTGATGAACTGTCGCGGGTTTACACTGTTCATGCCAGGCTAGGGCTTGTGGACAGTAACAAGTCTTAATGAATAGTAGTGGATTTTTTTTGGGTTGCGGGTTATTGGGTTTCGGTGAAAAGTGACACATGGCTAGGCTCAAGCTACTAGCCAAGCCTAAAGGTCCATCACAGGTACTGCTTGAGCCACGCGGCCAGGAGTCGGGGCGCGCTATCGAGCTGAAGAAAACAACGCCGGCTCCGGTGGCAGGCGGCGGCACTGGGAGGCATGGTGAGCATCACCGCAACGTGCGCAAACCTATTTTTGGGCATTACGTGGGAGGTGGTGGCTCGGGAAGGGGTGGTCATGGGCGGTGACGCAAGGCTGAAGCAAGAGAGTTTGGCGGCATTGGTCCGGCGATGCTCCGGCCAATTTGGCCAGTGCTCGAGCACCGGTGGGTGAAAGAGGGACTCGGGGAAGGTGGCAGCGAGGCGAGCTAGTCACATGAGCCATGGGCGGCGTGGTGATGGAGGGTGGTTCCAGCGAGGTGGCGGCGAGGATAGGGGCAAAGGAGGTGGGGAAAACGTTGAGGGTGATGGAGTGGTGGTTATGATAAGGTCAGGACTGAGTAGGCGAGATGGTGGCGGTGGATTTGAGTTTGGGCACATCGGGGAAGATAGAGGGTGGTGGCGAAATTCGAGGGTCTTGCCGGAGTTGGGGGAAGAGAGGGTGGTTCAGTGGGGTTTAGAAGGTGCTAGCGATGGGTTTGGCTCGTGATTGGATGGCTTTTATAGCCGGCGAAGGCAGTGGTTCCAGGAACTGAGCAGGGCGAACGCGGGGTGGTTGGGAGGATTTTGCGCTGCACAAGGGGGAGGTGGCGATACGGGGGCTCCGTGGTGGTGCCTCACTGGTGCAAGGGCGCACGCTGGCGAGGCTGGGCGCGACGTGCGCGCAGCGGCGAGCATGTGGCGAGGGGGGCCATAGGGCGTGGCGCAGGCAAGGGTGCGCAACGAGTGGCGCTGGAATGCACATTGATGGCCGTGCGGAGGCTGTCGGCGTGGTGGCGGCCACTAGCATGAGTTTGGTGTGGAGCGGGAGCAGCGCGGTGACTGCCGGTGTGACGTGAGGTAAAGAATAATAGAGCGGTGACGGCTTTAAGGAAGATGTCTTCAATAGAGAAAACGGGAACGGCAAAAAGGAGAAAGCAGATTTGGGTTGAGATTTCCGAATTGGGAAGGAAATTCAAACTTGGCTCAAAAACTTAGAAACTTGGAAATTTTTGGGTTGTTTTAGTAACCCAACGATGCTTCTTGTTACGTTTAGCAAACCCGAGTTGTGTGAGAAAATGATCGGTCGTCCTCGTGGTACTGAATGAACGAATTCAATGGGACATTCGACTGTTCTATCAGCTCCTGCCAGGCTACGCATTGCTATTTTGAACAGTCACTCACATCATGATACGTATTGATCCCCATGTACGAACCATTACACACCGTGTTTTTTTCTTTCATTTATTTAAGATCATTTCGTTGGGATACAGGTATGCTATACTAGCGTGTAATAAAATTTTCTACTACGTAAACCAGGAATTCATGCGAGTAAAATATC
Source organism: Ampelocalamus luodianensis (assembly GCA_036346255.1). NCBI lineage: Eukaryota > Viridiplantae > Streptophyta > Magnoliopsida > Poales > Poaceae > Ampelocalamus > Ampelocalamus luodianensis. The sequence continues at coordinate 2,778,565 of CM070622.1, forward strand.
AAAGATCGTTACCACTAGACGCACATTGGCCGTCGATCGTCTCCTCCAACAGCTTCTCATGTTCCCTATGTACATCGCGGATCGTACTTGATCAGCACAACAACGCCTCTACGGTAACCGCATGTCTAGGGATGGAACGCTGTGCACTAGTATGCTAGCACCAACGTGCACGACAGGGCTTTCAAGGAGGTGACGGCTAGGGTTTTGGTGGGTAGTACAACATGCTCCCCCAAAATCCCACGTCTCCTCTTATAAAGAGCCCCTAATGATCTCTACGTTAGAAACCCATTAAGACTCTTAACCACACACAGATTTTTAGGGGTGTAAATAGAGCGGATAATTCTTGACCGACCAATCTACCGAAGGTTTGCAGAGCGAATATGAAAGAAATAAATGGGTATCTGGTACTATCTGTCCGACTCCGACTCCGAGGAAAAATGCAGAATATGATATGAGATGAGCGATATCCATCCGTATGTATTCGTATATCAGGTGGTGCGAGGAAAGATTGTCGTGACTCACTTAGGAATAGGATAACATATATGTGGGTTACTACATCTGAGCAAGCAGGAGATACTGAGTGTTTTTCCTTCGATATCTCAGTGATTAGTCTTTCCGGGTTCGCTTTGATTGCACCTCTACTGCTTAATGTCCAGTGTAAGCGTGCAAAAGAAGCGGATAATATCCGTTCGACCGACCGACCGAAGGCTTATGGAGTGAATACGAGATGGAGAAATGGGTACCCGACACTATCCGTGTCCGACTCCGACTCTGAGAAAAAAAACGGAATAAGATACATGATGAGCAATATCCGTCCGTATCCGCTACGATTGCACCCGTACAGATTATAATCCGATTTAAGCCTCCAACAGATCCAATCTAAACTAGTTTGCCCCAACCCATTAAGTGTGTGACTTTGTAGGTTCATACATAATCGGCCGTGACCTGGAAACTCCTTTCCAATCTACAAGTCGGTAGCAGTTTCTAGTAGTGGTGACCAGATGGGCCGCCCGGCCTGGCATGACTCAATTAGGCCCAGGAGATAATTGGGTGTAACAGCCCTAAGTTAGGGGTTGTGTTTCAAATGTAAATTATGAGGAGAAATAAAAACTTTTGGTGCCTCATGAAATCATTTGAAAGTTTCTACATTTTTCCCTAGCAATTTCCATTTTCTATAATTTTATTCTAGTGAATGGAAGGGGTTGTCAACAAAATTCTTGACCTTAAACTGGTGATCATCCTCTGCAAGTATTTTTCCTATCATCTTGACCATCCTTGTTACCTCCCTGAAAAATTTCACAATTGTTAGATTTTGTTTGCTATTTCAAATGGCCAAGTCAAACCAGTTTAGAAATCTGATCAAACCTCTGGACAGTAGCTTGTGAATTTTCTTGGGAGAAATCTAGTGCATGAAAATTCCTGGAAAAATTGCACAAGGTTGTCCGCTGTCCCAGTAAGCTCCCATAAAAATTTTAGAATTTTTGGAGCTCGGGAGCTACCTCTAAAATTTCCCAAACCTTCTCTGCCTTTTTAATTCAAATCTGAAATCACTGTTCCTCGGGCTCAAACCCCACTTGAGTTCAAGTCCGACCGCGCCGTTGGGTTCAGTCGCACCGCCTAGCTGCACCGCGCAAGCCCGATGGCTTTCAGCCGTCCGATGTGGATCGCACGGTCCACACTGCTCATCTCGTCGACCTGTCCGAATGCATACACAGATCTCGACCGTCCATTCTAGATCAAACGGTCGGCATCTTTCCGATCGAGTCGAACCAGTTTGTGGAACCGCACGGACCCGACTCGCGCCGCTTTGTCACCGCGTCGACGAGTGGGTCCCCTTGTCGATGTCGCCTCGTCTTCTCGCGTCTCACCGAGAGCTCGCGGCGATCGCATGCGCGCCACGTACCTCGTCGCGCCACCTTTATGCCCTCGTGTTCGGCCGGGAGGCATCGCCGCGACTTCATAAAGCCCCGAGCTCACCCACTTCTTCTCCTTTGCGTTCGTGCTATCTCGCCCGATTTCTTGTTTGGCGGAGAGAAGCAATCGGCGCTCCGCGTTGGAGTAGCCCTTGAGCCCACAACCTCACCATCGTGATCCACACTCGGTGCGCGTCCATTTGCCCGATTCGGGTCATTGGCGTCGATGAATCACCTAGTGCGACCGTCGTCTCGCCTCCGGCGACCTCGGCCCCGCCCGTTAGGGCGTTACGGTGAGTCTTTAACCTCGGCACTGGTCCTCGTGATCGCATTTCTCCACCGAGACTTAAGGTGGGATCTTTTTCTCTTTTGGTGCATCATTGAGGGCGTGCGGCCGATTCTTCTCCGAGCACGGTGATTCGCCGCCGCGGCGATTCCGGTCGTCTCGGACCTCCTTCGTCGTCATCATCTTGTGCTTATTGCTCCTGGGATCAAGGCGGAGCTGAGGTGCACCTTCCGGAGTCTTCTAGAAGCCTGTAGCGTCCTCTCCGTGGGAGCCGCACCTTCTTCTCCGCCTCCGTTCGCCGCCAGCTCGCCGCCGACATCCTCGAGGTTCCGTGTCGCCGTCATCGAGTTCGCGAGCTCTCAGCGGACCTGTAGGTATAACCCTTTTTGCCCTGAGACCCTCTGGTTAGCTAGATCAGCTGCGTCGCCGCGCCGCCGTCCCCGTGCGCGCCGGTGAACCGCCGGTGGCAATTAGTTTACCGCTAATCTTTGCTTAGATGTGTCGCTGACTTGTGGGCCCTCTCTGTTAATTGCGTTTAGGAAATCTTTTAATCCAACCATTATGTTTCTCTGAGTCGCTGCCATGCGGGCCCAGGTTGTCAGTTAAGGATTGTATAACTTCGTTAATACGTTTCCTTTGTTAGAAAGCGTAATTCTCTGTGCATGTATGTTAGGATTACGTTTTTGCTAAGCCGAAGATGTATTCTTAGAATACGCCGACGTCCACCATCGTGGTTTGTCGGTCGGTGCTTCGTGCGAGCCCATTGTCGATGTCGTGGCTAGCTCATTGTCGGTAGAAAAAGTATTGAATGCTTTAGTATTTCAAATGTATTTTACATTGCTTCGTTAATTCAATTAAACTTAGAAAATGCATAACTAATTCAATTTTTCTTCAAATCGCATGAAGCCGATTCATTAATTTTCATTTTAAATGTGCTATTTACTAAAAATGGTTTCAGCTTTGTCTCTGTATCAAAAATCTGATAGTTGATTAAATGGTGTTTTTATGTATATTCCAAATTAGAAAATTCATATCTATCTCAATAATTGTCCAAATCCAGTAAAACCAATTTTGTAATTTTTCATTTTTAGTGTACTAATTATCAGGATAGGTTTTAGATATGTTTCTGTTCATAAATTTTGTTAAAGATTTAAATGATGCTTTAGGTGTATTGTTAGCTTAGAAAATTCCTAGAAAATTCATAACAAATTAAAATGAGTTGTTCTCTGTTTCTAAAATTTGTGTTAAACCATGCTCTAGCTGCTGTGTGAATTTTGTGCTCTTTAGATGGTTTTGAATGTTTGAGTTTTGTCGGTGTTATTTGTTCTTATTCGTTGCTTTTACTCGATCGTTAGATTGCGACGGTTCTGGTTTTATCGAGAGTGATCCTCTGCAATGAGTTGAGCCTATTGAGCAGCAGCCAGAACAAGCGGTTTGATCATGTTAATCCCAGTATTTTAAAGTCTAATATTTTGTTTCAGCTGTATGTATGCATTGCTTAATTTGTGTTAAATTGATTAGTTAAATCCGTAGCTGCATATCCTGTAGGTGAAATATTGATCTATACTACGTGAGCCTAGGTTATTTGCTGTGATTAGAGTTCGTTGGATGAACTCTTGTCACTTAGTAGATTACGAGTTCAGTTGCATAGCCATGCTTAGCTACCGGTAGATTTGGGCGATCATCGACTTAGTCGATGATCTTGATCACATAAAATTATTACTGTTCTTATGATCCATCTTGTGCTATGTTAATTGCAAAACTAAAACTGAAAACAAAAACGATTTAGACGCGGGCACAATGGTAAGATTGGTGTGATCACATTGGGTGTGATCGGAAAGGTGCCGGTCAATTAAGGACCGAACATCTTGTGAGTGAATTGTTATCCAGGCATTTTAGCGTGCTAACCACACTAGAGGGTATGAGACCTCTCTTGACCTAGTACTTTGGCGTGTATTGGCTCCGGTCGCGGGAGGTCGCGGGAGGGATGGTGTTGGGAGCATGGTAGTTGTCCAAAAGCTTTACCCGCAAAGGTAGTTGTCTTTTCGGCTTTACCATGTAAGCGTATGGATTTCTATCCATACGAGCGGCTCGTAGTTAATACACAATATTGGAAAAAGTCTCGTAGGACTTAGTCATGCTTGCATACCTTGAAGTGTGCTTTGGCTTAAAGGCGATGCAAGTGTGGAGTGTACATGGTACACCTGCGAGGTTAAAAACTATTCGAATAGCCTCGTCTAGGTTATGGACACGCTTGGGTAAGCTTTTCAAGAGTTAGACTACAACCTTTTAAATTAAAACTTGCGGTGGTACGAATCTGGGATTAGTGCTATATTGTGGTGACTATTGGGATAGTCACTTCTAGGTGGTTACTTGTATCTATCTTTATTTCGCAGTTATTTTAACAGTAAAAATGAATTGCAAACTTGCCTTTAAACTGTATTACATTATTGCAAATAAAGTTGGCTTTATGCAAATGAAACATATGGCCTCCACCAGATAAGCCTGCATGTAGCATATGAATAGGTCTGCTAGTTCACACGTCAGTCTTGCGAGTACAAAGACAATCTTTGTACTCATCGGCTTTGCTTAATGTTTTTGTTGCAGAGGAAGAAGGTGAGCCCCAAGGGCCTCACTTCTGTGAGTTATGCTGCCGCTTCGTGTACGACGACTAGGCTTGGCGGTCCGGTCAGATGCCTTGTGGGTGAAGGCACGATGATTGGCTTTGTTTATAGCCATCTTATGGCACTTTTGCTTCCGCTGTCGTTCTTCTGGTATTTATGTATCTTTTGGCCGGTCGGCCATTGTCTGTAATAACTCTTCTGTTGTTACTTTCTGCCTGTAGTGTGGTGTTTGGACTCTATGTTTGGAATGGAGTTGATGCATAATTTTGTGGTGAGGTGTGTATACTGCTTTTGGGAAGTATACATATCTCGAGGCTCAGTTTATTTGATTTGTGATGCTAGGGTCAGGCGGTTGGTTAAGCATTACAAGCCAAATAAATTGGGGTCCTCACATTGGGCCATGCCGTGTCGGTCTGTGGGCTAGGGTACCGACCTAGGCACGACACGTCGGCGGTTTGGACCGTGCTGAGCTCGCCCGCTATAGTGCCAGGCCGTTAAAACAAAGAGCCATCCCAAGCTCCTAGCTGCCGCATCACGCCCGAGACGGCCTGCTTCTCCTCTCGTCCGCACCATGCCCAGCCGCCTCCGCACCTCGCTTGTCCTCCCTGTGTCCGGCCGCAGCTGCCGCACCCCCGGGCTGACCTCTTCCTCTGCTCCGTGCCGCACCCGGCCTCACTGCGCCCAGCTGTTCCTTGCTCCACCCGGGCCAATCTCTTCTCCTCTGTGGCTCTGCGCCGGTATCCTCCTCCGTCGGCCGTGCTCGGCCTCGTCCTCCTCTCCTCTGCACCGACGTCCTCCGCGTGAGCGTGCCATGCTGTCTTGCTGGGCAATGGTGTGGACCCAATCATGAAACAGGCGCTCGTACCGTGCCGGCCCGGCCCATCTACAATACGGGTTGTGCCATGCCCGGGCTGTGCCAACAGTGCCGTGCTTCGGGCTGAGCCGGCTGGCACGACCCATCTGGTAATCACTAGTTTCTAGCAGGACATAGCGACTCTCGAATACACACAAAAAATCATACCAGACGAACCTTTATAAAGCTTATGTGTTGATCCTTTTGCCTTATGATATCAGATTGAACTCAAGGCGAGATGTGTGTCATCCTATGATAGCTCGATCCTTTGTTCGATCTTGTAGTGGATTACTTAGTTGTAGTTGACTCCTCAACCATATTCAACATGGCTATGCACTTTTTTAATCCAACCATATCGAGAGCCCCAGAGATATCTCTCCCGTTAAATAGGATGGGCAAATTCCATCTTGATCGCTCACATTTCTCTGTATGTTTGATAGTAAACCCGGAAACTACCTTTATGACTACCCTTTTACGGAGTATCGTTTGGCAACCCTTAAGCAAACTATTACACATGTAGGAAACCATGATGACCTCAGGTCTAAGAATCCCACATACACTATGTCTGAGACTATTAAGAATATAACAATTCTCGCGGTGTCTCAAGGCGGGTCAATCCAACACTATATTCTCCAACGTACACCCACATTATTAATTTGATATCTCATATCTATGATCCATAAAACATTATCATCAATCAATACGTGTGTTGATCCATAAATCATGAGTGTCCCACATAATGATATAAGATCAGATATGTTTAGAATGACATCATAAATATAAATAGAGAGTTTTACGAGTCACTTACTTGTCAATCAATATAATGATATTTTATTCGAGGGACGAAATAACATATTATTCAAAAGTTCGTATTCAAAAGTTCGTAAACATAGAAACGATACAATCAATCTCTATGACTGTCTCCAGGGCATATCACCGACATATTTGGCACTCCAATAAGTTTCGTCAGGCTAATTCGCTAGCTAATCATCGAATCGGGGGTTGGATTGATTGAAGCGAAATAAAGATGCCTTGGAAGCTAAGTAAAACTCCCATAGATTACGTCGAATTGTCAACGAAGTGGAGTAGTTCACAAGGAAACTAGCCTTTGCCCCCCTCCCCACCCCACCCCCCACACACACTTTGTTGTATCCATCATGAATGTAACACAGCTGCTTATAACCTCCTAGGAACCTAGTACAATACTAAACAACACTCATATCATGATGCAACACTCACAAGTGACAAATGCAACTTCACATGGAGAATCAGTGCCATTGATTAATTAATCGACCCCTTTTGATGGCTACTACTAGATCTCCATACCCTAGTGCTGCTAATACTACTATTTTGCTCTGCTATGCGAATGTAATCTATTCTCCTACTACCGTGAGTATTTTGGCAAAATTGTCACGTTTTCAGTTTGTAATAGCAAAATAAAATAGCTCCGCTCGTACAAATTTGCAAAAAAATGGCGCCACGGTAAGAACCTACCTGACACGCTTCTAGGGCTTGTTTAGTTGGCGCCTTGAATTCTATGTGTGGGAAAAAGTGGTGTCTGGAGGTAGCTTAGAAAGTAGATAATTTTTGTATGGCCAGACAAACCTGAAGATGAGTTGTCTGGTTAGAAGCCTGTGCTTGAAATTGGTGAATGAAAAATAGAATGTTGAATCAAATCTATCAACGGTGGATCGGCTTCCTGACTCCCAGGCGTTGCTTCCTAGCTCTAGCCGTTGGATTTGTTGGCCTGGGCTAGGCAGCTCTGCAGGTGACAATCCAAGCAAGCAGCTGTTAGGCTCCAGGGCCTCTCCCGGCCAGACATATACGCACCAGGAAGGCAAGCAAATAGCCCCCTAGTCTGCGGTATGAATGTGCCTGCCTGTGATGCCCAAGTGCGCATACCATGCTTGCCATGGACTGGGAGCTACGGGGATTGCGGAAGGGATCAGTCGAACGCATGCAGTTCAAACTAGGCTACAATGTCAAGGAGAAATTACTCGATCGACATGCAATGTTGTAGTTAACTTAGGGGCTATTTGGTTCTATACCTGGTTGTCACCTGTCGGCTGCCTCTTCGTTGCTTGGTTGCCTCCTAGGCGGCGCTCCAGGCCCAGGCCCAGGCGTAGAAAACAAACGCTCCAGGCCTCCCAGTTGCTCTGATCCACCGTTGATACCTTAATCAAACGTTCTATTTTTCATTCATTAATTTCAGACACATACTTCCAACCAAATAATTCATCTTAGGTTTGGCTGCTTAGTCAAAAATCATCTACTTTTCAGACTATCTCCAAACACTAATTTTTTTCAAGCATAGAATCCAAAACACCAACCAAACAATCCCTTACTACACTATATGGTCCATGTCTCCATGATGTCCTTAATTACTTGATTTCATTCAGATCGTACGGGCCACGGTTAGCACCTGTGTCTTTGGACGACTCAACAGAGGATGACAGCACGTCCCCCCACACAGTAGCGCGCCATTAACAAATAAGTGAGTAGTGACCGTACTGCTTGCCTGGTCCCAAATCCCAATGCAATTATTGTGTGTTTCCCTGAGCTCGCAGGCACTTGCTTGCCGTCCATCATGCATGCCCGGCCCATAGCGCAGCTTCAATCCATTCCGATCCCTATTCGCCTGCTAGAAATTGGAGTTGGTTAATGGCGATTCCTTGGCGCTGGTCCTAGGAGGACTCCAAGCTATGGTTAGCTGAGGACCGAGGGCACGCTCGGTTGGCTTGCTACGCCAGATGAGCGAGCAGTCCGTCCAGGTTTGATCTCTAAGATCGTAACCTCGCGTGTCTCATTCAGGGAATAGTACACGCACACAACGTCGCGTGCTTTATGCCCGCATTTATGGAATAGAATCCAAATGATGCGTCCACGTTGCAATTATATCCTGGTATCATAGGTGTCCACTGACTTGTTACTGTCAAAAAAGCTAATTCAGTAGGAGACAGGTAATTTAAGGGTCCAGCTCTGCACACACAGCGTCAGTGCGTCACTCCACACTCTACCAGGATCAGCTACAGTTGGTTTCGGCCGTGCGGGAAGGACTACATGTAATTTGAGCTTGCAATGGATGGTTCAGATCAATAGAAATGCAATCGAAATGTTGATTCTTGATTCGATTATTAGGACCGCGCAGGAAGGACTACATGTCATTTGAGCTATCTGCCCGTGCAATCGATGGTTCAGGTCAGTATAAATAAATTACTGCAGCAAATGCAATGTCCATGGCTGAAAGTCAGTTGCCTTTTTTTAGTTTGTGAAACCGGCTGTACAATACACAATTGTCTGGGGTAGCTTTAGGATACATGTCTCATGCCAGGTTTTTGGAGCAGATATATTATATTCTTATATGCCAATAATAGTTTTCAGATAAATGAAAGTTCGTACATCGATAAAATCAGATCTGATTCATATGATATGAGAGCACTAGTTCGATTAGATTAGAGCAATAGTTAATTAATGACGTGTTCCATGTATGCAGGTCGTGGGCCAAGCAATATGATCAAGGATGCAGCGTTTGGCAGCATTTTTGTTTTATACCCATAAAAAACTGCACCGAAAAGAAGATTAGTTTTGACAGGTTGTTTAGTATATCTGCTAATGTTGACACAACTGTGGCTGAATATAATGTGAATGGGGTGTGGAATATCCCTTTCAGCAAACAGTTTGGCAAGGAGGAGGAGGATTTGTGGTACAAATTAAAAGAAATTCTTGCTGGGGTGGAAATGACTGAAAAAAAGACAGTGGTTTGGGCCTTGGAGAATTATGGCAGATTTTCAGTCAAGTCTTTGTATAAACATATCTCTTTTGGGGTGATCCTCAAGAGAAATATTAATCTTTGGAAAAGCAGAATGCCTTTGAAAGTGAAACTTTTTCTTTGGCTTGCATATCAAGACAGGATTCAAACTGCTGTTCAACTTAAAAATAGAAATGGGAAAGGTTGTGAGAAATGTTGTTTGTGTGGGGTAGCTGAGAACACTGACCATGTTTTGTTTAGGTGTGTTCTGGCTAAATTCGTTTGGGTCAGCATTAAAGAAATCCTGGATTTGGAAGGCTATCAGGAATCTTTAGATGATTTACACCATAACTGGTTAGATAGTTGAGGTGCTAACAAGTATCATATTTGCTTACTCAGTTTTGCAGCTCTGGCTTGGACGCTCTGGAAAGTCATAAACAAAATAGCTATTGAGTGGGTTTTCCCTAAACACCTTTCTGAAGTCATTTTCAATTTTATATCCTGTTTGCAGCATTAGAGGATTCTGACCAATGAAGTTGATAAAAGGGTCTTGGACGACCTGACTTTGAGATCTGAAGTTTGGTTGAAAAGCTTCTGTGCTAACCAGAGGAAGGTAGGGGTAGGTTAGTTGGTTGTTTAGCTTGTTAGCTTGGCGACTGCTGTAATGTCATTTTGTTCCTTGTTCTTGGTTGGTCTGTTCTGATGGTATTTGTTGTTGCTCCTGGTTGGTATCAGTTAAAACTGGTTTGTCCCAGTTGTGTGTTTTGCTAGTTGTTTTTTGTCTTTTAAAAACTTGTTATGAGCTTTCTATAAAAGCTGAGTTGTTTCCCGTTTTTTTTATTAAAAAAAACTGCACCGAAAATAGCTTAGAAAGCATTTCAGGGAACGCTTTTCCTGACCTGGCCCAGCAGAGTAGACCACATTTGACCTTATAAGCCAAAAGTTGTTCCAGAAGAAGAGAACAGATTGCAGAAGCAGATAAAATGGCACCGACAGATTCGTTTCCCACTGTCAATAGTGCCAAGGTTAACCTTGTCCATCTTGTGAAGAAAAAATTTGGGATAAAACTCTTGTTTCTATGCTTCAGTATATCTAGAAGTTTGTCCTAACTGTGCATAGAAGTTGCATCCAACTCTTGTTGCATACTTCATCAGGAAGTTTGCACTACTTGGAGGATGCATTGGTCTTTCTTGAAGAATACATAACAGGTTCACAATTCACTGTGTGTGTTGGTTCCAACCAGGAAAAATAACTACACAATACTACCATGTTGTTTCCATGCCATTGCACAAGTTACCAGACAAGCTTTTCTCTCTCCACCAATTTGAGTTCCTTCTCCCTTTTATTTTTTTTACCATAATCCCCACTTCAGAAAGCATAAGAACTGGGTTCTCAATGAGAGAGAAAATACAAGCAGATTGGCTTATAGTGATCTGATTGCCAGAGATGTACACATTCACCCAGTGTCCGACCATGCATGCATGAGCATCTTCCATGATTATCAGTACAGTAACAAATCACTGTTCTCGCATTCAAAGTACCTTCTACAATTTTTACTCTGTCACTATGCAAAGGCAGCCAAACATTAACAGTATGCTCAGCAAGTCAGCGTGCATTTGGAGAATGGAGAACAGTGCACGTTGGGCTGATCAATACAATGCATTTACAATTCAACATAACTTCCTGTCGACGAGTAGTCCCAATGTTCATCTATTCAAAGAAAACTAGCAAGACCAAATCTCACTACACTGCACCGTGGACAACAGTGAATTGTAGCAACACATATATTGTGATGGCTTCGTAGTTGTTTACTTGTTCTATGATTATACATTGTGCAGATTGCTTGATTGAGAAACTAAGGTGTCAAAATTGAGAGAAAAACTCGAATCACGTGTATGAACTGTCGATGATGGTGGACTCTCCATCCTTCAGTATGCTGATGATACGGTCCTCTTTATGGAACATGATCTGGAGAAAGCTCGAAACATGAAGTTATTGCTTTATGCTTTTGAGCAACTCTCGGGCCTTAAAATTAATTTCCATAAAAGTGAATTACACTGCTTTGGCAAAGCTAGAGATTTTGAGCAAGATTATACAGAGTTATTTGGTTGCTCCACAGGTGAATTTCCATTTCGGTACTTGGGTATCCCTATACATTATAGGATGCTAAGAACTGCCGATTGGAAAGAAGTGGTGGAACGATTTGAGAAGCGACTCAGTAGTTGGAAAGGGAAATTTCTATCCATAGGAGGACGACTAACTCTGACTAACTCAGTGCTTAGCAGCCTCCCAATGTATATGATGTCTTTCTTTGTGATTCCGAGAGGGGTACTGAAAAAACTCAACTACTTTCGCTCTAGGTTCTTTTGGCAGAGTGATGGTCAAAAGAAGAAGTACCGTTTGGCTAAATGGAACATAGTGTGCCGTCCTAAAGACCAAGGGGGTTTAGGAATTCATGATCTGGATATTAAAAATATCGCCTTACTTAGCAAGTGGCTATTTAGGTTGCTTACTACTGATGGTGTTTGGCAGCAGCTAATACGAAACAAGTATTTGGGCTCCCAGTCTCTTTCGCAGGTTCAGTGGAAGGCCGGGGATTCACATTTTTGGGCAAGTCTAATGAAGGTGAAACGGGATTTCTTCCGTTTTGGAGCCTTCATAATCAAAGATGGTTCTCAAATTAGGTTCTGGGAAGACAGATGGTTGGGAAATGAGACCTGCAGAGAGTGCGCTGCCTTTACAATATTGTTAGGCATAAGCGTAACTGTCGCACAAGTCTTTCAAACTGGCTCTCCAAATTTTTCATGGAGAAGGGCTCTAATTGGTTCAAAACTAGTGGCTTGGAATAACTTATTACCACGCATCGCTAGTATAGAACTTATTCAGGAGCAAGATGAGTTTCGATGGAATTTGTCCTCTAATGGGCAATTCACTGTGAAGTCTCATTACCTCGCACTAATTCATAGTGATGTCCCTAATATAAACAAACGACTCTGGAAACTAATGGTACCACTGAAGGTTAAGGTTTTCCTTTGGTATCTCCGTAGAGTGGTGCTAACCAAGGATAATCTAACAAAACGTAATTGGCAAGGTAATCAAGATTGTTGTTTTTGTCATTGTAAGGAAACAATTAAACACCTCTTCTTTGAATGCCATTTTGCCCGCTCAGTTTGGACTATCATTCATGTGGCGAGTGGGATTAGACCTCCTCATCATGTTTCTCACATGTTTTCTGGTTGGTTAACGGGAGTCCAGAAGGATTTACAACTATATGTCCTGTTAGGGGCGGCTGCTACTTGTTGGTCGCTTTGGTTGTGCAGGAATGATATGGTTTTTGATAGCAGAAAAGTTACTTTTTCTCCTTTGCAGGTGGTTTTTTCCATTATCCATTGGTTGCGTACCTGGGTTATACTACAGAAGCCGGGTTTGCGGGATTTGGTTATTGCGGGGTGTCTACACTTGGAGCAGGTGGTCAGAGAGTGTTTTACCCAGGGACATGGGTGGCGATCTAGTCTCAGGATTGATGGTCCTTGATTCTTTCTGTATTGCTTTTGCTTTTAAATTGTGGGTGTCGTGTGTGTTTTGGCTATGTGCATCCTAGTTATGCAGAGGTCGGAAGTGCTCTCAGTGTGGTTGTATCACCTTGATATTCTCGCACATGGCAAAGCAGCATGGCACCATCTCATTCTCATCAGTATCTCACCATCCACAGAAACGAGTGACAAAATATCTTGTACTAGACTGCACTTCAGATCTACTACCACTGCACTAGGCGCAAACTGGCGAGGAAAGCAACAATTAAAACAACACAGTACACGCCAAGCAAATCACACTCCCTCACACGCTCTGTCTTCTCCCTCCTTCCCTCTCCTCAGCTCGCGGGAAAAGCCAAGCCAAGAAACCAACCAAGAATCCTCCTCCTTAGAACAAGAACAAAACCGCGGAACAAACCGTGAGACCGATGGCCGGCTTCCAAATCCAGCAACCCAACACTTTCCGTTTGTTAGATATAGGGATTTCTTATGGAAACTGACCACCAGAAAGAAAATCTTGAAAAGGAGAAGGGATTTCCTTGCCGTTAATGCCTTCCAGAATTGCTCCATTGCTGCTGTGCGCTTGCGGTTCGACAGCCTTCCTCCCTGTGATGGCCGCTATAATTTCTTGGCTCATTTACTCATTTATCCAAATCCCTCCGCGTGTTGCCTCCTAACCCCGCAATTCCTCGCCGGTTGCTGATCAATCCGGCTCCTGATTTGGAGTCTTTGTGTGTGTGCGTGTGTGTATTGGTTCTTGGGACATATGGGCTGTTTCTTGCCCGGTTTGTTCGCGCATTAATAGCTGCTTCCTGGGTGGTTCTCTCGCTCTCGCCATCGCGAGAAATCTGTGGCGCCGTGGGGATGGGTTGCTTCGGGTGCTTTGCGCCGGAGGCGAACGAGGGAAGCGACGACCTGAAGCCTTCCAAGCCCAACTACCACTCTTCAGATGACTCATCAGGTTCTTGATTTCCTCCTGTACTGTGCTCTGTTAGGTTTTTTATTTTTTTTTTATTTGCTTGGATTGTGACTGTTTCTCGTAACAGGCGCCGATGCAAGGAGAAAGGTGACGCCTTTAACGCCCGATGTGGGGAACGGCTACGCGCACAGCTTCACCTTCAAGGATCTGCTTGTGGCGACCGGCTACTTCAACGAGGCCAATTTTATCGGCGAAGGTGGCTTTGGCAAGGTGTACAAAGGCAAGATCAATGGGCAGGTGAGTTCAAAATTCTCCTCTTTGTTCTACTTTTGACGGCCTTTTGTGGTTAAAGATTCGATTTTCATATCTTCCTTTGTGGTGTGCAGATGGTGGCAGTGAAGCAACTCTCTCGGGATGGTGTGCAGGGGAGGAATGAGTTCTTGGTGGAGGTGCTTATGCTGACGGTACTCAATCATCCGAATCTCGTCAGCTTGGTCGGGTTCTGCGCGCAGGGGGATGAGAGGCTGGTGGTGTACGAGTACATGCCATTCGGCAGCTTGGAGAGCCATCTGTTTGGTAAGTTCTTCTCAAACTTGCATGCTGCGGTTGTTTGGTCTAGTTCGTGTGTGAAACGTAGTTTGGGAGCTGGTATGTTTAGGAGGAATTGTCTGCTCTTGGCGGATTACGCACCACTGTTGAAATGTTTTGGCCTTTCTTTTTAGTTTATGTCTTGTGGTAGTTCTCTGCTTGTGATAAATCTTCAGCAAGTGTGTCCTTGTATGCTTTAGATAAAGATCCTTTGTAGCGTTTCAGTTCTAGTTGTCCTTCGTACCAGTAATGTGCTTTCTCGAAAGCTTAAAATAAAAGAGCTCACTGTCTTTGATATCTTTTCTCCCTTTCTTTCATTAAGTAATAAGTAGTAGTGTAGTACAGACGTGTTTATGGGGAAAATACAAAAGGAGAAAAAGATATGGAAGATTGGTGTAACTCTATGAAATTAGATGAAATGGAGGGCAAAATCAACACCCTTATCCAAGAAACCCTGAATAAGCGAAGTGTTTATGTCTTCTCTTTTCTTGGTTAAAAAATTCGCTGAATTCAATTTTTTTCTCGAGATAATGTTTTAGCTTTGCTGCTGCTTGTTAGTTGTATACAGATGCTCTTACTGTGGCATGCATACTGCACCTTTTTTTATAAAATACTCATAAGCCATTTTCTTATATTTCTTATTAACTAAGTAATCCTAATCAAAACGTAATCTGTTTCATAACGAAAGCAATAAATCATTAAATTACCATGATGCTGGGAATCACAATAAATTCTCATATGGGCGTACTAGGCAAGAATCTTGTAACATTGGAGTATGACCTTGTATATTATTTCATAGTATTAGCTAGGTGTTGTTATTCCATCACTATATCTGAAGTGATTATAGCATAGAGTAATATTCTTATATTGATATAAAGGCGTCAATAAAAAAACAAAAGTTGATCCTTTAAATATTGAAAATTTTACTATGAAATGCGTGAAGGTGACGATCAAGTTGAGATTGTTCTTGTGGGTCCTCGCGCGCACAAAAACAAAGAGAAATAAAAGTTCATCTCCATTTGCTCTATTGCTTTTATTATCTGCTTTACTAGAATTCAGCATGCCATTCACTCTGTTATATGTTGAAATTTTCACTTTCTGCAAAAATCGTGAAGAAATGATAGGGCGGCTATTTTCTCTATTAACCGTTGGTGCATTCACCAATGTTCTTTCACCTTCAGTTTCTTAGTACTTGGATTACAACTGGGATTTCGTATTTAAGGAAGTCAAAGTTCGGACAAAGACAGTAAACGAGCTATTGGATTTGCTCAGTCGCCATTCTTCACTTTCTTGATTTCTTCCTAGTATAATTTGTATTCCTCCTATGTCTTTTCCTTTGCCATCATCTTCTTGTTTCTTTTTCTCGTAAGGACTTAATATGTTCCACAAAGGTGTATAGAACTATGAATGAGGATGCAAATTCCTTTTTTGCGGGAAGAAAGCCAGGAAAACAATGTAGCTTGCTGTGGGATCTCTATTTAGGTCAGTTATAATTATTTCCAACAATTGTGCTTCATTTATTGCCTATTAAATGAAGAACTAGTAAAATTATTAAGTTTGGAAGTATTATTGTCTTAATTATTCGGTAGGGGTAGCGCGAACCAAGGATCAAAGAACCGGTACCGGACCGAATCCCGGCGGGCGGGCGGGAACGGTAACCGGCCGGTTACCGGTTTTTCCGGGAAAAACCCGGTTAAATTTTGATTGAATTTGATTAAACATCAGCCGAAATTTGAAATTTGGAATTTAAACTTGCAAAACCCGGGGAAACCGGCCGAGATTTTGGATCCCAAACCCCGGGCGGTAACCGGCCGATAACCGGCGGTTACCTGCCGGGATTTTGATCCCTGGTGCGAACCATCCATTCTGTGCAAGGTCCAAAACTGCAAAATAAATCGGTTCCAGCATGCAATCAACAAACAAAATGGTAATACTTGTTTAATTGAGTTTCTGAGCTGAAAAGCCGCCTTGTGCTAATCGGCTATTTTCCTACATGCAAAAATTGTTCAGCACATAATACCTAAGGCTAGCCAAATTGTCCCCACAGAGAATTATTGAAGTTCTCAGGACCTCATGGCTTGTCTCATGCCTGAACATCACATATTCTCCTGGATGATAGCAGTGGCTATGGGCATGATGTGAATCATCTGAACTTTTCTGCAAAGTTCCTTTATTTTCTAACCCATAATTTGTCTCAATGATGTGCTATAACTAAGCTTAGGCCACTAATACTTCCAGAAATGAGATTGTCACGATCCTTAGATCATTGGGGTAAACACCGCCAAGAGAATGGCCGGACGGCATCGGCGTGCTCGAGGGGAGGTAGCAGCAGCAGTGCGCAAGGGGGTTAGGGCGCAGGAAAGACAGGAAGAGAAGAAGAACTTGAGAGATAATAGATTGGAATAATTCATTACTTGCCTCCAATAGCATGCGGTAGCCCCCCTTATATAGATGGGACTCCCCCTAACAAATAGAATCTAATCTAATCATATCCCTAACAAATAGAAACTAATCGCTAACTTCCTAACAATGAGATCTTATCCCTTGTTTGGTTAGTTAGGGCCGGCTGGGTACAAGGGCCTACGCCCATAACACTACACCCCTCCCGGACATGCAACTCATCCTCGAGCTGCTAGGCGGTGGCCACGGTTGTAGTCCAAGGAGGCCCCCACAACAATTGAAGGTCGTAATGCCCGTGCCGCGTCGTGCTAGAACACCACAACCCTATTGCCTCCATGCGTTGATGAGCCCAGAGTTGGCATCCCAATCGTTGAGGCCCATCATATTGGCCTAAATGGGGTTGTTGTGGCCCACCCGTTTGGCCCAAATAGGAGCCTACCTGGTGCTGCCCAAATTGAGTTTGGGAAGTTGAGGACAGGGCATCCGGGGCATGCCTCCCGTCCTCAGTGCTGCTGCTGCCTTTGCCACGCCCAACGCCACCGCATCTGTTGCGCTAAGTACTTTCGTCACCAGCTCATTGGGCACACCTGCATGCATGCATGCAGCACCCGTCCCTCCTGGCTCCCATGCAAACTCCACGAAACTCTCCTGGCTTTGTTTGGATCACATGCATGCATGTTTCCATGCATGCCACCTTGCTGCACCTTATGCATGCACGGCAGATCACATATACTTGCATGCAGTTGCCTGGCTTCATGCGCATGCACTACAACCGCTTCCCCAAACAGCGCTGCCGCCTTGTGACGCTTCTCCGCCGAAATAATCTTGGTCGGCACCAAAGTAGTCTCTGCCCCAGGGTGTGCCGCTGCTGCAGCCGGATCCGCCGCCTCCACCGCGGAAGGAACCACCGCCTCCTCTGCCGGATACGCCGCCTCTTGCTCTTCCTTCACCGCAGCTGTCACATCTTGATGCGATGACGCCGTGGTTGCTATGAGCAGCGTCACCAAATCCTCTTCTCCAAGCAGCGCCACTGCCGTCGCGGGCTGGCCTTGGAAGATGTTATGTCAGCGATGCTTGAAGATGCAGTGCTGCCCCTGTCGTACGAAGGAGCAGCAGTAGTAGTGTCGCTGTCGTGGCATGGCTGCCATTGCTTCTGCCACTTGCGCCTCTGGTTGTGTTACCGGCGAGGGCGTCGTCTCCTCCGATGGACTCGTGGCCACCTCTCGTTATGTTGTTGGTGCAGTATCAAGTGGCCCAAGGATGCAATCTCCTTTGGTGCTGATATTCTTCAGCATCATTAGTATAATAGTATGTATGCCTTGTCTTCCTTGCGGCCGACCATCTCGATCGTGGTGGACAGTCCATGATCGACGACTCTGATACTAAATTGTCACGATCCTTAGATCATTAGGGTAAACACTGCCAAAAGGATGGTTGGGTGACGTTGGCGTGCTCAAGGGGAGGTAGCAGCGGCCAGTGCGCAAGGGGGTTAGGGCGCAGGAAAAACGGGAAGAAAAGAAGAACTTGAGAGATAATAGATTGGAATAATTCATTACTTGCCTCCAATAGCATGTGGCGGCCCCCTTATATAGATGAGACTCCCCTAAACAAATAGAATCTAAACTAATCATATCCCTAACAAATAGAAACAAATCGCTAACTTCCTAACAATGAGATCTTATCCCTTATTTGGTTAGTTAGGGCCGCCTTATTTGGTTAGGGCCGGCTGGGCCCAAGGGCCTACGCCCTTGACAGAGATATTGTTTGAATTTGCCATGCAATTGTGCAGAGAAAATTTTGGAGCTGTGCATTGTCAGTTGCTTGTATTGCTATGCTTGATGTGCTTGTGGGTCCATTGTTTAATGCTGCAGTATGAAATTGCTGATCGGTGATCAGTTATTTATATATTCAATGAAATATTACCATCTGCTCTATAACAATTTTCTGTTCAACATTCTTCTTGTACACTTGATTCGACTGATAGAAATTTCACCTTTGAATAGATGTGCCTCTTGGCAAGCAACCACTCGACTGGAATACACGTGTGAGGGTAGCTGTTGGAGTAGCAGAAGGGCTTTCATATTTGCACAATGTGGCTGATCCACCTATCATTTACCGTGATATGAAAGCTGCTAATATTTTGTTGGATGATGACTTCAGTCCAAAGCTATCTGATTTTGGACTCGCAAAAGTTGGACCTGTTGGTGACAGAACTCATGTTTCCACCAGGGTTATGGGTACCTACGGCTACTGTGCCCCTGACTATGTGGTGAGTGGTAAGCTTACCATGAAATCTGACATATACAGCTTCGGTGTTCTTCTGTTGGAACTGATCACTGGCAGAAGGATTTATGATGCTTCAAGGCCTAAACCAGAGCAGAAGTTACTAACATGGGTAGGTAGCTTTACCTCTTCGTAGTTTATGCTTCCAATGTTGCTGTCCTTTTGTGCATCTCCTCAAATTATGTCATCAGAGTAGTTGTCTGTCATAGCTTCATTATTAGAACTTAGAAGTATCCCCGGTAAAAGGATTTGTGATGTCTTCTCTATGCTAAGTCCAATTGTTTGATAGTCCCTCCATTTGTTTTTACATGTTCTCATTTCCCTTATATTTTAGATGATGTTGACATAATTTTGCCTATCCCATGGCATCACTGCCAATGAACATGAGATATGTTAGAAAAGAGAAGGTTAGGGTTTTGCTATTCACAACCGTGCATCTTATTTATTTATTGAAAGTTATATATAGACATTGTTACATGGGCCTCATGGGCTAAAGAGAGGGAGAGAATGAGAATATACAACACTCTTAACACCCCCATTCAAACTCAAGGTGGATTAGAAGAATCTGATGCACTGAGTTTGAGTAGATGAAGTTGATGATGTCCTCGAGTCTGAGCTTTAGTAAATAAATCTATAACTTGAAGCTCTGAAGGAACATACTTGAGGGCGATGGTCGACTGCTGACAATGAGATTGTGTGAAGGATGCATCAACACCTGTGTGCTTTGTCAACTCATGCTTGATTGAATCACTGACAATCTGAATGACACTTTTATTGTCACAAAAAAGAGGTGTAGGATTGTCACAATGGACACCGAGATCAATCAAGAGCCATTGAAGCGAAATGATCTCTGAGGTGGTAGCAGCAAGAGCTCGAAGCTCAGCCTCTGCACTAAGCATGACACCACAGACAATGAGCGAAGTATCAAGAGCGATGCAGTAGCCAGTGATAGATCGACGATCAGCAGGATCTAGAGTTGGCCAAATGGGTCGTGTCGGCCGGGTCTGCTCGAGGCAGAACACTGTTGGCCCGGCCCAAGCACGACACAACCCGCACTGTTCATAGGCTAGGCCGGCACGACACGACAGCCTGGGTCGTGCCTGGGTCGCCACCCTGGCACGAGGGTCGACACAAATAGTGCCAAGCCCAGCCCGCCACATCCCGAGCACGTCACGGCCCGTTAGGCCTGTTAATTTTAATATATTCATGATTTTATTTTCAATTCTTAATATTTATATGATTTTATTTTCAATTTTCAATACTTATATTGTTTTATTTTGTAGTTTTTTAATTTTATATAGTTCATTTTATAAGTATATATAAATTTATTTTGGTTTAAAAAAAATATTTATATATTTTAGGATTTTTTTACACTTTTTCAAATTTTCATGTCGTATGGGATAAATGGCAAAGGTTTTAACGAGACAGCTATTTAAACATTAATAAAATTGTTTATTACATTTTCAATATGCTTGTATCACTTTTAATAATTTTTATATGTATTTTTTGAATTCTACACAATTTTTTGATTTTTTTTCTTCTGATTTTCAAAAAAAAATTAGGCCTAACGGGCTAAGTGGGTCGGAATTGGCCCGTCGGGCTAAACGGGCTCGAGCGTACCACCGCCCGAAGGCCGTTAGGCGATGCTGGTGCCTAGCGGCACATGGCCGACACAAAGACGATCCATTTAGTTCGCAGGCCAGAATGGGCCGTGCCAACACGGGCCGTCTTTGGTGGACGGCCGCCCGTTTGGCCGACTCTAGCGGATTCGCCCAAGTGAGTCGGAGTAGCGTGGGTGGGCCGACTCGGCGGTATAGAACAAACGTCTAGACGCAGTTCCTCTCAAGTTTCTCAGCACACGAAGAACATGACCATAGTGAACTGAGGTGAGAGCACTGACAAACTGGCTGAGCACATGAACAGCATGAGCAATACTGGCCTGGTGACAGTGAGATAGACAAGGCTCCCAACGAGCTGACGATAGCGGAAAGGATCTGTTAGGGGTACACCGTCTGTAGGTCGAAGCTGCAAGTGAAGCTCCATGGGTGTGGTAGCAGTACAAGGATCAGTCAGAGCGAGCAAGCAGATCATAAACGTAGCGATGCTGAGAGAGATAGTAGCCATCACCATCAGAATGAACCTCAATCCCTAGAAAATTGCCTCCTCATGTAGATCACCATGAAGAAAAGCATTCTTGACATCCATCTGAGATATAGTCCATGTGCGTATCGTTGCAACTGCAATAAGAGTACGGACTGCAGTCATATGAGCAACCGAAGCAAAAGTCTCATCATAATCTTGATCATAAGCCTGCTAAAAACCTCTTGCAACAAGACGAGCCTTGTATCGCTCTATTGACCAATCTAACTTTCTACACCCACTTGTAAGTGATAGGAACAACTCTAGATGGTAGCGAAACAAGATCCCAAGTGTATGTGCACTCTAATGCTGTGAGCTCCTCTGTCATAGTCAACTGCCACTCAGGTACATTGGCAGCCTCCTGATAGGTACTCGGCTCAACTACTGCACCTGCACGAGAAAACCTCCATCTCTCTGGTGCATGAATTGAAGAACGATTATGTAGGGCATACTGTGATGTAGAACGATCGTCAGAGTCAGTGGTACTGGGCGGAGGGTCAAGTGGAGGAGAGAAGGACCGAGGATCAGAAGGAATTCTCTGTCGGTGACTATAATGAAAGGAAAAAGTGGAAGTGTCAGAAACTGGTGGAGCTAGTGGAGGAGACACACTAGAAATATGAAACTGGTAGAGAAGGCGTATCTGGAGAAGACCAGTCTGGCGAAAGAATGAGAGGTAGACACAAAAATGAGGTAGAATCTGTGGAAGGAGTGTGATGTGTAGAAAGATGATAAAAGAAAGGTCGACCCTCATCAAAGATCACATCGCGAGAGACACGAATGCGACGTATTGGGGAATCATAGCAACGATAGCCCTTATGCTCAGAACTGTAACCTAGGAAGACACACTCAACAACTGAGCACTCAGGTTTGTGTGCTCACGAGGTGATAGAAGGACATAGCAGACACAACCAAAGACACGAAGATGAGCATAGTGAGAAGGTGCTCTATACAGGACCTCACCAGGACACTTGCCTTGAAGTGTGGAAGATGGCTGACGGTTGATGAGATAGACTGTCGTAGAGACTGCTTCCCCTAGAAGTGAGAGGGAATAAAGGAGGAGATAAGAAGAGTACGAGCTGTTTCGATGATGTGACGGTGCTTACGCTCAGCAACACCATTCTGAGCATGAGCACCAGGACACGAGAGCTAAGGAAGAGTGCCCTCAGAAGAAAGGAACTGACGAAAGGCTGATGAAAGATACCCCCCCCCCCCCGAGTCAGAACGGAAAACACGAATGGAAGAAGAATACTGTGTATGAACTATCTTATCAAAAGACTGTTAAATGGAAATCAACTGAGAGCGATGTTTCATAAAATAGATCCAAGTATGTCGAGAGTGATCATCAACAAATATGACGTAATAACTATGACCATCCTTCGAAGCAAAAGGAGATGGACCTTATACATCTGAATGCACCAAATCAAAAAGACTAGAGGACTTAGAGGTACTACTAGAATATGAAAGTTGTAGCTGTTTCTCTGGCTTACAACCAGTACAATGAAAATTAGACTCAATAATGACATGACCTAAGGAACCCTGGTGAACTAGAGTGGTAGGGCGAGCTCCACAGAGAATGATCAAGTCTATGATACCACTTGCTGAAGGAAGAACCAACAGGAGACTGGGATGATGACATAGCAGAAAACACTAAGGCCTTCGACGGACTGGTGGAAGGAAGATGTAAGGTGTCCAAGACATAGAGACTAGGAGAGCCTCTAAGGCGATGGCCAGAACAAATCACTCTTCTGCTCTGACGATCCTGAATGAAACAAGAAGAATCATCAAATCCAATGAAACAGTTCATATTAGTGAGTTGACCAACAGAAGGAAAGTTCATAGATAGCTGAGGAACAAAAGACATATTAAGAACAGAGAAGCGAGATGTAGAGAGAATACCCTGATGGGTAATAGAGCAAGGTGTACCGTCAGCAGTATGAATATATGCGGCATCAGTCACAGGCCTACGAGCAACAAGCTGAGAGCTGTCAGATGTGACATGAAAAGAGGCACCTGAGTCCAGAATCCAAGGATGAGCAGCGTTAAGAGCAGAAGGTGCAACTGAGGTCATAGCAGAAACTGGTCCAGAAGTCACAGTAGGTGTGGGTGTGACAGTAGTGACTACTCCAATAAGTGCTCTCGAAGGCCCAGTAGGTGCTCCACGACGATGTCTGGCACGATAATCAAGAAGCTGATCCGGATGTAACTTGAAGCACTTGTCAACAAGATGACCAATCCTCTTACAATGAGAACATACCAGGACTCCTGTGTGTGTCGCTCTGATATATCCAGACCGCTGTGAGAGACCTAGAACACCATGTGGTGAGGATCCTGAGGTAGACATAAGCGAATGAAGACGAGTCTCCTCTGCAATCAAACTAGAGAACACCTCAGTCAAAGTCGGTGGAGTATGGTAGTTGAGTAACTGAGTACGAACTGGCTCAAACTCTGATCGAAGCCCCATCACAAACTGATACATGAGCGTCTGCTGAGCATACTCATCTTTGGCAACACAAGACTGGCAAGCAGCAACAACTTTCGGTGTCATAGACTCTAGAGGGCCAATGATATGAGTGAAAGCACTATAATACTCCTCCACTGATTGATCCTACTGCTGCTGAGTACTATGAAGGTTCTTGAGCAATGTGAAGCGAAGAGCATCACTGGACTGAACATATCTCTTATCAAAGTATGTCCACATCTGCTAGGCTGAAGTATGGTACTCTACATTCATCCTCAAAGAAACATCAACACTCAAAACAAGGCCAGTCATGACACGACCGTCCTCTTTCTGTAAAGTCTTTACTACCTCAACATCAACTTTCTTCAGATCATCAGTCAAATGAGAGGCCAAACCATAACCCCTAAGAGTAGTCTTGACTGAGAAGGGCCTATGTTCGGTAATTCAACCCATCTAGCTTGATGTCCATGAACATGAGAGATAAACTACCGTGAAACATTGAGTCAGATTTTGCCATCTTGCTGGACCGCAGTCAGCAATCACCAAGCAACAGCACAGTATCTGTATAGAGAACAGAGAGAGTACCGAACAGAGAGAGCAACAACCGTCAGTGCAGAGAGAGAAGCAGTCGTCGATGCAGAGGACAAGATGCTGGATGCTGGAGCAGAGGATGAAGTAGCAGCCGTCAGTGCAGAGCTCGTCGAGGTGGCGAGGATGAAGTAGCAGCCGTCCAGTCGTCAGTGCAGAGCTCGTCGATGTGGCGCCAGGCGATAGAGGATGAAGCACGTAGCAGATCTGGCGTGGATGACGAGTGTCGATCCTGCTGGGATCCGGCGTCAAGCGAACTCAGGGCGTGATCCGGTGTGGTGAAGGCCAGGAGCTTGGATCCGGTGTGGATCTGGGCAGGAGCTTGGATCTAGCGTGGACGGCGACGTCGGGCGTGGATCCGGTTGG
The DNA here is from genome assembly GCA_036346255.1 of Ampelocalamus luodianensis. Classification (NCBI taxonomy): domain Eukaryota; kingdom Viridiplantae; phylum Streptophyta; class Magnoliopsida; order Poales; family Poaceae; genus Ampelocalamus; species Ampelocalamus luodianensis. The sequence continues at coordinate 2,803,263 of CM070622.1, forward strand.
GATCCGGCGTCAGGCGAACTCTGGGCGACGTCAAGCGGTTCACACTTCTCAGATGGGTTGGTCGAGGTGGAGCAGAGGCTTGGGAGAGGATGGATACGAGCAGGGGAGAGGATGGTACCATCGGGAATCAGAGGCTCGGGAGAGGATGGATACGAGCAGGGGATGAAGAAGTTGCAGCGGCTTGGGCCTGCCGGCCCACAGCAGAGGAAGCGCTTCAAGACGACGGCGGCTCTGATAACAGAGGTAGGGTCGGAGATAGAGGTAGGGTTGGAGACAGCTCTGATATTATGTTAGAAAATAGAAGGATTAGGGTTTTACTATTTACAACTGTGCATCTTATTCATTTATTGAGAGGTATATAAAGATATTATTACATGGACCTTTCTTATTGCAGTTTCTTATTGCATGAAAGGTATTTAGATATCACCTTCCCAATGCATTGTATCCTAGAGTGTTGTATCTTATGCCTTTGATATAAATGTCTTTACCACTATTTCTACCTAGGATACTGTGTATGAGTGGTATCTAAATAAGATACTAGGTTGCTCTCTCTCTTCCTTAATTACAGTGCCACATCAGATTTTTGCTTATGTGGAGTCTTAAGATACTTGCCAAGGTGGAGCATTGGGAGTAGCCTTAGAGCATCTTTAGTGTATTGAACCGACGTCGATTCAAAGTTATGCCACATAAGCATTTTAGAAACTGAGGTTATTTTTCTCCAATGTATTGAACCGATTCCTACTAATAACTGGGACCCACGTTACATTAAAAAACCACAAAATAATAATATCTTATCTCAACCGCACTCTCTCCTATATAGTTGTTTAATGCTTATATGAATTGTTTAATGCTTTGAATCGATTCCTAACTAGAGTTCGGTTCCATGTATTTTTTTGTTAGAATCGACCCCTCCAATGTATTGAATCGATTCAATACCTTCTCTCTCCTCATTTGAACCGGCTAAAACACAACATTGGAGATGGTCTACATAGGTCTCGTGAGCCAGAGAGAGAGAGAATGATAATGTACAACACTCTTAACAAGATAGACCATTGTTCCCCTAAGGATAGTTAAAGTTTAGCAACGTCAGAGTCAGTTTTGGAGGCTTATTCATACCTTGACTTTTCTTTTCTTTTCTTGATTTTGCAGTCAAGACCATTTCTGCATGACAAGAGGAAATTCCACAGGCTCGCTGATCCGGCTCTTCAGGGCTGCTTTCCAACATCGGCGCTCAACCAGTTAGTTGTGATCAGCATCATGTGCCTCCAAGACCAGCCCCATGTCCGCCCAATCGTTGCCGATGTTGTAATAGGCCTGAACCATGTTGCAAGCCAGCCATACGTCCCTGAACACCCCCCGGCGTCTCTGAGTTCCCCAGCGAAGTGCGGGTCACCACAATATGTCGGCACACCATCCACAAGGCGAGGCGGTAGAAGGGCAGCACAGTATGCATAGCCTAGACTGCATGCTTATCTCAAAGAACAGCAAGATCTCAGTCTGGTGAAACCGGTAGATCGTTGAAGGTGTCAAATGTCATAGAGTCAAAGCCTTCTTGGTTCAAGAACTGGTCTTGAGCGACCTGCTTGACAGAGAGTTCTATGAGGCTAATAATAGTTGAAGCTGATCATGACCGTTGTTCTTTCTTGTCCTTCATTGGTTCCAGTTGATAAATTCTGTAGCCAGTGTTCATATGATCGGTTGTTCCCTGTGTGGGAAGCATGCATCGGTCCGGGAAGAAAGGGGAACAGACGAACAGTGTACTCTTTGGGATACTGATGAAGTCGTTAATCATGTACAGATTTCTCATGGCTTGGTGCATGTTGGCATCTTGTAGATGCAATAAATTTCAATGGTGATGATCTGATAGCATTGCTCGGTTAAAAGGACTCAGAAAATTCCTCTTAGCTTGTAAGAGATTTTGTTGGCATCATATAAGAAGGGATGTTCTACCGTTACATCGGTATGAGCAGCTGCAGTGTTTTGATTATGCTTGGACATTTGTGCGAAGACAAAACGCACCTTTCCATGTCATGTCGAATGTGTCGAGTAGCGGTGGAACGTGTCAGACAATCACTGCGTCGTGGTTTCCACCATCCAGCCACGGGTATGCATAGTTTGGACTTTGGACATGGTAGCCACGTCTAGGGCGGGTAACAAGCTGAGCCGAGTCGGCTCGAGCTAGGTTCGCTCAGACTCGTTTTCACAGTAGGCTAGGCTCAGCTTGTTCTGAGCACGAGCCAGGAGGACGGTTTGGAAGGCGGCTCGAGCCGGCTCGCCAGTCAGGAACAATTGTCTTCTCGCAGCTCGGAGCCAGGGAGCAGAATGACAGAAACTGCCGAGATCCAGGCCCAGGAACATCAGGGCATCCATTCAATCAACAAAATCACAAAATCAGTGCATCCATTCAATCAACAAAATCACAAGTGAAGACACAAGAACTAGATTCAACAATCAGTGCATCCATCCTAATTCCATAGTAAAATAGAAACATAAACTAGTTAAGCAAACCAACAATCCTTATCATGACAGCAGCCTCCACCACCTTCCTTACATGAACAAACTAATCCATAAAGCAAACAGAAACCATCTCAAGAACATATACAACATCTGCACTACTACATCTCAAGAAACAATCTCAAGAAGGGAATGGACGTGGAGGGCGGCAGATGGAGGACTGGGCGACGAGGCGGATGGAGGGCCGGCGGTGGAAGGGGCGGTTGTGGGGGGCTAGAGCCTGGACGACGGGGCGAAAGGGGCGCAGCGGCGCGGTTGAAGGGGCGGCGGGAGAGAAAGGGGATCGGGGGGAGGATGGGGTCACGGTTCACGGGAGAAGCACGTGGCCAGGCCAGGGGACTAGGGGAGGACGGGGCGTGGCGGCGCGACAGACGGGGGTGGGCTAGCGGCGTAGTGGACGGGACGGGAAAGGAAGGTGAACTGGCCAACTGAGTATCGGGATGGGGAATTGGGGGAAGAACTGGGGTAGGGCGGCGTGGTGTAGGGTTACTTAGGGCAGGCTGATTAAGTGGGGATTCACGGGCCTTCTGGGCTGAGCCAAATAGACAACACGATCATCACGAGCCAAATTGGCTCGCGAACGGCTCGGGCTTGACTCGTTTTTTCACCGAGTTGAAACTAGGCTCGGCTCGGCTTGAAAAATCACAAGCTCGAGCCGAGCTAGCTCGGCTCGCAACGAGCTCGAGGAGGCTCATGACCCTCGAGCTATTTTTTCAGCCCTAGCCACGTCATCTAGAGAAGCGAGCGTTGTAACTTGTAAGTAGGCAGTAACGACGGAACTAATGATCTACTGTGACCAGTATCAGGGCATTGTCTCTTCAAAATGAACCGTTCAGATCGAGAGATACAATATTTCTGCTACAGTAGGCACACACTGTTTCTGTAGGTCTTCGCTATAGTGCACTAAAGGGCACTGTTCACACAGACTCAAAACACTGTTTGTGTTGTAAAAATGACAGTTTTAGCAATCTTTCAAAATTAATTCCAACATAATTAACATAAATTAAAGCATAATTTCAGCAGCATTTAAAGGAATAAGTCCATATTACACCCCTGAACTTTGCTTGAGTCTAAATACCCACGAACTCCAAAAGCGATCGATTTGCACCTCGAACTACACGTACCGTTTGGTTTACACCCCTCGGGCCGAAAACAGGTGGTTTTGGATTACGTGACATACTAATATTTTGATTTTCTTGATTTTCAAACTTCCGGATGCCATATCTTCTTCGTTCGAACTCCGATTCGAGCGATTCAAATTTCTAAATTCATAATCTTGCTGTTAGTATTTATTTGGTATTTATTTGGAGTTTTTTTTTTATTTATTTAGCAAACAAAGCCAAATAAATAAAACAACTCCAAATAAAATCCCAAAAAAAATACCAAATAAATACTAACAGCAAGACAAGGAATTTAGAAATTTGAATCGCTCGAATCGGAGTTCGAACGAAGAAGATATGGCCTCCAGAAGTTTGAAAATCAAGAAAATCAAAATATTAGTATGCCACGTCATCCAAAACCACCTGTTTTCGGCCCGAGGGGTGTAAACCAAACGATATGGGTAGTTCGAGGGTGCAAATCAGACGGTTTTGGAGTTCATGGGGGTATTTTGGACTCGGCGCAAAGTTCAAGGGTGTAATATAGACTTATTCCGCATTTAAATGACAAAATTAGCATATACACATGCAAATTCTCCAAGTCATTTAAACAGAATAATATACTCAACACATACATCATGTGTACAAATAAAATCGGCATAAATCTAAGATTTAGAAGATTGTTTATTGCTCTTAGAAGGCTAGTTGTACAAGATATAATTTTGGCCATCACAGCACTTATGTCAAAATGTAATCACAAATTGAATATGACTATTATAAATTAGGCCTTAAGCTCAATTTAAAACTTGCTATTCTAATTAGATAGATTCAAGCAAATTAATCAACTTTATCTATGCCGGACCACAAGAAAAGATTTCATCAATATACTATTAACAAAATGTTGATCAGTGACTGAAAGGAAATCATAGATAACAGAATGTATATACTGAAACAGCTACAAGAACAACAAGTACATATTGACTGAAAGAGTTACAAGAACAACAAGCATAATAGTATGAAGCAATTTGCTCAAAGTTATAGGAAATAGCAAGTGGCCTCACAGCCCAAGACATAATCTATACAAATAATCAAATTCAATTTCATTTTTACACCAATTCATCATCGAGCAGTTTAACCGAGCCCACAATCACCACTTTACAATATCTCCCAGTGCTAGTAAGAGACAATGCAATCACATATTGAATATATCCACTAGCACAACACATAACCAAAGTGATATGAAAAATGGAATGTTATAATACTCACAAAGCCGATGGTACTCAAAACCACCGAGAAGAAATCCAGACAAGACACGCTAAAAGGCGCTGACTCAGAAAACCAATCACCCTGCTGTGCCGCGGTGTGAGGACGTGGTCGTTGGAGATACAACGTCGTTCTTCGTAATTCGGGTCACACCGAAAGGACGAAGCCGAGGTACAGGGAATATGTCGCACAAGACACAGAGAAAGCACCGGCCGAATGCCCTCTTAGAGCAAGTGACCACCACGGATCCGAGCTAAACACACCCGAGTCAACCAAGTTTCTCGCCCAGATCAACCAAAAGTCAACTGGATCCAAAGATAAGAAGGCAAGAACCAAAAATCCCTCACCGCACAAATCACTAGAAGAGATAGCGCAAGAGGGAAATTGGGGTGCGCTAGGTTGAAGATGAACCAACCTCACTGCCGACGGCGCCAAAGCAAACTAGGCGGCGCACATGTCGACTCAAGATCAAAAATCCAATCGGAAAACCAGATGAACCAGAGGAGGACTCACTTGATATTTCTGGGTTCCATTCGAAAAGGAGAGAGGAGCCACTTATAAAAAAAAGGAATAAGTCCATATTACACCCCTGAACTTTGTGCCGAGTCCAAAATACCCCCTGAACTCCAAAACCGTCTGATTTGCACCCTCGAACTGCCCATACCGTTTGGTTTACACCCCTCGGGCCGAAAACAGGTGGTTTTGGATGACGTGGTATCACTAATATTTTGATTTTCAAACTTCCGGAGGCCATATCTTCTTCGTTCAAACTCCGATTTGAGCGATTCAAATTTCTAAATTCCTCTAAATTCCTTGTCTTTCTGTTAGTATTTATTTGTAATTTTTTTGGGATTTTATTTGGAGTTTTTTTTATTTATTTGGCTTTGTTTGCTAAATAAATAAATAAAATCCAAAAGAATTACCAAATAAATACTAACAACAAGATAAGGAATTTATAGGAATTTAGAAATTTAAATCGCTCGAATCGGAGTTCGAACGAAGAAGATATGACCTCCGGAAGTTTGAAAATAAAATATTAGTGATGCCACGTCATCCAAAACCACCTGTTTTCGGCCCGAGGGGTGTAAACCAAACGGTATGGGCAGTTCGAGGGTGCAAATCAGACGATTTTAGAGTTCATAGAGTATTTTGAACTCGGTGTAAAATTCAGAGATGTAATATGGACTTATTCTTATAAAAAAAAAAGCCAGAACCAGAGTCAACCCACGGCGCCACGTCGACGACGAAATCGCCAAGCCACCCGCCTACGTCGCCACTCGAGATGGGCAGAGCCCATCCGAATTGTTGCTTCCTCTTCTGCTGGTCTCAACCTTATCACTTCCATCACTCCCCAAGATTTAGGTGGGGCCTACCATTCTTTTTCCTTTTCTTATTTCTTTTTCTTTCTCTCAAATGATAAATTACTAAAAGGACCCTCAGAAATACAACAGTTCACGCGGTGGTCTCTGCTGTTAAGTATCGACCTAGCATTAACCGGACAAACAAATCTGATCCAGATTCGCGATCCGACGAGTGAGCAGAGCTGATGAGGCCCCAATCCACTCGATCGACCTGTAGCCGATCGAGGTGGCCCCAGGCAGAAACAGCCGAAATGACGGCATAGCCATCTACTTGTGTGTTATTCTCGTGGCGCGCGTGTTGTAAGTGTAGTTTCGAGGAAACGGAAGGGCAGCTGCGTTGAAGCACAGGCGCTACTACTAAACTGTACTTGATTGCTGGGCTTAATTTGCTAACGTGTTCCATCCTGCACGCTGTCCACGTCCCAACATTTCCGGGCCTAGTTAGTGTTGTAAATAAAGCGATTTTAACGAATATTTAGAAATAATTTTAACATATTTAATTGACATTAAAACATAATTTCAGCAGTATTTAAATGACTAAATTAACATATACACATGTAATTTCTCTAAGTCATTTAAAATGAATAATATGCTCAACACATACATCATGTGTACAAATAAAATAAGCATAAAGCTAATATTTAAAAGATTGTTTATTGCTCTCAGAAAGGTTAATTGAACAAGATATAATCTTAACCACCACAACACGTATGTCAATATCTCTTCACCAATCAAATATGATAACTATAAAACAGACCTTGAGCTCAAACTAAAACTTTCCTAATATGTCAAATTTATCTCAATGTAGCAGTTTAAACTTTCACTCAACAGATTACCATTTAACCATCAGAGTGAATGAAAACACAAAGACAACACACAAACTGTTCTGAGAACAGAATATCAGATCAAATGCCTCCAAGATAATTCACAATTATTTCAGTACTAAGCCTTTCCGACAAACTGAATATAACAGTGCAAATATTTTACAGAAGATCAACCAGTTTACATTACATAAATGATCAATCTTGTTTCAGCTAAAACTGAACAACAGAAAGTATAACAGCTACTAGTTAAAAAGCTGAACAACAGAAAGTATAACAGCTACTAGTTAAAACTGACAGCAGAAAGCAAATTAATTTAGCTCAAGTCTGTTTCCAATTATCAATTCAACTTCGGATTTTGACAATCATCATTGAACTAATTAAACCGAACCACATAATCACTAGTAATATCTCCCAGTACTAATAAAAAATCAATTCCAGATTTAAACAAGTACAACACATATATATGCAAAGCGATGCGCAACAATTGGAATACAAAATACTCACAAAGCCAATGGTAATCAAAATCATCGAGATGAAACCAGACAAGGCATGTCAGAAGGACGCTCTCTCGGAAAACCAAACGCCTCACTGTGTTGCGCAAAATAGACGAGGTTGACGGAGATACAATGCCAATCTTCGCACTTCGGGACACACCGAAGAACGAAGCCGAGGTACAGGATATGCCACACAAGACCACCGAGATGCACTGGCCGAGTACACCTGAGAACACCAAGGACCAGCAATCAAACCGAAGGTCACCTTCCTCCCCAAGATCAAGTCCACAACCGGCCAACACCAAACCACCCGAGCGCACAAGTGCCCAGTTCCCAAACTCAGCACCAACAGAGAGGAGATGACACCAGAGTAGAACCGGCGGGATGCACACAAGAAGGGGTTCGAAGCTCACCACCGATGATACCGAGTCAAACACGGCAGTGCAGGAGGTTCAATCGCCCAAAACCGAAGAACCAAATCGGGAGGACAAACACAACACATTTTGGGAGGAACTCACGATTTTTCTAGGGCCAACAAGAGGAGCAGACGGCCAGCTTAAAGAGAGGAACTGGAGCGGGCCATACGCGGTTGCTTCCAACGGCCGGCACCGAAGTACCTGAGCCATTAGAGCCTCCCACGCCGCCACCGCCAAGACCATCTCCCCATGCCGAGGGAGCCCAGCGAGCAACTGGATTAGGCTGGAGACTTCTCCAGTCTTATCCCTTCTCCTCTCCCACCGACAGGTGGGCTCACTCTTTTCTTTTCTTTTTTTTTTTCATTTCTTCTTTTCTCTAATCGAGAAACTACAAACATGCCCTCAAAATCCAACAGTTAGCACTTCATTGATATAAGCATACAAGCACACCAACGTAAGAACGCACGCGAGAGGAACGAATCAGCACCGCTCGATCCGAGATGGGGAATTGCTTTGGCTCGCCAGATGCCACCGATCAGCAGAAACCCCCGAGTCCAAGCAAAGGTAGGCACGGTGTGCTTCAGTCATCTTGATCCGATGTATGATCGCGTGTCTGCATGTGTAGGGAAGTCGCCATGGCCGAAGGCGGGCAAGGGGGGAGGAGGCGGCGGCGGCGGCGGCGGGAGGCAAGAGTACCGTCGGTGGCCGAGCGCGGGCGGCGGCGGGCGGGTTCTTGAAGCGCCGAGGCTGAGGGTGTTCACGCTGGCGGAGCTGCGGGCGGTGACCCGTTGGTTCAAGCCGGAGATGGTGCTCGGGGAGGGGGGATTCGGGCGGGTGTACAAGGGGTGGGTCGACGAGCGCACGCTCAACCCGGCCAAGAGCTCCGCCGGCGTCGTCGTCGCTGTCAAGAAGCTCAACCCGGAGAGCGTCCAGGGCCTGCAGGAATGGCAGGTGAGCACTCGCCAGTAATCGATCGATCATTTGATCAGTTTGCTTGCTTCGAATTCATAAGAACCCCCCCCCCCCCTCATTTCCTGGTCAATTTGCATTTGGTTTAATTTGGTCTGAATTAGTTTTTTTAATATATATTTGTTCTTGATTTAGTCTAGGTTGTATATATAGACTGGATTTACAATTGGAGTTGATCTGGTAAAACTTGAAAATTTTCGTTTCTTTTATCCGACGAAAATGTTCCTTTGTGGTTCAGTTTTAGCTGGTCGTTTTCTTTGCTTACTGCTGTACAAGTCAACCGTTTCACCCGGCTCATATGCGTGCCTTTGCCACCAAGTTCCATGTTTTCAATCCCTTTTGATTTGCTTCCTATCATGCCATCGCTTCATAGTTCATACCTTGTAGCTTCGCTATGATTGAGAACATGCAGTGGCAATGTTACTCATTGCTTGTTTGGTTGGCAACCTGGATTGTTTAGTCCCTGTCCATGTTAATCTGAGTTGTACTCTCTGATCAGCGATGAGTTCATCGGCGTGTTGACGTGGCATTTTCATTTTTTTTCCTTCTTCTTCTTTGCAAATGCAGTCCGAGGTCAACTTCCTGGGCAGATTGTCGCACCCGAACCTGGTGAAGCTCCTGGGCTATTGCGGCGAGGACAGGGAGCTTCTCCTGGTGTACGAGTTCATGGCGAAAGGCAGCTTGGAAAATCATCTGTTCAGGAGTAAGCCTTCGACAAACTAGCATTGACATTGTATTTTCCACGAATCTGATTTGACAAAACTTGGACTATTTCGATAACTTCCATAGGATTGGCAAACCTCATAAGCACTTTCTGAAAGTTCATGTTCTGACAGCGCTGCAGCTGCTAATCACCTACCTAACCTAATTTGACGTTTTCCAATATTGACACCTGAAATCCAATGGTGTATTTTATCTGAATAAGCACGAACAGTGGTTCAGTTCAGATTTGTGAAAGATGTTGGCCCTCCAGAAGCCATTTGACCTCAGGAAGGACAATCCTAGCAGCTAGCTGCATCATGTTGATCTGAATTCTGAAGTTAGGCAAATGTCATCATCATGCACTGGTTGTTGCAACTTGCAAGTCCATTGTACTAGTCATGCATGCTCCTCATCAGCAGATTAAATACTTTTTATTTTTTATAATAATAGTAACACACAAGGTGTACTGTACTAACTGTATCATGTCTGACTTCTTGGAGACAAATCGTTGAGCAGCGGGTGCAGCATTTGAGCCGCTCTCATGGAGCACAAGGATGAAGATCGCCATCGGCGCCGCGCGCGGCCTCGCGTTCCTGCACTCGTCGGAGAGGCAGATCATATACAGGGACTTCAAAGCATCCAACATCCTCCTCGACTCGGTAATTAATCCGCCAAAATCTCCTCAACTACCTGCAAAATAAATTTGCATATGTTAGTTAGTAGTAGTTACTGACAAATCATGCATGTTCCTATATACTTTTCAGGATTTCAGTCCAAAGCTGTCGGACTTCGGGCTCGCCAAGAACGGCCCATCCGCCGGGAAGTCGCACGTCACGACGCGGGTGATCGGCACGTACGGCTACGCCGCGCCGGAGTACGTCGCCACCGGCCACCTGTACGTGAAGAGCGACGTGTACGGCTTCGGCGTGGTGCTCCTGGAGCTGCTGACGGGGCTGCGCGCGCACGACCTGAACCGGCCGAGCCACCAGCAGAATCTGGTGGACTGGGCGCGGCCGTACATCGCCGGCGGGAGGAATCTGACTAGCCTGATGGACCAGCGGCTCGGCGGGAAGTACCCGCCCAAGGCCGCGCACCGGGCCGCCAAGCTAGCGCACAGGTGCCTCTGCGGCGACCCCAAGAGCCGGCCGTCCATGGACGACGTCGTCGCCGTCCTGGAGGAGATCGAGTCCATGGAGACCGCAAGGTCATCGAAAGGGCACGGGGATTTTCCGCCGCGGCCCGTCGCGCGCCGGTCACCGTACCATGATTAGTGATGATTCATTAGTCGATAGTCCATACTACTACCGTACTACGGACGACGTGCAGCTAGCGATAGTTGACTCGAGCATCTACTGATCAACATAAAGATAATTCTTTGTTTCTTTGTTCTGGTGCGTGTTCATTAACAATCTTACTCCGCAACATATACAGTTTATTTATTTATTCACTGGCCGGCCAGATGCTAGGGTGAGATGATGATGATAGTGTAATTTCTTCTAGTTATGTATATCTGATTGAATGCATTTTTTTTAGATAATGAAAGAGAAAATCTCTTCCGACCTCTGTATCCGGAGATACACACAGCCCAAAATTTATTACATAAACCAAAGAATTCTTAACCAGACGAAACAGTATCCCTATAAACCATAATAAAGCGGCAAAACAAACGCCACAAAAACATAAACTAACGGCAAAACAAAAGCCGTAAAAACAGTAAACATCCTTCTGAAGAGAAACAATAATATAAAAGTGTTTCAAACATCTCGAAGCCTATTACATAGCTTCCACCCATTTTTGCTGAAGATCTCCCGTGTAATGACCTCCAATACTTTGCTCCCAGCTACCAAGGCCTCCCGTCTTCCTTGGCATTGCAAAGCTGACCAAGAGTGGATCCAATGAAAGCATCTGAATATGACCTGTAGAGGGTGGTCAATAATTTTTTTGTCGAAAACGACATCATTACGACATAACCAGGTAGACCAGCAAAGCGCTGTCGCCCCCACCAAAATAGTTGGTTTTGAATCCGAATTAAGACCTAATAACCAATTCCCAAAAATATTACTAATAGTATTAGGTCTGTTAAGATTAAAAGTAATCTGGACTATGCGCCAAGCAAAACGGGCAAAGCGACAATCAAAAAACAAGTGTTGTATGGTCTCTTTTTTATCACAAAAACAACAATTTGTATCACCTCTCCAGTTCTGTTTTAATAAATTATCCTTAGTCAGAGTAACTCCTCTACAAAGATACCATAATAATTTTTTTATCTTAAGTGGTACTTTAACTTTCCATAACTTTTGACATCGAAAACGACAATTGGTATCACTCAAAATATCATACATAGAGTTGACGGAAAATTGTCCATTCCTATGCAAATTCCAACGAACCGAATCCTTATTCATAGTAAGATGAGCATTGGCTATTCTCCCCATAAGATTATTGAAAACAATCAAATTTGATCCAATAATCGCTCTCCTAAAACTCAATATTAAAGGCGTAGTTCCTAAAACATCCGCAACCAAAGCCTGTTTCTTTCGGACTACCTCAAACAAAGTTGGATAAAGTTCATAAAGAGGTCGATGTCCAACCCAAATATCCTTCCAAAATCTGATTTGTTTCCCATCCCCAAGATTAAAAGAACAATGCTGAATAAAATCATGCTTTACCTTCATCAAACCCTTCCAAAAATGGGAATCCCCATGTTTACTCTCAACTTGAGAGACAGACTTATCATTCAAATATTTATTTTTAAGCAATTGCTGCCAAACTCCTTCCTCATTCAAAAGTTTAAACAACCATTTAGCCAAAAGACACTTATTTTTTATCTCGAGGTTTTGAATTCCCAGGCCACATTATTTTTTATCATTCCAATAATCTGATTGAATGCATGGTTTTGGTTTAGTTTATGACCCGCTGATCGATCCGTTATGTTTGCGCTTGTTCGCTCATGCTTGTTTCTCAATCTGGATAGCGGGAGCCTGCCTCATTTAAACTCAATCTAGCGATGCATCAGACGATAAGCAACTCAGGAATAGCACATACATACAGTACAGATTGTGTTTTCTGAAACAAAAAAAAATGTACAGATGTAAACTTGACAATAAATATGCATCAGATTACCTCTAAACATTCTAACGCTCCAATGTTCTCAAAGAAAAAGGAGGACAAGGAATGGTATCTTGTGCACCAATGTCGGCTAGGAGGCTAGGAGCCTAGGAGTCTACAGACGTCCATAAGCAGATTTTATTCGTCACAAGTTACAAATCACTACAATACAACAGGCAACGGTTCTTCACCGCACGAAGTTGCAAATCAACAAAGCATGACATCCAAGGGATACATAACAAAGCAACCGATAAAAAGAATATATAAAATAAAATTCTTGTGTCACTTTTGGCAGACATCATGGAGGAAATTGGGGACAAAGCTGCTATTCTCTACTACATGTCATCCTCAAACTGATAGACAAACTGAAGTTGTGAACCGTACGTTGTCAACAATATTGAGAGCTGTTTTGAAGAAGAACTTGAAGATGTGAGAACAATGTCTACCTCATGTTGAGTCTCTTACAACCGTTCGCTACATTCTACTACAAAGATGGACCCTTTTTAGATGGTATATGGCTTTAACCCTCATGCTCCTATTGATTTGTTGCCTTTACCATCTTTTGAAAAAGTTAATTTTGATGCTAAGAAATGTACTGAGTTTGTTTTTAAGTTGTATGAAACAACTAAAGAGAACATAGAGCATATGAATGAGAAATATAGACTTGCTGGTAGTCAGAGTAGAAAAGAAATCACATTTGAACTTAATGATCTTGTTTGGTTACATTTGAGAAAAGATCGTTCCCTGATTTGAGGAAGTCTAAATTAATGCATAGAGCTGATGGTCCTTTTAAAGTTCTTAAAAAGATAAATGATAATGCATAAAAGCTCGATCTGCCTGCAGATTTTGGGGTGAGTCCTGCATTCAACATTGCATATTTGAAGTCATACTTGAGAGAAGAAGATGAGCTCGAGTCGAGGATTACTCCAATTCAAGAGAGGGAGGATGATGAGGACATCTTTTCCACTGATACAACAATATCTACTGCTTTTACTCATCAACTTGATGTGCAAGGACCAATTACCAGAGCACGTGCTCGTCAACTAAATTTTGGTATTGAGGATGGATTGCTACCTAAGTCTTGTGATGTTATTCTACTCAGAAACCAAGGCAAGGGCAGCAGCACTACTATCACAGCAAGTCCAGGTCGACCCAGTCTTAATTCCAGATCAACTCGGAGTCAGTCTGACAACACCAACTTAAAACATGCATAACTCTCACATGCGGAGTCTGTTGGAGGTGCACGAGTACTTGATTGAAAGCTTACGATGAGGCCTTTCCAAAGGATCCAGTCCCACTTTCAGATTTGCTGTCTATGCATCGCAATCATCAAAAGAAGGTGTTTGTGTCACGTGTTTGAGCCAATTTGGGCTTTGTAATCGTACTGGACCAAGCCCAGGTTGGTGCATCCCCCTTCTTGGCCGCACGCAACCCTAGGACATCCCCAATCCACCTCCTTGGTCGCAACTCCTCTTATAGGAGCCACCACCCCCTTTGCTACAATTCAGATTTTATTTGGTTTAGTTTTCCACTTGTAAAACTATGTAGTGTTCTCTTGTTCGGCTAGGGCAACCGCGTCATCATGCTTCAGAACCCTAACTTTTCAATACAAATCTTAATTTCTATTCGCAATTTCAGATTGTCTATCTATCGTGTTCTTACTTGTTCTTTGATTGCATGCAGGAATAGACCTTCGTGATCATGTCGATCGTGCTTCTAGCAAGGTCGATAATAATCTTAGAGTTGGTTCAGCGATTCCCGGGCATATTGGTCGTGTACGATTGGTAGTCAAATTGTGAGAGTTGTCTCCTCAATTCGAATTATCCTTCTCATTGAAAGACCAAGACGCCCTTTGTCACATCACACGTGCCCGGGTTAGAAGGCTATAAATAGCATTCCTCCTCCTATGTAATCAAGGTGGACTTTTTTTCAAGGCAATCAATACACATTTACTTCTCTTGGCATCGGTCCCCCTTTTCAAGGATCCCCTGGTTTCCCTCGTAGTAACCAGGGGTCCCTTTTCTATATTGTCTAGTCCTTTTGCTACGACAACTAGCACCGTCCGTGGGGAGTCCGTCGCGGCATCTCGGCCGCGCGAAGCCTAGAAGTCCTGGACGAAGACGTTGCTCACTTTTCACATCTAGCGGTGTACGACTACAACCTCCTCCATGGTGGCCACAGGCACGGAGCAGCTCGCGAGGGCGTCAACATGCCCGGAGCCAACCTTTTGCATAGTAGCAAAGGCTGCCTGCTAGGTCACCTTCACACAGTGATCCCTGTAGACGCGGGCCGTGGGCTGGCACACCTCTCCAACACGGCAGAGGCACTCCAGGGTGATGTCCATCTCCTCCGCGTGATGGCTCCACGGAGGGGGCACCACGCCAAGCTCCGTCACAACGCCTTCCATGGCCTCCATCACCTCCTAGGTCACCTGCGCCGCGGAGTTGGAGAGCTCCCGCTCTGCCTGCACCTCCGCTTCGAGCTCAGCCCGGACGTGCCGGAGCCTTCGCACCTTCTCCCGCAATTCGTCGCGCTCACCCTCCAGCTCCACCACCTTAGCTTCCAAGGACATTGTGTAACAACCCCAGTTTTATGGAACAGTAATAAGATGCTTTATGAACAGTAATGAGATACTGTTCATAACAGTAATGAGATTCTGTTCATAACATCACTGTTCATTTTTGAAATTTGGATGTGTTGTTACAGTCTAAAACCTTCCTTTTTAGTCAAAATCCAAAACTTGTTTAAAGCTTCAATGGAAAAATACCAGTTAATGTAGGTATTATGACTGGGAAGTGTTTTTATTAAGCCTAGATAAATTATCCTGGCCAAAAAAATAGTTTTTGTTGAATTTTTAGAAATTATTTTTACATTGATAAAAATATTTGACTTTAAATAAACTTATTCGGGTTTATTAAATTATTTATGTATATTAAACTGATAAGCAGTGGATTTTAAATTTTATTTGGGACATATATGCTCTCAGTAGCATCTTTGCAAAGTTTCACATTTTTACAAATTTATTTACTATTTTAAAAGTCTCGGTCAAACTTTTGAAGAATTGAAATGAGTTAGTCAACTCCCCCGGCCTAACTCCAGTTTTTGACACTGTAGCGACCGAGCCTGAGTTGTTTGGGTTCGAACCGTTCATCTGGGCCGCACCCAACACGTCTCTGTGTGTGCCCAAAGCTTTGATGCTTGCGAGCCGTTGATCTCCAAGCGAACGGGCGAGATCTGCGAAGCCGCGTGGGCTATCCACGTATGCGAAGCAATCTCCACCGTCAGATCGCAATCCAACGGCATCCAATCTTAATTTAAAACCCTATCGTGCCTCCAAATCTCCGCCGTTAGATCTTAATGGACGGGACAGATTCATTGGGCCGTTCGGGCCATCCCGGTGAGCCATTCAATCCTAGTCGTTAGATCAAAATCCGGTGGTACGCCATTTTCCAGGTATGCCAGTTTTTAAAAGGTAAAAGCCAAAAATAAGCGTGAGCCGTTGGATTCTCAATAAGCGGGCCAGATCTAATGGGCTGTTCGGGTCACCCGAACATCACCTTGCATCTGAGCCCTTGGATCTAAATTGGGCGATCGAGGGGGGGGGGCGGTGACGTTCGGACCACCCGGACTCCACTTTGATCTTAGATCCAACCGCACCCTCCTTTTCGTTTTGAACTCAAACGCGCGCAATTAATAGCGGCCGTCGGATTTTAATCCTACGGTGCCTATTCGACCGCGTGCGCATAGGGTTAGATCCTCATCTGACCGTGGGATTTGAATCCTACGGTACTCCTTCTTTCTTGTGGGTTTACAACTGGATCTTGGTATGGCCGTTAGATTAGAATCGTGCGGCACATATTGAAAGATACCGGTTGAATGTTATTTGTCCATCTTATCGCCGCCGTCCACTTCCAATCGAACGACTACCAATCTTTTGAGCTTACAGTGAACTATGTTGTCGTAATTTGATGTGGCTGACAGAGGGGCCCGCTTGTCAGCGACGCCTCTCTCTTCCTCCTCTTGCCCGTGCTTCGCCGCCGATATTGCTGCCGGAGTAGAGGCGCTACACAGTAACTATGCAGATATTCTCTTGATATTTAGTATCATTTTGCCACCTCATCGTCTCTGGAGAATTCTCACTTGCTCTAGTGGTTCAAACTCTATATAAACCCTAGCTCATCCTTATCTGCCATTGATGATCGAAAAAGAGATTACTTCATCCTTGTCCTTTCCAGTCAAGTATCTCTGGCTCTCACTTCTTGCTTATTCCTCTTGGTGCTTAATTCACTTGGTAATGTGAGTTTTGGGCATCATCTGTAGGTAAAACCGTGCTTTTTCTCTCTGTCGACTTGAGCCAGTTGAAGCACCACTTCGGTGAATTCTTGCTCCAGTGAGCTATGACCTCCATTCTTTCCACCCTAAGCTTCCTAAGGACCTTAGTAGCTCATTTGAATCATTCACTTGTGCATAAGCAGCTCAAGTTTTGCTATAACTGAAAAGTTTCTTTTATAACTTTTCGGTCTTTCATATCATTTCCGAGCTCTAGGGTTTCCCATGTTATCTTTTCAGCTTAGTTAGGTCTTAGCTAAACCCTAGCAGCATAAGCAGTTGTCCTTTTGATTCTTAATGCCTTCAACTTAGCTTTATAGCAAAGTTCTTCCTTTGTCAGTTGTTGTCGGGCAAACCGACAACCTCTGTAATTTTAATCTTTCTCTGTAATCTGAACGATTAGGGTTAGTCTAGGGTATTATCTACTCGTTAGATCGGTTTTAACTCCAATTTAACATCCTTGTTGGGTGTATCTCCAAATCCATCAAAATATTCAATTTGTATCTTTGTTGTGTTGTTACCAATCAGTCGACAACATGCACAGCAAGCTTCTTAGTCTTTGATTCTTGTCTCTTAATGATATTAAATGATGTGTTAGGTCACTGTACTAGTTATGAATACTCTGAGTCTAATCAAAATATTTTACTTGATACATGTTTAGATCACCAAACTACTCTATTATAATCTGTTCTGATTTCAGTTTTTCCAAGATCTGAAATCTGAAAACTGAAACTTAAACCTAAACTCTACTTTTTGACAATTAATGACAGTAGAGAGTAATATGGGTTATTATCTTTATTGGGGTAGATATAGCTTAAGCATGTTGTTAACCATGTATTGTCATCTTGATCATTCATTTTCTCTCTATATTTTACTTGTGGTCAGTTCTTGTGTTCATTGGATGTTATTGTTACTTTTAGAATCTGGTTCTTCTGAAGTAATTGAGTCCAGTTCTGAACCATCAGCACCTGAACAAGAGGTGTATTACTACCAAGGCAATCATCCTCTTTGCATCATATTGAACCCAAATTTCAATACTTTAGATTTCTAAATTTACAGTGACACTGTGCGTGCTATTTTCTTAAGTATTTGTGATCTGTGAGTAGTTAGCTACATACCAATAATTGTGGATTACCCTGAATCAAATTCATATACTTATGCCTTAAGATAGTATCTTTGTTTTGTCATTTTATCCTGTAGTTTGTGCTTAGCTTTGCAGTCAGTACAACATTAGTCGGTTGACAAGCTTATCTTGTCAATCATGGGCAAAACAAAATACTTTTCATTCAGATCTTATGATCTGTTTTTAAATTCAATTTTTGGTCTCTTGTTCAAACTTTCGAAACTAAATTTAATTTCAGCCTTTGCTGAAAACTATAATTGAGACCTAGACAAGTGGTCGTTAGTGATGGTGCCTTCGTTCACAAGATTGAGAAATGTGATAGTCTTGTCTGGATCAACTAAGGACTGAACTCTAACTATTCAATTCAAGCCCCAACGTACTTCCACACGCTGTGTATGGGCGCTGTTTGGTTAAGTAAGGGGTTGGTGTTATTGAGTTGGGATGCAGGTTGATAAGGATATATGGGTTGACTGCATATGACATATATGCTTGTTTATCAGTAACATATGCCACATGTGTTTGGTTTCATACCATGTCATAACATATGTTCTTAAGGGCGAGGACTTTTGGATGTATCCGGGTTCATAAGGCTCCGATTACAATATTATATGTGCGGATGAGCACAACTTTTATTTCTTTTATTGAATCGGATGTTTCGGCGTAACATGTGTGCCCTGTTGGTTAGTAGGTGGTCTAACCTACATCAACAGGATCAGTCGCACATAGGTAGCACAACTCAATAGTGTCAACTTGTTGAAAAATACCAAATCTTAGTTTCCCCGGTCGGCATACTAAAGGAAGTGTGTCATCATTCGGAGGCATCCGAAGGCAACGGGCTAACTAAGTCGTGTGGGTAAAGATGTACACCCCTACAGGGTTAAAACTGTTCGAATAGCCGTGTCCACGGTCATGGACGATACTTGAGTTGATGTCACCTGTATAGACTTTGATTTAAACCTATGTTTTGGGTTTTGGTTCGGCATGAAGGGTATTCATGCAATGTCTTTGTTGTGGTGGATAGCCACTTTATTATTGTTGTGGTTTATAATTACATGTTATATTACTTACTGCTTTTAGTTCAAATCAATTTATAAAATCGCTTTGTTAAAATCTAGCATGTGTAGGTTAAGATGTACTGCTTTATGCAAACTTACTGCCATTACAACCTTCCTGTTGACAACCTTATGTATGTATAAATTCTAATCCCTTGAATAGGTTCTATCAAACACTTTCTTTTAGTAGTTTGTATAAGTCTTGCGAATACCTTCTGTACTCACGTGCTTTCACCACATGTTGCAGATGAAGATGGTTATTTATATGAGGTACCTGTTAGCGCCGGTCGGGGCGACGCTAACGAATGAAGCTGTTTCTAATCTCCACGCAATAGCCTGCGGGTGATGGGGCCATTGGTGGTTTTTGCTGTTTAGTTTTGTTTTCGCTGTTAAACTTTTGTTGCGACCAAGTCACTTATATTGTAGAACGAAATCGAATTGTATCAACCTATGTTTAATTATGTAAATGTATGCCTTGTATGTGTGATGCAATGTTGTTTAAGGATATATGTGCGATGGTCACTGATCCTGGGAATCATTGTAAGTCATATATCCGGGAACCTGAATATTGGATTTATACCTTATTAAATTTATGCTTCTAGTATGATTCTTAATTAAGGATCGAACTGTTCTTAATTATTAATTATGCTTTTAGTGTAATTTTTAATTCAGCTTAAATTCCAATAATCTGGGGTCCTCACACATTGCCTTGTCAGCGAAGGCCCCCCGCTCGGTGCTCAAGGCTTTGCTCTGCGCGTGTTGCGAGTCCACCCGCTTTTGCATCTCATCGAAGCTACGCAGCACGTTGCCCTTAAGCGCGCGCAATAACATCAGGGTCTGCAAATCACCAAGCGTCAAATGCGTGCTCATGAAGCTAACATAACTGAAGCATAAGAAGCGTACCTTCGCAGCGTTAGCCTCGATGGAGCAGAACATGCCCTTAAGGGGCATGTTCCGAAACAGGTCCCCAACGTAGGATGGGGCAGCAAAGCGTACCACCTCCTTGTAAATCTCTGTTGCGCCTGCGCTCACCTTAAAGTCTACATGACAAAGTGGACCTAGGTCAGCGGTGACCGCGGGGCCCAGGGTAGGAATGAGTGAAGGCGTCGCCCAGAGCTCTGTGACACAAAGACCCTCCTGCTCTCTCCTCCCTATCGCTCACAGCTATGCGACAAGCGACACAAGTCAACAAGGGTGCATAAGGGAAAATACGCAGCCAAACGTGCGACCAACGAAAAGGGAATCTTACCGATCACATCGCACCTGGGGTAGGAGGAAGAACCCGAGTGTCCCCGAAGCCCCCGCTGTAAACACATGACGGGGTGCTACCAGCCGAGGACTCCTCGAGGGGCAAGCCCACGATGCCAAATGAACTCACCACCCCTTTAACTAACCCACCTCCAGCGCACCCAGAGACCTCCGCTGTAGCACCGACCAACAGAGTAGGCCGGAGCTCCAACCCGAAGGGCCCCCAGGTGATGACCCGTGCGACGCCTGCTTCGTCGGCCTCTCCACCACGTCCACCCAGGCGCACAATGAGTTGCCCTCATCTCCAGAGTGCAAAGGCACCGCGAAGATGGGACCCATAGCATCACACTCATCAGGGCATGAGCGTGTTTTTTCCTCCCCTCATCTGGGTCTCGGTACTTCGACAGATGTGCCCCATCCTTGTAGGCCCAGTTAAGTCAGGGCTCCTGCACCACCACCAGCCGCTTCGTGTGCTCCTCCATTGTATAGGGATCCAAAAGCACCTTCGCACTCCGAGCCGCCTCGTTGATCAGGGCGACTACAGTGGAAGCCAGATTCTAGTAAAAAAGGGGAGACAAAACAAAGGAACGAAGGCCCAAACCTTTGCACCCGCCGACTTCGATGGTGGGAAGCCCATCCTTGGGCTCCCCAGAGAGACACTCCAGCCCTACGCGAGGGGCCATGCTCAGAACATGCAAAACTCTTTCACTGGGTCTCACGTGGAGAGCCTGACCGTCGCATTCAGCAACAGCACAAGGTGGGCCTCCTGCTGCATGGTCAACACAATCTCGGGGGAGGCGGTGAGGTGGATGAGCCTGCCGGTGAACTGAAGACCATCGCCCACGGGGGATGCATGGTAGAACCACCTTCGGGTCTAATCGGTCTCCCACCGATTCCGCACCGCCGAAGGCGGCACGTACATTTGGTGGCGAGCCTTGGCTAGAAGTTCACACCGCCGAAGTTCAGTGTCTCGCCGGTGTTCTTCTTCTTCTTTGGCTAGCACCAGCCGTCGTGGAGGTACGTGAACAGTCGAGCCTCGCCGCTCGTTGCCTTGGTGAATCGCGCGATCCACTCGAAGATCCCCAGCTTCACGAGGGAGTTGGGCATCAGTTGCGCCAGCTCCAGCCTATAAAGCTGGAGCAGTTGGGAAAGCAGTGGGATGTAGGGCATCCGAAGGCCCGCGTCGAAGTATGCCACGAAGACAATCGCCTCATTCACTCGAGGTGCCAGCACCGTCTCCACCCCAGGAGCACAAGCCACATCAAGGGACTCCAGCTTCCCCTCTTCAACGAGGGTCCAAAGCACATGCTCCGTAACTGTCGACCGCTCGAGGTCATTGGTGTAAAACACCTCTCCAGCCCCGTCCTTGCTTTGCCTCGTCATAGCAAACCCCCGGAGCCCATGATGAGTGGACAGAAGGCGAAGCAGAGTGTGCGAGGCAAAGTACACAAAGCAAAACGCTAAAGAATCTAGACCCGCCATTATGAGTTAATTAAGTATTTTGGTGATTAATGACAAATCTATATGTGAGACTAACACTTTTATTGATGCACCTATTGTTTAGTTTCAATTAGATAAAAAGATGAAAATAATGGAGGTATGCATTTGACATCATATTCTTATATCTTGTTGCATTCCTCGGATCTAAAATATAGGTTGAACTCCACTAAAAGTTTGACTTGAATATGTGCATATATTTTTATTACACATTCGTGTATGCACACATTTAGAGGGAGTTCACTCTATGTCTTATGGTTTCATTAGTATTGATCCATATTCTTTTGTCCACATATATTAGGGATCTCTACTTTGAAATATATCTTTTGAGTATATAAAACTTGTGTAGTTCATATATACTCATATTACTTTATATTCAATTATTTGCAATTGTGTTATGAGACTAATGTGTGTGCTAAGATATTTTCAAGGTTTAGTCTTGAAGTTCGAATGGTGACATGAAAAGGAAATACAAAAGTGATAAGAGATCAACATGGCTCAAGACAAAGGAGTCATGCATTGCATTTTGAAAAGCTTCTAGAAGAACTTCAGTGGAAATCGGTACAACCGCATTTGGTAAGCGGTACTACTGGTGTGCGGTAGTACCGGGTTTTCATGGCGGTATGTTTATTCCAGAGAGCTTGTTTTTGGTGTTCTGTTTTTCTCAGCAGTTTCGGTAGTACCAGTGTACTCAGCGGTACTACCGCTCAACGGTAGTTCCGGAGTTCTTTTGACGGTACTACTGGTGAACGTTTGGACCGTCCATCCAATCGTGCGGTTAAGACCTGTGGTCCGAACGTTCAAAGCCATCTGAGCCGTCCACGTGTTTTATCTGATCGTTTGGTCTTGTGCTATTGTTTTGGCAACGGTAGTTCCGGGGTTCCTTGGCGGAACTACCGCTTAAACGGAAGTACCCGTGTTCTTTAAGCAGTACTATCGGTGAACGTCTGACCATCCGAGCGTATGATCAAATCGTGCAGTTAAGACCTGTGGTCCGAACGTTCTTCTGAATCTGAGCCGTCCACGTCGTTGGTTTGTTCGAACCATCCGAAAGTCACTCAGATCGGGCGGTTAAAACCTTCGGTCCGAACATTCCTTTCAATCTGGGACGTCCACGTGGACACTTCGTTTAGGTGAGCTGGTCTGGTCGTTCTTGACCCAACGGAAGTACCGGGGTGCTAGTTGCGGAACTATCGCATCATGGCAGTACAAGCACGGTACGTTTTTTGCAGAACGATGCTTTTTGGGAGTTTGTTTGCTCCCCTAGAAGAGCGGTAGTACCAGTGCTCTTTTGACGGAACTACCGCATTGCGGTATGACCGCATGATCAATGGCGGTAGTACCGCACCTGTCATAAATGGCTTGTTGAGAAGCATTTTAATACAGGTATATCTTGGTAATTAATGTTAATCATTATGGGACTAATATTTTCTATGAGTTGGATGAACAGATTATGTTCCAGGGTGATGGAGATTTTGGATAGCATCATGAGTTGATCGTCATCAAGTCAAGGATCAAGAAGATGATGTATCATATGTTGATACATATAAAAATGTCAAAAAGGAGATGATCATGAGTTGATCATCAAGAAAAGACTCATCATGTGTTAATGGAGGTCAAGTAAATGATTCATCATGAGTTGATGCATATCAAGACGATGATCCAGACTTAAAGTAAAGATGTGTGTCATCAAGCTTCAAGAAGATGCTCAAGGCAAAGGTTTGACTAGCTAGGGATAAGGATGTGTTCCTAGTCTTTTACCGGTCTTGGTGTTTGGTTGGAAGACCGGATTGCTAGTATAGGTTGTCGTACTATTAAGAGGGGTCTTGTCTAGTAGTTTGAGTCTCATCATGTGTTGATAGCTCAATCTCGCTTGCTCTAGCTCACCGTAGCATGATGCTATTATTTGCGAATGTGTTTTACAAATAGTCGAGGCTCATGCGCCTAATGCTTGTAGCATGTGACTATACTTTGCAAATGTATTTTGCAAATGGTTGAAGTCCATGTTTATACTCCTTGTGGCATGATCTAAGTTTGCAAATGTGTTTTGCAAATTGTTGCGATACATGTGTGTTCCCTTGACATGGTCTAAGATTGATTGTTGCTATTTCCTTAGACTTAGACCATGGTTGTGACTCTCTGAAGTTCTTGTACTTTCTGCATTGATCTAATGTATTTGAGATCATGAAATCAGGTGGGCTGTGTATTTGAGTCAAAAGTTATGACATTTTTACCAAGCATCGTCTGTGCTGAAAAATGACTGCGGAACTACCGCCCTTATAAGAGAGGTACTACCGCATAAAGGTAGTACCACGGTTTGCACTGCGGTAGTTCCGCACCAATGCTGTAACGACTAGTTTTTGGGCTGTTTCGTCTCCAAATGACTAGTTTTTGTTGTGGGGGCTATAAATACCCCTTTGGCCGGTTGAAAGACAACCTTTGGCACTCTATTTCACTCTCTTGAGCTAGTGTGAGCCTCTTCTCTCAATTGTGCATATGTTGCACCTTGTGAGCAAGGAGAGAGGTCTCTAGTTGCATGTGTTGCATCTAGAGTTGGATTTCGTATCCATTTGAGCTTATGCATTCGTTGCATGTGGTGAGAGTCAAGCAAGGGGCTTGGCTTATTACTCTTGGTGTTTGCCGACACCTAGACGGTGTGAAGGCGTCGTGTCCAGTGATCTTCTCAAGAAGCTTGCGAGAAGGCCCGACGTGTTGTGAGTGGTTTGGTGCTCGCTATCTCCGGAGTGGAGGAAGAGCAACCCCGAGTGGATTTAAGGTGTTTGGCTTAATTCGTGGAGCTGATCCAATTGGTTTGGGCTTACCTCAACATGGATTAGGGGAGACCGGTAAGTCTCCGAATACCATGGTAAAACATCATTGTGTCATTGTGGTTTGCTCTGTTGCGATTTACTTTGTACAATTTACATTCCTATAATTAAATTGTTTACATGTCATTGTATGCTAACATTGTCAATAGACTTATATTGTTGGTGCACTTAGTAAAGACTAGTTGATTTAGGCCTTAATTGTGCAAAACCGATTTGATTTACAGTTCCGCATAAAACTCAATTTTAGACAAAAGATTTTTTAAAGACCGCCAATTCACCCCCCTCTAGTCGGCCTCCTCGATCTTACAAACGCAAGGCACGAGAGTTTCCCAACAAGAATAGCATGACACAGAAGAAGAATGACGGGTCCCCTCCCCTCTTATAGGCGCCAGCGGTGCAAGGGGACAAGGGATGGAAGCTAAAGAGACACGAGCCAGTTACAAAATGACATGTGCCCCTACCACTCACAACACCCCACATACCATCAATCTCCGCGTGACCCGAGGATGCGCCATTACTGCAACCCACCAGCATAATGGCGCACACCACCCGATGCAGCACAGTAATAGCGATGGCAGCCCTGCGGGCAATGAGGGCGCGCCATTAATAACACCCCCGACATCAATGGTGCACACCACCCAACGCACCGTCATTACCACAACAATGGTCCATAGGGCACTCGAGGGCCCCGCACCAAACATGCTTCGCCATGCCGAAGGGGACAGTGTGCTTGGACCCTGCGAAAAAGGTGCGATTTCAGCCATGATGAAATATGACCTCGACCACGAGGGATTTTTCGTAAGGGTGGCCCGCCGGCCCTGAGGACCGGGCAAAGACCATAGGGAGGCCCCCGAGGGCCAACGCCGAAGGCGTGACTTGTGGCCCTCGGAGGGCACAAGCATACCTCCGCGAGAGCCCCGAGGGCCACCAGAAGGCCCACAGGGGCCAAAGCCGAAGGTGCGGCCAGTGGCCCTCGGAGGGCACAGGCATACCCTGGGGGGGCGCCGAAGGGTACAAGAAGTCTTCGGGATCCTTGCCCGGGGCCACATAATCGAGCACTGAAGGGTGTACAGGGCCCCTCGGCCCGGGTGCACCTCGCACGGTGCGAAGGGGAGGAGATACAGGTGGACCACGCGTATCGGCCAGATGAACCAGGACCAATTTGATCTATCGTAAACCGAAGGTTCCACAAGGAGGAAGGAAAAAACCCAGTAGCCCCTACAAGCGTAAGGTCTTTTAAAAGGTAGAACTATAATCTCACGTGCCTGGGTCGGAAGGCTATAAATGGTCTTCCTCCCCATGTAATCAAGGAGGTCTTTTTTCATGGCAATCAATACACATTTACTCTCTTGGCATCAGTCCCCCTTTTCGAGAATCCCCCGGTTCCCCTCGTAGTAACCAGGGATCCCTTTTCTGTACTGTCTAGTCATTTTACTACGATAATCTATACAACGGCCCATAGGCCGCTCGAGGGCCCCGCACCAAACACGCTTCGCTAGGGCCGAAGGGGACGATGTGCCTGGACCCTAAGAGAAAAAGGCGCAGTTTCAGCCATGACGAAGCAGAACTTCGATCGTGAGGGGCTTGTCGTAGGGGCGACCCACCGGCCCCAGTGACCAAGCAAAAACCACGGGAAGGCCCCTAAGGGCCAAGGCCGATGGCGCGGCTTGTGGCCCTCGGAGAGCACATGCATACCTCCACGAGAGTTTGGCTCCCGAAGGACACTAGAAGGCCCATGGGGGCCAGCGGCCCCCAGAGGGCACATGCATACCCTTGGGGGGGGGGGCGAAGGGTACAGGAAGTCCCGAGGATCTCTACATGGGGCCACCTAACTAAGCACTGAAGGGTGCACAGTGCCCCTCTGCCCGAGGGCACCTCGCACGGTGCGAAGGGGAGGAGATACCAGTGTACCACGCGTATCGGCCAGATGGACCAGGACCAGGTGGGTCCACCGTGAACCGAAGGCTACGCGAGGAGGAAGGAAAAACCCCTGTAGCCCCTACAGACGTAAGGTCTTTTTAGGGGTAGAACTGTAATCTCGCATGCCAAGGTCGGAAAGCTATTTATAATCAAGGACTTTTTTTTCAAGGCAATCAATACACATTTACTCTCTTGGCACCGGTCCCCCTTTACGAGGATCCTCTGGTTTTACTCGTAATAATCGGAGGTCCATTTTCTATACTGTTTGGTTCTTTTGCTACGACAGACAGATACTGTGTATTTGTTATCTTTTTATTCTTCCTTTGAATATTCTGATGTACAACACTACAACCTCGTTTGCCGCTGACTTCGAGAGAAAAAAAAACTTTGCTGTTTTTCGGGCTCTCGAAGCCTCAGGTGACGCCTGGTAGTTACAAGCGTGGACTCTCAGGTAGACATTCTGTATCCCAATGATCCTAGATCAAATCTCAAGGCTATCAAGGCCGCCGATGCATGGAAGCTGCTGCTCTGGGAGATAGAGCCGCTGTGGGACATGCTGGACATTTGACAGAAGCCTGAGCTACAAAGTAAAGTTGAAATTCAGGTTTGATGTAGAAAAAAAAATTCTTTCAGCCATGTAGCTTTTGCTTGTGTTAGCATACCTGGAAAACAAACCTGACATTTATATGTATCATACAGCCCAGACATTAAAAAATGTAAAACAGCTCGCCTGACAATATGGGATCACAAAGGTATATAATCCTAAAACTAGACATCAACTATGGAGTTTTTGGCACATTTAATATTTTTTAAAACAAAATAGCAAAACTAGCCTCATACAAACGAAATGGCAAAAATAGCACTCCTACAGTGCAAAACCATCGGGTGTCGAATTGTCAGTGTGCCAATGAGTTTGACAAATGAAATACAACATCTTCTTGAAAAAATCGCTTAAGTTTTATAATCCTTTGATGCATGAAGCAACTGACCAAACAGGATATCCAAAAACCACCTTCCGTTGTAAAAGAATGAAGCATACATGAGCACTGCGAAATGTACAACTCGAACACATATACGAGATTCGGTGCCAACACTGATCTAGAACCAACAAAACTGCATCTCGCCTTTGGAGATGAGCTTGATGCATGTATTGTTGCCTTGTCAACAATCCAGTTGCTCTGCTCATGTACCCTTAGCTTCTGCAACATGGGGATGCAAGTAAGATAAGTTTACCGTTCGAGTGAGTTTTACAAAGGAAAGGGTTTTTTCTAAAAAAAATTAGTTTCATCAATACTTACACGGGCGAGGAGACATTTCAGCATTTTAAGAATGCATCTTCATGACGCCTAAACTGACACATGATAATTCTCTTTTATTCCAGTGCTCGTACCTTTCAGCGAGCTTTTAAATGTTGAAACCTTGTACTTCAGAATTGCGCAACCCCAAAAGAACTTACATTTGTGCTGTAACTTGGTCGTGAGTGCTAAACCTAATTCAAAGCTTCATTTCGACAAATTCCTATTCTTTCCACCCTCTGGCCTATATTGCTGTACTCTAGTTTGGTAACTGCAATAAACTAATTTTCCTACGGTTATGAAACTGAACTGGTCTAGAAGTACAAAGTGCCAACTTCTGTTATCACAGACATGGCTGTGCGCAGTTTACTGCATGCAAATCATCCCAAGGCTTCGACATGGAACATCGACAATAACTTCCTTTCCGATTCTGGAACACAACCACCAAGCAGCAGTGGATAATTCACCGGGGATCTGACCATTGGTTGGTACCACAGTTCGAAAGTATTTACAAATGCAGCATGTACGTATTCACCATGAACCGAGGGCAATGTCAACGCACTGTTTACTTGAAGAAGAAAGATGGGGTGGTTGTCCTGAATGCTGGAAAAGCATTGTCAGGATAAACCAGTTTGACCAAAGGAACCACCAGCACCAAGCACCGGTTGAACAGTAGGATTCACCAAGATCCTAACCGTTTTAGCACTTGATGACTTGTATACATCAATGCACTCCAGTAGATCTGCATCACATGTAAGAAGAACCCACTCTGACTCATCATCCAAGTACTTGAGGTCCACATAAGTTTCCTGAGCAATGCCGAACCGCTTTTTGATTTCTTCTTTTAGCTTTTGAAAGCCCCAACTAGGCTGAAGTCGGAATATGCATCTTTCCTCGCCATACATGGTTTTTATTTTGAGACATTCAGGCTTAGCCTTTTGAATGCTTGACATGTTTTCCATTGGTTTGTGTTCATGTAAAAGCATGTAACTCTCAGACGTAGACAGGGTGACAGGTCTTTCTTCAGTAAACATCTGCAGTTCGGCATGACTCGCATCTTTCATTAGTGTGGAACTCTGATTCTCCTCCATAGAGATTTCTTGCTCAATTGCAATCTGAGGAGCACTTCCATGCTGTTGCTGAGGCTTCGGACCACTGGAACAACCAAGGCTAGAATTTGAGCTTTGGCTGCAGGAGGGGGGAGAGAGTGAATTAGAGCCAGATGTATGTGAAGTGAATCTGCCCTCGCACAGTCGATAGGGAACTGAAGGCTCCAAGTGAACGTTTTGCTCTGATGCTGGAAAACTGAGATCTTCCTGTAACTCTCTTTCTGACCATGTGGTCTTGGTAAAATCTTCATAGAGTGAGCTGAGCTGAACTGTTCCTTCAGCTCCATGTACCGAATCAATGACCATTTGCAATTTCTTCAGGGAGTGCCCAACTTTCTTGATCTTCCGTGATGGCCAACGATTAATTCCGTGCTGCCTGCATATTCTCTTTAGTGTAGTAGGGCACACTGGAACAAATGGTAGAAACATAACAGCTATAGTCAATCATAGAAGTTGTAGTTTAATCTATGCAAATAGTGAATGAAGAATCAACACCATTATGCCCTTCAGTTGCAACTGTTGCAAAAACGACGTCAGTTGAATTAGTGAAAATTAACTTTATTAGAGTTTGATTGTAAGTATGCCTACCTGATAATACACTTTACATCTATGTTACATCCTAACACTTAGCTAACAGGATTACATGCATTGTTTAACAGAAAATCACAATAAGTAAAATTATTACAGTTCTATTTGACCCATGCAAGTAAAGGTACGGGTATTAGGAAGATGCTGTGGTATCATATTTTCAGCAAGTTGTCTACAATCTACTGACTATTCATCCAAAGAGAGAAACTACAAGTTAAACTAACAAAAAGAAGGGTAAGGAACTGTAGAGATCTTCGAGTCATAAGTTACCTCCTAAATTCTTTGCAGCTTCTTTCAGGCTACCAGCAAAATGCTTCCGAAGATCTTGCAGACTTACAGTTTTCTCCATCTTAGTGCGCCTCTTCTCAATTGCTTTGTCTGAGTTCGAAAGGTTTGGATCACTGGAACAAGTTGCTTCCTTGACCTCATATTCTTCATGCTGCTTAAACTCTGAAAAGATGCTAGCCTCAGGTGCTAGTACCGGCGAAGTTTGCCACCCAGCTGTAACACTAAATCCTTCATCCTCTTGTTTGCTGAATCCAAATGGTAGGTCACCATCTATTTCTCCCTTTGCTCCCTTATTTTGAGCATCCAGAAGGCTTGCAATCCAGGAGGATACCTCCTCAGAAGCTCCCATTGATGTTGTCCTTGCTGGAGCATTAATGCCGCTACAAAGCTCATCCAAGTTTTCAGGCGTAGACTTGGAATAAAATTCTGGAGGGGTTGGTACACTATTTCCAAATGATTCATCATTCACCAGTTCTTTCGCACTAACAACTCGTAATGTATAGCAGACTTGTTGTATGGTAATGGACAAAGAGTTAAGCATGGCCCTTTGCTCTTCACTCTTTATGCAGTTCATAGGCAAGAAGAATTCCAAGACAAAGTCCAGACTTCCAGTCCTGACACTTCGCAGTTGAATGGCCACTGCCGCCCTCAAGCTGAAAAGTTTTGCATAATGTGAGAGAGGGTATTGGACCTTGCTGTAGGCAGTAATATCCGGGGAGAAACATGGCTCGTTCGTCCCGAATGCCCTGCCGACAACACCCTCACCTCTGAACAGATGATGCTCGGAGCAAGCCTGGTGAAAGCCAATCACGGTGGGGTCGCGGACATAACAAGCCTCGTCCACAGTAGAGATGCAGTACTTGCAACTTTCATCGGAGTGGCGGTTTGCCCTTTTGGCCTGGCAGACGCACGGTATCCATGTCTGGGCCAGTGGCAGTTTGTGGGTCTCGCAAACAGTTCTTAGAACGTCTATAATCTCTGGTACAATTGCTCGGTAAGAAGTATCAACCACCTGACAACGAGCAAGCAACATCTGTCACTGATAACAACGTTTCGGCATAACACTACGATCTTGATATCTTTCAGCTCACCTTTGCGCGAGGATCGCTTGAAACATCAGAACCTCGGAGATCAACCTCCTGCAATTTTCCACAAATGCAGTTTCAGTAAGACAAGAATACCACCAAAGAAAGAGAGGTGAAAAGACTGATTACTTCGGGGATTGGCGTGCCCGGTAGTTATCACATCTTTCCCAAGGGCATTTCATCGAATAGGTTAAGAGCATAAGTCATAGCCTGCAAATCAGGGGGATTTGGAGAATAAAAAGGAACAAGAAGAGCAGCAATGCGCAATCTACCTTGAGAGCACTGCAGATGTTCTCGATCTCCGCATTGTAGTTGATCTTCTGCGTGGTCATGACGAGCTCGACGACGCCGAGGCAGGCCCGGCTGCGTCGCTCGAACACCGGCAGCGCGACGCTGCCGCGGATGTCGAAGTGCTGCGCGTGGCGGACGCGCGGGTACTCCTCGGTGGAGAAGTAGCGGACGTCGGGCGTCCACTCGGGGACGCGGCCGACGAAGACCCGGCCGGGCAGCCCCAGCTCAGCGCGCGCGCTCTCGTCGGCCGAGAACTGGTACTTCGTCGACACCGACCGGTAGCTCGCGAGCCGGTCGTTGCGGTGGTCCAGCCAGAACGGCTGCCCGCACGTCGTCAGCACCTGTCGGTCGCCGATCAGCGTCGGCACCCACACCTGCACCAGCAGCTCGCCCAGCCGCCGCTGCGACTGCGACTGCGACCGCGACGCGATGAGCTCCAGCGCGCGCCGCAGCCGCTCCTTCACCGTCAGCTCCGCCGCCTCCTGCGGCGGTTGGAACAGCCAGGCGCGGCGCGCCGGGCTCGCCTCAAGCCGACCAGGCCTCTCCGCCTCGTCCCTGTCGTCCTCGCCGGCCGGCGCGGGGGGAGTCGCGGTGGTGACGCTGCTGCCGATGTCGAACAGCAGGGACGCGCCGGCGCCGGGATTCAAGAACTCCGAAAAATCGAACACCGGCGCCGCCAGTAGGAACTCCTCCATGAGATCCAGGTCACCGCCGGCCATATCACCCGCCATACTTATACCGCAGCCAAGCAAGCCATCCTCATCGTTCGGCGGCTGCTTCTGCTCCATGCCCAGACCAAGTAGAACAAACCAGCTCACTCACCAGACCTCAAAATCTTCGCATGCCAATCGGCCGGAGAAGAAGACGAAGCAGAACAGCAGCCGCGCGCAGCCAAGAAACAGGAGCCACGAATCTGGCATTAATTGAGCGCAAAAAAAACTTTTTGTCACATAACAATCCAAGGAATCGAGCAGGCAATACGAGGCGATATTTTTGGGCGCATGGCTGCCACACCATAAGCCACTAGCCCTCCTCGCACTCGCACCACAGTACCACACCACACAACGCGAGCGGGGTGAGGGAGGCGGCAGAGCGGACGAGACATCCCCATCATGGAAAGCAAGACACATCGCCATCACGCCCCGGGAAGAAAGAGAAGACGATACACAACCCAATTAACCCCACCCATCGTGCAGCTGCAAGCCTGCCGAGCCGACTAGTACTAGCTAGCTCCTTCCCACAGGAGAGAGAAAGCAAGAACAAGACAAAAAAAACACCAACTTTACTGCATCAAGATATAGATCGGAGATGCCATGAGCAGATTAACCCACCTAGGCAGCTCTGAGGCAGAGCATGTCAAATGGATCCCCTATGGCAGCAGTGCGCCAATAGAACAGTGCAGCAGCAGCTCTGAATTCTCATCAGCCTCTCAGAAAAAAAAAAGACACTGTTTCCTTCAGTGGTTGTGTTTGTGCCTAGAGAATTAGAATCGGGTGGATTCTGCTGGCGAAGTAAGGAAGGTGGTGGTGGTGGTGGATTCGTACTTGTGCAGTAGTCTCTATCTCTTCCTCCTTTGTGTGCGCGCTTGCATCTTTGTTTGTGCAGCCGCACGACGACGACGACGGAATCTCCAAACTCTCCCCATCCCAGTGGGGCCGACAGAGATAGTAATTGTTTTTTTCCGCGGGAAGGAGGGAATTGGCGGGATTGGGCCTGGGTGGGGGGCCGGAAGTCAACTGGGTCTCGGTGCGCTGGGAGGGGCAGGACGGGGATTTCACAGGAGGGTTGGTGACGTAGTCGGGATATGCATGGCCATGGGAGAGGAAACGGTGGCGATGTCCCGTGCGCTGTGCGGCTGGCTGTGACTGACTGCGCAGGCTTCTGCTCGCCCAGCCAAAGATTCTCTTTCCACCACGCCTCCTTTTTTGTTTCGTAGTAGTAGAATTGCTAGAAAATATAGGATTTAATTGTAGTAGAGTTTTTCTCTAGGACGCATCTCTCATCCAGGGTTCATGTGATCGGAATTTTTTTTACTGGTGTGGCCAGTTTGGCCGAAAATATTTTGATCGAAATTATTTTTGGGGTCGGTTTGTAGTACTACCAGGGGTGACTGGTAGAATCAGTATGACCGATTTTTGGCCAAAAAAAATCCCTGCTCTCGACTACGTTTCTTCGATATCAGCCTATATGGGTGCCATGAAATGATGCGAGATTCTTCACCGTGCAGTAGAGATGGCCGAAAAGAGTCTGCACAACACTAGAAAAGATAATGCATACAGGCACGGTACATATCATCTAATTGGTAGGAGTAGTACTACAGTGATTACGCTCGATGATTGTGGCCGACAGAAACCACACAGTTCAAAACGGAGTTTTAATAATCTGGTAGAATGCTGAAGCATTTCTGTCATATAGCACAATGTTGATCAAGGCAGTATTAATTGTTCTTGTCTGATGTTATGTTCTGACTATTGCAGTGGCCGGATTTTAGCACTGCCACAGTATATGTATATCTTACCGATAGTATCACATCAAGCAATTAGAAAATTCAAAGTTTAGGTCACAAGCAATTAGAAAATTCAAGCAATCACTACACACATGCGTGTACGTGTGTAGTACTGATTATTACGTGAGCTATTCCCCTTCTTAGCTGTCTTGAATCCCTAGACATGTACGTATCAAAACTCAAAAGTTTAATCCAAGCAAGCAAGCAACGTACCTCTGGTCGCTGACTTACTTAAGACTGTTAAAATTTCGGATAAAAAATGCTCTGATGGTTTGATATTGACATTAATTGTTGCTACTTGATAAAAGATTCAGAAACCAACGCTTAGACTTGTAACCATGGTGATAGGTGAAGTATCTTAAAAAAATAAAGGCGTTGGTGAGCCAATATGTCCAGTCTCATGTTAAGAAAAACGTAGGGTTCAGAAGCTCAGCTTTGGTACCACTACCACAGTACCACTTGATATTTCACTATAAGAAAATGAAGTCTTCATAGCCATGGCAATTGGTGGTAGCTAGGTAAATTATCCTCAGCTAATAGCTAGGATCAGTTGTAGTAAAGGTCTAGTTATAAGGCACTGTATATGCTTTGGATCATTCACAAAATAAATTGATGATTCAAGACTTCAAGTCACATGTAGAGTACTAAAAAAAACGGTTTTCTATTTTTGCATGGTGGCCAATCCAGATGGTCCATTTTTCAGAGCAGCTTATATTTCTGAACATGCAGTTATATGACCATGGCAGAAGATCTCCCCTTGAAAATTAATGGGAAACAAAAGCACTAGTTTTATGTGCAAGTGCAATGAGAAGGAGGGGGTGTGGAAAGAGTGAGGGATACTTGTGGCTATGAGGTCATTAGGGTTTCACATGGAGGTCCAAGATCCAAAGGGAATTTGTTTATGGGTACTTGGAATCCATTATATGTGGAGGGGAGACTTTTGCTCAACAAAAGTTAGGTTCAAGGGGCTGATGATGCAAGCAACTGAAGTTGATTAGTGTTCTCAGAAAAATAAGAAAAACTGAAGTTGATTAGTGGATACATTAGCTGGTAATTAGATAGGCATGTTTGTTTATTCTTTCACGGTGAGTTATTGCTTTCTACTTGTAAGCTGTACATGTGAATCTTATCAGGTTGTGGGATAGATAAAGAAGCTACTTGCCTCAATGATACAGACTGTCAGGTTGCTGGATTCGCACTGCATGTGTAGGTGATAATGCTGCGAATAGATCTCTAGCAAAAACTGATGAATCAGTTTTCTTTTTCCCTAATTGTTCTTAAGCAAGATTCTCGCTACTTCTGCGTATTTATGAAGAAATAACAGTGTGATAGTTGATGTAAACATCTCTGCTTTTTTTAAAAGGATATGTTCTTGACTAAAATATGGTTCGAACACAGAATTCGTTGGTGCTTAGCACCCGTGGGCGGCACGCAGCTTGCAAAGGCGAAGGATTAATTATACTTCCGTCGCGCCAATGACAACCTGCTGCTAAGTAAATTAAATAATTAGGATGTGAACAAAACTCCAAGAGAATGCTTATTTTTTTTTTTTTTTTTTTTTGTAGCTAGCAAGCCCACATATACAGAAATATATTTCTCTCTCTCTTTCTCTCGATTTTTCTGCACTTTTGTAGATCGAGATCGTGACATGTTCAGACTTCAGAAAGTCCAAATTGATACTGTATCAGAATTCAGAACAAGCTTCGGAGCTAGCTGTATGCGCAAGAAGTTTCACATTGTTTTGCACAACTAAATTGCAATTCTTGATCTGGCATTTGCGCGTTGAAACACACCTATTAATCAGCATCACCATAAGCACCTAGCATCAGCAAATAGCCAATGATTTTTTTTAGATAATGGAAGAGAAAAATCTCTCCTGGTCTTTGTATCAAGAATGTACACAGCCCATTTTATTAAGAAGTAAAGGACCACAATGATCAAAGGTGGTTAAAAAGTAGCTGGAAGCCTTACCATCATAAGACGATTGGAAATTAATCTCAATCATTACAAATCATATGACTAAACCGTCACCCATGAAGGCTTAAGATTTGCTTCGTCACAAACTCTAATCTGGCGCTTCCAGCTATTATTGCCTCCTTCTGAGGCGGTTTCTGTAAATTTACTCAAGCACTCAGCCAGTGACCACTCAAAATGATAACCTATAAGGGATTAGTGATAGTCTTTTTGTAAAAAACAATATCATCCCGACATAACCAAATAGACCAACATAAGGCATTAGCTCCTACAAGGAGTTGTGACTTTAAAATCTTTGGAATACCGGCTAGCCAATTCCCAAACATGTACGCTATACTCGTAGGAGGGGATAAATTAAACGCACATTGAGCGCCCACTATATATACAAGACGTGCAAAAGGGCAATCAATAAAGAGATGCTGAATTGTTTCCTCTTTAATACAAAACAACACTTTTTGCTTCCCCTCTAATTCCTTTTAAACATGTTATCTTTGGTTAATACCACCGCTCTTTTGAGATCGATACCATAAGAATATTTTCACTTTTAACGGAATTTTAATGAACTAAAAAAATCCCTAATGGGAGCTTGATTAGTTCCAATTAGTGCCCCATAGAAAGATGGTACCGAGAAAAGTCCAGACTTATTATAGCCAATGATATTAGGTTCTTTTCAAAAAAAAAAAATCTCCCAGCTTGTCGATCGTGAATCATATATTCTTGGTTTGGTCTATCCGTTTGGTATACCTGAAACTACGTCTGTCTCGCTGGCTTCGTGCGCACTAAGTAGCAACCGCATCTAAACAATCTCAGCATCTTAATCCGGATTCAGACGCACTAAATCATAAAAGGAGATTCTGAATTAATTAAGCCGTGCAAGCTAGAGATCGAGTCCTCGACCATGAAGAATGATTTGCAGTAGTAAACCAAGATTCGAATCGTGCCACGGTGGGACAAGGCGACTTAAGTTATCCACAGGCATGGCTCCCGTGCACGGCCACTGACGCTAATGTATGGCGCACTTGCCCTGCAAAATGATGCAGTTTATTAAGGTCTAATCCTACCATTCGTCCAAGATTCCTTTGTTAACGTCTACCTATAGATTCTCCCTCCCTGCCCCGAGAAATCCGCGCTGCTGCCTACTTGTGCCAATCATGGCCAGTGTGGCGGCCTCCGTAGGTGGCTCCATCTAGAGATTCTCTTCGTCGTTGTCATATGTTATTTTTACCATAATGGAACTAGTAGCGTGATAAAGAAAAATGCATTACGATGGATCTAGGGTAATGCGCTGTCAGTGCTACACACACACACAAAAAAAAAATGTATGCTTAAGCTACTTTCTAGTAGAGTGTAGAGGAATGTAGACCAGAAAAGTTGCACTTTGAAGATACATAAAATCATGGTGGTATGGTCTCCTACAGAAATGTATTATCTCACACTCTCTTTTACCATTATCGTGGCCATTGTTGATTGTTGGGGTGTCGCCTAGGCTTGGTTTTGGGCCAGGCGACTATATTCAAGTTATTTTAAATTTAATTATAACTAGTATAGTGCTCGTGCTAACGCCACGGTTTCATTTCAGGGATGCACATGAAAACAACCAAACAACGATATTTTTTCATAGTTTAAGTCTCACGCAATTGTATATGACCATGTATATAATCCGGAAAACACTCATGCATAACAAGGCATAATAAAATCATGTCTCGCATACTACAAATAATTCATGAATTGCTTAAGTAGATCTTGGAGTTCTCCAGGGATAATATCTGTACATTCATTTGCATTGCTCTTCAAAATGTCCACCAAGAATTCCGTCCTCAGTGAATGTGATATCTGTGGATGGCAGATAATAAGTTAACTTATTAATTTGCTATGTAGTCTACAAAATATACATAGAGAATATATATGCTCACAGTGTTAATAAACGACAATCTTTCGCCATTCCACGACTTTAGGAAGTTGTATACAAGGAAGCCTGCCAATTTCCTAGAGAAGAAGAGCAAGTGTTTATTTGTTGTAGATAAATCAAATGACTATTTGATAAGAAAGATGAAACATATTATATGTTTTTACCAGTCTCCAGTTTTTGGAACCCCTTTTTTGAATTCACGACGCCAGCCATAAATATTGTCGTTCCATGCAGGATTCGCCAATTTCATGGCGAGATTGAAATGATTGAAAATATTATGTAATGTAGTTATATATGGCATACTTGGATCATTACCCATGTACCACAGATACCACAGATTTGGAGAATGCGGATCCATAATGTAGACAATTTTGTTACTCCTGTCTATTATGAATAAAGTGTAGAACCTATCTCGATAATATGGCAATAGAACCTGTAAACAAACACCCAGACTATAAGTGCAAAATAAAATATGTTTTTAAAGGAGTTTACAGAACATATCTTACAGTGCTGTAATCTTTAATATCGTACTCCATGTCAGGCCAGCATTCAAGCAATTTTGCTAGTTCTTTGTAGTCTATCTTGTCACAACATCGCGGATCTCGTCCAAACTGAGTTATGGCCTGTTGATTTTTGCAAAAAATTATAATTATTTGATTAATTATACAATTATATACACAAGAAGTGAATAATTATATCAACTTACACAGAACTTGAGGTCCGTGAAGTGGTATTTGTCTTCTATAAACAACCTGGCTATGTTGCACGCAACCGTCCGAACAGCCATGTTGAAGCAATCATGATCCATGGGTTTGTTTGCATCTAAAATATCTCTAATTGTTCTGAGACTTATAGAGATTGGGTATGGTCTGGTGCTTTGGACCCATTCTTTGCTAAAAAAAAAAACAAGGACCATGAACGTATTAGTTGATCACATCTTTTAGTATTATTATTAGTAGTAGTATATTATGCCATTAATATGAAAAAATACTTACTCTAAACACTCTATATCGTCTATCGACCATATGTATGTGCTCACCCGATGCAATGAGCCTTTCGTCGTGAATATTCGCGCAGAGGGTTTAGGCGCTTGATCGTAGTATCGATAATTTCAACATCACTTGACCGTCTTCGTCATCATTTGGCGCTTCAAGTTCTTGATATCCGTTCTTTATGTTTAATCTCGAATCCCACAACATAGCGGTAGCTTAAACACAAATTATTTATATCAACTTTGTAAAGTAGTATAAGTTATTATAAAAATTTATAATATGTTCGGATGATATATAGCGGTATGCAAGTCCACTATGAATCACCCGAGTTACTTTATCGAGAGAGGAAGATCCATCAATATTCCATGAAGTTTACCATCCACAGACCGCATGATGTCCTGTACATTAATAATTAAAAATCTCACGAGTTGCTAAGTATGTAAAATCAAACATAATCAGTTTTGTAAAATACAAGTCGCATGACATGTACCCATCTGTTTGTATTCGCTCTTGGATCTTCTCAATAAGAGGCCATGTTGAAACATCTAGATTCTTCCACTTGACTCGGTTAAGCTCTTTATTATGTTCCAATACAAATTTAATCTGTCTTTCTAGTCCTTTTACCTGTTGTGATAATTATGTATCATTTCAGGATTAATAATAAGTTAATAAGAAAATATGTCAAAAAAGGCATAATTACTCACTGTAGTTTTGAGGTCTGTACGGTCCCATAGTTCTAGTCCCATTGAATCGAGTACATGTACCTCAAATATTTTAGCATTTACAATCGCCGGTACAGTGGCATTTTTATGTTAATTGGAAGGAAAACCTGCAACAAACATTGACATTTTTGAAGTATTGACCATCAATATATATCCGCTATAAAGGAACAGTCGAAATACTTAATAAATAGCAGATTTAAGTTTCACCATGTCAGCTTGTAAATAGTTCTCCACCCTTTCCTTAATGGTGTCTGTCTTATAACTTAATGCCACCTTAGGGTCACCATCACGTTTAAGCAGACTGCAAATAAATGTATTCTCCAAAAAGACCTTTCCACCTTCTCTATGAAGTAGATGCTCTTCACCCCTGATACAGTGAATATATGCACTTAACACCTATATAAGAAAAGAATATAGTAAGTAGATCATATAGGCAGGTTTAAATATCAATAATTTAAAGTATACACATGTACTTACTTCGCCATCCAATTGCATGTTATCATGAAACATACATTCCATATCTTTTCTGTTTAGCCATGCACTGTCGATGTTCACCAGAACTCTTTTTTCGGGTGCTGATTTCAGGTATTCAATAATATCAACATCTTCTTTGGTGCACATGTAATCTACAACAAGTATTATAGTTTTCATATAAATAACTGAGCAAAACAAAGAGAGGCAATAAAGTAAGAGAAGAAGCACTAATTACCCTGGGGCTCAACTTGAGCTATGTGTGATTTCTTTGGTTTGTTATGTTGTGATATTCTAATCAGTGTCTCCAAATCATTTTCTTGGTTATGGCTTGATGGGTTACCAATTTGTTCCAACATATGTACATCGGAGCATATATCGCTTGATTCATTCGAACCTCCAAATAGTCCATCGCTGTCATATCTGTATGCATGAGAGGGAAACATAAGTTTATTATCCTCCCCCCTCTATAATTTATTGACAAAAACATTAACAAGCTCTTGTGCAACTTGATCTGTAAACATTTCTTGAAACATGAGTTTTGTTCTTGACACTATGATGAGTTTGTAATATTGATAACAATGCTTACCCTTTTGTTGTGTGACATCGGCTTCTGGCGGCTTGAACTGAATCGAAATGCGATCATTGCGCCACAACTTCGAGCAAAGGATCTTCGAATTGATAACACTAACCTTTCCTTCCTCCCTTCTACTTGAGCAAAGGATCTTCAGAATTGACAACACTGACCTTTCCTTCCTCCCCTTCTATTTCCATGGTGATTTGAGTTCTGAGTGTACAAACAATTTTTGCTATATAT
Organism: Ampelocalamus luodianensis; assembly: GCA_036346255.1. NCBI lineage: Eukaryota > Viridiplantae > Streptophyta > Magnoliopsida > Poales > Poaceae > Ampelocalamus > Ampelocalamus luodianensis. Next base: position 2,844,052 of record CM070622.1, read on the forward strand.
AAAACCGCTTAGAATCTCAATGGTCGACCTTGGGAGATGATGCGTCACCTTTGCACTCTTGATGGCGCTGGGCTCTGAGTTCACGGCCATTAATGGTCACGGGAGCAGAGGAGTTCATTTGGAGGTGGATGGATATAAAGTAGTAATCGCTGCTATATATAAAACCGCGTAGAATCTCAATGGTCGACCTTGGAAGATGAGGCGTCACCTTTGCACTCTTGATGGCGCTGGGCTCTGAGTTCACGGCCATTAATGGTCACGGGAGCAGAGGAGTTCGTTTGGAGGTGGATGGATATCAGTTTGCAGGCACACAAACTGATAAGAAAAATATATGGTCCTGATTTGGTTGGTTTGTGATGACAGCCTACAGTCCGACCAAAAGGAGATTATGTAATCGTCAAGATGAACTACCATTACTTCATTCAGTATAAATTTAGTAAATTAGGACATATTAATAAGAAGTTCCATTTGTTTGGAAATAAAGGCAGGGAAACTGGATGGAAAATATTATTACTTCATTCAGTATTAATTTAGCAAATTACGACATATTAATAAGAAGTTCCATTTGTTTGGAAATAAAGGCAGGGAAACTGGATGGAAAATATTACTTAGCACTCATCACCAGTTCAATACATCTCTATATACAATATTTTTGGTGGTCTTCCCTGTAGTATCTAGTTCCTTGTTTGGTTTTGACAAAATTCGTTGTTTGCCTTGAAACTCCTCTTGACAAAGCGACATAAAGTCATCCATGTGAGAACACAGTTACGGGAGGTAGATCCCAACATTTGGGATGGTTTGCCCCTGCGCTTTGTTTATGGTCATTGCAAAACTTAGGCGAATCGGGAATTATTTCCTTCTCATCTTGAAAGGCAGTGAAATATCATCTGACGGAGACATTGGAATCCTAGGTAGGAACACCCTCTTGCCTGCATGCTGCCCACCAACAATTTTAGCATCAATTGCGTTGTCCTGCAAGGCTATAACCATTAACCTTGTTCCATTACACAATCCCTTGTTTGGATCAAGATTGCGGAGAAGGATCACAGGGCAGTTGATTTTTTACTTTGAGCACATGTGGTGGGAGACCATTTGGAGTGATGGAGTTTAGAAAGTCAATAGGGTAGTTGTTTGTTGAATCATCATCGACAGAGTCAAAGCTATGGTAAACTTTTTCCTCACCTGAAAACCTGTCAATCATCTTTTCATTTAGCTGATCCACATGTTCATTTTTGGTAGAAAGAATGGCACGTGTGCTCATATAAGTTGTTGATCTTGCATTGTCCTCAACTGATGGGAACACATCTTGGATTAGTTTGTTTACACAATCCTCTGTATCTGTATAACCAATCACAATATCTTCTGGCAAGTGAACATAATCATCGCCAATTGTCTCTTTAGTTCCATTCCCAATTCGAAGGAGGTAATCTGAGAACCATTGGTCAGATTGAGCCCTCATGTTACGTGTCAATCGTAGCTTTCTGATACTATCCCACAAATAAGATCTCTGCAATGTAGCATCTGTTATCTGTGCTCTAGTCCCACGTGTTACCACCGGAAGAACCTGTCTAAAATCTCCACCAAATACCATGACCTTTCCCCCAAATAGCAACTCACAATTCATAATATCTTGCAGCGACCTATCAAGACACTCAACCACTTGACGATTTGTCATAGCAACCTCATTCCAGATTAGCAACGATGCCCTACGGAGTAACTCTGCAGTCCCACCTTGCTTTGAGAAGTTGCACATGCTATTGCTCGCAATCTTTATTGGGATTTTGAACCTTGAGTGTGCCGTGCGTCCTCCAGGCAGTATCGACGCTGCTATACCAGAGGTTGCGGTTGCAATGGCTATCAATCCTCGAACGCACTCTAGCAAGAAGTGCCTTGTATAGGAATGTCTTTCTGTTCCTCTGGACCATCAACAAAGAACACTTGGCTTTTTTTATTCAGTACATGATGCATAATCTCATCAAATCCAGCACGTTGTTCCTTGTTAAGACTCCCTGTTATATCCAAATGTTCCTGGTCGACCCCCACCGAAAGTTCTTCTCTGACCTCCCTCATTATGTCATTGGAAAATTCACCTGTTTGACACAAAAAATAGATATCAAGATACCTTTTTGGTCCATGATCGATGAGACAATTTTGTGACAAATTATTACCTGTATCATTAAGCTCTAGAAGATCGTAGTTTTTCATATCTTTTCCCATGGAGTGGAGCAAATCCCTAATATCTCTAAGCACCATTTGTTCTACTGTTTTTGAGTTACAATGGTTTCTAAGGTAATCCTCAGACATTGATTCTTTATACTTCTCCCACAGTTCACGAATTTTGGTGGACTCACAAAAAACCAGAATAGTAGCAAATAACCTTCTGAGAGCATATGACATCTGAAAAGTGGCAGACTCACACAAGCAGTCATCAAGTGTCTTATCAGTCTCTATGAGTCCTCTATTCTCGCATGATTCTCTAAAAGTAGGGCATATGATGCCTGCAACGGTTTTCGAATCATCATATGAGGTTGGACCTCTAACATGGTTTAGAAGCACTCTCAAGAAATACCTCTCGCCTTCAGCAGGGTGCGCATACACTATCCGGCCAATCTGTCCTCTTTGCTTTCTTGTTTGCCATACCCTTTTGCCACTTATCCACCGGTAGTATTCAGGATCTCTTTGTACAATAATTTCCTTGCAAAGCATCAACACGGCTAAGCTTGAAAAATTCATCGGTGTAGTCATAGAAGCAAAGCAGGACTGTTCACTATCTCTTCTAAATTTTTATTCTCATCAATAATAACAGATCGCATGTTAGGCGGATGACACTGAGTCTGCAAAACAGATGGGTAGACCCGAAAAGGTGGAAACCGAAAATCCTATGTACTGACTTCCGTGGTGAGATGTATCTAGCATCCCTATATTGACGAATCTCATTTATTACCCACTTCACCATTAGCATCAATGATCGAGAATGATGCACAATCGTGGCCTTTGTACACATATTGAAATAAATACTTACAGGCTTTGATGCTTGAACATGCTTCAACGTTGATGTGACAGTTATATCTCATAAGCAGGCCAGGATTGTACGGGACAACCCATCTGTTGTCCAACTCGGCACCTCTTATTTTGACACGCTGGCCATCATCTCTTCTCCTATACAAAGGATATGAATCTTTGCCTTGTTGTGTTGCACGGCAAAATTGCCGAGGATAGCGAAAGCGACACTCTCCATTGATCATACACGGACACTTCCTATTCAAGACACCACATGGTCCATGGAGCATATGCTTAATGACCAGGTTATGCAACACAGGGTACTTGTCCTTGTTAGGAATCTCTGCCGAGATGTATTTGTCATATGCATCTGGGCTGGTTAACTTACATCCTTTTTTCATAATCAATAGCATGTGCTCATGTGGCAAGCCCTTCTTCTGAAACTCAGTCACATGCACATATGTTGCAACCTCACCAAAATATTTCTTCTTTATCAATAAATCCTTGATGGAGCGTAATTTGGCTCGGTATACTCTTGACAGCAGTTCCGGTCGATCATGGGGTTTTTGTCCAGGTTCAAGATTGCTGGTGACCTCCTCCCAATATGGGTTGCAAGTCATTGTAATGAAGTAATCTGCTTATCAAACGCTAGACAATAGTCATTGCATTAAGAAATCTCTCGCATATCGCGGTCACCACCCGGAAAAGAACGGGGCAGCACAATTCTCTTTCCAACCTCTGAAGCTCTAGTCTCTCCAGCAGAAATTACATCGGTCAAGCCCTATGGCACAGATAAGAAAATATTTCCTTAATCAGTCAAATAACTATTATCCATGTGCATTGAAATTGAAATATAACAAGAGATTATATTCTACTCACTTGGTACAGTTCAGCCCTTATGAGTTTCTGGTTTTCAGGGTTAGAATACCAGTCAAGCCTCATCGACTCGATCTTTATATACATGTCGACGACCCATTGTTGGAAAAGCCTCCCTCCAAATAACAAGATGTTAAAAAGACCCTTTCTAACTTGCATCATAAAGCAATAGTATTCTCTTGCTGTCACAAACCGTGTAGATTGCCCTGTTTCTACAACTATACTTATGTGATCACCTTGTTGTATGTCGTTGTCTGATTCACCATCCTCTGCATTAAGATGGGAATGCATTATTATCAGTATATTATATAATAGGATTGCATCTACATGCAGGACACTCATACTTAATTGAGTTTGTGTTGGCATACTCGTAGGTTCTGGTACTGATCGCTCAACTGTGGGACTGTCATTGTACGACATGAATTGGTTCCATCCAGTTTCTCCTCTAGGATGAAATAATGGATATGCTAATGGGTCATAACAACCATGATATGCTTTGATATAGCGCATCTTCTCTCCTCTAGGGTATACAATAACACTCCTATCAAAACATCTTTGGGAATCATTTCCATCAGTCCAGATAGCAGCAACTTGGGAGGCAGTAGGAGCATTATACCTGAAATAAAATGTTTTGCAGGAATTAAAAAATATAAAAATGTTTATTAGCTGGTTATAAATAAACTTAAAAATTGCTGGGCAATATATAGTATAAAGAAAAGCAAAAGGTTGAGTAATTGAGAAGAGGTTGTACCTTCACGGTCAGTGTCACATTAGTGTTGAGCTCAATTACATAGTCATCAAGATTTGGAATAGAGCCAACTCTATTAAAGGTATGTACATAAGGGTTATCTGCTTGTAGTATCCTGAGCACTTTTCTTACGAGGTTTATATCAAGATCAGGAGACCTCTTCACTCTATGTGACAATGTATCATCTTCTTCTTCTGTATCATAAAAGTAGAGTTGCAAGTGACGTGGCCCTTTTGATCCTGGCACCAAATGGTCCAGTCGATGATACATCGCACCCTGTACACGGAATGTATATGTGCCAGTACCAGCTGCGGTCATGTATCTTCGGTCCAATGTAACTCCGAGGCTTGTGAAGGAGAAGTGAGAGTTGAAGTACCGTATGTGATTTCTAAAATATTTTGCATCATTATGCAATTGACTTGTAAACAACCTCTTCAACTCATCGGGCACATCATGAATATGTAATCTTATCTTTCCCTTTGTGTGAGAATCCGGTGGCTCGCCTTCAAATCTCATCGCTCCACAATACCGCAATCGTGAATCTGCTTCAAAACATGGTGATTGTCCAGGCAAGTTATGGTAGATGAAATCATAAGGATCATCAGCTCCATGGCGGTGCAATCATCGATGACACGGTATGACCGGAATGCACATTCTGTTTATATATAGAAATATGTGAACATGGTACTCACTTCACATGTTGACAATACAAATTATTAAGCAAGAGTTACCTTCAGCAAGCTTCTGCATGGTCTCAAAATCTTTGATAGTCTCTCCTATGTCACATCCTTCTTCTCCTTCCTCTATGTCATGTAGATGATCTGTTGCATGACGTTTGAAAATAACACAATGGTTTTAACATAATTCTTACAAAAAACTACAGTGGTGAACAGATGTGTAAAACCCACCTTCATCATCAGAATCCTGGTTTGTAGGCTCGAATAAAGCACTTTCAAACTCGACGTCAATGTGCTGTACAAGTGGCACAAGCATAGGATCAACATTTTCTTCTTGGGCAAGAGTAGGGTACGCTTGCTGCTCGTTCTCCATCGCTTTTTTCTTCTTATAGTCTCGCCTCTGCTGTAGCAAATTTTCCTTGCTTGGCGCATCCATATTCAGGTACCAGTTTCGGAATTTGAGCTGCTTGGAAGTGCTTGAAGAGGCACCTGGTCACCAATGTACAGAAGAGATATAATATTAGATTCAATTTGTACCCTTTGAAATGTATACAATGTTTTAGTTAGATTAGATGTACTGGACCTGTATTAATTACGACGCCGTTTGAACTCTCGGTGTGCAAAGAAGACATCAATGGCGGTCGTTGTTGCCTGACGTACTCATCATTCCTATGTAGCCAGTCAAACGACTCATTTGGATCACCATTTTCTTTGCCATCATGTCTTGATGCTTGGTAAATGGCAGAAAGGACAATCTATTATGGTGATTGTCCTCCTACGACATCTGTCATTTTAACATCTGTGCAACCGGATTCCAGATGTACTTCGTATGATGAAAAAAATATGATGATAAAAAATAAAGGAGTTACTCTTTGTGATGCTTAAACAAAGAATAGTATACAGGAACCGATAAGGATTACCATGAGCAGGCGTTGTTGATGATGTCAATGTTTTATTCCTTGCACGGTATTCACGTTGTTTTGTATTCCGTTCTTCTCTTTATTCAACGCTTTCTTCGGCCCTTTTGCGTGCCCGGTATTCACGTTGTTTTCTATTCCTCTCTTCCCTCTTTATGAACTCATCATCTGCTGGTGATGTCCCTGTTGCTATGATATAGAATGCGTGTCACAATTTCGCAAAACAATTCCAAAAACCGACCAGGTACGATGTCAAGGAACATACCCGGACCGATCTTTGTTTGATATGTCGCTAAATGCGTGTGGTTTCTCTCCTCTCCCCATGGTAGATCTCACGTAAATCGCAAATACAACAACCCTATGTTCAAACAATAGCATGTTCAACCAAAACAGGAAGGGAACTCCTCCAGATACAATTTGACACCTATAATATATACATATTTATAAACATTCTCCAATGTAAACAAACAATCACAAATCAATCAAGACATTAAAGTTAATCATGACACCTAGACAACTACATTTGTTAGCGATTGGTATTTGAATGAAGTTTATTTGAATGTCATGGCAGCTTCGCTCCCATTCACTGAAAGAGTGTAACTGTACAACTCAACCTTTCAAGTTTCAACCTGAAAAGACTATAGAACCCTTGAATTATGACTTTTGACCAATTAGCATGAATCGTATTTAACCAACTATTGCCAAAAAATGTAATTGGCATATTTGCTTATGATAAGATAGATGGCATGACCTCATGTTTTTGGCAAAGTCAGAAAAATCGGTTTGAGCTCCTATAAACTACGTATTGCTTAGTACATTGAATAGCATCTCGGATGAAAATGCAAACACCGAAATAGTAGTTAAATTCTTTACAAAAAGTAGTAATCGCTGCTAATTAACCTCACGATCACATGAGGTCTGGCTTGGTGGCGGCGGCGGCGGCACGGCGCGACTGAAGCGGTGGCGGCTCGGGCGTTAGCGGGTGGGCGCGCTTTGGTCGGCGCGGCCGGCGGCGGTGGCGGCTGGCGCGCGGCCGGGCGGCGGCGCGCGGTTGGTGGAGGCGCGGCTCGGGCGGCGCGGTTGGGCGGCGCGGGTTGGTGGCGGCGGCGGCTGGCTGCGCGGGCGGCGGCGCGTGTTGGTGGCGGCGGCGGCTGGCGGCAGGGTGGGCGGCGGCGGCGCCCTGGAGATTGTGGGTGGGGGAGAGACGGAGGAGGAGTCGAGGAGTTGGGGTAGAGGAGGAGTGGAGGAGTTGGGTAGAGGAAGAGGAAGAGGCCATGATTGATGAGGTTTGATCCAAAGAATCTGGACTGTTGGATTTGAGTGAGTAAGAGGAAGGAGAGGTTAGAGTTGATATGGTGCGTTTGTTTCAAAGGTGTGTTTTATCTGGGTGCTGTTTTTTTGGTGCATGTAGGAGAACTCATGACTGCGTGGGTGAGAGGTTGGTGTAGCTGTAGAAAAATTTAGTACTGGTGCCTTTATAGTAGAGATTAATAAAGGTACACTTACAATAATTATGAAGTATGAGGAGAATTAAACGTGTCTGCAGGTACATATTATTACATGATGATACACGAAATGTGGTAGAATCATATGTCCTCTTTCCGAAATAGACTCACTATGCTGAAGCTGAAGTATTTGTAGCATGAGGGGGCGGCTTCCACGATTGAAGCGGATTTGACTTGCTCGCTGCACCATTGATTTGATTGATCTTACATGCTCGGCTTCGCGCCGATCAGACGGCTCGCCAGCTTCTGACCCAGAGACCTGTTAGCGTGCATCGATCATACATGGAGCAATTCAGAATCTTGGCCATTGTTACTGTCCCACAAGATTGGAATCGGAGCATAAAGCAACACAAGACGTTGACAGGGCACGCATGGAGTCGATCAAGAGGCTGATCTGTACCGCTCTAAGATTTGAGCCATTGGGAACATATATAGTACACATGCCACGATGGCAATGCGAATGTGTTGTGTGAGAGAGGGTTGTTGGTGTTTTGGTGTGCTACTAGATGGCGTGGCCTCTAGCTTTGTGTTTGTGGTGCTTCCTAGGTATTCCAGCAAGGATTTTTGCTTATCTATAGTGTAATCCCTTAGGGAGCGGTATTTGCATTCTTCTTGTCGGTGTTTTAGAACTGATCTTACGTAAAGATTGTTTGATTCGGGGTGTCTCCACAATTGATCACGCAGACAGGAAAGACACGGGGATTTTTATACAGGTTCGGGTCTTCTCCAGAGAGAATAACAACCCTACTCCTGTGTGTATTGTATTGCGTATGCTGGTTACAATCAGTGGAAAACACTTAGGCTTGTACTCCTACTGATTACGTCTCAATCGCCCCCTTTCTATCTGACTGCAGTCCTTTTATAGTACGTGAGGAGGTAGTCGTTCCAGGTCAAGAGGCACCTCATTATTCCGTATAATGTAACGTAATAATGGCAGTAATCACCGGAGTAGTAACCTCCCCACATCGCCTGACGGTTATTAATCAAAGATAATGGTGCGTTACATGCAGTTACTCCAGAGAATAACTGCGTATATTGGCTGCTCAGATCTCGTAATCAATTGAGCCTACAGGCACGTGGACCCAATTAACTATAAAGAAGTCGTGACAGAGCTGGTCGTGTAGTCGTAGAAAAGCTTACGACTGGTGGTACTGGTCGTAGAAGGACTTATGACCAGAGGTGATCGTAGAAAAACTTACGATCACGTGATAATCGTAGAAGGACTTACGACTATGGAGATGGTCGTAGAAGAACTTACGATCAACGGATTGGCTTCCCCCTTAAGACTATAAGGGGTATACTTAATAGCCGTATGACGTCATATTCATCTATAATATTGATTACAGATAAATAGTAAAATGAGGACTATTAGATCCTCATCATCTAGTCCCCCAGCTTTAAGTGAAAATAACTTACTTGAAAAATGAGTTGTAGATGTTCTTACGACCACGAGGTGGTTGTAGGTGAAGGTCGAAGGAAAAACTCTTTAACATGTGTTTCATTTGACCAGAAATATACTTGGTCAAGAAGGTTGTTGAAAATCTTACGACTACAAGGTAGTCGTAGAAAATCTTACGACACGAAGTGGTCGTAGTATGATGATCGGAAGTAGAACCTTTCCAACTGGTATTTCATTTGGTCACAAATATACTTGGCCAAGAAGGTAATTTCGCTTGAGGTGTGAAGATAGCATCGGTTTTCTCGAACAGGCAAATTTAAGAAAATCTGTCCGTTAGAGCAATTCCCGAAGCGGTGAGAACCGTTGAGTTTTCACAGCGTTTCATTTCAAGCGCGCGGTAATAAAAACTGACTGCAGAGGCAACTTTAGGGTTCTTACCTTTTCTCCAATTCACCTTGTCTATTCATCGAGTTCTTGCTTTCTCCACCGCCAGCAAAACCGTACATTTTCTTGAAGCCTTTCCAAATCCAAACCTCCTTCTCTTGAGAAAAGATGGCCGGAACCATCTCTCAGTGGGCTGAATCGGAAACGGACACGACGAAAATGAAAGCTTTGGTTGCTACCGGGAAGATTCCTAAAAAGGTACTCGTGAATTGGATTTCGGCTGCTGGGCAACACTGGCCGTCAGAGGAAACTGGGCAAATCCCCGTCTTCCAGGAGTACTATGAGTGCGGCCTTCAATTGCCTACTCACCCGTTCCTTACACTTGTACTCGAGTACTTCAGGGTGGAATTAGTGAACCTAGGTCCCAATTCCATCACAATGTTAAGTGTATTTGTGTACTTGTGTGAGGCATATCTGGGGATTCCAGCGGACCTCGAGCTCTTCCAGTATTACTATGGAATGGTTCGACAAGTTGGAATTGCTTGGACTTGCGGTCTGAAGCTCTACGACGGGAAGTCGAAGGAGTATATTCAGATGTTCACCCGGTCTTCGTGGCCGGGGTGGAAGAAGTGGTTCTACTGGGAGGTCACCGAGGAGGACAGCCTTTCATTTGCTGGAAATGCTGCTGAGAGGATTTCTTCCTGGGATTCGACCCCTAGGGATCTCGACCGGATCACCCCCTATATTCAAGCTATTAAGGACTTGAAGGCGGAGGGACTCATCGGATGACACGTGGTGAAGGATTTCATCACGCGCCGCGTTAGTCCCCTGAAGAAACGAGTTCCTCCCATGTGGAGGTACTCGGGGATAACAGACTCGACCAGGGATTACAAGGAGGGTAAGTGAAATTCTTACTTTTAACTCTCGTTTTGGTTAATCCTGATTTGGTCTGCTGAATATTTTATCTGTTTGCACAGATCTTTCACAGGACCACGTTGAGTAGTCGTATCCTTCTTACAACCACGTTGAGTAGTCGTATACTTCTTACGACCACGTTAAGTAGTCGTATCCTTCTTGAGACCTGGCAGTCGAAGCCTTCATTCGACCTCTTCTGACCAGGTATCCTTTCGACCAGGTAGTCGAACCTCCTTTTGACTAGGTAGTTGAACCTCCTTCCGACTTGGTGACTTCAAAACTTCCGAGAGCTCGTTCTCGTTCGTTCGAGCTCCGATTCGAGAGTTTTAAATATTTGAGTTCATCTAAAATCAGGATTTAGCTTCCTATCCTAAAGTTATTTGATTTGGAGTTCATTTGGATTTTATTTGGACTCTATTTGAACTCGTTTCGTTCTCACGTGTAGATTTCGACGACTCCGGGGAACCCGAGTATCTCGACGAAGTAGATCCTCAGGCTTTTTTGTAAGGCAAGTTACATCTTTTGATCATATTTGAGCCCAATATTTAAAATTATTTAAATTCTGTATTGAACTATTATTGCATGCTTATTTATATTCCAGTAATTTAAACACATGTTTTAACTTACTAGTTAACCCCGTTACGTTGTACTGCCTATGTTGAAATTGAAGTTGTCATTCCCTTGTCACCTTAGTGGAAAATTTGGCCGATACACTAGTATGACTAGAGCATGTTAGAAAATAATGCTTAGTCAAAGCTTAGACAAAAAAATTTGATTTAGGGAATTTACAGCCAAAAGATCAAATATTGTCTAAAATGGTATACATGACATTGGTTTGTCGTGGAAGTTTACAAATGCTTTGAAAAAATAAAATAAAATAAATATCGGTTTGGACTTGGATGAAATGGATGTTTGAATGGGTGCATGTTCATGCACGAGATCGATTTATTTCTATGATCGAGGCCTAAGGTTCTATCGGAAGTCACCCAAGTCAATTAAGGACCAGTCTTCAAGCCGCATCTTGCCAAGCCTCACCGTACGACCACATATCCTGAGTGGGCAAGACTTGGCTAACTAATTTGCAACATTTCACCGTGGTCGTGCCATCCGGTTGCGTGGGTGTCTTTACTATTGGTGATATACCCTAGAGGCAATCATAGAGATGATTGTATCATGTTTATGTTTATGAGTTATTGAATAAATATTATTCTGTTCCTTGAATTAAATGTTATTCTGTTCCTTGAATGAATCATTCGTTATAAAGATTAACAAGTATGTGACTTGTTGGTGAAGCTCTTTAACTTATATGATATTGTTCTAAATTGTATTCCTGGTCGGATGTCACTGGTTGGAACACCAGTGACTCTACGACCAACACATGTATTGATTAATGACCATATTTCACCGGTCATGGATATAGAGATATCGAATCAATAATGTGAACACATGTTAGAAAACATATGGTTGGATAGACCCACCTTGAGACACTGTTGAGATTGTTATGATTCTATGTGCCATCAGTTGGTCTCAAGCAATGATGATGTATAATCCTTAGACCTGAGATCAGCATGATTCCCTACATGTGTAATAGCACTCTTAGGGGTTGCCAAACGCTACTCGTAATTGGGTAGTTATAAAGGTAGCTTTCGGCTATGCTATGAAATATGCGGAGGGATGTGACTGGTCGGATATGAGATTTGCCCCTCCTAACATAACAGGAGAGATATCTCTGGACCCCTCGAAGTGATCGGATAAAGAAAGTGCATAACCATGCCACTAGTGGTCGAAGAGTTCGACCACATAAAGTTATCCGACACTCGATCGAGAAAGGATTGAATGGTCTATGGATGACATTATATCTCACCTGGAGTTCAACCAGATATCGTGAGGCAAAGGGAGAATACACGAGTAGGTCGCTCAGTTCGATCAGTTACGGACTGGTCGTATGAAGATACGAGCTGGTCGTAGACTAGTCGAACGTAATCACAGAGTGGTCGAAACCTGGTCGTAAGGAGTTACGAACTGGTCGTATAGAGATAATACCTGGTCATATAGAGATAATACCTAGTCGTAAGTGATGAGGATCTGGTCGTAGATCATATTGCATTAAGGTTCGCCCAATACAATTCGTGTGTATTCGGGAATCGTTATGTTCTGCTAGGAGCCACTGACGACTCGTAATCGGAAAGGAGTTTTTGAGTCACAACCGAACTACGCATGAACCAAACGGGTCACACACTTAACGAGTTGGAACAAAACGTGTTCGGATAGGATCCGTCATGGCACTATATAAGGAGATGCTTTAGACTATTGGGAGGAATGATAGGTGATAGACGAGAGACACGAAAGTCGTGACTCGAGTTGCTCTACCGAAACCCTAGCCACCATCTTCCTGAGAGCCCCGCCGTGTGACTTGGTGCTAGCACACCGGCGTTCAGTTGTTCCTTCCCTGGATGTGTGGATACCGTAGAGGCGCTACTGTGATTGCTGTTGTGCTTAAGGATGATCCACGATCTTCGCAAGGAACTACAGAGGTAGCTGGAGTTCGACGTTGGACGATCGACTACGGCTACTACATCGACGCGCTCTTCGTTGGACTAGACTGCTTCGACTCTTCTTCCGCTGCACTGCGCGTTTGGTGGTAATGATCTGTGATCATCTACTTGCTTGGCTTCCTAATTTACGTGGTATAAATTTTGAATTGCTGCTGTCGTAGCCTACCCGTATCCCTTTATTTATGATCTACTTTTATGTATTCCCACCTAGCGTAAGAGGGGCGTGAATCCAGCGGGTTTCTATCCAAAGGAGGTGAAACCTTAGCAAGGTGGGACTGCGGTGGGATGACATGTTGTAACGGCCTTGGCACGTGCTCTAGACTGCTTACCTAAGGTAGTGAGCGGTGGTATCGATGGATGCCAAACAAACTACAGAAGTTGTGTCATGTGGGTAAAGTTGTACACCTCTACAGAGTGAAAAACTATTCGAATAGCCGTGTCCACGGTCATGGACATGCTGAAGCAAAGCCAATGCAAAGTTAGATTTTTTGTTTTGATTTCAAATGATTTTATCAAATGATTTTGGATTTCTTATCCAATCGGAAATTGGGTGGGTAGCCTTGTGATACGAGGGTATCTTTCACTACTCTTGTGTGAATGTTATCTAACTATAAAACTTGAGTTTCAGAAAATGAATTTTAGCTATGGAATAGACTGCTTTGGAACTTAGTAAAAGTATTTGGAAAGAAACATTGCTTTATGCAAAAATCAACTCTATAAGCCTTCCTTTGATATATCCCTGCATGCATTATAATTCTGTTAATTGGGTGTAACTTGCGGAGTACATTCATTTGTACTCACCTTGCTTAATAAATTGTTGATCAGGACAAGAGTGCTACGAGGAGATCGAGACCTTGGACGACAGGCTGCGCCCCTAAATGATTGCCTGTGGCGAATCATGCAGTCTACCTTGCTGTTCGGCTTCCGTTGTATTTTGGTTTTGGCTTTATGCCCCCTTTTGTAATAAACTCAAATTATTTTGAATGTTTGGTGTGTTATAATTATGCTATCCACTTTTGTTCGACTGTGTACACTAGCTGTTCCTAGACTAGTGTATGAAACACATAGAATCTGGGATCCTTCGCTCCCAGGTTCGACAATCACCATTCTAAATGGCAATAGAGACCCTGTAGCTTCCTGTCGCCATTTGGAATGGCGACAGAAACTCCCCTATAAAAGGCCCAAAAATTCGGCCAAAACTTATTTTTAATTCGAAAAAAGAGAAAGAGAGGAGGGAAAGGCGAGGAGGAAGCTAGCGAAGCTCTGTTCGTCTGTAACGGAGGAGGGGAGAGAGGGAGGAGCAGATCCGGTCATCACATTACAATAATTTTTTTGTAACTTTATATTTAATTTTGAAACCCTGGCATGTAGCAAATAAAACTAGCAGATCTGTCATTGAATGGATTAGATAGTTTTAGATATATAGTTATGTAGTGTAGTTTGTTGTAGTACATCTTTTTATTTGTGTATAGTTTAGTTTTAGATATGTGGTTAATCGTATAGATCTATTTTATGGTGTAGTACGTAGATATGTCAGACGTAATCAATTTCAAAATACTACAGACAAGGGACTGTTTAGGAGGGTCCCGAGGGGGTTGATTTGCATTATACATCGGAGGCACTATAATGCGATGGTTGTATTACACATTCGAGTTGGACCATGCTCTGCATGATTTGTAATTGAGATGTGTTGCCACCTGAGCACTATAGGGCACACATTGGTAATTAGTGCAGCTAAAGGGAATGAGGTCATGGTAGTCATACCTAAGCATGGCGAGGGATCGCGGGTGGGATTTGGTCCTTCTGGCCCAAGCATATATCAAAGCTTTGCCTGCACATGAGGCCGAACAAGGGGTAGTTGGTGGTGATGTCGAAGAAGTTAGGGACTCCAGCCACAGCGTGGCGTAAACAACAACTGAAGGTCGGGGTGTTCCTGATTTCCTTGATGAAGACGGGCTCGAAGAAGCTCATTTGGCCTAAGAAGCTAGTGTGATTGCAGATGAAGGTGGGGAGATCGAAGCCTTAGTCAAAAGGGACACTCGAAGACCGGGACTACGAGGTATTGTCAGAAGATAAAGGTTCAGATGACGAGGATGGTAGTGAACACCAGGCGGTTCCATCTGAGTGGAACACATACTAATTCGATAACCTCGTCGTGGACGAAGGATCCCGTGTACCGTGGGAGTACCACTGGAATGAGGTCAGGTAAAGAGCCATGTACATATGCAAGGAAGCAATGCAGGAAGCTATGAAATTTTAAGGCTTGTCGCTGTGGCGGACATTTATGGTAGTAAAGTCAAACCCCAGTTGCTACGTCGTGAAGTACGAGATAGCAGGATGCCCTTGGCGAGTGCTCGCATTTCAGCCTAAGTAGGACATCTGTTGGAAATGCTCTATAGTAATCACTTGCACTTGTGTCATCTCTAAATCAATGCAATCCCATAAAATAACCTCTCATCAGGCTTCATTGCGAATGTTATGTATGGCGAAATCACGGATAACCTGGATTTCGAGCCACGATCCATCATTCGGGCAATAGCGTCAATGTTCCAGTACATAATCAGTTATGCTAAGGCGTAGAGGGCAAAGCAGAAAGCATTGGAAGGAAGGTTCAGCACGTTCGAGGACTTATACCACAACATGGTCGATCAACTCTGAGTCATACAGGACAAGAATCCCGATACTCATGTCGACATTGTCGATTCTACGCATTCGTGATTCACCAAGAAGATGGTACTGAAGTGAGCTTTCTTCGCCTTTGGTGCATGCATCAATGCATTCTGACATTGTCGTCCAATCTTGTACGTGGGTGGCACGTTCCTGACTAGGAAGTACAAGGGGGAGGTATTTGCATTCATTGAAAGCGAGACCATAGACAGCTGGTGGTGATTTCTAAAGAACATGAAGAATTCTGTTGTACAGGGACATCGTAACATATGCGTCATACATGACCGGTATGTTAGCCTGTTGAGTGCGATAACTCGGCTACAACAAGGAGAATATGAGCCCCTTCTATATGTGGATCTGCAGAGTAGGTGGTGCATGAGACACATGGATGCAAATTTTTACAAGTAGTTTTACAATAAGGATTTGATGAACCTTTTTAAGTGGTTGTTCAACCAAAATCAGCAGAGAAAGTTTGATGCACTCTGGAAAACTTTGGATGAGCGAACGAGGACGCATAGAAGGGAGGTAGCGAAGAAGCTTGCTACAAGTGATGACAATCTCCCCGAGTCATTGCCCCAGTTACCCACAGATGGTCCCAATGTGACGAGGAGGACCAGCAGGCAGGTGAAATGCTTCTCGGACTGGATTGAGCATGAGTCTAAGGTGAAGTGGTCATTGCTACATGATAAGGATGGTGCTCAGTATGATGTCATGATAACGAATCTAGCTAAGGTATACAATTGGATCATGCACGGCGCGAGGTGCCTCCCTTTGGTTCGTATTATGGAGGGAGTTTTGTGTGTTACCACTAAATACTTTGTTGATCGTAGCAACATCGTGTCGCTCTCCATGGCAAATGACAAAGTAGTGTACTCCACCATGATCACCAAGTACATAGAGGAGAAGAGCAAGAAGGGTGAGATGCACATTGCATTCAAGATGGACATGGGGGAGCTTTTTTTCGAGGTGCTTTGCAGGGAGAAAGGACCTCATGGGACGAACCGTGATAGGATCATCCACGAGTACACGCTTGGCCACGTCATTGTAGTTGTACTTGCAACAAGCCACTTCTTCTGCATATGCCATGCTCACATGTGATGGCCGCATGTTCGACATTAGCGCAACATCCAGCCAATACCATCCAGCCAATACCTTTCTGAATATTTCACAAAGAATAAGGTGATGCTAACCTGGAGTGCATAGCTGTTTGGTTACGACATGGTTGGACATTTCACTAGCCATCCTACCTGGGAGCAACAGGTATGGGCCGCCGACATTGATAGGCTGAAGGGAACGGTTGGCTGGCGGCAGAGATAACGTATCAGGAATGACATGAACGAATCATAAGCTGGACGTCGTATGAAGAAGTTCTCTATTTGCAAGGAGTCTGGGCATATCTTCAAGTTTGCCATGCGAGAAATGAACAGCATGGAGGAGAGGTCGTCAGTCCGGACGGCACCACGGGGACCTCACCCGACCGCCCCACTCGAGGCAGGCACCGTGGAGGTCAATATGGCGGAGGTGGAGGTGATGGCCATCGGGAAGGTTTACCTTACTGAAATATGTTGTAATGAATGCTTTGCTTACTATCATTGTGATTTGTCGAACAATGCTTGTACAGACTATGTGTCAGTAGCGGACATGCAAGTGTGTTGTATGTCGTGCGTATGAAAGATTACAACTATGTGATGATGTATGTCCTATTTAGTTATGTTGTCCGATGTACTGATGTTATGTCGGGCATCGAATAATTCTGTGCAAGCTATGTATTATCGCTAATTATAAAGTTTGTTTACAATATGTTTAATATTGTTTCATATTATTTTATGTGTTTGTTTCTTATTATTGGTAATGTAAGTACTGACTTTTCTATTTCTATTTATAGTATCCTTAATATTGTTTCTTATCATTTTATGTTTCGGTTTCTTATTATTAATAATGTAAGCACCGACTTCTCTGTTTATTATTATTTCAGATATGGCATCTGTAGGAGATTCTGCGCAGTGGTCCTTTGAGTTACTGGACCCGGCTGTTGATGTGGGCCACCGTAGTCACCTCAGTACCGTCCAGCCGAGCTTGGACTTAGAGGGTCGACCCACGTTAGGTTCCCAAGCACGTGCAGTTCTGACCTTTATATACTCAATTTCAACTCGATTAGTTTGGGTGTACTCACGTATCATGTTAATCCTTTCGACGCATGTTAAGAGCATCTGGCCTACTTCCGCTTACGAGGATGGTGGAGGCGACGTGGGAGGACGACCAGGGCACCTGACGTCTAGGTGTTTTCTATACGACCGGTATCTGCTGATGGCATTGGTGGACCGTTGGAGGCCGGAGACACACACGTTCCACTTTCCATGCGGGGAGATGGCTCCTACGCTGCAGGATGTGTCGTACCTCACAGGTTTACCTTGCGTGGGCTTTCTTCTGGCTGCGCATGATGTCGCTTCAACGCGGTGCACGGACCTCCTCGCCAGATTCGAGGGGGTGTTGTTGCAAGGCACCAGGTACAGAGAGTTTCCTAGTACGCACGAATCTACGCTGAGATGGCTCTATCAGTTCTACGTAAGTACCCATATAGTGACACCCAGAGGGCGAGAAGGGAAGTGTGTTTTAGGGGCCAGATTTGTCACGTCTCGGATCTTTCTAGGCTCGTGGGGCTATGGCTCACACAAGCCTAGCTTTGATCGAACACATAGGGGTGGTCATTCACTTTTTTCAGGGTTTTCGGTTTGGTTTATTCAGTAAAAAAAAAATTCATTTTTTGAGAGTTAGCAACCGAATTAACCAAAATAAAAAATGAACCTAAGTAACTGAATTAAATGGCTCGGTTTATTTGGTTATTCGGTAAACCGAATAAAAGTGGGGAATGGGTGCGGCTGCGAGCGGTGCCAGTGGTTGGTGGGGAACGGGTGGCTGCCAGCGGCGGTGGGGAACGAGCAGCTACAGATGGTGGCGGTGGTCGGTTGGGAACTTGCAGCTGCGGGAAACAGCGGTGGCCGGTGGGGAACTGGCGATTGTGGGCGGCGGCGGCGGCGGCCGGTGGGGAACGATGAACGGGTGACAACGGTTCTGGCTGGAGTGTTGTGAGCTGCGACGTGCGATTGTGTCGATTGAGTTATGAAAGAGAGTACTAGGGTTAGGGGTGGCCGACCGAGTGGGCATAGCTCATGGGTGACCGAATAGCTCATGGTCATGGCCTCATGGGTGACCAGTGAATGGGCCTTGCAGTCAGTCGGAATGGGCCACTCAGCTAGTTTGGTTTTTTCGGCCTATTCAGTTTTTTAGAGTTGAAAACCGAATCTAACACTAAATACCAAATAGAGCCGGAAAAACCAAACCGATCACCAAAAACTGAATGAACCGATATTTTCGATTAAGTTGGTTTGGTTTTTCGGTTTTGGTAAAAAAAAAATGACCACCCCTGTGAACACTCTCTCCCTGGTGCTATGGTATGTGTGCTTTTTGCACCAGCTCTGCTCAGGGTGGGTGGATGCATGTGGGCCGCGCCTCATCATGCCTTTCAGGCCGTGGGCACATGGTCGGCCCGGCATGATCCAATTCTTAAACGGACTGAAATAGACCGTGTCAGATCGTACGTAATGTGCCGTGCCGCCCATTTGGTTGGTTCCGATTGGAACCACAGGTCTGAAGATTGTCTTTCGCCTGGTACGTGCGGTGCAACACGGTGTTACACGCCCACTCTATTGACCACTGTATCATAATTTTGTTGCTTGTTTCGGTGTGAGGGTATCTTGCGCCGCGCGGCCGCTGCCTTGCCGAGAAAAAAGAAAACGTCGTACAAGCATGCAAAAATACACAACTGAAAAGCATCATCATGTATAGATTACGGAGCAAGGTCAGGTAGTCTGGGCCTACTTCGGCTACTCATCTCCTCTAGGCTTCTTTACAATAGACTTCAGCACTTCACATAAAGAAAAAAAGGCACAAAGATGACACATGCAGTAGTGGTGCAAACGAAGCGGATACGGACGGATATCGCTTATTCTGTATCTTTTTTCATATTTTTTCTCGGATTTGGAATCGGACACAGACAGTGCCGGATACAAATATGAATACGGATAATCTCGGTCACGAATACAGAGCGAATACATGCCAAACCGAATATGGATTGTTTCAGTCACGAATACTTATTCGTATATTGCGCGAAAATAGAAACCATATATGTCGCACAAATAAAGATCAATCAACCATACTACATGTCCAAAATGCAACTAGATTAGTAGTTTAACAAACAAATTTAAATACATCACACGATAACAGAGGGTGGTTAACTAGTTAAGCAGGTTATCATGCATATAACAGAATAAATTGGTGCTGACAGAGCATTGGAACATAGGAGATGAATATGGAGATAATTTTATAAGAGAACTTCAATTATTCACCGTCAACCTAAAGATTTTTTTCATCAGTTATTGATGGGCATGCCACCATTTGACTCTATTATTAAAATAAAGATGTATAACAATTACCTCCTGGGGAGCCTCCTAATAACAGCCTCATCGATATCAAATGGCCTAGTCATGATATATATGAGGTGATCTCAACAATTAAAAATGGAAGTCACCTTGAGTGATTTCTTTGTGCGCTTCTTCTTAGGTTCATTTTGCGTGCTTTCCAACAAATCAACTCCATTGTTAAGGCTGTAGTATAGCAATTTTCAGTAAACTAATCACCAGTTAAACCAGAAAACAAGCTTTCTGGCACAACTTTGTTAAGTATACAGGGTTAGAGAGGAAACCTTTCACCAGAAAGGGCGAGTAAAACATCCTTTCTAGGACTATTTTAACCAACTATTTTTATCAACACCTGAAAATAAAAAGAGCAAATAAATGATGCTACAGGGACTAAATTATACAGGATAGGAACAAAAAGGAGGTCTGTACTCACATTCGTTTGTAAGAATTCGATCTTTAACACAAAAGAACAATTAAGCATTGTAGTGTTACACATAGGGACCATTAAAGTCAGGAAGATAACAGAACAAATAAACAAACAACTAATATATATATATATATATATATATATATATATATATATATATATATATATATATATATATATATATATATATATATATATATATATATATATATATATATAGGATGCCCAATGTAACTTGATCTAAAATTTTCAGGAGCCCTTTACTCCTATATATCTTTTTCATATATAAAAGAAGTACATACTCTCACTTTGGGGTATCTTATAATCATTATTGAGTATACTCAAATGTACCACTTAAACGAATATATTATACTTATTTATCATTTTTAGTATACTTAAATACCAATTATAAGATACTCCAATGCGACTTGATTGAAATTTTTTCATTGGAGCTCTTTATTTTTGCTATATACCATTTTTCATATATAAAAAAAGTATATACACAAATTTTGGTATAAAAGGTGGACTTTAATAAAATTTTCCATAGAACTCACTTTGGAGTATGGTCAAATTGATAAAGTGGTATCATTGTACGATTTAAGTGGTATATGAGAGGTGATTGAAAAAATTTTATTGGAAGTACGCTTTTTCATACTCTGTGATTATCATACTATTTTCCTATATATATATATATATATATATATATATATATATATATATATATATATATATATATATATATATATATATATATATATACCATATAGACTGGATTTTTGAAACATTTAGATGAAGATAGATAAAAGGTAAACAAGTTCAAAATAGAGCAAACATCCAGTTTCGCGAAAAAGGGAAGCTTACCGTCGTCTTTTATCTCAGCTCGCAATGATGGTAATTTTTTACGGAGCTTCTCAATTGAATCTATCCTGCAAGTAACACCGGAATATAATAAAAACTATTTGTATAATCAATTAAGGGTTTTGATTAAACGCATATAGAACTATCATGACTGCAAATGGCACTCACCCAATTGAATGCAGCCCAGCAGCCCACCAACGAATTCCTAGCGAGTAAATTCACATATTGTGGCAGCTTTCATGTGCCATGATATGACAAGCTGTTAACAGCACAAATATAAGGCTAATAACAATGATGATCTAAGCATGGTATTGCTAAATTACAAAAAAGAAAGAAAGTAATGAGCTGATTGCTGCAAAATTGAAAATTCATGTGTATATATCAAATATCAAATAGGAATTAACTTCAAAGGGTTGCAGTGTTTAGTAAGTTATCAACTAACTTGAAACGTATGTAACACATCGACATTTATAACTTAAGAAGACCATATAATTCATCTAAAAAAAGAAGGCTGCGTAATTAATTAAACTAAAATTTACCACCAAATTCCAGTTCCTCCACCTCATTATTCAGCTCGCAATCCAATCACAAAGATAAAGAGCTACTACAAGTCCATGCATAATGTATTACAATCTGCATAAGGAGAAAAATGAGACCTTTTTTTTTTTTTTGCTAGCGAGAGCTCCTCCACTTGCCTCTTCAGTCTTCACCTCGATATATCTGGGCTAATGTTTTTTAGCATATTTGAGTCTCCACTGGACCGACAAAAAGGTCATAAGTAGAGAATAACAAACATTGGAGTATATACAACCAGAAAACAATCCAAAAATAGATCAAATTACTAGAGACGTATGATCCGAATAGAGAACCGGAAGAAATAAAAAAATATGAACACAACCAAATCACTAATGAACTACTCTGATGTCCAAACACTATCAATCACACACATTCAAAAGCCATCTTGAAAATTGTCATTAAGAACACCTCACCAAAATGCAAAAATCTACAAACCCTGGGAACATAATACCTAACAATTAGCTCTAAAATACACACCTTGACTGAAATAGATGAAAATCAAGACACCACAAGCTCCAGTAGTTGGCGAAAGCTGCCGCTCATTGCCAATTAGAGATCTCCCCTTGCTCCGCCAAAAGCCAAATCACAGAACAGAACAACACAGAGGAGCAACTGAGGGAGGACCGGAGGTGGGAGGTGGAGGCGGCGGCGGCGGCGGCGAGGGAGGAGGGAAGCGGAGGTGGAGGCAGCGGGTGGGCGGAGGGAGAGGGGTCTCCGGGCTTCCACCTGGACAGCGGCGGCGAGGGAGGGGAAGGGAGGAGGTGACCGCGAGGGAGGGGAAGGGAGGAGACGGCGACGAGGAGGGGAAGGGAGAAGGCGATGAGGACGAGGATAAGGTTAGGTGGGCACAGGAGGGAGGAGTTTTGAAGACTGGAGCGCCGAGTGCAAGCGGGATGAAGAATGGGTCTCGCCGTCCGATGTTGTGGTCAGTGTAGTGGTTAAGATAGTCGACGGATAGCTGATTACCCAATCCGATAGAAAATATCCGAATCCGGGGCGAAAAGCCGGATATCTAGAAAAAAAAGCTCCGAATTTTACCCATATTTATTCGGTCGGTCGGGAATTATCCGCTTTGTTTGCACACCCTACATGCAGGCAACCGCCGCCAACTCTTACCATTTTAAAGCTTTCACATAAGAAAAGGCCCTTCAATCTGATGACCCCATCAACATACGAATTAACCAAATTTGGCAAATCTTCAATGAAAATGTTGGCTATATACGGGCGGCAAAAGAAGGGTAGATAAACAACGGCCATGTACACTGCAGTAAGACCCCATAATTCAATATGTATGTACACCAACATAAGGTCTCAATACACCATTGTTTCAACCACGACATGTGACCCATGTATGCAAAGGATCGCCGATAGATTCGTTTATTCATCTAAAGCATAGAATCTTGATGCTGCCTTTGAATCTGACGGGGTATAAAACCAATGAACCAGATAACCTTACAATGCGAACTACAGGTAATGCAATGCGCAGAGCTTTGATCACCATAATCTACTAACCAAAATTCCCAAGAAGTCGCTCCACTGCAGCATGAACATTTCCAGCAGTGGCGACCAAAGCTCGGATGTTCTCCTGTGTGTCAAAGAAACCCATTTCTTGGAGCTGAGCTAGTTGTGTTGCATAGAGTTCTTCGGGTGGCACTGCAAATTTGGACATCGCTTAATAAATGAGCAAGGTTCACAGAAATCACACTTGGAGGCACTGCACAATCATTTCGTCCAATATCAAACTATGAAATGCATACTAACCATTGGGGGCATTTGAAACACCTAGGCCACCACCAGCACCAAGCCCGCTGAACATGCTCATCAAGGTGTTGAGGTTAACATTGCCTAGCATTCAAATATTTTCCATAAATCGTTAAAAAAGTAGCAGCATATATATCTGCTTAATAAGGCAGCTAAAGGACTGAGCACGTTTAATTTGCTGCAAGTTTGCAAGATAAAAAGACATTGACTTTTCATGAAGAACTGATAATCCCATTGGAGTCAGATCAGGCATCTCACTATATCAGTAACAAAGTAAACTAGGGCATACATGGTCAACAAATGAGGAAAGTCATAAAAATTGTTTCCCAGTAGAGTATATTAGTCCGGAGAGCATTCATGTCATTGTTCATGCTTCACTTTATAATCACAGTTACATATGTTAAAAGAAAAAAAAAACTTTAGCACTCTAATGTATGCATGGTAATGAGTAGCCAAGCATACTATTCTCATGCAACAATGTTCTAGTTTTATGTAAAATTAAACATTATGGGAAGCAATGCTCAAAAGCGATCTTGCAATTTATCCACAGCATGTTAAGAAACAAACATCAATAAAACCTAATATAAATGACTTGTCAAAAGCTGGCATATGAATTCATATGACAATGCCAGTAAAAATCGTTCTGATAGTGAATTGGTAGACAAAATTACCTGCACCAGTGCCCGCTTGGGTTCGCTCCCTGAATAAAACAAGAAAAAGGGTTCAACAAACATTGCATAGGCCATAGAGCAATACTTAACAGTTAACATGTTACCACCAAGAATGGAAAACACCTAATCTCTTAATTTTAGGCTTAACAAGCAAATTTCTATCTTAGAGAAAAGGTATTCAACAACATCATGGGATAAGGAGGTCACTCACTGGCCAGCTTGTTGTTGACCAAGTTGAGACATCAAAGCCTGCCGAAATGAAATTAAGTGCTGCATTAAAAAAGAGAGAGAAAACCAGTAGTCTTTCATATAATCACATGATGTGCATGTGGCTACAGGAGTATAACTGATTTCACCTGCAATGTCTCAGGAGATGTCAACTGGCGAAGAAATTCCGGGTTCTGAAACATTTCTCTAAATTGAGTATTCGACTCCATCAGATTACGTACATTTGGGTTGACATTTAGCAACTGCGCACGAGACAACATCATGAGGGGATCAAAATAAGCTCTTCGTCAACTATTCTACAACAGAAATAATTGAAGCAGCATACCTGACTCACGGACTGAGGATTAGACATAATGTTCTGCATCATTTGCATCATAGTAGGGTTTTGCAAAATCTGACTCAAGGACGAAGCATCAGAGCCACCACCTAGCATACTTCCCAAATCTGCAGAACCCAACCCTCCAAGGCCACCAGTTGTAGGACTCCTTGCATTGCTAGCAGGAGAAGGCCTTGCTGCTCCTTGTGCAGCACCAGCTGTTGATTTACGTTTTAGATAGCAAAACAGGAAAAGAATACATGCAAATACCAGCAACAAAGACATGGAGTACCCCAAACTTACCATTTGTGCTCCAGGGATTTGGAAGTGGATTTGTATTTGGGTCAGGAGACCCTGTTGTGGACTCTGGAGCAGTAGTTGCTGCATTGGCAGCTGGATCTCTCGCTTGGTTAGACCCCTGATTTCCTAGAAGAGCTGCAAATGGGTTCGGATTTCTATCACCCTCCCCAGCCATTGTTGTTGCATTCAGAAATGGCTCTTGAACAGTTTCATACAAGCGGCGGAGCATATTGAACCCTTCTGGAGAAGATTCAATGTTGCTCATGGCTCTGTCTGTGTTCCGCATCATCTCCCTCATAAGTTCAGGATTCCTAGCTGCTTCAACAGTCTGGCGGAGAATGCTTGGATCATTGAGGACATGGGCGAGATCTGGATTACGATCAATGACCTCACGCATCTGGGGATTGTTCATAATTATATCGCGTATTAGATCAGGGCTATTCATCATATTTTGCATGAGCGGCATATTCATTATTTCCCTCATTAAGTTGGGATTCTCAGTTAACTGTTGTTGTATCTGGTCTAATTCTGGAAGGCCAGAGCCAAACAAACCCAATCCTCCACTGTTAGCAGTCCCTGTAGCCCCCAGACCTTGCAATAGGCCTCCAAAACCAGCTGCTGGGGCACTGGCAGGAGTAGCAGCAGAAGTTCCATGGCTAGCTGCAGCAGGTGCAGTTGATGCTGCTGGTGGTGCGGCGCCACGCACCATGTGAATGGTGTGATCTGCCTCAACACCTTCAAAAGGAAACAAGACATAGGAATAAGCAGGAGTTGGAAAAAGTAACACCTAACTGCTTAATGAAGCTCCCAGAATCAGGATGCAGCTTACTGACTCAAAAATTAAAACATGCAGCCAATGTTACTCAACCACAAAAAAGCATTTCTGTATCTAAACGTGCTACATTCAAAAAGTGCTTGCCTCTAATTTGTAGGAATGTGAAGCAATATATTCCCGCACAAAACGAGTAGATAAATCATGCCATCATTATGCTTTAGCTCTTAATTTTTATGTAATGACTATAAAGTTCCTGCAAACCTGAACGCACAGGCACAAATA
Source organism: Ampelocalamus luodianensis (assembly GCA_036346255.1). Lineage (NCBI taxonomy): Eukaryota > Viridiplantae > Streptophyta > Magnoliopsida > Poales > Poaceae > Ampelocalamus > Ampelocalamus luodianensis. The sequence goes on from CM070622.1 coordinate 2,870,367, forward strand.
AAAACACAAATATTCTCCTTTTACATGAAACTCACAGAAATTGACCCCTGTTTGGTATTTGATGTTGTACTAAAGAATATTAGTCATGCATAAGGAATTGTCCGTAATTGGTTCATTTTAGTTGAGTGGTTACGGAATTTGAAAGTGATTTTTAATGTCTATTTTTTTACTTGTTTAAAGCAAGTGCTAATACTGTCTGGCAACATTCTACTAAAAAAATCTCCAAATGAACTAACTACACATATCATGGTGAATTGGTGATGTTATAACTGAAGTTCAATTTGCTGACTTATTGCAACTTTGAATCAATGATATAACGTAAAAAAATACATGTAATCTATTGTGCAGCCCGAAGATGAATCGATTATACAATATAATAAAGTTATATGTGATCTGTTAAGCAGGCCGTAAAAGTTTCTCAACTAGTAATATGAAAAATAGGTAAATTATCTCTGTTGTAAATGAATACTGGAATTAAAAGCAAAAAAACATAAGTTCTAAAACTGTGGGAAACATTAACAGGCAAGTTCACACTTTGCTGATAGCAGAGAAACACTCCCATTTGGTAGAACCGTACGAGCAAAAGAAGAATATTTCCAAGAGCAATGATGCAGTATAAAGTTGAAAATTAGGAGAAATTTAAGGGTCATATTTTCCAAATAAACATTGTGACGAGGATTAAAACCTCTATATATTATTTTTAACACATAAAAGACCATACGTCTTAATGGCCGTAAACCCCTGAGGTTCACGACCTCATTGGTTGTAAAGATTCCAGAGGTTACATAATGGGTACCCTGATCGGACGACGGCCTGTGCCTAGCTTCCGACTAGGGAACTGCTCGTAAAAGGTATGAACTGATATTTGGAACTGATTCCAGGTATATTCTCTACCGTGTGATGAGTAAAACACGTGCGTATGTTCCATACCACACGGCGTTTCTTATCCTAAAACACTGATGAATAACCACCATGCGGTTAAGTATCTCATAAACATACAACCGTCGAACGGTTGACTCTCCATCAACCGTCATTTAACTCAGACCAGTCGCGACGCTTCACATTAGACGTCTTCTCCAGAAGTAACTGCCACCCCTTCAAGAGCTATTTAAAGATGGAGCACGGACGGAGCCAAGGGTCCCGCATCAGACTGAAGCATAGACCTTAGATTCGTATTTTAAGTCTGGCATTGTAAGATAACAAGCAGTGTTCTCAGTGTAAACAGGAGTAGTTCACCATCTAGTTAGGAGACATTCCCTGTAAATCCCAGTTCATACTAATAAAAGAACAGTCCCATTATCTCCCCAGATTTCCCACGTCATTCTCTCATTTTCTTTTCGTAAGATCGACGTCTTGATCGTCGACACATTGAGTCGTGGGTTCAGAATAAAATAGGTTCGACTGAACAAGTTACAGCATGCAAAGATCAAATTTTGAAACGAACTAAAAGTTTTTATGATATTTTCTTTACACACAGCATTTCCGTTTTATGGAGAGTGACCATGTGGATAATGCCCCATGACTAGAAAAGGTAGTTTTTATTGATGTCGAAACACGACAATGGTCAATGCTATAAGCATAATAGCTTGAGGCCATTACCAGCTGTACAAGCTACCACGTTACACGTGGATCATAATGATAATGGCGGATAACAGCCACTTGCAACCGACAAAAATAAGATGGCGGGAACTCAAAAATAGTAATAATAAACTTTGCTATTTGCTGATCGCTAAGTGCTGTCAACAATTCAACATCCAGCAAAGAATGTGGATTCCTGCATGCCTATTGTTTATACCGTACCATCCTAACAGTGCATCACCACCTAGAATTTTACTTAGCAATGCAAAGCGCACACTTGACACCATCACTTGCATGGCTCCAGGATGTCCGGAACTGCATTCATGTTGAGGCATCAGAGCAGTGTTTATTTCCCTTCCATGGCATCTTCACTAAGCTGCAATATCAAACAACGCCTAAGGCTCCCTATGTCTTGACCATCACGCTACATCTGCCATGGGACATGGCAAATCTAAGAGATAATTTATATACGTCTTAAAGGAGCCAACTTGTCTCTCGCCCTCCTCCTGGGAACACAAGTACAGACAGGCATTGCATCTAGCATACCAGCTAGGCAGAATTGGACCTACACCGGCGCAACTGACGAACATACCTAACTAATCGCATCGACCACACGAGATTAGGACAAATGGCACGAAAGCGAGAGCTTTTCGTGGTGAAATGGTACACACACCGTAGCTGGCTAGGGTTTGCTCGTCCTTTAAGATCCGGCCCTTGTAGATCAGCCTCTGCTGCGGCGCCGGCACGTCGCAGCTCTCGGCAACGATCGCCTTGAACGCCCCGACGGTGACGCCCAGGTCGGCCTGCACGGCGAACTTGGAGCCGCTGGTGCACCGGATGTACAGCGTCGCCGGTGCGGCCGCCGCGGACTCGCCGCCGCCGCCCATGCCCTAGCCCTAGGTTCGATCTGGCCGGGTCGTGGGCCTTCCGCTCCGATTTGGCTCTGGTGTGGTGTGTGTTCGAGAGAGAGCGAGAGAGGGCAGGGGTTTGTGTTTGCGACTTTGTTCCCCTTTTTCTCTCGCTTTTGTACGGGCGTGAGTGCTGGAGGAGGAGGAAGAAGGCAAGGGAAGAATAACTTCGGGCGGAGAATTTAACGGCGCGAGACAGCGATGGAAGGCCGTGATTCCTTGCGTGCTGTGGCCTGTGGGGTACACAACGAGGGGGAGGTGGGCCCGCGTGTAAGCGTCGGAGTGGATACAGGAAATCAAAAAAACAAAAGATGAGATCAATTGCTACAGTATTTTGTTATAATAAAATCGCCCTACTACTTTTCCCACTAATATGGTATTTTGTTATAGTACCACAGCAGATCGTCGTTTGCTCTCTCATGAAATACTATTCACACAACGAATATCTAAAGTAATACGAATGATCCGAATGCTTGCACCATATGTTCAGAAATCATAATGCAGTTGATATGAACTCTTGTTGAGATAGGACACATCATTCTGTGATTTGACCAGTTCAATGAGTGTAGAAAATAAGTATATCACAGTGTTTTTTCCATAGCTTTTTCCAAAAAAGGGTGGTGCTTACCTGAAAAAAATGGTGGTGCTAACCTCACATAATTTTTAGCCTAGCAAATATGGTTATACTCCCCGTTATATATTGGGTTTTAATCGTAACCATACTCCCCGTTATATATTGGGTTTTAATCGTGACCATACTCCCCGTTATATATTGGGTTATAGTATATATATATATATATATATATATATATATATATATATACACATTCAACATGTTTCTTTTTTAGATTGAAGGTTTTTGTCGAACTTTATTAGAAAGCATTCAACATGTTTCTCTTTTAGACTGAAGGTTTTTGTCGAACTTTATTAGAAAGCAAACATCCTACATGTCCATGCAAGAAAAAAAAACCCCACTAGGTTGCTAACTTGACATAGCAGCTGGCGCACAGGTATACCATAAAACCCCTTAGAGTGATATTTGATAGCAAATCCTTACCGAAAACATACCAGTAACATTCGTAGGTATAACTAACTACTACTTTTAAGAAAATATTTTTTTATGATACTATATGAAGGCTGTATATAAAAGCACGCACTACCCTATAGCAACATGCAGAGCCTATGAGGCTATGACGTATCATCAAAGATTACACAAAAAAACACAGATGCACCATTTGCACGCCAGGAGAAGCGGATTCAGGTGCAGTTTGCCCATTAGTATGGGCCAAAGGCCTAGGACAAGGAGGCCCGACTTGGTTGCCGCAGCGTCCAGCCCAGCCCGCGTTGGAGCCCAGAAGCTGCAGAACTGCATATACCGAGCCCGCGTCCGGCCGCCTGCGCACGCACCCATCCACTCCAGTACCCCCCCCCCCCCGGCGCCCCCCTGCGGCTGCGCACCGCGGCCATGTCATGACGACGCCACGACAGCGCCCCGACCCCTCGCCCTCTCCCCCGCCTCCCCCTCTCTTCTCCCGCCTCCGGTCCGCGGCCTCCCATCCCCAGGTCACTCGCCCCACCACCACCTCTCCCTCTCTCGGGCATTTCGTCGAGCACCTAGCCGGCAGCGCACTTAAAGATTTGTTCCCCCCCCCCCCCCATCTTTTCCTTCTCTCACGTCGCTACGTTGCTTTCAGATGCGGGGGTACGGCTCGATGAAGGAAGGCGACGGCGGTGGTCTGCGGAACGGCCGTTCCTCTCCCGCGCCAAGGCCAGGTGATAACTTGATCCCTCTAGAGCAGATGCTCGATGTTTCCGTGTGTAAATCTATCTATGCAACTTGCCTTTTTGCAACAGCTATCCATTGTGCTACACGGGGAGCTTTTTTTGGGCTTAGCTCTGGTACATAGCGCTCTTGGTCTTGGTCCTCTTTGGAGTGGGTTTTGGCTTATGGGAAGCGCGTAATTGTTTAGGTGTTTCGTACAAATCTTTGTTTCAAATAAAAAAGGTTCAAGTCAACCTTAATAAAACAAAGCTAATTTTGCAATGTTGCTAAAAAAACTGGTATATACAGCGTGGAACTCAAAAGATTTGAATTCGTGCAGGATTCGTGGATCCTTCATCCTGGAGATGTTTTGACTCTAGGGCTTTTGGTATTTCCCGGGGAGCTATACCTCGCCACGCGTGGACCGTTCTTCAAATGCTAAGGCAAAAAGGTGTATAACGAGTCTCTTGGTTATTTATTCCCGTTTCTGAGTTAAGAGCTTTGATATGCTATGGTCATGTCAAGCATTTGCTTCTTCACACTATATATTGAGCTAAAACATATATATTACAAAATCGATGAAATGAGGTGATATGCGGTGCTTATTTATTTTTCTTTTTCCCTTGCTGAAGTACATAAAGTGAGCAATTCTAACATATCAGAATAGGCAAACAAAATAAGCCATTTCTGTAATACATGTCCTTGCAATGCATGAGTTTTTACCTTCTTCTGTCACAGTTCGGATCTTCCCATCTACTAAACATCCCCTTTGATCAGAAATCAATGGTTGAGATGAAGGCAGGCAAAATATTCAAAATGTACTGTGAGATGTTTGTGAAACCCAATTTCTCTGCCTTCTTCATCTCGACTCTGGTTGGATTCCTTGAAAGGGCATGGGTATTGACGTATTGTGTTTGAACTCACAAGAAAAGGATGTGCATACACATATGGTGTTTTCACTTGTTGAATACATATAAGAATGTATGCAGTACTCAAGGATGGAGTTGTATTGCAGGGTTTGACGCTTATCTTGTTGGGGGATGTGTGAGAGATTTGCTACTGAAAAGGGCACCTAAAGATTTTGATGTGATTACTACTGCAAGTCTCCAACAGGTTTTGTTTCATTCAAAGATCATAAGTGGTTCTTTTCCCAAAAATTCTGATGCCCTTGTTCCATTGACCTGCTTCTGATTCTTTACAGATTAAAAGAAGGGTTTTCAAACGCTGTATAATTATTGGCAGACGCTTTCCAATCTGCCAGATTAATATGCGTGGCTCAATTATTGAGGTTTGTTATTCTGTTATTCGGAACTACGACATTATGAACAATTGTTTTTTCAGCAATGTTATCTAACCCTTGTTTGCTTGGGATTTCGTTTGTTCTAACAGGTTTCAAGCTTCAGAACACATGATAAATGTGTGAAAGGAAGTGAAGAGGTAGATTGTTCAGAAGAGTTAAATGGTTATGATGAGGGGGATATTCTTCGCTGGAAGAATTCTATGAAAAGAGACTTTACAATTAACAGGTAATCTTCTGAAGGAAATCTTGTACTTCAAATGATCAACAAATGCTGTTGTTTTTTCAGTGTTATGTTGCAGGAGATAATTACTAACATTGTTGTAATACATGTATGGCAGCCTATTCTTTAACCCGTCTATATACAAAATTTACGATTATGTGAATGGAGTAAGGGATGTGAGAAATAATAAGGTAATAGTCAGTGAGATCCATCTCAATTTAGGCATAGATTCAGTGATATCTTTGTTTCCTCTCCCTTTTTCTTCTGGCTAACTCCTTATACCAACAATCAGGTGTGTACAGTGATTCCTGCCCATGTTTCTTTCAAAGAGGACTCTGGTATGTGTTCAAGGAATGTTCTTAATTTATATTGTCTTCCTCTATCCAAGACATTTAGATTCTAGTTTATTTCAGCCAGGATTTTGCGTGGCTTGAGAATTGCTGCTCGCCTTGGCTTTCAGTTTTCCAGCGAAACTTCCACTGCAATACGGAATCTTTCTTCATCCATAATAAATATTGACAAGGTTTATTACTTTATTGTCTCTCTCTCCCTGAAAGTAAATGTACACACATATATATTTTCTCATGTATTTCTTTTCTTTTTTCTGTTGTTGGCCCCATTTACTGTGTAGGCAAGGTTGATGATGGAAATGAAATATATGCTATCTCATGGGGCAGCAGAGTCTTCCGTTAGATTACTTAGAAAATACGGACTTCTCGATATTTTACTGCCTTTCCAGGTAACTTGAGCGATGCAATCCTGGTTGTGACCACTTCCATCTTTCGTTTTACTCATCTATTGAATGCTATTTGTATTTTAGGCAGCATATTTGTCAGATCAGATAAAGGGTAAATCAAGTGACAGAGATTTGATGCTCATGGTGAGTAACTCTGAAAATGTGCCATTTTGTGTGGAAATTTGGAAGTTAAAAAGTGAAATAATTTAAAGTGTACAATTAACTCTGATGCTGGAATCAGTGTTGTTACACATCAATAGCTGTCAACATGGTGGGGCTGGCTGCATTATCGGGTGGCATTCCTCACCTAGGCCCTAGTGGATTTTGTTGGAATGGACCTCAATCTATTCCAATGGGCCAAAGGCCAAATATATACAAGTTACAGTGTGGAAAAATATGCAACAAACATCCCATATAACTAACATCTAATACACCCTCAAACTCATGGTTGGTCAACAACACTGAGTTTGGAGAGGTAGAAACTATGCTGAACTCTAATCTATGCCTTGGTGAAGAAATTTGCTAATTGAAGTTCTGAGGGCACATACTGAAGAGCAATAACTTGATCTTGCACCTGCGATCTCATGTACGAAGTATCTACTCCAATGTTCTTGGTGAGCTCATGCTTCACGGGATTTTGAGCAATACTGATTGCACCAGTACTATCGGACAAAGAGGAGTCGGTGTAGAAACTGAAACACCGAAATCCTCAAGTAGCCACTGAAGCCAGGTGATCTCCGCTGTCAACGACGCCATGGCTCTCAACTTGGCCTCAGCACTCGAACGGGAAACAATAGTCTGTTTCTTGGTCTTACAGGCAATCAAAGAGGAACCGAGGAAAACACAATAGGCAAAAAGAGACCGGCGATCAGAATGATCGCGAGCCCAGGTCGCATCAGAGTACGCCTGAAGCTACAGAGAACTGGAGTGAGGAAAAAAAGGCGTCGAGTGATGGTCCCGCGAAGATATCACAGAATACGAAGGTGACTGTAGTAGAGCTGAGTAGGAGCAGAGATGAACTGACTTAGGATGTGGACTGGGTGAGAAATGTCGGTCAAGTGATCCCAAGATAGACAAGGCTCCCTACAAGATGGCGGTAGCGAGTGAGACAAGCGCGAGCAAGGATATCCTGAATGTACTTCTCCTGGGAGAGGTAGTAGCCATCAGGCGTTGAAGTGACCTCAATCCCAAGGAAGTAACGAAGAGGACCCAAATCAAACATCAAGAACTGTTCATTGAGACGCTCCTTCACAAAGGTGATGTACTGAGAGTCATCTCCAATGATGATCATATCATCCACATAGAGAAGAGAAGCGTCTGACTCCAAGGAGAGGTGTGAACAAAGAGGGCAGGGTCGTGATCACTAGTGGAAAAGCTGGCAACAGTGACAACAAAGGAGAAACGGTCGAACCAAGCACGATGGGCTTGTTTGAGTCCATAGAGAGAGCGACGAAGGCGATAAACCATACCATCAGGGACAGAATACCCAGGGGGCGGCTGCATGTAAACCTCCTCGCGCAGCTCACCATTGAAAAAGGTATTCTTGATGTTCAGCTGAGAGATGGGTCACTGTCGAACAGAGGCCATAGTAAGGAGAGTGAACAGTGGTCATGTGAGCAATAGGAGCGAAAGTCTCATCGTAGTCACGATCATGCTCCTGCTGAAAACCACGCGCCACAAGATGAGCTTTGTAGCGCTAAGAGAACCATCCGACCGGGTTTTGATCTTGTACACCCACTTGCACGTGATGGGAGTGATACGCGTAGGTAAGGGCACAAGATCCCAAGTACCAGTACGCTCCAAGGCAGCAATCTCTTCGGATATCGTGAGCTGCTACTCAGGATGAGCAGTGTTTGAATATAGTTTGTTACTGTTCCAATAGGCCAAGATGCCAATATATAACATGTACAAGGTATACAATTATGCAAAGAACACCCTACACTATACACATATCTAACACCCCCCTCAAACTCATGGTGGATCAACAACACTGAGTTTGAAAAGGTAGAATCTATGTTGAACTCTAGTTTGTGCCTTGGTGAAAAATCTGCTAACTGAAACTCCGAAGGCACATACTGAAGATTAATAACTTGGTCTTGTACTTGCGATCGCATGTACGAGGCATCCACTCCAATGTGCTTGGTGAGCTTATGCTTCATAGGATCTTGAGCAATGCTAATCGTACCGGTACTATCTTACAAGAGAGGAGTCGGTGCAGAAACAGAAACACCAAAATCCTCAAGTAGTCACCGAAGCCAGGTGATCTCAGCTGTCAACGACGCCATGGCTCTCAACTCAGCCTCAACGCTCGAGCGGGAAACTGCAGTCTGCTTCTTGGTCTTCCAGGCAATCAAGGAGGAACCAAGAAAAACACAATAGGCAGAAAGAGACCGGCGATCAGAATGATCGCTAGCCCAGGTCACATCAGAGTACACCTGAAGCTGCAAAGAACTAGAGCGTGGAAAGAACAGGCGACGGGTGATGGTCCTGTGAAGATATCGCAGAACACAAAGAAGGTGACTATAGTGAAGTTGAGTGGGAGTAGAGACAAACTGACTCAGGATGTGAACTGGGTGAGAAATGTCAGGTCGAGTAATCCCAAGGTAGACGAGGCTCCTGACAATATGGCGGTAGCGAGTGGGATCCTCAAGAGGCTCATCATCAGTAGGCCGAAGGTGAACACCAAGCTCCATAGGAGTATCCACCACGTGCTGATCAGTGAGACAAGCGCGAGTAAGGATATCCTGAATGTACTTCTCCTGGGACAGATAGTAGTCCTCGGGCGCAGAAGTGATCTCAATCCCAAGGAAGTAACGAAGAGGATCCAAATCAGACATCAAGAACTGCTTACTGAGACGCTCCTTCACAAAGGCAATGTACTGAGAGTCATTTCCAGTAATGATCATGTCATCCACATATAGAAGGAGTGTCTGACCCCAAGGAGAGGTGTGAACAAAGAGAGTAGGGTCGTTATCACCGGCGGAGAAGCCAGCAGCAGTGACAACAGAGGAGAAGTAGTCAAACCAAGCACAAGGGGTTTGTTTGAGTCCATAGAGAGAACAACGAAGGTGACAAACCATACCATTAGGGACAGAATACCCAGGGGCGACTGCATGTAGACCTCCTCGCGCAACTCGCCATTGAGAAAGACATTCTTAACATCCAACCGAGAGATAGGCCACTGTCGAACAGAGGCCACAACAAGGAGAGAGCGAACAGTGGCCATGTGAACGACGGGGGCGAAAGTCTCATCGTAGTCACGACCATGCTCATGCTGAAAACCACGCGCCACAAGACGAGCCTTGTAGCGCTCAAGGGAATCATCCGAGCGGGTCTTGATCTTGTACACCTACTTACACGTGATAGGAGTAACACGCGTAGGCAAGGGCACAAGATCCCAAGTGCTAGTACGCTCCAAAGCAGCAATCTCCTCAGACATCGCGAGTTGCCACTCAGGGTGAGCAGCGGCCTCACGGTAGGTTGTAGGCTCAGAAAGAGCAGCGGCTGCAAAGCCATAGCGCTCAAGCGGCGTAACAGTGTGACGATCACGAAGATCGTATCTGGGAGAAGACGGAGCTGGACCTAGCAAGGATAGAGAAGAAGTGCGGGGAACAGCGCCCAGTAGAGACGTAGGCTCAAGAGAGGAAGTAGTAGGCCGAGGACGGCAAGAGTAGTGCAAGGGAAAAGGTATAGCCTCAACAAAAGAGCGGGAAGGAAAATCCGGCGGAGGCGAAACAGGTGGAGCCGGAGGAGCCAGAGGAGAGGGAGGCAGAGTAGATGGAGGATGAGGCGAAATAGTAGTGGAAAGCTGAGAGTCAAGAAAAATCAGAATGGAGATCGACTCAGCAAGAGAATCTGTGCTGACAGTGGAGGAACGAGGGTAGTAAGATCGGGATTCGTCAAAAGTGACATCCCGAGAAATCCTCATCCTACGAGCAAAGGGGTCATAGCAATGATAACCCTTATGCTCAAGACTGTAACCAAGGAAAACACACTCAACTGACTGAGTAGTCAGCTTGGTGCTCTCACGAGGTAGAAGAATGACGAAAGCAGAACCACACTAAATCGCGAAGGTGATCAGATTTCTAGAGCTCGACCAAAGAGGCGCTGGCAGAGTAGAACCACGGAGAGCGGTGGAAGCTCGCAGATTGATGAGAAAAGCGATGGAAACAAATCACCAGTGAGGAACAGAAGAGGCAAGCATGAGAGCACGAGCGGTCTCAAGCAAGTGACGATACTTACGCTCAGAGACACCATTCTGAGCCTCTAAGCGTGAGCACCAGGACAAGAGTACTGGGGAAGAGTGCCCTGCTCAGCGAGAAAGCGACGCAAAGCAGCAGATAGATACTCACCAGCAGAGTTGGCACGAAACACACAAATGGGCGAATCAAACCGAGTGTGAACCATGATGGCGAACATCTGGTAAATAGAGAGAACTTGATTGCGAGAGGGCATAAAGTATATCCAAGTATAACGAGAATAATCATCAATAAAGATCACATAATAGCGATGACCCCCTTTCGAAATGAAGGGAGTTGGACCCCAAACATCAGAGTGAACAAGATCAAAAGGACGAGTAAAAATAGAATCACTAGAGAGATAGGGGAGCTGCAGCTGTTTGCCAAGCTTGCAACCCATACAATGTAAAGAGGTGTCCCCAGAAACAGACCCAAGAACACCACGATCGACTAAAGATGATAGACGCGAGCCACAGAGATGACCGAGACGATGGTGCCACTGAGCGAAGGATGTAGTGGAGGACGCAGCAAAACTAGAGGTAGTGGTAGTGGTTGACTGGCTGGTGGAGACAGCGGAAGGAAGATGAAGCCAGTTGAGCTCCCAGAGACGCTGCGAATCACGACGCCGAGGGCCAGTACCAAACAAAGTCCCCGTGCGGCGGTCCTGAACGCAACAAGAGTCAGACTCAAGAACAACACGACAGTCGTGATCAGTGATCTGACTAGCCGACATAAGCTGCACAGTAAGCTGAGGAACATGAGAGACTATAGGAACATGAAAAGAAGTGGAAAGGGTGCGCCGGCCTGCAACAGGAAGAGAGGTACCATCTGCAATCTGAACAGTAGAAGGAAAATCTGTGGAACGCACGGAAGGTGGGTAGAATCTGGTGTCATGTGAAAAAAAGCATCAGGGTCCAAGATCTACGGAGACAAGATACCTAACGAGGGAGGAAGCGGAGGCGAGGAAGACTGCTGAGAAGCAAGAGCCGGACGAGCAGAACCCGAGGAGCTATTGTGTGGCATCACCAGAAGAGCCCTGGCAAGAGGCGCTAGCTCCTGAGTGAGGAACCTCCAGAGCCCTTCGGGGGACATCCACCCCAATGACTCTGGTCCCTCCTCCGATAGTAGTAATCCTGATACCTGTGGCCGTCACGTTGACAGTAGGTGCAGTGGAGACCTGCAATAGAAGCAGCAACCACTAGAGGAGCTGAGGGAGGGATCACAGTCGGTGCTGGAGAAAACGTCGATGGAGCAGGTGCTGAAGCAGATAAGACAGACGGAATCTGAGCCACGCCACGGTGACAAGTCTCCTCAGCACACACACTCGTGAGGGCCTCCACCAAGCTCGGGCGGGGGTGGCGAGTCAGGAGCTAGCACGCACAGTCTCGAACTCGGCCGAGACTCGTCAGAAAGTCGTAGAGAAGGTGAGTCTCCTTGTGAGCACGGAGCCGCACACAGCAGGGACAAGTCCGACAGACATCCGATCCCAGAGAGTCAAGCTGATGCCACACCTCAGACAACTTCTGGTAGAAGTCATCCACAATGGCATCGAGCTGCTGAAGAGAATGTGCCTGGTGCACGACTGAGAGATACATAGCATCACTCGTCGGCTGGTAGTGAGCTCATAGGCGCTCCCACATAAGCTTCTTCTTCGCCGGATCCGACGGAGGATCCAGCGGCGAGCTACCTGTTGCGGCGGAGAAGAACCGAAGCAGGGGCAATGCCGGGCACAGATCTGGCGCGAGGACGGAAGATCCGGCGGCGGGCTGCACGGTGCGGTGACGAAGCGACCGACATGCGAGCACCGGGCGCAGGGGAAGCAGGGGAGAGTAGGGCTCGTGCGCAGAGGAAACGGCGGCGGCGGCGGTAAGAAAAACCCTAACCCTAGTAGCCTTGCTCTGATTCCATGTTTGAATATAGCTTGTTACTGTTCCAATAGGCCAAGAGGCCAATATATAACATGTACAAGGTATACAATTATGCAAAAAACACCCTACACTATGCACATATCTAACAAGCACCAGCCGCACGATAGGTCGTAGGTTTAGAAAGAGCAACGGCTGCAAAGCCGTAGCGCCCAGGCGGCCTGACAGTGTGCGATCACGAAGATCGTATCTAGGAGGAGAAGGTGGAGCTGGACCCGGCAAGGACAGAGAAGTGCGGGGAACAGCGCCCAGCAAAGACGGAGGCTCAACTGGAGAAGGAATAGGCCGAGGACAGCAAGAGTAGTGGAGAGGAAAAGGTGGAATCTCAACAAAAGGGCGGGAAGGAAACTCCGGCAGAGATGGAACAAGTGGATCCGGAGGAGAGGGAGGCGAAGAAGATGGAGGATGAAGCGAAACAATAGTGGAAGGCTGAGAGTCGGAAAAGTCGGAAGGTGATCGACTCAAGAAGAGAATCTGACTTGACATTGGGGGAACGAGGGTAATAAGGCCGGGACTCGTCGAAAGTGACATCTCGAGAGATCCTCATTCTGCGAGCAACATGGTTGTAGCAATGATAACCCTTATGCTCAAGAATGTATCCAAGAAAAACACAACTGACTGAGCAGTCAGCTTGGTGCGCTCATGAGGTGGAAGAAGGACGAAACAGACTCAGTCGAAACTGTGAAGGTGACTATTCTAGAGCTAGACCAAAGAGACTCGACAGGAGAACCCTGAAGAGCAGTGGAAGGCTCATGTTGATGAGAAAAACAATAGTGGAAATAGCCTCAGCCCAGAAGTGAGGTGGAACAGAAGAGGCAAGCATGAGAGCGCGAGCTGTCTCAAACAAGTGACGATGCTTATGCTCAGAGACACCGTTCTGAGCGTGAGCACCAGGACAAAGAGCACCGGGGAAGAGTACCTTGCTCAGCAAGAAAACGACGCAAAGCAGCAGATAGGTACTCACCAGCAGAGTTGGCACGAAATACATGAATGACTGAATCAAACTGAGTGTAAACTATGGTGGCGAACATCTGGTAAATAGAGAGAACCTGACTACGAGCGGATATGAGGTAGATCCAAGTATGATGAGAATAATCATCAATGAAGATCACATAATATCGATGGCCCCCTTTCGAAACGAAGGGAGCCAGACCCCAAACATCAGAGTGAATAAGATCAAAAGGACGAGTAGAAATAGAATCACTATAGGGATAGGGGAGCTGCAACTGCTTTCCAAGCTTGCAACCCATATAATGTAAAGAGGTGTCCCCAGAAACAAACCCAAAAACACCTTGACCTACTACTGACGATAGATGCGATCCGCAGAGATGACCGAGACGATGGTGCCATTGAGCGAAGGAGGTAGTGGAGGACGCGGTAAGACCAGAGGTAGTGGTAGTGGCTAACTGGCTGGTGGAGACAACAGAAGGAAGATGGAGCCAGTCGAGCTCCCAAAGACACTACAAATCACGACGCCAAGGGCCAGTAGCAAGCAGAGTCCCCGTGTGGCGGTCTTGAACACAACAAGGGTCAGACTCAAGAACAACATGACAGTCGTGATCAGTGATCTAACTAGCCGACATAAGCTGCATAGTAAGCTGAGGAACATGAGAGACTGCAGGAACATGAAAAGAAGAAGTGAATAGGGTGCCTCGGCCTACAACAGGAAGAGAGGTACCATCTGCAGTCTAAATAGTGGAAGGAAAAACTGTGGGACACACGGAAGTGAGGCGGGTAGAATCTGGTGTCATGTGAAAGGAACTAGAGTCCAAGATCCACAGAGACAGGATACTTGACGAGGGAGGAGGCGGAGGTGTGAAAGACTGCTGAGAAGCAAGAGCCAAACGAGCAGAACCCGAGGAGTCTGAGGACGAGCCAACACCAAGGCGCTGGAGTAGTGAGAGGAGCTGTTGTGTGGTATCACCGGAGGAGCCCTGGCGAGTGGGGCCAAGTCTTGAGTGGGAGGAACCGCCAGAGCCCTTTGGGGGGGGTGATGAATCACGGAGGTCTTGATTTTGGCCCGATCTTTTGATGAGAAGGTAAGTTCGGTAATAGTCGCTCAACTTTCACGATCCTGGCTACAAATTCGCAAGGCTCGAAACCACGCAATCGCTGAACTGCTCGACAAGTCGTTATCAACCGTGCACGAATACCCGGTTGACCTGATCACGAAGATCGATTCCTGCATACACCAAAGAAGCAAGTAAGAACAAGATAAATAAGCAATCTGAAATTGCGAATAGGAATTGAATGTATTGATAAGTGGGGTTCCGAAGAACAATGTTGTTGATCTCGCCAATCAAGAGGACAAAGAATAAAGTAGCAAAACTAAACTTCAATCAACAAAACCCAAGCAACTAGAGGAGGAGGTGGCCACTATGTATAGAAGGGGTGGCGGCCGTGGTACTGTTCATGCGTGAACAATGCCAAAAACCATAGGTGGTCGCCCACATGGGCCATATAGGCCAAATCAGCCCATTCATTACAAGCCCGTGGGCCAATTGGTGACACAGCACCATGGCATGTAGATGAAACTCGGCGGTCCAACTGGAGAATATGGCAGTGCAGTAGCTGAAAGTCCTTTCGACGGAGATGTGGTTGAAGTAGAGGATGCAGTGCAGCGAGTTGAAGTAGTAGTTGCATCCTTAGGGTTGATGTCCTCATCGTGGGACGCCCACCCTCCTCCGCTTGTGCATCCCGATACTGTGGACCGCCGCGGCGGGCGAAGAGGTGCAGTGGAGACCCGAGAGGCGGTGGCGGCAACCATCGCGAGCCGTGGAGGATCACGGTCGGTCTTGAAACAAGCGGCGCAGTACTAAAGCGCATAAGACAACAGCATCTAAGCCGCGCCACGGTGACGAGTCTCCTCAAGACGCACACTCGTGAGGGCCTCCACCAAGCTCGGGCGCGGGTGACGAGTCAGGAGCTAAGCACGCACAGTCTCGAACTCAGGCCGAAAACGCATCAGGAAGTCATAGAGATGGTGAGTCTCCTGGTGAGCGCGAAGCCGCACACAGTAGGGACAGGTCCGACAGTCATCAGGCCCCAGAGAGTCAAGCTGACGCCACACCTTAGACATCTGCTAGTAGAAGTCATCCACGGTGGCATCGAGCTGCTGAAGAGAATGCGCTTGGTGCACAACTGAGAGGTACAAAGGATCACTCGTCAGCTGGTAGTGAGCTCAGAGGCGCTCCCACATAAACTGTGTCGTCGGTAGCTCCGCCACATCCATGGAGATGGCCACGGGCATGCTACCCACCAGGATGGTGGTAGCACGAGCCTCAGCATCGTGCCATCGTTTGTAGGCACGCAGCTCAGGCTGGTAGAGCTCCAGGCCTCCTCCAATGCAACATTGGCGGTCTCTTGAGCCGTCTGATCCGCACTATCAGGAAGAGTTGTCAAAACTGGCGGCGTAGGGCGAGGTGGATAGGGGTGCTCGCCGGTGAGATGACCCTAAAGGCGTTGGCTGTTGAGGTGAATCCTCAGGTGCACTGCCCGCTCCCGAAAGTTCGTCCCGTCGAACCAAACCGAAAGGAGCGGGATGGCGAAGGAGCCACCGGTGGAAGCCATCTGGAGCAGAGAGGTGGTGTGGATGTCGAGGTCTGGGGCCGGATCAGGAGCCGGGACGGCCGTACATATCAGGCCGTAGCAGGAGGCGGTCAAGGGGCAACTGGAACTCGGGGTGGTGCAACCAGAGATGGCTGGGCGGTGTCCTAGCGGTGGCGGTGGCAGGAGGCGCAGCAGCTTGTGCCGAACGGCGCTCGGGGCGGGAGTCTTAGCAAACCGGACCGGCGGCGCTCGGGGAGGAGACGCAGCAGCTCGGGCTGACGGCGCTCGAGGCGAAGGCGGAGGCGACTGGATCCGAGGAGACTAGGCCGGATCCGAGCGGCGGCGAGCAAACTAGGTTGGTTCTGAGCGACGCGAAGCAGGGGAGCGATGACGGAGCTGAGGCTCTCGGGAAATCCAGCAACGGGTGGCCCGGATCTAGCAGCTAGGGCCACGGAGCCAGCGACAGGAGCCGGATCGGCGGCGGCAGAGACAACGGCGGAAGCAGACCAAGCAGAAGCATAGCGTCGGGCGGAAAAACAGAGCAGGGGAAGGAAGATTCAGGTGCGGGGATAACAGCGACAACGGCGACAGCGGCTGTCTGGTGGTCAAGGAGCTAGTGTTTCCATGGCTCGGATACTATGTTGGAATGGACCTCAATCTATTCCAATGGGCCAAAGGCCAAATATATATAAGTTACAGGGTAGGGAAATACGCAACAAGCACCCTATATAACTAATATCTAACAGATTCCATCAAAACCGTGACTTCAGGCCTCCCAGTCATTTGACATCACCGGCTTGTGGCATTATGAAATGGGATTTTTTTTGAATTAGATTGGCTTACTGTCCATTTTTAGATTTCGTTTTTATTGTTTGACTATTTGGGTAAAGAAATTATGGAGATACTGTACTCTTTTGTACACGTAATGGTACTAACAGAGTGTTCTTTAATTTCTTTGACCTATCGTTGCAGTATTTTAGACCTACTTCTTATAATTTGGTTTATTTCTGATGCTTTGTAAGTTCAGTATTGTATATTAGCACTACTATATATATGTTTACTTGACAATTACTTCCTGCTGATTCCCTTTTGGAATTTCTATTGCCATGTATAAGTAGAGGCTATCTTGTTATCCTTCCCGTATCCCATTGGTTAATGAGATATTTGAGTTTTAAGATTTGGGCTTAATATGTTATCTCATGCTGTGGATTTTACATATGCAGAAACTATTGGCTAATCTTGATAAATTACTCTCTGCTGACCGACCATGCCACTGCTCTTTGTGGTAAGAAACTTTAAATGCCCATTTGTGCATAATTTTACCTGGCTGTGCTTAGGGGACAGGGGTTTACTCACGTTATAAAAAGGGCAATAAAATCATTCAGCATTCCTTTGTACTGCCTAGTATTGCATGTATACTTCTCAGGAAGATCTTGGTACCAGATATAAGCCAAGCCGGAAGTGTAGCTGATTAGGCTTGCACTGACCTGAGTGATATAGACCTATAGTGGTTCCTTTATTTTTCAGTAATTTAGGTCTTGATTTCTAGTAAAGCTAACATAAACATTTTATTTGCTCTGTTAGGACTGTTCCAGTCAGCGCGGATGTGTACTGTGTAGTCCAGTGGTTGTTCTTTGTTCTGACATCTGTTATCAGTTTATGTTCAATGAACCAACAGCATCACCTCGATTGACAGGCTTTCAAAATTAGATGATATGCGTGGTCTTGCAATAGTATCATATTTTCCTTACATTTCTGTGAAAATGCTCGTGTACTGTCCAGGTTAGTGGAAAATTCTCGGCATACAGTGCTTACAAGGCTAGTGTAGAATGCTTGTGTACTCTCTAGTCTGGACAGGTCGAGGAGAGGAGAAAGTGGATTAGCTTCTAATTTATCCATGCCAGCCTGGAAGCACGTACACTTCATTTATTTTAAATATTTCTGTACTCCAATTCAATACCACTGTCAGTGTGCATTTGAATTGTCCTCTTTTGTGCCTTATACTTACCCTCGTATGTTCTGAGTAGACAAACTGTTTTTTCTTTCATTTTTTTGGTAGCCAAGTAGCATAACCATTTGATCCAATTTTCAGTGCTCACTATGGGCATTCTTTGTCAGCCTTGCAAATGACATTTCATTCATTTCATATTATTCCACAGGCTAGCGCTGTTGGCATTTCACAGTGCATTGGTAAATTCTCCACAAGATGCCCTAGTAATCAGGGCTTTTGCGGCACTGCTATATTTTGGAACATGGGAAAGCACCATCAAGTTCCTGAAACAAGATATTGGAGCACCAGCTCCATTTGTTCCAGAAACACTGGGTCCTTCTGGCCTGGATAATCTTATGGAACAAACATCGCATCTAGCATCACTAGTCAATTCTTCAGTAGAAACATTGACATGTTTAGATGCTCTCCAGCAATCACTAGCTAGATACTCGGAGGTTTCACAATTTTCAGGAGTGGCAAGTATTTCTTTCACACATCTTTACTCCCAAATGTCCATCTTATATGCTAGCTGTTTTATATTTTTAATGAATTTTATTTATTTTATTATGGAAGCAACTTTATTGTTTTCCTGTTTTTTCCAAGCTAAATCAGCAATGTGTTTTGTGAATTTAGACTTTTTATTTGCAGGTTTAATCATTATATTGTTGTTTCAGATTGTTTTTATTCTCTCAAGTATTAATATCATTTTTTCCTTCCACACATTACTATTTTATTGAGTGGAGCTCCTGTTGATGTCACTTGAAGCAATTTCTGTTCTGACAGCTAAACGTGAATGTTACCCACCCTCTCGTGTAAGCGTGCAATTTTAAATGATCGATTGAATTTAACAAGACAAGATATATGGAAGTAGCAGCAATGGTTCTTATATAATTTATGAGACATCTTTAATTGCCCCACATTTTTGTTCTTCAGTGCGAATTTACATGATATACATCACACAACATACTAAGATTTGTTAGTGGGTTTGTTCCCAGGTGTTTGTATCGGACAAGGAGGGGAGAAGATTGTTGAGAATATTTGAGGGCCTTGATTCTGACTTGACTTCATATAATGAGAGAAGAGGGATGCGTGAGATTGATTATGAGTTGCTGAAGGATGGGCATCCTGGTGAGGTCCGATTTGTTCTTGGAAAAGTGATCATGGACACTATGAGTGGTGAATCACCGTGTGCATCGACTGAGAATCTTGCTGATGGAAGCCATCCCCCACTGTCCTCATTATATCGTGGTGGTGAATCATATTGAAGCAGCAGCTGTCACTCAACATCTCATCTGTTTTCCGTCAATGCTGCTAAGCACATGGAAGTGCTCAGATTTTGCTCGTGCGCGTGCAGGATGGCCAACATACATACTCGCTGGTTTAATTTTTGACGTACCTAAACTTACCTGGAGAGGATGGCCTTCTGTTAAGAGCGTAGACTACACAAGAAAGATGTAAGGTTATGTTATCCACTTTTGTTCGTTTACTACGCATGCAAGTGACCAAGATTTGGAGTGTCTGTCAGCACGTGTGGTTTCATTACAAAGATTCAAGTAGAAAGTCGCCCTTGAGCAGTTGATCTTAGGTAAAATGGAACTCTTGTAGCCAGTAACTTCTATTATGAACTTTGTTGTAAAGAAAAGTTTTGCTCCCAGGTGCAATCGTTTCACATAGGTGGATGTTGCTGATTCCTTAAGTTTTAAGAGTAATACCGTGAATTCCATTTCCATCTGTTTACTTTCGTACAAGATGTTTTTTGATCAATTACATGGATTAAAGAGGTTATAAGACCAGGAGAGTGGCCTTGTGCGAAATATGATTAGTGTGCCTTTTTGAAACAAGATGACGGTCTGCGGATTGCCTCCTGATTCCTGAGGGCGCAAGTTTTTGGCTATAAAATGCTTGGCGCTCTCGAAGGCTGAAGCTATACATGTACGCACAGACCACGCTGAAGGCGTAAAGTTATTGTTTTCGTATCTACGCTTTGAAGGCGGACACATGGGGTTCTTTACACGTGAATGGACCCTTCGAAGACGCACCAACGAGCCTACCTACTTCTCGTCTTCTCTCCTCCATTTTCCGCGAACGCTCTGGAGGCGGAGACCCACGTCGGAGACCGGAGATGGAGAACGCGGTGGTGCTCCGGGAGTGGTTCGACCGCGTCGACGCCGGCCGCACTGGCAACATCACGGCTCCTGAGCTCCAGGTTTTGTTTACCTCCTCGTCGCCGTGCCCGAAAGGGCCATAGGCCCCATAGCTCCCTCTTCCGCTTCCGCTTGCTGCTACTAACGCGAGAAGTTGACCACTAACGCGCGAATCCGTTGGCCTCCCACCAGAGCGCGCTCGCCGTCGGCAACCTCGACTTCCCCCTCTCCGTCGTGCAGCAGATGATTAGGTCCTCCAGTCGCCGTTGTCTTTTGCTTTGCGCTCTTTGTGTAATTATTTGATGACTTGAGTTAATTTGGGAATTGAGATTGTTTTGTGTGTAGGATGTACGACTTCGATCGGAATGGTACCATGAGCTTCGAAGGTTAGCTCTTAACTCTGCATATTTTTTTAGGTTAGCTCCTAATTCTGCAGGTTAAATACATAAATGATGGAACTCTACACTTGATACTTGCATTCATCCCTGCGAGCTTCTGTTAAAGCAAAATTGACCATTGATGCCACATTGTGATTACTCGAAAGATGATTTGATTTTGACCTCGCTTGCCGTGTCTCTTTGTCCTTTGCAGAGTTTTTGGCTCTTAGCAAGTTCCTTCAGAAGGTTTGTGGGCTCTGTTTTTGGATTCGTTTGGCATTTAGGATTAGTCATTGACATGAGCATTTTAGGCAACTGTGTTGAAAGATCTGTCCGAGGTAGCACTGGACTTTTTTTCTTTCAAAGTGAACAATATTTGGTATGTCTTTTCCCATAAGGGAAAAAAAAGATCTATGAGAATGTTATTTAAACTTCAGATATATGAAATAAATGGCCTGTTGTTCTGTACCGAAGTTACAGTACATGGTACATCTGAGAGGAATGAACTTTTTAATGCATCCTTAATTACAAGTTTCCTGTTTGACTCTTACTAATTGTTTGAATGCACCTTTTTTTTCAATTTGCAGGTGCAGAGCGTCTTCTCCACCCTAGAAAGGTATTATATTTCACGTGTTATAAGATATGCTGTCATGTGTAGCATCCAGAAATTGTTCCAAGTGCCTCCTTAAGCTTTTGTTACAATTTGCATTCTTCGTGACTTTACCTATTAGCAATGTTTCTGCATGTGCTAGTTCATAGCTAGGAAGACAATAATTCAATTTATGGACACATTCTTCTTGGAGTTAGAAAACGACACTGTATTTACGTATATACCTTTGCAGCATTACTCTGGAAAAAGCGATGAACATTAATGTAGAGAATGGGAGATCTCATGCCAAATCGTCCCTTTCATAGACATCTTTCTGAAGTTTCTTTGTCCATACATAGCCACCTTCATAGAGATGCATCCGTTGATTACTACATGGCGCCAAAGTGCTAATTTTCACCTTCAAGCTGTTATTGTCCTTGGCACCTGTCATTTCTTCATATACACAACTTGACACATGGTGCACCATTTTCTTCTAAATGTATTATTCCGTTTACATCATACACAGAGTCTTGCAAATAAAATAAAATAATAATAATAATAAACTTACAAGGTTAAAACCTTAAACCGTACATCCTGCCATCTGAGTCGAGAGCCTAAAATACAGTCCCTAAACCTTCTTATGGTTCCAGTACGTGGATCGTTAACTTCCATGCACTCCTATCCAAAGCTAATTTTTTAGTTACATTCCAATCCATCAAATCTCTTTTAACTGCTTCCTCCCACGTTAGTCTTGGTCAACCTCTGCCTCTTCTTACGTTTTCAGTACGTCTTAAAATTCCACTACGTACCGGTGCCTCAGAAGGCCTCCGTTGGATATGTCCAAACCATCTCAAGTGATGTTGGATAAGTTTCTCTTTAATTGGTGCTACCCCCACCCTATCACATATATCCTCATTGCGGATTCGATCTCGCCTTGTGTGGCCACATATTCACCGCAACATCTTCATCTCCGCTACACTCATCTTCTGTATATGTCATCTTTTAGTCGTCTAACATTCTGCTCCATATAACATCGTAGGTATGATCGCCGTCCTATAGAACTTACCTTTTAACTTTTGAGGGACTTTTTTGTCACATAGGACACCCGATGCTTGGCACCATTTCAACCACCCCGCTCTAATCCTGTGGCTCACGTCTTCATCAATCTTTCCGTCTCGTTGTAGCATCGATCCCAAATATCGAAACGTGTCCTTCCTAAGCACTACTTGTCCATCCAGCCTAACATCTCCATCATTTGCCCCGACACCGCTAAAATCACACTTCATAAACTCAGTTTTAGTCCTACTAAGTCTAAAGTCATTCGATTCTAAAGTCTTCCTCCACATCTTCAGATTCCTATCGACACCTATCCTACTCTCATCAATTAACACTACATCATCAGCGAAAAGCATACACCAAGGGATATCTCCTTGTATGTCCCGCGTGACCTCGTCCATCACTAGGGCCAAAATGTATGGGCTCAACGCTGACCCTTGGTGTAGTCCTATCTTAATAGGGAAATCACTAGTATCACCACCACATATTCTGACATTAGTCACAACATCTTGGTACATATCCTTAATTAGGGTAACATTTTGTTGGGACCTTTTTCCTTTGAAGCGCCCACCATATGATCCTTCTTGGCACTTTGTCATAGGTTTTTTCCAAGTCGATAAACACTATGTGAAGATCCTTCTTTTGCTCCCTATACCTCTCCATCAACTGTCGTGTCAAGAAAATCGCCTCCGTGGTCGACCTCCCAGACATAAAACCAAATTGGTTTGTCATCACGCTAGTCACTCTTCTTAAACGGTGCTCGATCACTCACTCTCAAAGATTCATTGTGTGGCTCATGAGCTTAATTTCTCTATAATTAGTACAACTTTGATTGTCTCTTTTACTTTTGAAAATTGGTACTAATGTGCTCCTCCATCACTCGTTAGGCATCTTGTTCGATCTAAAAATGCTATTGAACAAATTAGTTAGCCAAACGATCGCCACTTCTCTCAGGCATTTCTACACCTCGATTAGACTATTATCAGGCCCCAACGCCTTACCTACTTTCATCCCTTTTAAGGCCTCTCTTACTTCCGACTTCTGGATTCTTCGAACAAACCACCTATCAGTGTCATCAAAAGCATCATCCAGTTCAATTATACTATTGTCATTGTTATGATTGACCAGCTTATCAAAGTAATCTCTCCACCTATCCTTGATCTCATCGTCTTTCACCAATTTATTAGTGTCGTCTTTGATGCATTTAACTTGGTTGAAATCTCTCGTCTTCCGTTCTCGAAGTTTAGCCATCTTTTAGACATCCTTCTCGCCCTCATTTGTACTTAGCTTCTGGTAAATTTCCTCATAGGCCTTACCTCATGCCTCACTCACCGCTTTTTTGCCTTCTTTTTTGCTGCTTTGTATTCTGTACATTGTCGTCGCTCCTATCATGATGCATATGCTTGTAGCATGTATTCTTCTCCTCGATAGCCTTTTGCACTTCCTTGTTCCACCACTATGTGTCTTTAGGTTCGCATCTTGTCACTCGGGTCACTCCAAGCACCTCCGTAGCCACCTTCCTAATGCGAGCTGCCATCTCTGTCCACATACTATTCGCTTCTCCCACATTCCATATCCCTTGCGTGATCATCCTCTCCTTAAACGCCTGCGAGGCGTCCACTTTAAGTTTCCACCACTTCGTCCTCGTGGCTCTGGCGACCTTAGCCTGTCAAACTCGTGTCCTAAAACGAAAGTTGGAGACTACCAACTTATGTTGCTGGACAACACCCTCTCCAGATATAACCTTACAGTCTATGTAGGCTCGTTTGTCCTCCCTCCTAACAAAGACAAAATCGATTTGGCTAGAATGCTGACTACCACTAAAAAAGGTAACTAGATGTGAATGTCTCTTTCTAAAAAAAGGTGTTAGCTATCATGAGATCATAGGCTACAGCAAAGTTTAAGATATCTTCTCCCTCTTGGTTCCTATCACCATAATCAAAAACCCCATGCACCCTTTGAAACCCCCCACTAGTTATACCGACATGACCATTGAAATAGCCTCCTAAGAAAAGCTTCTCACCATATCATCTAAGTCTTCCCAAAATTGCCTCTTAGTGACCTACTTGTGGAGCATATGCGCTAACAATATTCAAAACCAAGTCGCCAAAGATTAGCTTGACTAGGATAATCCTATCCCCCTGTCTCCTCACATCGACAACTCCGCTCTTAATGCGCTTATCGATTAAGATGCCCACTCCATTACTGTTTCGTCATGTTCTAGTATACCATAACTTATAGCCAGTATGCTCCACCTCCTTCGCCTTCTGACTCATCCATTTAGTCCCTTGAACGCACAAGATATTTCCACGTCTCTTAATTGCCGTATCAACTAACTCTCTTAACTTACCTGTTAAGGACCCTACATTCCAACTACCCAAACTGATCCTACTCTCCTCGGCTAGCTTCCTTACCCCTCGCACTCATCGAGTAAAGTGCGAAGACTCTTGCACATTTTCCACTACATCCGGGTG
This sequence comes from Ampelocalamus luodianensis, assembly GCA_036346255.1. Classification (NCBI taxonomy): domain Eukaryota; kingdom Viridiplantae; phylum Streptophyta; class Magnoliopsida; order Poales; family Poaceae; genus Ampelocalamus; species Ampelocalamus luodianensis. The sequence goes on from CM070622.1 coordinate 2,895,213, forward strand.
ACGACGTAGCTTGTCAATAAGGGAGTGACATCCCGGCCTTTGCTCATTTATCACCACACCCGGATTTCGATATGGCGCGTCGCTGACAGGGTTACGCCCCAACGAATTATCAATTTAGGGTTTCATTCCATGAAAAGGTAACTTGATTTTTACGTTGGCTCGCTGGGCCTAACACAACCCTCCTCTTTTTTCCTAGCTTGGGACAGGTTACGTAGAAAATTACATAGGTGGAGTTATTCCATTTGCATCATAAATTGCATATTTTCTAAAGCTGTGTGTATTTGTGCATGTGTTTTTGAGATATTATTCTTGTCTAAATATATTATTTTCTCGTTAACTTCAGGGGTCGTGGATTTCTCAGTCTTGAGGAGGTGTATGAGGTGATATGTTAATTTCTCTAGTCTTGAGGTGTACTGTGTATATTCAGCTGTTTTAGTTCCCTGTGGTGACTACACCACTTATCCTACCAAATCCTTTCTCCTCATACGAGCAACATTTCATAGATTTTTTACTCGCCACCATGCTCTATACAGGCATTAATCAAACTTGGTTTCTCTTTGGATTCACCTGCCTTTTACACAGTTTGTGAGGTACTTCCCATTCAATGCTACTGTAAAGTTGATCCTAGGATTATTCATATTTAGCTTTAGAGTGTTCATAGGCTCTGTGAAACATTCGTGTTGACCATGGCATCAAGAGCTTTTGGTGAATTGTCACAATGATATATTTGATGCAAGTATGAAGTAACAATAGTAGCCTATTATCTATCAGGATTCAGGAGGCATGTATGTGAAGAGTATGCCTGTTCAAACTTCAAACTTATTACGAAAAGTTCTTTATCCTAAGCTGTCTTTTCTTGCAATCTGGAGCATCTGGGTGTAAAACTAGTGTTGGTTCTATGGTAAATTCCAAGTTGAGTTGTTGGACCATCGGCTTTCTATGTGAGCTTGAAATAGGTCATGCAATTAGACTTAAGAGTGAAAAGCAACTGAAGATTTTGCAGCATTATGAACTTCAGAACTTGAAATCTAAGCAGTTTTATCATTTTGTTTTTTGGCCTGAAAAAAGACTGCTACTTTAGTACTTTTTGTTTGTTTGTGTGACTATTTTCATTTCCTACCTATACAGCCTAGAGCCCTTGACTGGTAGTAGTTGCAATTGTGCTTCTTATTCTATACTTCATATTTCGATTAACTGCCTTGAAACATGAAACCATTATTTATTCAATATCATACTTGGCCGTTCTCAGAGCTTTGACAAAAGCAAGAAGGGGATGGTTCATTTGGATGAGTTCATATCACTCTGCATCTTTGTGCAGTCAGCTCGGTATGTACATCACGGTACCTACTTGACATTCAAGCTATCATATTATCCAACTGTTGGAATTCTTCTACTTTCAACTAAAATAATTGCTATTTTCTCATTCATTTTTCTACATCAACAGTTGTTATTCTGAATCCCTCTTCAGAAAAGGGTAGTGTACTGATAGAAATGGATGATACAAGTTGAGTTTGTATATAGACTGTATGTGTAAGATGTTAATCAAAGTTAAGTGTTTTCTAAGGGTTTACTTGGTACTTGTTAGCTATTGTGAACCTTGGTTCACAACGGGATAACTACCGTGCTGAAGATGGCCAGATGGCATGGCTTGAAGGGGATTAGGGTATTGGAAGGGGAAGATAGACATAGATTGAGATAGGAGAATATTTGGAAGAGAATAGATTGTTTCTTTCTTGCTTAAAAAATACTTGTTGACCACCTCTATTTATGTAGAAGAGTCCCTAACAAAGGCTCATAATTAAAACGACTTGAACTCTAACTCCTGACTAGTTCGGACTCTAGGACAGACCAATAGCTAACATAGTTCTGACTCCTACTTTGCTAATTCCTATAGATAAGTACTTGGACTCTAATCTTATTAATCCTACCGACTTCTATTGGGACTTGCTGTACTCAGACTGCTGCCTGCTGCTGGACGTCCTGGCCGTCGTTGCCGCGCGTATTCAGCGTTGCCTTAATCTGCTCTTCTTACAGCGACTGTGCTGCTGCTGCCATGATGCTCCTATTGCCTGGACTCCTGTCCACAACATTAGCACTATGGAATCTATATCAACCGCTATACTTGTTTTCTCTCTAAATAGCAGGGAACATTTTGTAAAATGCTGTCCCATGATTTGCATTTTTAAAAGTATTATGTCCCATGTGGTAAATTTTATGGCTTACTAATAATCTGCTTGCCTTCTATTATAGTAACTTGTTCAATTCATTTGATACAAGCAAGCAAGGAAGAGTGACTTTGGATTTTAACCAATTCGTTTACTGCAGTGAGTTTCTGTTCCCTGTATCTATTTTACTGCCGCTTTCGCATGCCCTTCTGAGTTCAGATGAGAAATATTCCTTGAGCACGTAAAAAATGAAGCTACCCTTCTCACTAAATTGTGTCGTTCTGCGTCATTCTACAGCGGCGAACTGCAGGATATAGCTCAACTACTTGATACCTGTACATGGAAGACCCAAAAGAAAATGTTACCAGTGTTAAGTGCGAACTGTTCAGCGTTCACCAACCAATTCTTCTGTCGGCACCGGCACCAGATGCTAATGCAACTCATTGTTTGCCAAAGAAGGCTTGGTGTCACATACCTTTGGTAGCACATATTTCAAACTATCATTTTGCTTTTATTCTTCCTGTCCCTCGAATTGTATCCAATTTAATACAATCCAAGGCTGTAATAAGACATGCTTATGCATGATTGTATCGAGTAACCCAGGCATACCACTGTTTGTATTACTCTTTCACTTGCTTCATTTATGGATTTGAAAGCTCCCTTTGGTTTCTTCTCTTTCTTTCTTTCTTTTGAGATTTCTACTCTTCAATAAGATTTTCTGCCATCCATCTAGCAAGTTTAATCTTCAAGACATCGCTGATGAGGTTGTTGTTGGTCTCGGAAAAAAAGAGGTATTGTTTTGATGGGCTAAGACTGTTTTGGATGCCTATATGGATCAAATACAAGGCCCAGTAAGCTACTATATTACATACTAAATTAGTCAGGCAGCCATGCGTACTTGTCCCTATGGGCCTACAAAACCGTAATGTGTAAGAGAGCTCTGAGATGAAGCGAGCTCTCACCACTCACCTCCGTCTCCGCCCATGGCGACCATCTCCGCGGCTCTCTCCTCCTCCTTCCTCCCGTCTCCGACTCGCTTCGCCGTCGCCACCACCTCCTCCTCGCGCATCAAGGTAAAGTCCCTTACCCGCGTCTCCGCTTCCAAGCGCCGTCTCCACCTTCTCTAATTTCGTAATTCGTGCAGAGAGTCGCGCGGTTCAGGTGCTGTGTGGAGCCTTCTTCCCCGGAGCAGGAGAACCCCGCGCCTCCGACCCCTCCGCCCGGGAAGCCCCCAGCGCCGCCTTCGTCCCTATTGGGTATTTCGACGAGCACATGGTCTGCGGGAGTCGCGGGGCTGGGGTTCTTGGAGACCGGCTACCTCAGTTACCTCAAGCTCACGGGCTCCGAGGCGCTTTGCCCCGTCGGCGGAGGAGGCTGCGGTGACGTGCTCAACAGCGACTACTCCGTCGTCTTCGGTAATATCCTCGGCTTATTGCTGACCAATTGTTGGTCCACTGCACATGTGATTGAGGGCCAGTTCTGGAAAAAAATTTGTACTACTTTCATTGTGCTTGCATTATCAGTATGTAGGATTGTGCATTGAGAGCTGCTTAGCTTTGAGCTTAAGTGCGTTTTTTTTTTCATGTTGTGACTAATGATGGTAATAATGTTGTCTCTTCCAGATTCATATTTATACTACTCCTATATACGATCTTCCCTTCTATTATTCCATGATAGTGATTCGACTGAACTTTGTGTTGTTGTGTCCCACAGGCTACTTTGACAAAATACAATGCTGTGTCTCATAGCTAACGATTGGTCTCTCTTTAATTTCGACAGGGATCCCCCTTCCATTAGTTGGTATGGCGGCATATGGTTTGGTTACAGCACTTTCTCTGCAAGAAAATGGGAAGGAGTTATTCCCTGGACTTGACGACTTGGATATTTGCTTAACTTTGCTTCTGATTGCTACTTCAATGGCAACTGCGAGTGCTTATTTTCTTTACATTCTAAGCACTAAATTTGTTGGGACGTCTTGCGCATACTGCCTATTGTCAGCATTTCTCTCCTTCACGTTATTTTTTATAAGAGTAAAGGTGTGTGCTTTCTTAAAGATAACAGTGGGTTCTTGTTCTTCATTGGGACTTCTTAGTAATCAAGTATCCCAGTCAACTGATCATGTTTGATGGTATTCTTTCAGGACTTCGGGTTGGAACGAATCCAGAAGTTGGTTGGTCTTCAGTTAGCTGTAGCTGTCATTGTTGCTCTTGCTTTGACAAACTCCTATAGTTCAGCTACTACTCAGTTAAAGGGGTGAGTTTTCCTTGAAATTTTGCGATGCGAAAGACGTTTGATTCTGTGAAACTGGTCAGTAATATTGAATAATAGAATACCTCAGACAAATAAGGCGTCTTGTTTGTCATTTCCTTTTATCTATGTGCTTTAGCAAAATGTCACATTTTTCTTTCTGTTATGGCTTAATCTTTCACACCCCATAACAAAGTTTCTTTTGGTGCAGCCATTTTGGTTTTGATCACATTTTTTATGCTAACTTGCTTACTTGCTATGTTAATGGCAACCATCCTTCTATCTTGCTTATTTGCTATAGTCTGTAGTGGTGGTCTTTGCTTGCTTAAGTATGCCATGTGAGCTTTTATCCTGCATATTTCATTTCCTTTAATATCATCAGAAGTGAGTGACTTGCAGATTTTACTTTTCATTTTATGCAGCACAGATGATTTTGTATTAGAACCATATGAAACAGAGGTAACAACCGAATCAACCCCATTTGCTATTTCACTTGCAAGACATCTGCACTCTATAGGTGCTAAGATGTATGGAGCATTCTGGTGTTCCCATTGCAATGAACAAAAACAGGTACAGGTTCTTTCATCTCCGTTGGATCTACCTATCTTAACACCAGAAGATTTCATTGTTCCTGTGCTGAGCAAAATCTCCAAAATTGAAGTAGAAGAAAATCAGTCAAGAACTACTTTTCATTTTTACCATATGCCTATGGTCATGCAGATGTTTGGCCGTGAAGCTACAAAAATTCTGGATTATGTTGAATGTTTCCCTAATGGAGCTGGTAAGGGAAAGAAAATGGCCCACGAATGTGCAGCAGCTGGTTTAGAAGGTTTTCCAACATGGGTCATCAACGGCACGGTAACTTTGATGTTTCTGTGAAAAATTTAAGGCCATGATGTCATCCCGTTGAACCTTATATGTTTAGGCAAGATTTCAAGTTTTCAGCACATGTCTGCATTACTTCTAATATACAGAGCACCAAATCTGCAATTTCTCCTAAGTAGACATCATCTGCTTTACTTCGCGGTGACATGCCTCTAGTTTTAGTTTTCAACACAAGATGTTGTCAGTCACTGCATTACGTCACAGCCTGTACATGCTTGCATCTGCAATTTTGTCTTAAGACGAAAGAGCTTACTATTTACCAGCATTCACTTTCCCTTCAGATTTGATTCTTCCCATGTGTTCACAAATTGATTCTGTACGTCCCCCATTCAGGTTCTGAGCGGTGACCAGGAACTATCAACTCTCGCAGAAGCATCAGGTTTGGTCGTTGAGAGCACGGGACAATCCGAAGGCATGTAGCACGAGGAGAAGCGCCAACCGAATTGAAGTCTAGAAGTTGAGAGCTTTCTGGTGGCAAGAACCTGAAGCTGGAATCTGAGCTAGAGAGGAGGTCCATTCGAGCTAGAGAGGAGGTCCGTTCTAAGGTTGCATAGTACCACTAACCATTGAATATTACAATCCGAATTTTGTACAAAATATTTACAATCCGAATTCTTTACAAAAATTGAATATTTTTTAGAGAGAGAGAAGAGAAGGGAGACATACGTATTTCGGTATTTGACTGTCCAGCGATTTTTTGGACTGTATTTTCTCCCCCATGTGCACCAATCTCGAAACAAAACGTGCGGTGTGGATAGTACATATGGTCACATCCCAGGAAGTACGGAAAAGGTCAGAATTTGGTACACGAAGACCGCCCCTATGATCACGTTTCCGTGTCAAATGGCTCACCCTGCACAAGGCATGACACGTGTAACTAGCGGGCTGGCCCGTAAAATCTACGGCTTGAAATCTTAAGACGAATCCAGAAGCAGCCTCCGCGCCGACCCCCATCGCCGCCAGTCAGTTACCACCTCTCGCAATCTCGCGACCGCTCCTCGCTGCGCCTCGCCGCCCGCCGCAATGCCGAAGAAGATGGGCGTCAACACCAAGGCGGAGACGGCGCGCGCGCGCCGCAGCGCGGCTGAGGCGGACCGCCGCGACCGTGATGCACGCGCCAAGGAGGAGGCCTACTGGCAGGCTGCCGAGGGGCCCAAGTCCCGCTCCGCGCGCCGCCGCGAGGAGGACGCCGAGAAGCGCGCCGAGGCGGCAGCCCGCCGCGCCGAGAACCGCCGCCTCGCCGAGCTCGAGCAGAAGCAGCTTGCTGCCGCCGCGCGGCGCCCCGACCGCAAGGCCGCGCGCGTCGGCGGTCCCGTCGTCCCCAAGGTCACCGAGGCCGAGCTGCTGCGCCGCCGCGAGGAGGAGCGGCTCCGCCTCGAGCGCGACACCGAGGCCGCAAAGAAGCGTCAGGCGCGCACCGCCGATGAGGAGGAGTACGAGCGCGTCGTGCTCGTCGCCAACACCAACAGGGACGACACCATCATCGAGGCGCGGTCGGTGGAGGACGCCATCGCCAAGATGGCCATCGTTGCCGAGCCTGCGCTCCCGCCGGATCGCCATCCCGAGCGCCGCCTCAAGGTCTCGTACAAGGTATGGCACTAATCCACAAGTATGTTTTCCCCCTTTCCAGAGTAGTAATTGTGAAATCTCCTACAGCAATGTGCTTATATGTAAAGTTTTAGAATCAGCAATGTGCTTATATGTAAAGTTTTAGAATCATCGAGTTGTAGCTATATTTATTGTAGTATGTTGGATTATGGTTATATAAGCAGTGGCCTTGATCGACAAATAGTCACTGATAAATGTCATTCTAAAGTAGATACAGTGATAAATGGTTATATAAGCGTTTAAATCCAATCCTTCTTTTGTAGTGCTATGCTGGCCAATGGGCCATTCTTAGCTTGAGCTAGCCAATTGCGCTGTTGATTTGCTCCATTTTATAGTTTTTGTAGTGCCCTTTTGGTTGGTAAATCTTCACTCTTACTGTATTAACGCAGGCTTTTGAAGAAGCAGAGCTCGCAAGGCTTAAGGAAGAAAAACCTGGTCTGACTCTGCATCAGTACAAAGATATGATATGGAAGCTGTGGAAGAAATCTCCAGACAATCCTCTTAATCAGGTTCAAGCTTAAACTCAACGTTACCTCACTAGATCATTAGTTATTATTATTTTCTTGTTGAGGATAAACTGAAGGTCCTGACCGCTATTTTGCAATGATCTAAGAGGCACTAAACTTCACAGTTTGTAGGGAAATGGTCATGATTTAATATCGACATCTCGATTTCTATTGCCAAGTGATATCTGTAGTGCTAAGTGCTAAGTGCTAACTGCTAAGTATCCCGTCTGGTGGTTGAATTTTGCCATCCTGCTCGCAAGTAGCAATAATACATACTGAAGGAAATGGAATACCTATTTATTCAAAGTTTCAAAGACAAACATCATATATGCCGTATTTTACTGGAGCGTTCTTAAAGCTATAATCTGCTGGAGTCACTTCAGTTGGGTGTTCTCGAGTCTCAACAAATTGCTGTGGGGATGGGGAGTGGTTTTGTCAGAGCTGATACAAGCCTAAATAATTTGAAGAAAATCCCTGCCATTGGAGAGTTCTAGTGCACTTAACATTAATCTCATCTTTGCAGGTTGCTGATTGATGCCATGTGGAAGTGCAGTGGTAGTCACCTGGCCAGCATGTTTTCGCTTGATTCTTCATTTGTGGCACCTTTCAACGCAACAGCACTTGGGCATCTCAGGGAAGCACTTCACTTATTTTATTTCTGTAAACTAGTTTTCTTAGAGGCAAAATCTCCTTTTGCTTATGCAGCATTGCTGCCAATAAACAATGCCATGATGGTTTTGATGATATTATTATTATTTATTCATTTAAGGAATAAACATATGGTATCTTCTGTATGTTAATAATTGTTCATTCGTACTCTGTAGCCGATCTGTGGAGGCATTCGACTTCTACATGTGTTCTTGTGGTCGTGCTCGTGCAAGATACAGGCACCTGCACCCGTGCAGTGATGATGTGCTTGTAGTTGTACCTTGTGCATCCTGTGGTGTGCAGTCTAGCGAGACCCAATGGCTTCAGCATATGCCTCTCCATGTGGGGCAAGTCACGGTGCGTGGCGACTGTGCATTTCTTCTTCTAATGTTAAGACAGAAAAGTGAATTATGTCCAAGAGGGCGTGGATGAAATTTCCTGAAACTGACATTTTCCGGTTGCAAAGCAATACGATTCTCACGAAAAAGCTCCATCCCACTGCAAAATGCATCAATTGCTACTGGTACATAGCACCACCTTGAATACTCGCTCGATCCAAACATCAGAAGCAATACGGGGGAATCGCACAGGGCCACCATCATCCGGCAACCGTCTCCGTCGGCGGCGCGGGGCCACTGCTATCACCACCAGCCGAACCCGACTGCTGCCGCTCGAACTCCTGCACGAGCTCGGCGTCGACGTTCTCCGCAGGCTCCCACGTCGCCTCCTCGATGTCCACCCACTTGACGAGGTACTCCCATTTCCCCTCTCCCTCCGCCGTCTGCCTCTTGTCCACGACGGCCTCGGCGACGGCGTACTCCAGCCCGGCTTCGAAGTCCTTCACCAGGTCCTCCGCCACCCACGCCGCCTTCGCCCACTCCCTGTCGCCGCCGTCGCGCCACTCCACCAGGTACTCCCGCCACTTGCCCTCGCCCCGCCCGTCCACCACCTTCTCCACCTCGGCCCACTCGTATACGGCCTTCTCCAGCTCCTTGGCCGCCGCCTCCAGCGCCAGCCGCCTCTCGAACGTCGTCGGGTTGCCCTTGGGCGTCGCGGCGAGAACTTCCTGGACAAGGTCCAGCGGCGTCCGTCCCTGCCCGTCGGGGGCCTCCGGGTCGGCGCCCAGCTCCAGCAGCGCGCGCACGGCTGCCGCGCGGCCGTACCCCACCGCGATGTGCAGCGGCGTGAGCTCGCCGCCGGCGCGCTCCGGGCGGCCCACGTCCGCCCCGGCCTCGGCGAGCGCGCGCACGCACTCCTCGGAGCCCAGCCCCGCTGCGAAGTGTATCGCCGTGCGCCCCTGCGCGTCCTCCGCGTCCGGGTCCCGCCGCAGCGTCTCGTCCGCGAACAGCGCGCTTATTGCCTCCGCGTCCGCCTTCTTCGCCGCCGTCCACCACGGCGTCTCGTACTCCGCCACGACATCCGCCGCTATGGCCTCCGCCGGAATCCAAGAAGGCTCGTGTACGTCCTTCCACTCGACGAGGTACTCCGTGGCGGTGACGGTGGTAGCCGAACCGTCCTCCGCGAACACCGCGTTCTTGACGGTGCGGCTGGAGACGATGCGGTCCACCTCTCCGTACGTCTCGTCGTCATCGCCTCCCTTGTTTGCAGGGTTTCTTGGGTTGGTCTGGTCCTGGAACACCGCGGCGGCGGTGGTGAGGCGGCGCTTGGGGATGCGAAGGCTGCAAGGGACGGTGATGGACAGGGACGGGGTTCTGTGAGCGTTGGGATTTGGGGGTTTGGGGCGGGAAATGGATGGATGTCGTAGGACGGCTTCCATTGGGGCGGGAGGAGGTTGTGGCGGGTGGTGGCGCGTGAGGGAAGACGATGGGTTTGGTTTCGGGTGGGACGAGGCCAGGAGGGGATAAGGGGATGGGGTTCTGGATTCTGGGCAAGCTGAACCGTTTGTCTCGTGGCATGGGCGGTCGAGATGGCTTGCCGCTTGTTTAGATGGTGGTGCCTGTTTCTGGGGTTCATTTCTGACTCCCAGGCCGAAATTATCGGCCGTTGCTTACGGCTGATACACTGAATTTGTGTCGGTCCAATAAAGCTTTCCTTCATGTTTCGTGATTTGGAGAGGGTCCTCGTGGAGGCGTCTGATTGTCGCGAAGTTACACCCAGCTCCCTCCACGCCGCCGTCGAACCGCCGGTGGCTGCGCGCCGCCGCCGCTCCAGGCGTCCTCCTCGTCTTCGCCACCTCCCCTTACCTCTTTCACGAGCGCAAAGCCCACTTCCCCGCTGGCTTGGCGCCGGCGCATGCCTCGGTGGCTTCTAGCTTACAGCTTAAGTAGTGCTTCCACTCTCTTCACTCCCATCAACCTGCACAAATCTTAAAGCACCAACCAAGAGGTAAGTAGCCTCAACCGGCTTTGATTGGTGCTTTAATATTTGTGCAATTAACTATTCAGGAGAACATAGAATCACTGTTTCGTCCTCATAAACTGTTGGAATTAATCTAGGTTAGACCCAAATATTATATTATAATTAATTCCTGATAAATCTCAAAGGCCTATGTGCATGTACTAAAATTGTTTAGTCCCATATGGAGGGATGAAGGGGAGCTACACCACTTTATAAGGTCGAACGTGGTAGCCTTCTTGTGGAATTGGAAAGAGCCAACACACGCGCGCGCTCGCTCGCCTCGCCTCGCCGAGCGGTGCGTGTGCGTGTGCGCGTGTCAGGTGCGGGCGCGATTTTCTTTATCTATTCGAAAATCAAAATGCACTGACTCGTAATTGGTGGCGACCTTTGGTCTTCAGTCTCTTTGATTTTTGGCTATTAAAAGGTGTCAGTTCTGATGGCGAATCAATGGCAACCTTTGGTCTTTCGGATTCCAACTGTTGGCCTTTCGATTCTGCCGAATCAATGGCAACTGTTGGCTTTTCGATTCTGTTGAATCAATGGTAACTGTTGGCCTTTGAACTCCTTTCTTTTGGCTATTTAAGAGAAACTGAGAGTACTGGTTCTGGTCCCTAAGTTTTCACTTCCACAATACTGAATCACAGTTTGTTTGTTGTCTCTGGCGATCTCCATCCCGGCGAGGCACGTGTACGCAAGCGAGGACGAATAAGGTTTTTGGGGAGCGTTCGCGCGACTGCTCGCTTCATCTAATTTTCTGCTACATCTACATCAACTGAACAACTACTACCACGACGTCCACTACGCTATGACTAACGACGACCTCACCAAGACTCCTGCTTCTACTTCTTCTACTCCTTCCACTGAAAGATCTGGGTATGCCTATCTCGCGTTTGTTGTTTACTTAGTTTTATTTTACATTCATATTCAACAACCGAGATAGGAATGCTAGTTTCTGTTCTTCTAGAATCTAGTATAACTATAGTGTTCTTAGTTATAGTTCTTTTCATGTTTTATCTAGCAAATTTCTGGATTAAAATACTTCGAAAAATACTTATGTATTCAACATAAACTGTGGCTAAACTAAAGTGGGGGATAGAACAGGGATGCCACCAAATGGAGTATCATAAAAACAACAGCTAATTGTAAGTAGTAATACCCTTTAATGAACGCGCCTTTATTGCAATTAACACAGCATCCAGTTCTTTCTCGGTCAACCGTAACAAACGTCCAGTAGCTTGACTTGTCAGGCTTTTTATCAGTTGGTTACTGAGCTCGAACAACATGAGTAGTATCAAACAAGACACTCGGCGTATACTCCAACAGAGTAACTTCAACCCAAAAAGAAGAAAAGAAAGAAGAAAAATCTCAAGACAGACATGCTTATTGCTGTAGTTCAACCTCCTCTAAAAACTCGTGTAAAAAGACCAAAGTGAGCTGATATGATTAAGCCCAGCATCAAACTTATAACTGCGTAGCTGCTGCGTGCAAGGTTGTCGTCCTGTGACAACATCATTACCTTCTGGAGCGGCTACAGCAGCTGATCCAAATTATCAAGTCCCAGCCGTTTTGTGATTGAGAGCTGATCCAAATTCAAATCACCCAGTTAAGGTGGAGGCTCTGCGTTAGCATTGATCTCACGTATGATACTGGTCCACTGCCTGAAACACCACCGTTACACAGTACTGGAGGCAGTTAGGCACGCACCGGAGTGGGAGTGGGAGTGGGAGTGGAGGTGTTTGGGCCGGACAGCACGTCGCAACCAAACATAAGGGCAGGGCAGGCCAGGCCTGGCAAAAATCTAGGCCGCCTACATGTCGGCTCCACGTTCGCCGGCTAAGCACAGGCGGACACCTGTCCCCCAATGAACCGGTCCACGCGTGCTCTTTCCTCGAACCCACCCACTGCCAACTCGGGCCCACGACTCAGCCTACATCGCACGTCGAGGAGTTGCGCCGCTCCGGAACGGAGGAGGTGTTTGGACGGGATAAACTACATCGCGGCCTCGGGATCTGGGACGCAACAGGGATGAAAAACGGATTACATTATAGATTTTTCCATCCAATTAGCCATTTCTCTTGTATTTGTCTTCGTATTCTAATTTATATAAATAAAAAATATGGATACAAATATGGCATGAAATTTTACCATCCAAATTGTTATTTTATCTGAACTGTTTGTATTCAAATTCGATGAAGCAATATAAGTATTTTATTGTCGTATGCATAATTAGTTGGATGTATTTTTTTCTAATTAAATGTGAATTCATGTTCTTTTAAGTAAAATAAATAAATTAGAATGATTATGTGTAACTGTATAAGGATAAAGCGTCACCAATATCTTCACATTACATAAGTTATGAAGATATCCATATCCGGCCGAATTAAATAGATATTCGATCCGTATTCGTATTCACTATAACATTCAATTCATATTTGAGCATATTCGAATATGTATTCATATTCGTTTAAAAAAATGCAAACACGAATATAATTTTACCACCGTAAGATTCGTATTAAATTCGTTTTCACACACCACCGCCGACTTCCACCCGCCATGGGCGGCCAACCACATGCCGACACCTCTCTCCTACCGAACCGTTCCTCGCGTGCCCTTCCCCTCGAACCCACTCACTGACGGCTCGGGCCCACACCCATCCCCTTGTATGAATGAAGCCGATCGAAAGACTCCGTCGGCGCCGTCCTCCTTTTCACGGCCAGCCCCGTCCCTCTTCGTAGAGGGCAGGCTCTCCCCTTCCCTTCCCTTCCCTTCCCCGCAGGCCGCAGGTGGGGCGCTATGGGTTCTTGCTGCTCGACGGTTCCAAACCCCTCGCCGGCGGCTGGTGAACTGCTACTCATGTGCGGCCGAGACGACCAGTCCATCCGTATGTGAACTTCTCCTTTGACGGCATCGTTGCAGATCAACGACTCTGAAGATGTCTGACGAAGCAATGCAAGACTGAATGAATATATGCAGCATCAGCCACGCAATCTGCCGACGCCCATGTGCTCTTCTTGCCGTGTCGTGTCGATTGTGCTCTTCCAAAGGTGAGCGAATGATTTTGCACCTTTTCCAAGGAAGCGTAGTATTATAAGATCTTTTGTGGTGGACGGACAAATACGCATTGTCATTCTTGCTGAACGAATCTCTCACTCTCTCACGTAGTTACCAACCACCATATAACTAGGAGCCAGAACCCAAATTTTTTTTTTACCCGTTAGCCTTTTGTTCACAAAGGCTAACTACGTGATCAATGATTCGGAGTTGATAAGGTAGCGCCTTGACTGTACGGCGTGTCACTCTGGCTGGCTCCTGGGAAGCTCCTCCATCATGGTCGAAACAAAAGGGCCACGATTAGTGGCGAGGTCGAGATAAAAATAAAGAGGTGTCTAACGTAAGACAAACTTACTGATATACATAGAACGGTTTTATGCAATTCAAATTCATATATAACTAGAAAGATTACAAAATATAGTAAAAATACTACATCATTACTTGATAGTTTTATTTAAATGATCATAATTATACACTACTACAGAAATAGTCTTCACAGACGGTTCAAAAACGCCATCACAGACGATTTCGTGAGCCGTCTGAGTCTATGGGTCAGTAATGACATGAGTCATCACAGGCGGTTTTAAAACCGTCTGTGACAGTAGACTTTCACAGATGGTTTCATCTGTGATTCTGTGATGATTTTTCTCTATAGACGGTTTGTATGTGAAACCGTCTGTGATGACTTTTCTCTATAGACGGTTTGTAGCTGAAACCATCTGTGATGATTTTTCTCTATAAAATCTCCAAGCAGTGGCTACTTGTTCCTTTAAAACCGGCAACATATATATATATATATATATATATATGTGTGTGTGTGTGTCCATCAACCACTTTTGAGTGTGTGTGTGTGTGTCGTATATATTGTTCGTAGTCCATAACCACTTTTGAGGAGGATGAGGCAGATGAGCCACAAACAACTTCATCGAGCCCCTACAAGTTCAAGAAGCATGGGGCTCGATGAAGTTGTCCGTGACTGTTGTCTCATCCTCCTCATGCTGCGTGGAGCCCAGCCAAAGTCTCGAACCCTAGCGCGCGCTGGGGAGTGATGAGTTAGGGCGCAAACTCTAGCGCGCGGGCTCCTATTAATAAAGATATATCATAGACGGTTCTATTATAGAACCGTCAGTGATACATGTCACAAATGGGTACATAATAGAACCGTCTGTGATATGGTCTCATATCACAGATGGGTCCATAATAGAACCGTCTGTGATACGTATCACAGACGGTCTCTGTGGATATCATGGGGATATGCTCATGATCTTTGGATGATGTTACAATTGGCAATGTCGTTAACGGTTTGTCGAACACGCGTTTTCGTCATAGTTTGGAATGCTGTTAGGTCAAGTTCATGGGTTTCAGTGCATATGTGTTGCATGATGCATGTGTTTGACTAACGTGGGTCAAGTTGTGAAGAACTTGTTCCCGGTTTCGATTTGCTTGTCTATTGTTGTGCAGGTTGCTTGGTGATCAACGATGGTCAACGGCGAGGATGATCGGGACTAGGCTTGGAGAGCTGAGGTTCAGAACGGTCGACGATGCCGGGTGAAGTCAATGAAGTCAAGCATGGCGCAAAAGGGACAAAGGTGACCGAGCAGGCGATTCGGTGCGACGGGTTGGATCAAGCGGCGCGGGGTGGTGCAAGTGCCATAGTGGTTTCGGTGGGAGCCGGATGGGAGAGACTTGCCGACATGATGAGAGCCGTTGGATCAACCTACACGTGGCGGAGCATGCGACTGCTTCGCGAAGTTTGGACTCGGTCTTTGAAGAAGGACCGAGAAGGGGTATTTTGGTAATTTTACCAAATACCGTGTCGACGATCAAGACGTCGATCTTACGAAAATAAAAGGAGAAAGTGACGTGGAAAATCTCAGGGAATAATGAGACTGCTCTTTATTAATAAGAACTGGGATTTACAAGGTATGTATTAAGAACTCTGCTTGCTCTCTTGCTAACTCAGAACTATTACACAAATCTCTGGCTTGTGCTTTTATCTTCCTTCTTCTGTTGTCTCTCTTGATCAGTCCAGGTTCCATCTTTAAATAGCCCTCGAAGAGTGTGCGATTTCCGAGAAGACATCGATGCGGCGTTGCGTGCTCTGAGTCAAGTGATGGTTGATACGGAATCAACCGTTCGGCGGTTATATATTTATGAAACATATAACCGTATGGAAGTTGTTCGCTGGTGTGTCTTGGATAAGATACATCGTATGGTATGGAATATGCACGTGCTCCATTCATCATACGGTAGAGAATATACCTTGGAATCAGTTCTTACCTTCTACGAGCAGTTCTCCTGGTCGGAAGCTTGGCTTGGGCCTTCGTCCGACCAGGGTACCCATTAAGTAACCTCTGAAATCTCTACGACCAGTGAGGTCGTGCACCTCAGGGTTACGACCATGATGTATAGTCTTTTATATATTAAAGATAATATATAGAGGTTTTAATCCTCGTCAGCTAGCCCCTGAACTTTAAATGAATAGGTCGTGTGAACACCTTCTTCCGATGAAGTATTATCGGGATGACGCTTATTAAATACAATGGCATTTGAAGCGATTTGTATTCACTTTAAAGTTGAGAATTTTGTCTTGGGAATTGAAGAGTTTCTGTGTCCATTGGACTTTTTTTGGTAACTCCTTATTACGGTTTAGGAATTCTGAAGCTTATAAAACCCTTTATAAACTTAGGGTTTTTTTACTTCCTCCTTTCCTTCTTCATCTCCCGAGTAAAAACTACCTCCGACCTCCTTTGCTTTTCTCACCCAAAAAGAACCTAACCATGTCGGACCAAATCACCAACTGGTCGGTTTCCGACCTAAGTGAGAAAAAGTTGGAGAATCTGGAGAAGATCGGGATGCTCCCCAGCAAGGATGTGATTTCTTGGAGATCCGCAGCCGGAGAACATTTCCCGAGTAGCGAAGATGGAGAAATTCATGTTTTTCTTGCATATATCGAATGCAGATTTAGGCTACCAATTCACTCCTTCCTTCCCAAAGTTTTGGAGTATTATGGAGTTGAATTGGTGAATCTTGCTCCCAATGCTATCGCCAATCTCAGCATCTTTGTATATCTCTGCGAAGCGTACTTGGGGATTCCAACAGATCTGGATCTATTCAGGTACTACTACAGGATGACAAAGTCGGGGAAGACGATTGGGGCGCCTGGAGAATGCACATTGCGCCTCCATGACGGAAAAGCTGATGAGTACATTTTTATGTACTCGAAATCTTCGTGGTCGTCATGGAAGAAGAGTTGGTTTTATATGAAGATCACGAAGAAAGACAGCTTTTATTATTCTGGTAAGAAAGCGGTCGAGAATCCCAGATGGCGCTCCTCTACGGAGAAAGAGGGAAACGTAGGAAAATGGGCTGAAGCAATCAAGCTTCTTAGTGTCAAAGGTCTAACATCTTGGCATATGGTGAAGTATTTTTCCATGCGCCGGGTTAGCCCTTTGAAGGCCCGAGCACATAAGATGCTCTGGTACATTGGTCGTGATGATACGACCAGAGATTCCAAAAATGGTAAGCCATTAATGATTCCGACCGGTTTTCCTATCTCAGTTAATTATTTCCGTATCCTTAAATCTTTCATCTTACCTTTGACTCTATCTTCGATGAGATTAGAAGCGGATCAAGATGATCTGCGGAGAGCTCGGCGATAAGGCTAGTTTCTCGGATCTTAGCGGTTGTTTCATTGAAGAAAGGATTGAAAGACTTAAGGTAAAAATATCAATCTTTGTCTTGTTGACGTACATATTATTTCTGATCGGTATACCATAAATCCTCTTTGATTTGTAGTCGGTTGGGCTGAGAATCAACGAGGCCACTGAAA
Source organism: Ampelocalamus luodianensis (assembly GCA_036346255.1). NCBI lineage: Eukaryota > Viridiplantae > Streptophyta > Magnoliopsida > Poales > Poaceae > Ampelocalamus > Ampelocalamus luodianensis. The sequence continues at coordinate 2,912,513 of CM070622.1, forward strand.
GATGTGAGCCAATTGATGATCCAATCTCCCCTTCGACCACACAGGATGTCAGCCCTCCAGAGGTAGGTAACCGAACACAAATAATATTCTGGATAAATTATGTTCATCGTCTAACTATCTTTGATGATGAATTTAGGCGGTCGTCATACCTTCCAAAGAAGGTCATCGAGAACCTCCGGTGCCTTCACGAGGCCATTGTTGTGGAGGTAGACGAATCTACATCTATCGACTTCGGCGATCGGGACCTCGACCAAATGGTCGCGGATATCGCTTCCGATTTCCGATCAGGGGATGTGCAAGATCTAGTCAACCCTACCGGTTTAGAACTGGTGAAATCAGTTGACAAGAAGAGGAAGGCCAGCGCAACGAACTTTACTTCGATGCGCTACAAGGGTAAATTCAGAAAAACAACAAGGTATATATATTAAATGAAGAGGTCGTATTTATACATACCTTGAATCTTCCTTACCTTCTCTCTCTCTCATTTTAGATCTTCTGGTGTTCCGGTCATGTCCGACCAGAGCACCCCTCAGGGAATAGTTCCTGAGGCAGAGGTGGTCGTGGAGGCTCCTGACCAGGATACTCCTAAAGCAAAAACTACCGAGGATGAAGTAACAAAAGAAGCCCCCGAGCAGGCTTCAGCATCTGCTCAGGATCCTCTAGTAATCTTTACTCCTTCTTCGGAGGTAGTCATCCCCAAAGACCCTCAATAGGCTCCACCTCCTCTTGGAAATGTTCATCAGGTTAACAAATTCCCTTTTTCTCCCCGATTTATCGAGGATAAGGAACTTGATGAAGCCAGGGGAAAGATATCGGACCGTCAAGCTGAGATTGGTCCAGATACAATCTTCTCCGAATATAATGATACGACAATTCGGGTAAGTGTCCTACGACCATCTTTACAACTCTTTCTTTTGTAATTTCTTTGAAAGCTTGCTAAAGAAAGGAATCTTTGTTTTTGTAGCATTTGGTCGAAAACTATGCTGTGGTCGGAGGACTAACCCAACGAATAAAAATCTTGGAGCAAAAACACTCCGACCTGAGAAGTAAGTACATTTCTCTTTTTGATCTACTAAGGTTTATTATCTTGATTCTTCTTATAACTTCTCTTTCTATCATTTTTGATAGATTTAGAGAAAATTAAAGAAGAGATCAAGGTCAAGGAAGCCATAATAATAAAACCGATGGAAGAAAATCAGAGTAAAGACCGGTCGATCGAGCATGTGATGACTAGGCAAAAAGAGGTTTTCGACTCTTGTGAGAAGAAAATCAAAGGTAACTGGTCGTAGACCTAACCAGTATTCCATAACTCCAATTGTAAAGAGTACATAATTTTTTTTTATCTACTCGTGCGTAAAAATCAAGCACTTGAACGAGCGGAGAAGACCTCGATTTTGAGCGTGGCCAAAAGGAAGCTTTTGTATTTGGCCTTGATGAGAAGATCAAGGCTCTTAACAAGATGATCTTTGATATGAGATCAGGATCAAGCTTGCCTTCTTTAGGAGATCCAACGAAAAAGATGGACTACTTTGGTCAACTTTTGGAAGATCTCAAATGTCTGCTCAAAACTATGAGGGAAAACTATACCCAGACAATGAATGAAGCTATTGTAACTGGAGTTATTGTTGCTTTAGCAAAACTAAAGGCTTCCGATCCCTCTGTTAGTCTTAAAGTTGTGGAAGAGGACTTCGACTGCTCTGAAAGTGAAGCAACAAAACTTCTCGAGGAAGTAAAACCTCTCGAGAGAAAGTTGCAGAGGAAATGGAAGTCGGATCTCCATCGCATAGCGACCAGTCTGGTGGTCCTAATATGTAAACGGATGTAATATTAGACTATGTAAAATGAAACTTACCTTTTAAAGAAGATCCTGCTTTGTCTTATCAATGTTGTTAAATACTCATATATCTCATAACCCCCGACTGCTTATGTTAGTAGATGAACGTTACTAAAAGAAAGTAGTAGACCAGGAAATTGAGTAATAACGATGACCATGGTAAGAGTGCTGATAATGTGTATGACAATGATCCAGGAAATACTAGGAAATCATGTGGTCGGAACCAACTGGCGATTTCGGCTAGTCTAGATCTTGCCCATTATCGAAGTACTATGAAATACCACTTGTAGTCGGAAGATATAACAAAGACCGGATTTCGCTGATAAGAAGATATGCATTAAGAATGTATGCAAAGAAAAAGAAATGAAGAGATAAGTACCGTTGTTTAGAAAATATTCTGATCCGTCGATCGAATCTCAAGAACTAAAGATTTGTTAAAATATTTCGCAAACGTGCTCATGATCAAATCCGATCGCAATGAGGATCGAGGAAAAGGACCGTCACTAGAAGCTCCTTCCAGCAAGGTGACCACGTCGAGAGGTGAGACTTCACCGTGAGGCTTTCGTGTCCCGACCAAGAGCCAAACTTGATTAGAACAGAATGTTGAAATAAAATAACAGTCTTCAAATTCAAGAAAGAAACGAAAACCAAGTGAATCGTCTGAGTTGGTACTCCTTATACTCGTATGTTTCTTTTAAGAAAAGAATATCTGGTCGTGAGTGTGTATCATTGAAGCAATGATTACGGCTAAAACCAGTGTGATTGGTGACATTCAAGGCTGCAACCATGAGTAGTGGAGGTCTTACGGAAAGGAATATCGAAGAGAATGAGTGTCTTCTCCGAGAGTCCAACCAACAACGAGAATGGCATATGACCAGATGCAACGAATAATAAGTATAAACAACCATACTTATCGTTTTTAAGGAAAATCATCTTTATTGAAAAATGAAAGGAAATGAAATACATGAAATTAAATATAGAATTTACGCAATTGATCAATATTCCAAGAATTAGACAAAACTTGCCCATCTGTCATAGCTAATCGTACCGATCCTGGTCGGTTAACTTCGACCACAGCGTATGGACCTTCCCATTTAGGTGAAAGTTTGTTTCGACCCGCATGGTTCTGAATTTTTCTAAGAACCAAATCACCTATAGCTAGGCTGCGAGGTTGCACCCTACGACTGTGATACCGACGCATGGCTTGCTGGTAGATTACTGATCGTAGCAAAGCTTGATTTCGTCGTTCTTCAAGGAAATTGATGTCGTCAAGTCGTCGTTCACACTGATCACTTTCGGAAAAGGAATCAGTTCGAGCAGAACCAATTTTAAGTTCGAGGAAGCATGGCTTCACTCAGTAAACCATAAAGAATGGTGTTTCACCGGCCGCACGACTAGTTGTGGTACGAACGACCCATAATACGTATGGAAGTTCTTGAACCCAAGCTCTCGACCGTTGAACTAATCGGTCGAATACTCGCCGCTTGATCCCTTGCATTATGATACCATTGGCTCGCTCAATCGCTCCATTGCTCGTGGATGAGCAATGGCGAAATGTATCTTGATACCGAGTTCTTCTCGCATTCACGAAATTGCCGCTTGAGAATCGGGCACCGTTATCGGTGATTATACGATCGGGTACACCAAACCGTAATCACGCTTTTTGTGAGGAACCTCTTGGCGGCTTCGCTTGTAGTTTTACAACCGGCTCGGCTTCAATCCACTTAGTGAACGTGTCAATCATGACGAACAGGAACTCAAAGCCCCCGGGTGCTCTTGGGAAAGGTCCCAGAATGTCCAGTCCCCAGGTTGCAAAAGGCCAAGAAAGAGGAATTGTGCGCAAAGCTTGAGACGGTGATGTACTTATCGGCTATAAGCCCGACATTGTACGCGCTTCGTCACGAGCTCTTTTGCATCATGAAGGCGCTGGCCAAGAGTATCCTTGCCTAAAGGCTTTACCAACCAAAGTTCTGTAGGAATGATGAGCTCCACAAACTCCCCCATGAATTTCGGCTAGCAATTTAATATCATCCGATTGAGATATGCATCTCATCAACACTCCGTGAGATCCTCGCTTATACAAGGTACATTCAATGAGAGTGTATGATTTGGCTTTTCGTGCAATACGATCAACCTCTACATCATCTTCTGGAATTAGGTCATGCTGAAGATAATTGTAGATCGATGTCATCCAATCTCTACCGTGATCGTGATGGCGCCAACCATCATCGATCTGTGGAGCATCCATGTTTGCAGAATCAAAGTGTGCAACCTCCTTGCAAACATCTATGTCCTCGGAAGGCTCGACTACCGAGGGTGAATCGAGTTTCTCGAGAAAAACTCCGGGCGGGACGGATGTCCGTGTGGAAGCCATCCGGGCCAACTAATCTGCCAGAAAGTTTTCCTTTCTAGGAATGTGTTGGATCTGGAAACCGAAGAAATGCTTTTCGAGTTTCCGCATTCGCCGATATGATGACATCTTGGTACTAGAGCATTGATACTCTTTCCTACTTGATTCTCTACTAGTTGAGAATCGCCTTTCACTAGCAATCTGCGAATCCGAGCGAACGAGCCGCTCAAGTTCGGCCAAGAAACCTTCGTGATTCGCCACATTGTTAGTAGCAAGAAAGTTAAACTTAATGGCGACTTTATCTGCTCGCAAGAGGGGAAATCAAGACGACCCCACCCGAGCCATGCAACATCAAGGAACCATCGGTACATTGTCCACTCGCCGTGGTGCTCATACTCGCCCTTGAGTGGGTTCGGGTTTGTCCATTCGCAATGAATTCGCTATTGCCCGGACTTGATTGTCGTTCGTGGGACAAAATGGAGATCGAACGCCCCAAGCTCAACCGCCCATTTTGATATTCGTCCCGATGACTCCTGTTTCCCGGACTTGACCAAGAGGATATCCGATGGTAATGACCACTTTGTGGCCCTGAAAATAATACCTTAGTTTCCTTGAAGCCATAAGGAGACCATAGAGCAATTTTTGTACCTGTGGATACCTTTCTTTTGGTCCATGTAAGACTTCACTTACGTAATATATTGATCGTTGAACATGGTCTCGTTCTATGACCAGCACACCACTAACCGTTTGTGGCATTGCAGCCACGTAAATTAGCAATGTTTCTCCCAATCTTGGAGAAACTAAGATTGGGGGACTTGTAAGGTACCGTTTTAATTCTTCAAAGGCACTGCTTGCTTCTTTAGTCCATTTGAAACTCCCATGTTTCCGAGAAGCTTAAAGAAAGGTAGTCCTTTTTCGCCTAACCGAGCTATGAAACGACTTAACGCTGCCATACAACCGGTTAATTTCTGAACTTCCCTCTTTGTGGTTGGATCGCGCATCTGATCGATGGCGGCGATTTTCGTTGGATTTGCTTCAATGCCTCTAGCTGAAACTAGGAACCCAATAAACTTTCCCGACGAAACTCCGAACGCACATTTCTCTGGATTTAACTTAAGGTTATGACGTCTTAAGTTATTGAAAGTCTCTTGTAGATCTAGAATATGATCACCGGCGTTGATACTTTTTACGACCAGATCATCAATGTAGGCTTCAAGATTCCGACCTATCCGAGGGCTAAAAGTCTTTTGCATCAACCTTTGGAATGTTGCACCAGCATTCTTGAGACCAAATAGCATTTTTACAGAACAGTAAGTACCATATGGAGTGATAAAGAAAGTTTTCTCTTCATCTTGTTTACTCATATTGATGTGGTGGTACCCCGAATAAGCATCTAAAAACTTAACAACTCACACCCAGAAGTGGAGTCTACAAGTTGATCAATGCGAGGAAGGGGAAAGTCATCCTTCGGACAAGCTTTATTAAGATTTGTAAAGTCAATACACATTCGCCATTTCCCATTGGCTTTTCTAACCATTACAGGATTAGCGAGCCACTCTGGGTAGTCGACCTCACGAATAAACCCAGCTTTGAGAAGCTTGTCAATCTCCGACTGGATCGCTTCTTTTCGATCAGATGCAAAACGCCGTAGCTTCTGCTTGACCGGTTTTTTGTTAGGCTGTAGAGCTAGCCTATGCTCGATCACCTCCTTAGGGACTCCGGGCATGTCGGACGCCTGCCAAGCGAATACGTCCTGGTTAGCTCGGAGGAAGGAGACTAGCGACTCTTCCTATTTAAGGTCGAGTCCTGCCCCGACCAGTATCTTGGCACCCTCTGGAGAAGCGCTTCCGTCGAGTTGTACCTCTTTTATCTGGTCGGAAGGTTTTGGTGTCATCTTCGGCCTTGAACTTTTGACCTGCATGTTAACGGTGTTAGTTCCCCTGGTCGGGAGTTCATCGACCACTCTAAACACTTTCGATCGCATGCGTAAGCTATCTTCTCGATCGCCTCGGACCGTGATTACACCTTTTGGTCCCTGCATTTTCAAACTCGATAACCGTAATGCGTGGCTATCGTGAACTTTGCTAAAGCCTAAGACCGAAATTGTATTGTATGCGATCTCAAAGTTCACCACATCGAATGAAACTTTTCTCGTTCGGAAGTTGTCGGGTTTTCCGAACGTAACTAGTAGGGACAAGTGCCTATTGGTTTAGCGGTAGACCCGTGAACTATGCCATGAAAGGTATATTTCATCGGTTTTACCTGGATTTAGGAATCGCATGTCTTCCAAAGCACTTGCAAATAAAATATTCAAAGAACTACCCCCATTTATCAAAACCCGATTAACCTTGCAGTTATTAATAGTAGGCTCAACGACAATTGGAAGCCTACCTGGTCGAGTTGAAGGAATGGGGCAGTCTTTTTTGCTGAAGGAGATTATTGTCTCCGACCACCTTGAAGGTTTAACGGCGATCGAAGGTTGGTAAGGTTGACTTCCTCTCCACGGCTTTCGGGGCGTGCGACTCGCACGTGCGAAGACCCACCGAAGATCACATCGACGATGTGTTGAGGCTCTTGGTACTCCATTTCTTCATCACCATCTTTGTCCTTCTTGGAGCTCGTTTCCCTGAGCTCTTGAATCGACGGGAGTGGCCCTTTACCTGCATAATAATCTTCCAGCTTCTTTTGCCAACGCGACAATTGCGCAAATCGTGTTCTGCTTGCTGGTGAAGAGGACACCATTTTTTGTTTCTCTTGTAATCATTAGTCGGAGCTTTGACCTTGCCACGACTAATATAATCTTTTCTTCCTTTTGTAGATTTTTCAGGAACAGTCAGAACCTCTTTGTCGTTGGTTCTGCCATGCTTCTTTTTCTTGAGAGTCTTCTTTTGTTTCTTTTCCGTCCTATCTAAGCCAGGTTGAGGAATTTTATCCTTTCGATCAACGGCTTCGTTCCACTCGACCGCTTCACTGGCCGTGGCGTACTTGTCAGCCATGTCGAAGAGCTCGATGGTTGTTCGTGGGGGATGTATAGCTAGATCCTCCGTAAACCTTCGGTTTCTTAATCCCGCTTTGAAGGCTTGGATAACGGAAGATTCTGCAACCTCCGGTATTGAGTTACGGACTTGGCTAAATCTTTTAATGTACTGCCGGAGAGTCTCGTTTGATTTTTGCTGTATCAATTAAATCATCACAAGATGTGGATATGCATACTTTAGATGAATTGCAAGAAATAGGAGCTATGCATGGCAAATCATCTATTAGATTACATGTTACACCTATATCCACCTTGGAGCTAGTATATTCATTTAGGAGGAGCTTTTCATGTTCATCTTTTAGAACATCATAATTATTTTGAAGTAAGATATGTTCTTTCTTCAAAACTTTGTACTTAGATTTCTCTTCTCCTATATATTCATTAAGCTCTTCTAGCATATCCATCAACTCATCATTAGAAGGATTATTATCATCATAATTATTTACCTTCTTATTACCTTTAGCCATAAAGCAATGAGGCGAAGTGGATGGAGTTGATGTCTCATCATCGTCGGAGCTAGAAATTGAGCATTCTTCTTCCGACATCCATTCTTGTATGCAATCATCACTTGTGGAAGTGGACATTTCATGATGGTAATGTAATTGTGTCCACATCTCATATGCATTCTTGAGATCGCATACTTCATTGAACACATCTACACTCAAAGCACTAAATAAAGCGTTAATTGCTTGAGCGTCGAGATGTAAGCATTTCTCTTCCTCAATTTTTGGATCAAGGCTATCCAATGGAGGAGAAAAGCCAACATCTACAATCCGCCATATATTTAGGCCCATGGCCTTAAAATAACATGACATGCGGATTTTCCAATGTGCATAATTTGTGCCATTAAATTTAGGTGTTTCACCTAGGTGCATAAAATCTCTAGTCGTCATCATTTACTCTCTAGACGGTTAAGTCTAATAAATGAGAGACCAAGCTCTGATACCACTTGTAAGATCGAGTAGGCCGACTAGAGGGGGGGTGAATAAGCGTTTTAATACTTTTATGCACAAAAACCGATTTCTAATGCGGAAATTAATATTAATACGGTTTTGCACAATTAAGACCTGAAATCACTAGTCTCAACTAAGTGCTTCAACAATACAAGTATAAAGGTAATAATCAATAGAGCATGAACTTGTAAGCTTTCAACTAATGATATGATCAATCAAGCACATACACGATAGCAATCAAATAAATAAGCAATTATACAATGAATGTAAATTGCAATAAGGTAAAGCTCAAGAAAGCAAACCACAATTGACACGGCGATATTTTTCCGTGGTGATCGAAGACTTCTTGGTCTCCCTAATCCACGTTGAGGTAAGTTCAACCTTTTGGATCGGCTCCAAACGCGAGGCAACACCTCAGAGGTAAGTCCAAACAACTTGGACCGGTTCAACCAACCAACACCTCTAAGTGAGTTCAACCGCTTGGACCGACTCCAACTTGAACTTATCACCCCAATCCACTAGGGTTGCTCTTACTCCGCTCGGAGATGGCGAGCACCAAGCCACTCACAAATCGCCGGGTCTTCTCACAAGCTTCACTTGAGAAGATCACCGACGCCTAACGAGAGTCTAGGTGTGAAACACCAAGAGTAACAAGACTCAACTTTCACTTGAACCAATCAAGTGCCATCTCTATGGAGATCGCAACCTAATGCAACACATGCACTTAGGGTTTGCTCTCAATCACTCACTAAGTGCAACACATGCACACAATATGAGAGGCTTGCTCTTAGCTCAAAGAAACTCAAAATTTGTAATCAAAAGGTCGCATTTATAGTTGCTCCCAAGTATACACCGCCAACTAAATATCGATCCGATCGGAAGGTTAAGCAACCAAGATCGGCCGATCCTTCTAATACCGCTTCAAACTCCGTAGGAAGATAATTTGCCATTACATTTTCATCACCACCGCAAAACACATTTGCGACTTTTAGAATCATTGCCACAAGGAATAAGGTACATGGACTTAAACCGGTGGTATATATCCATGAGAAATTTCAAAACGCATTCGTAAATATAGGCAACATGTTTTTGGGTCACATTGAATTTATCCATATTGGCTCTCAACCAAACACTGAGATCGGTAAAGACTAGGAACAAATCTTAGCCCTAGCTAGTCATACCTTAGCCTTGCAATCTTTTGAAGCTTGACAATCATCAACGCATGATGATTTCCTTTGCTTCATGATTTCGACTTGATGTCCATCAACACATGAGACACCTTCTTTTGTCTTGATGAAACCAATGATCTCGACACCGTGATAGTTTCTCTTCACTTCAATATCATCAACGTATGATGATCATCCTTCATTCAACACATGAAAAGAATCACGACTTGATGACAATCAACATATGATTATAATCAAACACCTAGAACATGGAGACCGATTTCATTAGGAATCGATTATCGGTGCTCATAAGTTATATATATACTCAAGAGTTATGTTTCAAAGTAGATCACAAAGATCAATACTAATGAAACAACAAGGACATGAGTATATATAAACCCGATCCAAAATGAGTGTATACAAACTACACAAGTTGTATATACGAATATATTAACTACACAAGTTAAATATATTCAAGGATATATTTCAAGAAAGATCGCCAATACTAATGAAACCACAAGCTTAAATGCGTGCATACACGCATATGCAGTTTTCCTTTTGGTGATGTCGAAGATCACCAATTGAGACTATCAACAAAAGCGATGGTTCCTCTCGCCACAAATGAAGGAAATGTAAATCATGAGGATATGAAGGAGATATGTAAAATATTTGATACACAACCAAATGTGGAAAGATATTGATCCATCATTCGGCATTAATCACCAAAACTTCAAATCAACCTTAAGCAACGTCATGATCAAGAGCTCATGACTTGATAGGTTTCAGTCGGAATCATCGAGTTGGTCGCAGTGTCAATCGATCCTCAACACGGATTCACCATGCACAGTGCCCAACGAGGTTCGCTCGGAAGAATGCCGTGATGAAGTCATGGTCGTCGACTTTATGTCGTGCCTTCGCTCCCGATCCATGTGGTGACCCTCAAGCTTCCAACCTCGGCGTCCGCATCGCATATCTCGCATGGATAATCTCCGATACTTGACTGCAAGTTGGGCAAAACTCGAGTCTTCCCCGAGAGGATGATCCTCGCCAGGCGGGGAGGAGGCACACGAGGAGGGGGAGCATCTCTAGTCGACTCCTTATGCTCCATATCATAGTTTAAAATATCCCCTCAATGACTCATGCAGTTTTGTATAGTTACCAAGGTCTCGGCGATTTCATTATTCCGTAAGAAGGTGTTTGATGGCTTACATCCTCCGACCTCATAGAACTCATCGATCTTGCCCGGCCCTTCACATTGGTTTGGGAAGGACCAAGCGTATGATCGGTGAACGTCTACGCTTCATGCTACCTCCGGCATTGGTGCTTGACCGCCTGCACCATCTCCATTAGACGTGGTGGCGAGGCAATGTGTGGAGGACCGTCAATACGCATTGTTATCATTACCATTGTTCTAATGATTCAATTGACACTTTCTTCTTCTTCAACGTATTCCGATCGCATTGACCTCGTGGCCAAGAGAAGGAGCGATCCTCCGATGAGCTTCCGCCAAAGATTTTCAAAGAATGAATTAACAAGCATTTATAAGGCTATTTCGCTTGTCGCCTATTGTCACGAAGGTCGGATCGATGGAGAGCCTTCGCAGCTTCAAAATGCATCAAATTTTGAAGCTTCCACGACGGAGCGCCAACACGTTGATCGCATTCACTCAAACCCTAGAGGTTTCAAATCACAATGCGAAGCTTCCACCGATCCGCACCTCCGAGGTTTCGGATCGGCCGATCGAATCGTCGAGCTTTATCATCCCCACTTGGTTTACGATCAACGGAGGTTTCATTGACACCGTCACCGGTGTCGATTGGCCTCGGAATTACTAGAAGTCGTTGGTGAGTATCTATCAACCATGATCGCATCAAAGGTATGTTGAACCTCGGGTTGCGGTGTTGAATTTTCGTCACCTTTTTTGCCGGTCCAAAGGGCCGGGCTTGCTGAGGATTTGGGGTGTTCGAACTGGTCGAAACACTTCCTCCGAGACCGCCCGATTGTAGCGTTGTGTCTTCATCCATCCGGCCGTCTCGCAGATTTACGCGGGCGAGCCGCGGCAGAGGAGGATGATGAAGAGATTTCGTTTTCCTCCATGGCGCGTATACATGCATCCATGTCGAGGTCGGCGTAGTCCGCCAAGTCGAACCAATTCTCTTCATCCCAACTTCCCGCCATAACCGCATCAGCGATCACAGACGGGGAATGGACAAAGATTTGATGAGCAGAGAAAATCTTCTGAGATTCCACGCCGTCTTCCCCACGGACGGCGCCAGCTGTCGACGATCAAGACGTCGATCTTACGAAAATAAAAAGGAGAAAGTGACGGGAAATCTCAGGGAATAATGGGACTGCTCTTTATTAATAAGAACTGGGATTTACAAGGTATGTATTAAGAACTCTGCTTGCTCTCTTGCTAACTCAGAACTATTACACAAATCTCTGGCTTGTGCTTTTATCTTCCTTCTTCTGTTATCTCTCTTGATCCGTCCAGGTTCCATCTTTAAATAGCCCTCGAAGAGGTGGCAGTTACTTCCGGAGAAGACGTCTGATGTGAAGCGTTGCGTCTGGTCGGAGTCAAGTGATGGTTGATACGGAATCAACCGTTTGGCGGTTATATGTTTATGATACATATAACCGTATGGAAGTTGTTCGCTGGTGTGTCTTGGATAAGATACATCGTATGGTATGGAATATGCACGTGCTCCATTCATCATACGGTAGAGAATATACCTTGGAATCGCCTACCTTCTACTTAGTAGCTCTCCGGTCTAAGCTTGGCTTGGGCCTTCGTCCACTGTGGTACCCATTAAGTAACCTCTCGAATCTCTACCACCGGAGGTCGTGCACCTCAGGGTTACGACCATGAAGATGTATGGTCTTTTATATATTAAAGATAATATATAGAGGTTTTAATCCTCGTCATACCGCCTTGGTGACCTTTTGCTAACCCGCGGCGCAAGACGGTGCGTGGAGAAGCGGATTATGTCAAGAGGAGATGAAGACGACGCTTTAAAATGCGTGCGTGTGTGACCCGTTTGTGTTGGGACTTAACGGGAGCCCATTAGGAAAACTCTTCTAGAAGGTCTAAGCCTCCACTATAAATAGAGGAGGGAGGTGGCTGCACCCCCTCAACCCTTTCATATTTGAAAACCCTAGTTTTGCATTTGTGCTTAGGGAGAAGAGAGTTGGAGGTTAGAGTTCTAGAGAGTTGGATTTGATTTCATGCTCATGTATTGGGTCTTTGTCCTCCATTGATGGAGAGGCTGTAAACCAATACCATATCAAATCAATCCAAAGAAAGTTTTATCAAAGATGAGTTCATTTGTTTTCTTTCTCTCTATTTGGTGATTTTGAGTCTTTCTTTGATCCGCGAGTTTTTGGTTGGTTTCTTGCCGTGATCTAACTTGCTGCAACATGTGGGAACCCATCTAGGATCATCTTGATCATCAATCACCCACGAGCAAGTCTCTAGATCATATTTTGATTTTTGCTCGGTTTTGAACCCTTCTTCGTTCAAACTGAAAAAGATAGGAACTTTGGCATGGATCTCTACAATCTTTGATTGGAATAGGTTCCTAATATCTTTGAAAAGGTGTGGTTCAAATTTCGTGGAGTTTGGCCTTACGGATCAAAAGTTAGACCGTTTTTCGTTTTGGAACCCGAGCTGATTTTCTTGTTGAGGTTAGTCCGCACTTTTGCCTGAGGTTAGTCCGGCCCCGGGTCAGTCCGCACTTTTGCCTGAGGTCAGTCCGCACTTTTGCCTGAGGTTAGTCCGGCCCCGGGTCAGTCCACACTTTTGCCTGAGGTCAGTCCGGCCCTCTGTTTTAGAGTTTTTTTGATCTCTAGTTTTGGTCTCTTGTTTGGGGTTTTGATTTGGGTTCAACACAAGTCTTTCGCTGTGTTTGTTGAGTGATCTTCATAGCTTTCATAGCTATTGGAGTAAACATCCCGTTGAATCCATTTTTCGTGAAAAAGAGATCGTGCTCCTATTCACCCCCCCTCTAGTCGCCTTTTCGGTCCAACAGTCTCATAATAGAATCTCATCCTTTTGTCTATTTTAGAAAGAGACAATCTTATTTTTCATGATTTAATTTGTATAGTTTATATTCAAACCTAGAATAGGTCATTATATTAAGTTTAAATTTTCTGTAAGTGAAATATAGTTCCAAAAATTGGTAAAAATTATATTAATTCATGATAATTATTCTAGTATTTGAATAAATTAGTTCCAGATGATGATCATAAGTTTTTATTTTTATTTTCTTTTGGGGATTTCCTTTAGGTTATAAGGTTTAATCTTGTGATAAATCATTGATTGGACAACATGACGTATAAAGAGAAGTTCTCTCTCGTTTGGAAGTACTCTGTGATAAATACATAAATGCAAATTGAAACTTCTGAATATTTGACACATTCTGATATATATAGATAAATGCAAATTATAACATATATATACATAAAACAACTAATTTTACGGCAAGTAGTCCAACACCTCTGCAAAGAATTTGGCATACTCATGCCTAACCTCGCAGATCATCGCCGCAGAAGACGTGTAGTCGCTCACCGACACGCCGCAATGGTGCTCGTGGCACCGCGTGGCGATCCTCCGACAGCGCCACACCCGCCCGCGGCGGCGGCCATCCTCCCACGCCGCTCGATCATGTCCACGGCGAGCCTCTGGCACCGCCTGCACTCCCGGTTGGTCCTCTTGGCCGTCTCGCACCCGCCGCCGGCCGGCTTTGCCCTCGACCTACCTAATGTACTGCTTCCCAACGTCGCACGTCTTGTTTGCCGTGTAGAGGAGGAGACCGACCACGAGGCCGCGCCTTGTGGCGGCGGCGGCGCGCGGCCGCCGCCCATTCAAGGAACACGAGGCGCGTTGCATGTCTTGGGGTGCGAAGATGTAACATCCCAAATTTCAACTTGTGTTTCAAATGTAAGAAATTGAGGGTAAATTAAAACTTTTCTTACATCTAAATGCTTTTGAACTTTTCTGAAATTCTTGTAAAGGAATTTTGGAAAATTCAAAATCAAAATCCTCAATTATCTCAAGTCCAAACCTCCTTGGTTAAATCTGTGTCAAACCCTTGGGAATAATTTTCTTGGTCCTTGGGTCGATTTGAGACACCTCTCAATTATTTCATAATTTTGGAAATTATTTGAAACAGTTTAGAGGCAAGTCAAACCTCCGAATAACCTTCCGGAATTTCTTGAGAAAATTCTAGTGCACAAAAACATCTGAAATTTTGTGGGGTTAATCCTAAAGTTAGCAAGCTCCAGCTAAAATTTCGAAATTTTGAGTGTCTTGCTATCCCAAATAAATCGCAGTTTCACTTTAAAAATCAAAACCCTAATGGGTTTACACTATTCCCGCGCAAGTCGGGCTCTGCTCGGTCAATGGACTCGGTCGAGCCAACTAACCGCACCGGTGGCTTGTGGGTCGCAACGCGATCGGACCATTGGATCTCCATCGAACGGCTCTCATTCGTGAAGGCATTCTGACCCTCCGATTGCCCTCTCGATTCTCACCGCTGGATTCGATCCAACGTCGCGGACCGCACTCGCTCGCTTCGGTCCTTTCAAAATGGCGATCGATCGCGTCGTAAACCCTATCCAACGCCAACATCCGATAAGGTTGAGCTCAACCCACTTAAGCGTGTTGGACTCGAACCACTTTGTTTCGCTACAGCGGGCCACCGCGCCTTGGTCATCTTCTTCGCGCTGCCACAGTGCGCCATGGCGCCATGGCAGAGAGGAGGTGACTTGTCACCTCCTTGAGCCCTTTAAACGGCTAAATGTCGCCATGCATTAAATGCACACCGCCTTCTCCTCCCCAAAGTCGTCTCCTACCGCCTCCCGCCACTCATCGTGCCCATGGCAGTGGGCATGAACCCACCCACCCGAGAGCTTGGGCTTAACCCTAGCTTGAGCTCCTTGAGCTATAAGTAGCTCCTCTGCTCTCCTCGCCTTTCAAAACCCTGTAGTTTTGCCACATCCTCGGTGCTTTGTGAGCTCAAAACACCAAAGCACCTAAACCGCCATTGTTGAGTCAGCCCCCGGTGCAACCCGTGCTCCAGCATGCTTCTTCCTCTCTTTGTTTCAGCAGGTGCCTCTCACCTCCTCGGAGCAAAACCCTAACTTAATTGTAGTTGCTTTTCACAGAGCAAATCAATTTTGGGATTTGTTCTTTCTACCGTGAGCACCCCTTCTTCCTCATCACCAGAAGAAGCTCTATTCTTCAATTCTTTACTCGGGAACTTCTTTGAGCTTGATTGAGCTAACCCGATGACGCGGTCGTGTTATCTTTGCTCGCAGCACCTTCTCCGCTTGTCTTCTCCAAGTCCAAGAACCTCTTCGTCACGAGCAACCCGCCCATCCTCGACCTCCCTACCCTGTACCTTTCTAGTAGCCCCTAGAAGCTTTAGCTCCGCTTGAAGGGTTTGTTGCGAGCTTTTGTTAATTTCGCATTTTGGCCGCTTTGGTCGCCGCCATCGCCGGCTAGCCGCTGCTCGGGACACCACCGACGCGTGGTGGTCCCGGCGGGTGCGTGATGCTATTGCGGTTCCATTTTGGCACTTAGGCCCCGCCGCCGCATTTTGGGTCGCCGCCAGTTTGAGGTGCCTCGGTTTTGTTGTCGGACGAAACGGCGGTGTCGTAATTTCGTCGACACACTAATGACGCTCATTAATGCCTAATCATTGCGGTAATTAATGTGTCTTAGCCGCCTTCGTTACCGACAAAGCGGCCCACTCTTTAAACCTCTTCCGAGCTCGTGCTCAAGTCATTTAGTGCTAATCATTGCTAATCATTGTTAATCATGGGTTAGTAATCATTAGCCGCCCTAAACCCACCTCCTCGCCGCTGCATGTGGGTCCGCACGTTTTAATCACCCCGCGCGCTAACTCCACGTAGTGCGTGGCCCACGGCCATCGACTGGGCCCGCCATCTTCGAATCCCCGCGCGCGTCGCGAAACCCGCGCACGTGACTTAGCGCCATCGACAGTGGGCCCTGCGGTCGTGGGCCATTGCTCAAATCGCGAGCGCCCAATCCACTCCGCCGCCCAAAACTTGATCATCGGCCGATCGTGGGGACGCTCGGTCGCCTCAATGCTCTTTCGATCTCAACCTCCATCGCTTGTTAGACGCCAGATTAGGTAAACGTCGCGAGGTCCGAACGCCACCATGATCCGACCGCTTGAGTCCGATCCAACGGTGCTCATGCGCGTGTGTGTTATGTTGGCCGTGCGCGTGGGTCGTCCGATCCAGATCGACGGTCCATAATCACCACGTCGTAATGGCATTTATGAGTTTCCAAAGCTTTATTTGCAAACCTAAAAGGTATTAAACTTCAAAAATACATAACTAATTCATTTTAAACCCAAATCGGTTGATTCAAATTTTGTTAGCTTTAGTTTGAACTGTACTTTAATCTAAAATGAATAGGAGTTTAGTTCGCTCCAGAAAATAGATTTTAAAATTGGTTTAGAAATAGGTTCTACTTATTATTCTAAAATTTGCAATTAACTTGTAAATTGCATAACTAATTCTCTGAAATCAATTTTTAGTGAAACCAATTTTGTTAGCTTCCTCTAATAAAGTACTAAATGATAAAATTGGTTTTAAGCATGTTACTGTTTTTAACAAGATTCCACATGCAATTTAATTCTATTCATTTTCATGACTTGAAAAATCATAACTCTTTCAATATACCTCCAAATGACCTGAAATGTTATATGGTTTATCACTATACCAGAGGTAGCTACCATAAAAGTTTCAGCTTCAAAATCTTTCTAGAAAATATTTTTACACAAAGATCTAATTATGGCCTAAAAATAGGTTTTTAGGGAATATCTTTGCACCACAAATCCAAATTAGGTTTTTCCAGTTTCTATGTCTAGGTTTATTCCTATTTTACCTTGTGTATAAATTTCTGTCGCAATTGGATAAATTTTGCTTGCTCTTTGTTTAAGTGTTGCTCGCCTTATTGGTTGTTCTCGCTTCTTTTGCTTTTCGCTTAGGCTTCGACATTTGCAGTAACCCCGAGAACGATCCTCCGCACGCTTGAGCAACAACAAGGTGCAAACAGTTTGATCATTTCCCATTTGATCCCATTACTTTTAAAGTCTAATATTTTGTTTAACCTCTATGTATGCATTGCTATTTTGATGTTAAATTGATTAGTTAATCCTCTAGTTGCATAATCAAGGTAAATAAATATCCTCTACTATCTCGAGCCTAGGTTATTTGTCGTGATTAGAGTTCGTTGGATGAGCTCTTGTCACTTAGTAGATTACTTAATACATATTGCTTAGCCATGCCTAGATATCGGTAGTATTGGGCGATCATCGACTTAGTCGATGGTCTTGATCACACAAATACTTATATTATTCCATTATGTCCAACCCTTGTGTTTTACCAATTTACAAACCAAAAACTGAAAACAAAACTATATCTTGACTTGGGCACAATGGTATGTTGGTGTGATCTGTTGGGTGTGTTTGGAATGGTGCCTAAGTCCCCAAGGACCGAGTTACTTGTGTCACTAAGCCAAGCGCTTATTGCGTGCTAACCACACGAGGGGGGATATGGGACCTCTCTTGACTAAGTACTTTAGGAGGTGCTAATTATGAGCTGGTCGGTGGGTGTGTGCGTGTGTGTGTTTGTGGTGTGCGATGGGAGCATTAGTCAGTCCTTAGGGTCAGTCTAATGTATCCTTCTCCCGTGGTTGCGCTCTTAATTAGCATCGCCCATTGGAAAGCGCCTTGTAAACTTAGCCGTGCTCGCATACCAAAGGAAGTATGCTAACCGTGGCTGGTGGAAATGCGGTCTATCGTGTGGGTACATTGGTACACCCCAGGTTAAAACTATTCAATAGCCTCGCCCTAGGTTATGGACATGCTTGGTAAGGTCGCAAGAACTAGACTACAACCTTTTAAAACTTAAACTTGACATGGGTGGTATGAAGGGTACTTCATGTTATTGTTGTGGTGACTATGGGTTAGTCACTTCTAGGTTGGTGTTGTCATCTATCTATTGTTATATTTGTCTCTCTTTATTTGAACAATAAAAGTTAATTGCAAACTTGCTTTGAATCTATTACTTTATTGCAAATGAAAACTTGCTTTATGTCAAAATAAGTCCGAGCCTCATCCACTTAAATAAAGCTTGCATGTAGTTAATTATAGTTCGTTATCTCACACGTCGATCTTGCAGTACAAAAACAAGTTTTGTACTCATCCGCTTTGCTTAATATTAATTGTTGCAGAGGAAGAATGTGAGCCCCAAGGGCCTCACTTTGTGAGTCGTGTTATGCGCTTGCTTGGGACGATTAGCTTGGCGGTCCGGCTGGTTGCCTTGTGGGTAAAGGCACACCGATTGACTTTTGGTTATCGCCATCTTATGGCCATTTTGCTTCCATTGTTGAAATTAGTTACTTATGTGTTATTTGGCTTGGCCTCTCTTTTGTAATAACTCTCTTTATATTATCTATGTCTTTCGCTTGTTGCTTTTGCTTCGCTCTATGTGTATGAATGGAATTGATGCATGATTTTGTAACGGTGTGTATATCGCACTCAAGTATACATATCTCGAGGCTTGGTTTATTTGATTTGTACTGTTAGGACCAAGTGGATGGTTAAACAGTACAAGCCGAATAAACCGGGGTCCTCACAGAAGACAAGCGCGAGGCCGACAATGAAGCAGGCCTCCGGGTTACCGGCGCCGGCCAGATGGTTGACGACGGTGAGGTAGCGCTCATTGTCCTGCCACTTCATCGCCTCCTCCCGCTCCATCGCCACGCGCATCCCCACGGCGCGCGCTTTGGACGCCTTGTACATGGGCTTGCAACTAAAATTCAAGATGATATATAGAATCTTAATACAACAATTAATTACTGGATATATTGGACACAAAACGAAATCATCACGAGATTTTATTTTTTGTGCCATATCATGATACGACTTTTCGGTTTTGTATGCTACAGTTATCTTCACAAACTGACTATAACCAAATCGATCACCTATACCAAAAACAAAAGAACAGATCACTAACGTGGCTCGTAGGCTGCAGAGGTCAGCCATGGGCTGAGGAGAGCTCGCGGCCACGAGGCCGACGATGTGGACGACGACCTCGTCAGGAAGATCAAGGACGGCGATCGCCGACCTCCTCGCCCGCTTGGTCCTCGCCGTCATGCTCCGCGTGTTCACCATGGTGTAGTACTATTGATCAATATCATGCGTGCTCACCATGGCGCGCGATAATATATCACTCTTATAATTAAAACGTCGAAGAGACACATTTACGTCGGCGCGCGAGACGAAGAGACGCATCGGCGCCCGTCGGCGCGAGAGACGAAGAGACGCATACATAACGCGCGGAGTCGAAATATTTAACTATCACAGACGGTTAACCGTGTGTGAAGTATACCATTATTACAAACGGTTAGTTAAAAGAACGTCTTGGAAATTTCACAGACGGTTGTTTGTTATAAACCGCCTGTGATAATGGTTTACTTTACAGATGGTTTTAAACACGAACCGTCTATGATATTTTCTCTTCACAGACGGTTTTTAGCGCATCCATTTACACAGACGGTCTCTAAACCAAAACCGTATGTGATTTCATGTAATACAGACGGTCTCTAAACCAAAACCGTCTGTGATTTCATGTAATACAGACGGTTTTGGCCAACCATCTGTGATGAGGCGCACAGTATTAGCCTTTTTGTAGTAGTGATACACGACTAGTAGTGGAGATGCAATGGAGGGAGCCGGTGCTCAGCACCCCGGAAGGGGCCAGGGGGAAGCTTCGCTCCTGCCCATGATGACCAAATCATGTGCGAATTGCACTGTGGTTTCTAGAAGCATTTGATGCCAACCATCAGGTGCAAGGAGCGTCAGAGTCGCATTGCATGTTCGCCGACATGAGATGCATCAGCCACTCTCCGCTCGTGCCACTGCCAAACGCCGTTTGCCAGTCAAGGCAGCCAGAGCTAGCCACATAGATCGATTATCTACTGCAAGACTGTAACCAATAATGCCTATCAATCACAAATCCGCAGTACAGAAAAATGAGCTAGCGAACCATCGCAGTAGTTCCTACCTCACCCCATGCAGGGCAACAACCACGTTGGTAGCGTCGTTGTAGTTTTTTTTTTTTTTTTGTTGTTGGATAAAACGATACTGTTGTGCGACGAAATAGAAAAAATAAACAATCCACGAACGAATTACCAAAAATGACATCTGTGCTACGCTCAAAAGCCACAGCAGGGTCTCCTACCATAGCTTTTAAGTACCGATTTGCTCACATAAAACTATTTTTGTTATTTCGCTTTAGAATGGTAACATTTAAGGAAAAAAAACTCCTGTTGTTGCAAAGAGACCGGGAAACACGGCGGGTCATTGGTAGCCGCCAGCACCACCACCCACACGGCCACACTGTTTGGCCTTCCAGGGGAAATCCAAGAAAAAAAACGGAGCCCGGAAACGCACCCATCCTAGGCACTGAAACACCGGCCCCAGAAACCACCGCGCCCCACTGGCCATCCGGTTTGGTCAGTCAGACTCGTGTTGCATCCACGGGGATAACGGGCAATCGTGTATGTTATCCGACCAGCTCCGGCAACAACCCCGTCAAAAAAGGAAAACGCTGCACCGAATCTTAAACTCTACTTGTACTAGTAATGTACCACCGCGGTGAGTCCATTCGGTCACCGACGGGTGGTGCACAAGCGCGGGGGAACCCACACGTCATTTGAGTACGCGTCTCCCACAGCCCACTGATGTGGTTTGGCTTGGCTTTTCCGCCCATTTCCTCACATGCCGCACGCTTTCCAGCTTCCGATCTCAACGCGACGGAGTGACGACGACACGAGGGCTCCACTCGCCACTAGTACCAACTACTCGTCAAACCCCGCAGCCGCAGCCATCCGCGGGCGAGCGTTCAGCAACCGTGACGCGACACCAAACAGAGTTGAGCTTCGCACGGGAGGAGGCGCAGCGCTGCGCAGGCGAGAGAGCAAAACGCCAAGGAAATCAACCAGGAGCGAGCGCGGCACGGTCGACGCGCGGCGGTGATCTGATCTGAGCTGATCGCGATGGCCCGGTCGGAGACGGAGGTGGACGCGCGCAGCGGCTACCGCGCCGCGACTTGTACCTTCCGCAGCAAGCGCGCGGACGTCCCGCTCCCCGCCGACCCCGAGGTTGACGTCGTCACCTTCCTCGCCTCCCGCCGTCACTCAGGCGTCGTCGCGCTCGTCGACGCTGCCACCGGCCGCCGGGTCACGTTCCCCGAGCTCTGGCGCGCGGTGGCCGGGACCGCATCCGCCCTGGCCGCGCCCCCTGTCTCCCTCCGCAAGGGCCACGTTGCGCTCATCCTCTCCCCCAACTCCGTCCACTTCCCCGTCGCCGCCCTCGCTGCCATGTCCCTCGGCGCCGTCCTCACCACCGCCAACCCGCTCAACACCCCCGCCGAGATCGCCAAGCAGGTCGCCGACGCCCGCCCCGTACTCGCCTTCACCACCCGCGACCTCCTCCCAAAGCTCTCGCGCGCCGGCCACGACCTCCGCGTCGTCCTCCTGGAGTCCACCCGCCTCCCCGACGACGCCGCAGACCCGCGCATCGTCGCCACCATCGAGGAGATCTCCGCCACACCGCCCGACCCCGCGCTCCGCAGGGACCGCATCACGCAGGACGACCCGGCCACGCTGCTCTACTCCTCGGGCACGACGGGGCCCAGCAAGGGCGTCGTCGCCACTCACCGGAGCCTCATCTCCATGGTCCAGATCGTCATGACGCGCTTCCGCCTCGAGGAGTCGGACAGGACGGAGACCTTCCTCTGCACGGTGCCCATGTTCCACGTCTACGGCCTCGTCGCCTTCGCCACGGGACTGCTCGGGTGCGGCGCCACGGTCGTGGTGCTCTCCAAGTACGAGCTTCCCGAGATGCTGCGCGCGATCAACGACTACGGGGTGACCTACCTGCCGCTCGTGCCGCCGATCCTGGTCGCGATGGTTGCGCACCCGAAGCCGCTACCGCTCGGGCAGCTGCGCAAGGTTCTCTCGGGCGGCGCGCCGCTGAGCAAGGATCTGATCGAAGGGTTCAGGGAGAAGTACCCGCAGGTGGAGATCCTGCAGGGGTACGGGCTGACGGAGAGCACGGCCATCGGCGCCTCCACGGACTCGGCAGAGGAGAGCCGCCGATACGGGACGGCCGGGCTGCTATCGCCCAACACCGAGGCTAAGATCGTCGACCCGGAGACCGGCGAGGCGATGCCGGTGAACCGCACCGGCGAGCTCTGGATCCGGGGACCATACGTCATGAAAGGTAATATGGGTCAAGAACAGCATTCACATTATTTTTTTGAAAAACCATTCACATTATTTACATTTTATTTTAGAAATGCCAATATTTTATTCGATTACCAAGGTGCCCGCTGGAATTTAGAATGTCTTTATGGATCAGGGCGTGTTGATAAATTAGTTCTAAACGCACTAAACGTGTTCTTAATTACAAGCATTTGTTCCGAGTTCCGAGTGTTCTTTTTTTTAAGATAGTAAGAAGCCGTGCTGCTGTGGCTTTGTTTTGGACTAAAGCCACATGGTACATGTGAACGAGGCGATCTATGCCAGGTGGCAGGATAAGAGGGCTTTATTTTTGGCTATACTATATCAATCGACTACGAACTCTCATGAGAGGGCTTTATTTTCTGCTATAGTATATCAACCGAGTACGAACTCTCATGAGAAAACAAAAAATAGTGTTAGTAGTCGAGATGCGTCTTTGGAGATCTAGCAGTTTGCACCTGATTATTTTAGGTTACAACCATGTGCATGACATGAATTACACTATTATAATGTTGAATGAACTTTTCAGTGATTTTAAGATGATTTCTACTAGAGTCACTGCATGAATTGTTCATGTCAGTACATTGAGTTGCATGCTTATGCTCTCCAATATGTTTGACTGAGTTACCTGTGCCAAGTTTTTACCAAGTGTAATCCGCAGTGAGAGCCCCTGGAAGTCTTGAACAGTCTCATGCTTTGTACAATGTAGTTCAGTGATTAGCTCTCCACCTTTTCTAGTACTACATAGCATGGATAAGTACATTAGTTTAGTGAGTTGCAGAATTGTTGTCTTCATTATTTGTACGATCATGTTCCTATTCAATGACATAAATCTCTTGGTGTGCTTTGGCATTATTACTTCTTCTTTCACTAAAGTAAGTAACCCATCCGATGCTTGCGAAATTCGCCAAATTAGGTGTTATGCATTGTGATTTATTTATCACACATACCAGTGCAGATAATTAGTAATCTGGGGTTGACTTTCTGGAAAAGCAAAAGTTCCAGCAAGGCACCATCAAACAGAAAGATTGAATTGAATCCTGGATTCAGTATCCGTAGTCTCTCAGACTGGCTATATAATGTTACACGGATTGCAGGATGTCTTCTCAGTGTAAGTAGTGCATCAGCTAGAACGCATGGCATAAATCTTAAGGTAGGTTGATTTTCACAGCATCATTATAAACATTAGTAGGTTCAATGGCGAGGACAAGAGCCAATCTGAGTCCTTATCAACGTATATTACAGTTTATTGCCCAGGCTGGTAAGGACTGTGCTCCAACAAGAAAAGTTCATTTCGTTTTCAAGTGTTCACTCTGTTCAATTGCTAACATAATTGAGACTGTTCATTCAGAAAAAAAAACATAATTGAGAGTTTGAGACTGTTCGGATCAGCAACATTCATAGTGAATTTCCATGGATTCAGTTACTAGACTAAGGTATCTCTTGCATTATAGCACCATAAGAAACAATTAGGTGTTTTAAGCAGTTATTGACTTCTAGTAGTAACCTTAGCAAGGTGAAGTTTGCAGTCCAAAATTGTAGATTTTATATCCCGTTTGGAGTTTGGACCCAAAAAAAGGTACTGCCTATAATAGTTGCAATATATATTGATCTCCCCAGGCTACTTCAAGAACACAGAGGCAACACAGTCGACAGTTACACCCGATGGATGGCTCAAGACTGGTGATCTCTGCTACATAGACGAGGATGGGTATCTCTTCGTGGTGGATCGTCTGAAGGAGTTGATCAAATACAAAGGCTATCAGGTAAAGTTGTCTGAATGGTGCATTCTGATCTCTCTCTCCTGCAAGACCTCTAGTCTAGACTAGCGAGTATTCCTTGTCATCTGAATATAACTCGTGTATGAATAGGTGCCTCCGGCAGAGTTGGAGGCTCTTTTGCTGACACACCCAAAGATTACCGATGTCGCTGTTATCCCGTAAGTGTCATCAAGATGGCAGTAGTCACTTCTATCAACTTAATTATGCCATGTTTCTTAATGGGTTGGTCCTTTTGCAGGTTTCCTGATAGGGTGGTCGGCCAGTTCCCGATGGCCTATGTAGTGAGAAAGAAAGGGAGCAACTTGTCAGAGAGTGAGGTGATGGAGTTTGTGGCGAAACAGGTGAGCATGACTCATAAATCATGAATGATCAAATGAACTCCCAAAACAAAATGAAGCGTCAGGTTCACCATTGATTCAGATATTTTTCTGGCTGATTCCTGCTATTTCTCTGACCTGCTGACATATAATGTTCGCAGGTAGCGCCATATAAGAAGGTTAGAAAGGTGGCATTCGTGACGGACATCCCCAAGAATGCATCTGGCAAGATACTGAGGAAGGATCTTATCAAGCTCGCGACATCCAAACTATGAAATGGCAAATAAACTCTTAGTTTACTGCATTGGCATTGGCTAGCTGTCACTGAAAAACTAGCTATTGTCTACCCTCTGTCCCAATATTGGTGAGTTTTTGCAACTGAAGATCTCATGAGTATGTACATTGCTTGCATACAATATCTGGGAGGGTATATATATTGCTTCCCTGCCTAGACTACGTAATCAAATCCAAAAGAATTTCCGGGTTAGAGGTTGCTAATGCTATATCAAAACTTTTTTTTTTCGTGACTAGTCACAGAGCAGTTGCCCCATATGATATGTCCTAATTCCTACAATTGGCCTGGTACATACTGCAAGTATTAGATCAGTTCGTTGTTCACTAGCTCTCTCCTTTGCTTTCATCATGACCTCTAGTATTGGCAGTTGGGCACGCCTAACGGGATTACGTACATAACATGTTCAAAATTCAAACTGACCTCAGGAAGAACTTGTTTCCGGGTGGTGATGCTGAGGTTCGGGTGGTTCGAGATACATACATAATTCAGCTGTTTTGTGACGAAGTGATCCCTTTTTTTTCTAATCTGGAGAAAATCACACAACTTTATTGAGTTTATTCCGAGCAATTCGACAGTCAGTGGACTAATGCCATCTGCACTAGAAAAGTGTGCAGATACCAGTAGGTTGTCGACACAGCTGCCTGTATTTGATTTGCGAGTCTGAAATGGCCAACAAAAGAGAGAGAGAGAGAGAGAGAGAGAGAGAGAGAGGTCTCAACTGAGATATATACTACATATTTACATGCACGGCATGGGAACATTAGCCGCCCATGCGATCCTCTGCTGTTTATCACTCCACGCAAATCCCATGGCCCAAATATCATTCACACTGCACTGCAGAGGATGATGAGCTAAGCATGTGTCGCGCACACGCCTGCTGCTTTCTAGCTTTTCTCCATTCCGATTTGCGACCGAAATAAAGTTTCGGAAAGAAGCGATTGAGACGGTTCTCCCTTCTAGAGAGACGGCTGAAGGGGTCTCCGAGGTGTCGACGCAGAGCAACCTTGGGACACTGGGAGGAGGAAAATGACTCGATAAAGGCTCGAAGCACGATCAGATTCAGTGACGGGGACAAACCACGGCCACAATTCGAAGCTGATCGAAGCTGGTCAGTGAGCCCATTAAGACCTCATCAGGGAGAAGGAATAATACTACTTGGAGGATTAAACTCGCTACAGGTGCGCGCAAAGTACAAGCAATGCTATCTGTACAGCGAGTCAGCGAGCTGAGCTTATTAGAGAGTAGGTCCTGTATTTCAATACGGAAATGAAAATCGCATCAATACGGAAATGATTCGCGTAAAACGAATACGCCCCCGCGCGCGGCGCCCTCCGGCCCGCCCCCGAGCGCCGTCCCCCGCCTCCTCTCATCCTCCGATTGGCCCCACGCGCCTTCTTTCTTCTCCGCCCGCACGTTGCACTGCCGCAGCCCCGGATGCGTCGTACGAGTATGAAATAACCCAAAAATTCAGGATTTCAAAATTTCGGAAGTTTTTTGTTTGAATTTGGATTTCTTTCCCTTTTGGGCAATCTTCCTCTCTTTTCCGCTTTCCATTTCGGGCCAATCCGTTTTCTTCTTCGGAAAACGCCTTCTCTCCCGGGCGCCTCCTTCCTTCCTTCCTCCCCGCCAGCTCCAGCGCCGCCCCGAGTCGCCTCACGCCGCACTTGTTGACCGACGCGCCACCTCACCATCTCCGGCGCTTTCATCGCCTCGCCGCTCCACCTCACCCGCCCACTCTCTCCCCGCACCGCTTTCTTCCCGCCAACCACGCCGCGCCACCATCGCGCGCCGATCCTCGCTCCCACCGCCTCATCTCGCCCTATAAGAGGCCCCTAGAACGCTCAGCCGCGGCGTAATTCCGAATCGCGCGCTTCCTCCCGTCCCGACGAGCCCGCGAGGTAAAACCGCCGCCTCCCTTCCTTTCCTTCCCTTCCCAGTCCGGCTCAAGTTTCCCCTCGTCACCCCGCTTCTTTCCCCCACCTCCCCAATCAACCAATCCCGTCGGAGCTCGTCGGCACCGAGCTCCACCGCCGCACTTCTCACGGCCACCGTCGCCAGCACGCCACACATCATCCCGAACCCCACCAAAGCCACCAATGAACTCACCTTGGTCCACTGATGCTCAAACACCTCTTCCCTTGGCCGGAGAGTCGCCGGAGCGCCGCCGCGCCGCTCCCCTGCCTCAGCCGACCGCCACCCTATTCCCGCACCTCCTCCGTCCTCCCAAATCCCCAAAATGGGTTCACCTCGACTCCGTGGTGCTCCCCGCACCACCCACTTCCGTCGTCGACGACCGCCGCTGTCGCTAGCGCCGCCGCCGCAGGCTCGGGCAGAGCCGAGCGCGCTCTGGCCTTCGGCCGAGCGCAGCTACAGGCCGCCCGAGCGCTGGGCCTTAAAGGCCTGGCCTTTTGGGCCGAGGCCCATTTAAGCGTTGGGCTTAGCCCAACACTGTTCACAACCCGTGAACAGTGAAACCAGTTACTGTTCACTCATTCGGCACAAGCACTGTTCACAATCCGAAAATACACTGTTCATCCCGAAAATTCGAAACACTGTTCCAAATCCGAAAAATGCACAGTAAATTCTTTTACTATTCATTTTCACCCAAAAACAGTGAAACCCCTTAATGTTCAGATTATTTGCTGTTCATTAACCAAAAACAATAAATCCTATTATTGTCCACTGACTCATTTTCGGGTATAAATAGTAAAATAGTACTATTCATCGACCGACCCTTTTTCGCCTGAAACCCTAATTAGACATTTTATACTCTTTTCGACCGTTTCGAACCCGTGAATCCAAATCTCAACTCCGTTCAGTCCAAACAAGTGCCAGATAAATCTCCAGCATCCCACACCACCACCTTTCTTTATGATTCTGTATCCATTTACAATATTTTTGTTGTACTTGGATCCAAATCTCAATACTGTTCAGTCCAATTAAACATCAGATAAACCCCACAACCCCACACCACCTTTCTCTGTGTTTCCTTTCTGGTTTTATTTACTTGCATGTTGTTCCCAGCTCATTCTTTGTCGAGCCAGATTTTATTTGAATTGTTTTATTGTTTTGTTTCGCGCTAGGTCACGACTTCGACGACCAGACTCCAGAAGACGCCGGACAAAACCAGTATCCAGAAGACTTGGTGCAAGAAGGCAAGTCGCATTCTTTGATCATTTTGAACCTACATTTCATACATGTATTTATTACTTTCATGACTGTATTTGTGCCAATTACTTTAAATATTAAAATAATAGTTTTGAATGTCATGACAATTAGTTAAATCCTAAATACCCCACAAACAAACCCACCTAACTTTTGTAGGCCATATTCACCTTGACAAGGTTAGTCCACATAAAATATTATCTATACAAGGTAGCTTTGTCACCAAAACTGTGTTCATCAATCAAAAGAAAGCATTGGCTTTTCGCCAATGGTTTTGGTGGTGAGTTGAGGGTTGGATCCAGGAAGTTGGACAACCGAATAGACTCAGGTTAAAAGTGAGTCATCAGTGAGATCTGGAGGTGGACAGCCACGAGTTGGTGTTGGGTCATCGCCTCACTGGATGACAGATAAGGACAAGAACCTTGTGCCAAAGTAACAGACATAGAATCCGCTCAACCACAAGCGTGGTCATTACTCCCTAGCTTAGTAAACTGCTCTTCCGATTGAATATCTACAAGTATCTTCTGTTGCTTGTATGATAGGACAGAGGAACTTGGTGTGGGACGGGAGTGGCCGGAAGTGGTCACTCGCTGGTTTCCGCCTCGGTATGGGCCCATCAGCGTTGGAGTACGGATTCCACGAATGGCCGGTGGTCTCCCGAGCTGTATGAATTAAGACCTACTGTGTAGAGACTAGAAAAGTTGAGCAGTGAAAAGGCTTTGTTATCTCAGCTCAGTCGCACGCTAACGTGTTGCGTGTTTATAGCTTGACAGTACGAGCTTGAGATATCTTGTGGGTAAAGTTGGGCAACTCTGCAGAGTGAATAATTGAAGGTATTCGAATACGCCGTGCTTCCGGTTAATGAAGCTGTATTAATGGGTGATTCCAGTACAAAGGCATAAGTAGAGTTTTTGAGATGTTAAGTTGGTAATCGAGTTTGTTGATAAACCCCTGATGCTATTACTTATTATTGTTTTACTGTTTTATAAATTGTGTTAAATGCAAAGTGCATCCACATATGCCAGATATGGTAAACCCTAACCATCCATTGAACTCCTTGCATGTAATTATTTAGCATTTCCATGCGGCTTGTTGAGTACGGTGGTAGTACTCATTCTTGCAATTTGCAAAACATCTACAGAAGAAACTTGGGAAAGTGCAGAGGACCCTTGTGAGCAAGATTTTGGTGGACCCCCAGAAGGCATCGACTACTATTATTAGGTCTCGACTACGCTCAAGCGTACCTGTGGTTTGAAGTTCTTTTGTCTTGTATTATATTTAACTTTGGGCTTGGATGCCCGTGTCAAGTCAAAACAGGTTGTTAAACCTTAATCTTGTTTAATAAAAAGTCTGATTTTTGTTGCAATCGGAAGCTTGCTTGAGATACTATTTGCTTCGCAATCGCACATCCCGGCGATTCTGAAGGGTTTAATGATCCGAGAATCGGGTCACACAGAGTATGTGTATAGCTATGCTCATTTCAATACCCCTACTCTAGCTAGATCCATTGATTGGTTTGGACTTTGGAAGATGACTGAGGAACGTACATGCCTCGGCTCGGCAGATGTACAGTAAAAAATGTGCAATAGCTACCGGGTGTGTCACAGTGTCAGTGTCAGTGTGTCACCTGGCGGAGCTGTAGTAGGTGCATGGTACAGCTGTGCCTTCAATTTTTTTTTTTAAATCTTCCGTATATACCCTTTAATACACAAAGTATACACCGATACTCCTTCAATTGCAGCCCAATAAGTTCAACACTCAAGCAGCCCAGCCCAGCAGCCTCGGTGACTTCATGAGTGACATGCTCTAGCCCCTAGGTTAGGTCTCCACTCTCCAAATGAATCGAGTCCTCCAACCCTTCTAATTCCATTCGTTCCTTTGTCTAGCAGCCACCAGGCGCCAGTCAGTCAACCACATCCCCAAATTCCTCTTTTTCTATCTTCATTCCTTTGTCCTAGCATTGGCCAACCCCATCCCCAAATTCCTTCGCCTGGACCTAGCAACCCTGCAGGCGGGGCAACGCCGTGTGAGGGCCCAGCGGCAGCGTGCAGCCCTGTGCCAACTGCGGTGTTGTCCGACGACCGGTGTCAGGCGTCTCCGGTCTCTGTGACTATCTCCGAGACTCCAACGACGACTTGCATGGGTGTGGTGAGCTGTTGTCTGTCAAGCTGGGAGATTAACTTATTGAGATTGGGAGCATAGCGCCACAACAGCCGAACTATTAACTATTGTAAGTTCTGAAAATACCAAATCCTCAATCTTTTTAAAAAATATTGTGCACCTATAGCATGCTAGATTGCTAGAGCAAATAGTTTTGTTTGATTAGTACCAGCTGTCATTTGAACTTCCATACTATCTCATTTGAACTTTTTTAATAGAATAGATGTATCTTAAATTCACACCCTATGGTCAAATTTCTAGCTCCGCGCACTGCAATGTGTGGGCCGGGCACATCTTCTGGTAGCTACCTGAAAAACTGAACGTGAGCAACCCGGAGACGACACCGGACCTGCCGCACTGCACTTGCGGGCAGTCCATGAATCCCCAGCGAGCAAAACACGGCACGGCGAGGTCATGTCATGTGCAGCTCGCCGTCCAAGAAGCACGACGTGTCCCCGCGACACGACTACCGGGTGTAGGTGTACGTGATGGCATGCGTCCGGCGACCGGACGTCCAAGTCACGGTGGCACCAGTCAAACAGGGGGAGTTCTAGTTAATAAACTCTTAACTGCACCGGTTTTGGGACGCCATTAGGGCTCAGAGCACGACACGGCAGGATCTGCAAATGCCGGCTCGTTGGCCGGTCAGGGTCGGAGAGCTAAGTAGGTGCCAACGCGGGGTGGTCAAACGCCGCATGATGACGATGAGCTGCGTGAATCGGGGCCGGGCAGGGCAAATCGCGCTGGGTCGATCGGCCAAGCCAACGGGGTCGCCGTTCGCCGACCTGGTCATCTGGCGTCCGTTGTTCGGTTGTGTCACGGGCGAGCTACGAATCCTTGTGACAAATTGACAGATTAGCTGCATCTAAGACACGTATAGCCTGCCTGCCTGCGTGCACGGCTGTGCAAGAGGAACGGGACGGCCGATACTGTGATGCCAAAGACTCCTCAAGTGGCTGAGATGTTTGCGATGCCGTCGTGATTACATTTTTTTTTATTAGAGGTCTCCTTCGATTTTAAATAATGAAACCAAAGAATAAGATCATCTGCAGATATCACAATTCTGATCTATTCACGATCCAAATATAGTACTATTTACGTGAGGGCTGTCCGGAGACTCGATCGCAGGTGGGTTGGGTGGCTCAACTGCCCCCACCTCGTGATTACATTACGTCGCGGCGATGGTGCCAATAATCTACTGTAGTGTACGGCACTACGGCGTATTTATAGAACATTCAGGTGGTTTAATCAATTAGTTTTGAAGGACAAATATTCATAAACACCAACAAGGGCATACAGTGGACGCAACTGTTATTTAATGAAACGATGATTATACGCGTACATTAATCGGTCAGTGGAGTTGTTAAGCTTGTCACTTGCTACTGAATTGTCACCCCATTCCACCATGATTCTTGGACACCTGAAACATGCCATTGCTGGGTTATTGCAAACGAAGTGACCCACCAAGCTTTGCACGCAAATTAAGACTGAATTCCTCTTTCGAAAACTTTTTTCTCTTTCAAAAGTAGAAGAAATTGCACTCTCATTAACCTCTAGCTAGCTCCTAGTCCCCTACCTATCTAGTACTCCCTCCGTTTTTATTTAAATGATGTGCTACAGTACAAAAAACAGAGGAAGTATCACTTAATTTGAAAAACACAAAACATAAACTAGCCAAATGCTTCAAATGACTGGGAGTACACGTACATCAGAAGAAAAAAAAGACTCGGGCCCTTTCTTCACCCTTTCTATTATGTGGCCTACGAAATAAAAAAAAAAACTAGTTGATGCATACATACATAAACGACATTATCCAAAACGACGTCCTATTGGAGGGGACATACATGATGCATGCATCCATAATTCCATACCATCATACTTATAGCAGGGAATTTTCAAACTTGTGTGGTTGTGTGGCGTGGCAACCCAGGGGCCAGAGCACCGGTGGTCTCGACTGAGATGCATGCCGCATGCGATAACGCCAATGAAAATTATCTATTGCTTGATTCGCTACGAAATATTTGGTACTATTGATAAAAATTTAGTAACACTAACGAAATTCAATGTAACACGTGGGCAATCCGAGACTGAGGAATTCACTCACTAAAATTTTAGTAACGCCAAAATTTAGCTTGATCGCAATCCAAACAACATTTGTTTCGCTAAATTTGGATTTGCCTAAGTTTTGGTTATACCGAATTTTGGCTTAGTGCGCCCTTGCTTTCTCTCCACACATCATGCAAAGGCAGCCACTGCCGTTTTGCTGACTCTTATCCCCACACCCCCACTCACCTCAATCCCATTCCCCATTCCATTCAACTCTCTGCTCCCTTTCTGTGCACGCCCCCTAAATCTTCTTCCTTCTTTCGTTTATTTACTTTTGGTTCTTTCTTTCTCCCATCGGCCGTATACCTTTCCTCTAAATAATAGAGATGTCCATATCCTATCGAAAGGCACCAATACCATATGTATACATGATTGGCTCTAGCTAGGTTAGGCATCCTTGGCGCATGAACTGTGTGTACTCCACTGAAGTTTACGTTTTTCGATGACTAGTTCGTGCGTGAAACTCAATATATGATATGAATATCACACGAGCTAATGAAGCAGGGACTTGTCAAGTCACTGGTGTGAACATGTGCTTCCACCCTACATATGCTAGTTTCTCTCTCTCTCTCTAGGAAGCCTCTTGTAATTGTTGGTAAACCGTTAATCTCAGAGCGTCCACACATGAACAGTCGGTCACATATGCACCGAAACCTGTCAATTCTGTGTCAAAATGATGATGCCGCTGATCGTTACCCGGCTCAGAATCTTGAGCCTGAAGGGTCTCTGATTTTTCTGCTGCAGCAGAGTGTGGAGTCAGAGACTCTAGGATGGATGACCGGAGTCGGAGAAAAACAAGGGGTCCCCGTCCGACGTACACGGTACACCCGAACATAATTTCGTTCCAAAGTTAATCAACTGCATGATGAGTGATGAAGACCGTCCGATCAAGCTAAAAAAAAAAGGGGAATTCGACACCATCACCAACCCCACAACATCGCGTTTTTTTAATAGTGCGATTGTGCACGAACTCAAAAGACCATACGGCACTGCCTCTTAATCCTGATCTTTAGACGCTGTGATGAGATATTTTATGAGCGAACCATATATATATATATATATATATATATATATATATATATATATTGTAGCTTAGTCGGCCCCATATATTAATTAGAAGCGATCGATCAGGAAGGAAGGGCGATAGGAAAGGACCAGAAACGGAATAAATCCAACGCTCAGCAACAAGGGAAGCTCGTCTATACTGACATGTACTCTGCGCCTATGTCTCGCTCTCCTCCTTTTATCAACATAAATAGACACCTCTTCTCTCCTGCTAGTTTAATTCGAAAAAAGGGAAGCTCACCGGCCGGCACAAGCTAGGCGACCCACTAGCTCGTTGTGCATTATTTTTCTTTTAATCCGTACAGAAGAACAATATCATGCGATTACCAGAAGAACTTATCCTCCAAGAGTCAGTGTCATAATTTCTAAACCAGTGGTGCTACGTTAACAACACATTCGGCTGCGTCATCAAGTCGTATATCACGGAACAGTACACCAAGCTGCGAGATGAGTTCGGAAGACCAGTGCGATCTCTCCCTCTAAATCGTAGCTTTCGTCGCCATTGTTTTCCCAAACAGCCGTGTCTTATCACCTACACGTCTTAACTCCTAACACGGTACTGTTTCAGCTCTACTGTTTACATTGTCAAAATACAGAAACACGTTATACGAGTAGAGAGATATGTAGCAACAAAAACATATAATTAGTAATTTTACAAATGCACACGTAAAGTATACTAGCTTGGGAAGCGTATCCTAAGCAAAGCCAGAGGGGCACATTAACGGTGT
Source organism: Ampelocalamus luodianensis (assembly GCA_036346255.1). Lineage (NCBI taxonomy): Eukaryota > Viridiplantae > Streptophyta > Magnoliopsida > Poales > Poaceae > Ampelocalamus > Ampelocalamus luodianensis. The sequence goes on from CM070622.1 coordinate 2,946,815, forward strand.
CATTAGGGTAATTTCGGGCGTTGGTTATTCCTTGATGACCCATAACCAAAAAATTGCATGCAGCACCAACAACGGCTCTACCTCCAAGTTTCTAAAAGTGCTTTTGATCAGGCACGGGCCAAGTGCTTGGGTTCGGCAGCTTTCTCATGGTTTTGGTTTTTTATTTTTCGCTTTGTAAACTTTTTTCTTGTACATCTGCATCTTTAATGCATTAGCGGCATTTCCGTCGTTTCCTCAAAAAAAAAAAGTCTCGGCCGGTCCAACTGTTTTTAGTTCAAAGTTGTATTTTGTTTATTTTTCAAAGAATTTTACATGAGCTTTTGACACAGAGGCGGAGGCAGGAGATCTGTCTCCGCTAAATTTGACCATATACTAGAGATACAGCCGCGGAGTATCAAGATCACGTTTGATACCTCATTGCAAGCGGCCAAAAGGGCCACTTCGACGCAGTGGTCCTCGGAAATCCCTTCTATTACACCGGCCGTGCTGCGCTGTTGCACGGGCGGACGTGGAGTCGGTGTCCACTGGCCTCGCTCTCTGCCTTGCATTCTCCGATTTCTCTTCTTCCCCTTCCATTCTCTCTCTTCTCCGGGTGCCGTTTCCTTGCACAGACAGGTAGGCCCGGCCACCGTGCTGTCATCGCCTTTGTTCCCACGCGTATGTCGCGATGTACACCTCCTACTCACCCCTTTCGCCCCCTCACATACACTGATACGTAGTATATATCAGGCTGTACTCTGTCTCAAGCTCCTCTTTCGTAGCTTGCAAGGCTAGTTATATACACTTGTACCTATACAGACTTACAGTTAGTGATCAGTTACAGTGGATTACTAGATGCCACAGCAGTAAGGTACTTTGCTGAGGTACTAGTAGCAGTGTGGGTGTGAGTGTAAACTCTCTGTGTACTTGTGTTCGTGTCAGTGTGCGTGTGTTTTGAGTTTTGGGATGGGCCATGGTGGTGTATAAAAGCAGTCGTCACGCACAAGGATCCTCCTCCAGTCCTCTCTTCTCTCAAGCAAGCAACGACCCACTACTACTCCGAGAGATGGCCGTCTCTGTCTGCCTCGCCTTCTCCTCCTCCCTTTTGCTCCCCCTCCTCCTCTTCTTGCTCCCGTCTCTCGCTTCCGCCTGCGACCGGTGCGTGTACCAGTCGAGAGCCGCCTACTACACCTCCTCGCTCACCCTGACCGGTACGCACCGATCGATACAATTGCTCTGTTTCTGGCTATATGTAGCTTGCAGAACAGCTGATTTCTGATTGGGTTTGGCCGTTGGATTCTCGCGTGGCGCAGGCGGTTCTTGCGGGTATGGCACCGCGGCCGCGTCCTTCAACGATGGCTTCCTCGCCGCAGCGAGCCCCGCGCTGTACCGAGGAGGCATCGGCTGCGGCGCGTGCTTCCAGGTACCAAGAAAGAACAGAAGAAGCTGCCTCCTGGCTTCCTTTCTGATCGATCGGTCTTAAAGGAGTCATATTGATTTACTCCTTGATTCGATTCGGCGCTGCAGGTGAGATGCAAGGACGAGAAGCTGTGCAGCACGGCTGGCGCCAGGGTTGTCGTCACGGACCGCGCCAGGACGAACCGCACCGACCTCGTGCTGAGCAGCCCGGCGTTCGCCGCCATGGCCCTCCCCGGCATGGCCGCGCGGCTCACCGAGCTCGGCACCGTCGACGTCGAATACAAGAGGCAAACCCAATCGTAGCCTCCTCCTTTTTCGCAAACCGCACCATGTGTTTCACACTCGCTATAAACTTGACCACAGCAAGAAAGAAAAATACTGCTCCATCCGTTTACAAATACACGTCGTTTTGAAATATATGTCATCAAACTTTCGAAACTTTGTCGATCGATATCTTTTTAAATATTTAGATTATATACATAAAGATCATACATAGATTTATCTTGAAAAATATTATTATAATTTTATTAGATTTTATAAATATATTACAATAAAAATTAGTGTTCAAGTTACGATTTAGAGATGGTGTCAATATCCAAAACAATATGAATCTGTGGCTGGAAGCAGTACTCTTAGTCCCAGCCAGTTGCAGTAATTTGCGACTTATGACCGTGGCGATTTAAGCGTTTTTTGCATGTTGGGTAGTTGCGGCCTTGCGGGTACATGTTGCCGCCATAAATACGGAACACGATTGTCTTTGAGCTAGAATTGGAACTCGGAAGGCTGAAATTTGTCAGCGCTGCGCATGTGCAGGGTACCGTGCGAGTACAAGCACCGGAACCTCTCGGTCAGGGTGGAAGAGAGGAGCCGCGCCCCGAACGAGCTGGCCATCAGGTTCCTCTACCAAGGCGGCCAAACCGACATCGTCGCCGTCGATGTCGCAAAGGTACAGTTTGTTCGTACGCGCAGCAGCGTTCGCTTAGGAATATTTGCAAGTTTTGAATCTAACTTCGTTCGGATTTCGCTGGGCAGGTTGGGTCGTCGAACTGGAAGTTCATGACGCGGGACTACGGTCCGGCGTGGAGCACGAGCCAGGCGCCGCCGGGGCCGCTGCAGTTCAGGGTGGTGGTCACCGGCGGGTACGACGGCAAATGGGTCTGGGCCGACCGGGAGGTCCTGCCGGGCCGGTGGCGGGCCGGCGAGGTCTATGACACGGGGGTCCAGATCACTGACACCGCCCAAGAAGGCTGCTTTCCCTGCGACACGGAGGAGTGGGAGTGAGAGAGAACATGTCCTGGTACTACGAGCCAAGAAGAAGCTAGCTACCTTACCTTGAACAGTCTTCTCCCTGTCGCTGCCATTTTGGCTGGGTTTTGATCACAAGACTAGAGATTAACTGACTGACAGAGTGCTAATCCCTCGGCAACTTTTGCTTGCTTGCCTTGTCTCCTCCAACCTTGTTGTGTACATGAGCTGCTGATGTGTAAGATAAGTAGCGTCCCGGAGGCTAAAGAATAATGACGTGAATTGATGGCGAGGCCGTGGCCGTGGCCTGCTTGAACCCATTTGATAGCTTCTGCCGATGGCTAACGTCGCAAGCAACTCGCAATTCGCCGTGCCGCCGATTTCAACTGGATCACATGCTGCTCTGGCCCGTTGCTTCCGGCATCGTTATTCTTTGCTTAACCACTAGAGCCTGCTATACGTGCGATAGCGTGATAGCGTTACGACGGAACAAATCCTGCGTGTGAAGATTTCCTGTGTCCTGGGTGTTTCTGCGTCCTCATTATCCAAGGATAGCGCGCGTTGTAAGCACGTACGACGGGAAAAACGACGTACGACGAAGCACTTCCGTAACAACTATGGTTTGATGGACGCATCGGTCGGCGGCTTACGGTGTGGTGTGTCTCGTTACACTGCTCGTTGTAAATGGGTTGGTCACATCTGTTGGGCGAAACTAGTCGTTACTCTTTCCAGGATGAATTTTTTTATTAATTAACCCATTCTTAATTTATTCCCCTTGTAAACTTTATTTTCAATTCCGATCTTTTTCATCACGCCACCACCCGTGACGTGACAAAATAACATTGTCACGCTAGTGATCAAACTAGTGGTGTGATAGTGTTATTTAGCTGGACTCATCTTATGACGTGATATTTAGTTGGACTCATCTTATGACGTGATAATGTTGTTTTGTCACGCCACGAGTGGTGGCGTGACCAAAATGGTTAGGATTAGAAACAAAGTTTACGAGGGACTAACAATAAAAATAAATTTAAAAATAGGTTAATTAATTAAAAAAGTTCTTCTAGGATTCACTGAACAAGTTGTTCAATAAAATGTAATGAGTGGAAGCATAATTCAGACATGTATGCACTAAGCATGGCGAGTTTTTGACGTAATTGTCACTGTTGCAGGCGTTTTTAACGCAATTAGCGCCCTCGCGACGCAATGCCAAAATAGGCATCTCGGCCGCACGCCACAGGGCGGACACACCGTGTGCCCGACACGTGCCCTTGTTACCGTGCGGACGAGCCTCGTTCGCATACCCACACGTGCTCTCGTCTACACGTGCCCTATTTTTACAGTCCGATGGTTAGCCTCGTCTGCACGCCCATCGGCCGCACCCGCCTCGTCCGCACTGCCACGGGCCGGAAGCGGTGCGTCCGCACGGTGGCTGGCAAGACCCGACTTGCCCACGCGCCCCCCTCACCATCAACCCATCACCGTGTCCTTTCCCGTCCAACACAATAGTGTTTATTGTTTAGCATGAAATACACCTAGCTATATATGAAATTTACTAGCTTAATAACAAGTACGTAGTATTCTTCTTCTTCCTTTTGGGAAGGAACACCATTGTCGATTACAACATATACAAGCTAATGATTGCTTAGCCATACACGCAAGTCAAATCCTTACTCACATGAGTATATCGTATATATATCGGTGTGGACCATGCAAATCCGTTGGGCAATACCTATCAAATCTACTATTATATATATGCACATCAGATTTGGATCAGATGTATAGAGTGTACATATATAAAGATTATTGTTGTTTGAATTTTTAATCATGACAAGTGACGGTATCATGACACACCTGACACGACTTTGCCAGACGAATTGGTTTCTTCAGTTAGCACGGTCCGACTCTAAAAGGACGATCAAATAATGCATGTACACTGTATAGCAAGCGCATTAGCTCAGCTCAGTCTCGCGTACGCTCCGCCCTACTTGTGCTCCGTCCGGGCGTAGCCAGACAAGATAAAAATTGATGCAGTGATGATACATCGAGATTCGAGGCATAGAGCCGGTTTATATAATATACACTACAGAACTGCAGGCACGCACGATCAATATACACTACAGAACTGCGGGCACGCACGACCACGCGCTCGATATAGCTAGGTGTATTTCATGCTAAACAATAAACACCATTGTGTTTGACGGGAAAAGACACGGTGATGGACAGAGAGTGAGCGGGCGCGTGGGCAGTCCGGTCCGGCCGGCCACCGTGGGGACGAGACGGGTGTTGCTGGTGGGCGTGCGAACGAAGCGCGTCCGGCCGGAGGGTGTGTGGACGAGGGTACATGTTGGGCACACGGCGTGTCTGGCTTGTGAGCGCGCGGTCAAGATGTCATTTTTGGTATTATGTCGCGAGAGACGTTAATTGTGTTAAAAACGCCTGCAATGGTGATAATTACGCCAAAAACTCAACAAGGTTGATGGGTGGGCCGGGCGTGAGACACCTGGGGATCAGCGTCTCATCGTGAACTCCAGATAGGTCATAGGTGTCAAATATGACAGACAATTCGTTATATGTCATTGAATAATTTTAAATTTTCATAATATGCTATTGGTGTCTCACATATCAGGCCCTACATATCAGTCTTATAATGAGTGATATACTGTGAATCATACAATTATTCGGTGATATATCATGAATTTTCTCAATATAATACCAACAAGTAGCACAGGGTTGGATCATCTTAATGGCACGACTGCACGAGCATGAGTGGTGCCTATACGCTCTCCCAAACATTTGAATTACATAAATCTTGAAACAGTGCTAGTGGTAGACTGGTAGTGGATGATTGCAAATCAGACGCCTGATATGTTTTATATTTTGTGCTTTTCGCTTCCAAGGATAGCATTGAAGCGCCTCTCAAAAACAAAGGGACGCCAGCGGCTCTGCTCAAGACCAAAGCAATCAAACGTTTGAGAAATTTTGCAGCTACTTGAGAGGTTAGGTGGTAAACCGTACATCATGCGTGCGGCATCAATCAATCGATGCGCAGCGTTCTGATTTCGGAGGGTCCAACATTTGTAGCTGCGCTGTTGGATGCTAATTAAAGCCAGACAAAACAAGCGAGTGCATGCGAGTGAGACAGAGGCCGGCCCGGTGGTATAATTCGTTGTCCCTTTATGTTTGCAGTAGGAATCGAGTAATCTACACTTGGCGTTTTGCTGCCGTATAATCATATGCGCTGATCGACACAAAACGATGGCTCAAATCTTTAGTTGTTAGGACCTGGGAATAATCCAAAAGGACAACTGAATTTTAATCCGAATGCTCGTTTGGATGCTTCTTACTACTGTCTTGTACTCTTTGTTCCCAAATGAGCTTGGCATTTAAGCTCGGTGTTATCTGCTGATCAGACGTACAAGTGCAGTTCTGGTAGGTAATCAAAATGGTTGCACATTTAGGTGCAGAAAAACTAACTACTAAAGAGCAGTTGCAGAGTTAGCGAAGGCTGGTCTTGTGCTAGCTTATTTGGTCCAATCATAGTATCATGCATTCTGTCCATGCTTGGTTCAGTGTACCAAAATGGACAGCTGATTAGTATTTGGATGCTGTTTTAGATAAGCAGAGATACCTAAGGTCGGAATCAAGAGCACTATGCATATTTCTCAGCCTCTTATCCATTAGGATAGGGCAGTTTGCAATGCAGCTAGTTAAACCGAGGGAGCAAATATACATCAGCTTCATGAGTTGGTTTATTTGGGAGACAGGAGCTCCATCTTGTGCAGAGATTGGTGACCAACCTACACCAACGGATGTGGACTTATATTTGCTACTACCTTTCTGCAGTTATTAGGTGACTCTTTTGTTTCATGCTTAATTAGCAACAGAAATCAAATATAACTACTACTACTAACACAGTCAGTAACATAGTTTTAACAAACAAACAAAATCACTTTTTGGAACACGAATCACAAACATACAAGTATTGTAGTAGTTTATTTCATCTGCCGACGTGGGTTGCTAACCGAAGTATTGAAGTGGAAGTTTGCAAAGATACTAAATGATAAGGATAGCAACGTCAGATTAGACTATTGAGACGATGTTTCGCAGAAATCGGTGATGTTACCTTCATCAGGACGCGGTGTAACGCATGAGTCACTATTGTTCAAGCAGAAGAAGTTGGTGGCTACTGTATGAACAAACCTGAAAGGAGAACAAGGAATAACAACCTGATCGACGAACAAAGTAGCATCTCAGCAAATAAACTGTACTGTTCTAACGATGCTCCTAGTAAACTCTCTTCTGTGGCGACACATGTGATTTAATCACGGTTTTAAGTTGAGATTCTCGCAACCCTGTTCAATGTTGATAGCTTGACTAAGTGACATTTTGACGTGAAAACAGTGACAAGTCGGACTGATCATGCGAGTACCTCACATGACATTATCACATTATCATCGCATCATATCTTCACCTAGACGAGGAAAGCTCGGTGTCATGGATCGACACGCAATTTCCTGCAGGACATAGAGAGCCCACGTCGACTACAAGTTGGTGTGACGGCGCACGCCCGCTGTAGCAAAGGGTAAAGAATGGCAGCCACTTGAAAGAGATAGGGAGTGAGTAGAAAAAATGGGTGAGCTCTCGATCTCACATGGCCTCTTAGTCTCTTTATATGTAGTTGCGGGATGACTATCCTTTATCTTACTCTCTAACTTGGTACATTCCACGTGTAAAATACCCCATTCCATATACTTATGCTAGGTCCTCTGATGCCATCCTGACAACTTTGGCAGACTGACCTGACCCTAGGGCCTGGCACGGCAGCAGTCCTAGTATGGGCTCTCGGCCTGCAAGCATGGGCCGCGGCCTTGAAATACTATAATTGCATCGTGCTATCGCAGTAGAATGGCGGCCGTGCCAGTGGGAACCCAGGCACATGCTTGCACGGCCTGGGGACCCTCTCCGAGGCCGTCAAGATTGCGCCCATTTTGTGTCATTATTTGAGGACGGACGTGCTTGTGGCAATAATTTGATGAATGCGACGATTTTGTACCATCTCTTTGTCACTGTATTATATAGATCTGCTTCATCCAGAGTTGGTCCCAGCAATCATGGTGATCGAGTACACGCTAATCTAATCACCAATTTGATTATTCCCCACCTGAAACTCAAGGGAAAACTTCGTTGCTTATAGTTGAGAGGGTTACACCATCCACCCTAAGTTCAGCGTATTGCATAGGGGAGATAGCGCCTCCTTGGCAAGTTGATGAGCCAACAATTTGATTTTGATAAACGGTTGAGGATGAGCCAGTTGAAATAACCCAAAATTTCGGATTTCAAAAAAAAAATTTGAAGCTTTTGTTTGAATTCAAAAACTTGCCCAATTCGGCAAGTTTTCTCTTCTTCCCGCTTTCTTTTTTTTGTCCGGTTGCCTTCCTTTTCCGAAGACGTCTTCTCCCTGGGCGCTTTCTTCCTTCTTCCTTCCTTCCTTCCTTCCTCCCGAGCGCATGCGCCGCCACAAATCTCCAAGTTTGCGGCGCGCATTTGTTGATCGCTAGTGCCACCTCGTCGCGTCGAGCCTCCCGCGCCTTCACGCCGCCACCTCGCCTGCCACCCTCCTCCCGCGCCGTTCGTCCTCTCCACGCCAACCACGTCGCGCCTCTGCCGCCAGGCATTCCTGCTCCCACCGCCTCAATCCACGCCCTTTAAGAGACCCCTGAGCATCCTTCACCGCCCTTTCCCTCCACCACCTCCTCCTCGCATCATCTCCTCGAGCCGACGCATTTTGAAGAATTGCCACGCCTCCATCTTCTTCTCCACCAAGCCGACGCCAAATTCGTGCGCCTCGCCACCCGAACTCCAAATTGAACCCAGGTGAGCTTCTCACGTCGCCGCCTACCTTTTCCCCACTCCTCTTTCCCCAACCAGTGGAACCTCGCGGCACCATGCTCCGCCACCGCCTTCATGGCCACCGTCGCCAAGCCACCTCGGACCTCCCGAGCTCCACTACCACCACCCCGAGTTCCCTACCTCCACTGATGCTCAAGCAACCTTCCATCGGTCGGAGCATGCAGGCGCCACCCCTTCTTCCCTGCTCGTGGCCCGCTCCCTCATTCCGCGCCATTTCCGCACTCCACTCTCCTCAAAACCTCCAAATGGAACCACCTCGCCTCCTGATGCTCCCGCGCCACCCACTCCACCGCCGTCGCGCGCCGCCGCCAGCCAGCCGTTGCCGCCGCTCGGCGAGGCAGAAACTGAGCACGCTTGCCTTCGGCACTGCTCAAGGCCGCCGAGGTGAGCCTCCATGGCTTGGCGGCTTGGGCCAAAACCCATTTAGGTATTGGGCTCACCAATCATCATTCTAACCCGTGAACGAGTAAAATCATTTTTTGTTCACTCTTTAACCATCACTATTCATATACAATAAAACGATCCTTTGTTCATTTATGCGTATGTATTTCTTGTTTATCCGAAAATACAAAACACTGTTCATAATCCAAAATTGTCACTATTCATATCCACCCGAAAACAGTGACCCTAATTACTATTCATGGTCGAATCTCAGTCATGAATAGTGATTCGAATCGTTCACCTATTTGACCCTTTTCTTTGTTTCTAGCACGATAAAATATTTCTTATTCAAGCAGAAAAATGCACGATAAATCCCTTCTTGCTCATATTCATCCGAAAACAGAGAAACCCCTTAATGTTCAGATTATTTGCTGTCCATTAACCAAAAACAATAAATCCTATTATTGCCCACTGATCCATTGTCAGATATGAATAGTAAAGTGACACTATTCATTGCCCGACACCGTCTTTGCCCAACACCCCAATTTGACATCACATGTCAAATTTGACCGCCTCAAACCCCGAAAACCACTTTCATTGTCTATTCTATCAAATCAGCCCAAACATCGCTGTTGCATAATAACTATTCTTTGTTCACCCGACAAAGCGAAAACACTATTCACTACCCGAAAATGGTTTGTGTAATCATATCCGTCCGAAAACAGTGAACCCTAACTACTATTCACTTCAAACCCAAAACAGTGAACTCTATTATTGTCCACTGACTCATATCCGGATATGAATAGTAAAATAATACTATTCATCGCCGACCTGTTTCCACGAAACCCTAATTAGACACCTTATGCCCTTTTCACCGTTTTGAGCAGTGAATCCAAATCTCAACTCCGTTCGGTCAAACAAGTGCGGATAAATCTCGGCATCCCACACACCACCTTTCTTTATGATTCTTTATCCATTTACAATATTTTTGTTGTACTTGGATCCGAATCTCAATGCTGTCTGAATCAACCAAACACCAAATAATCCCCACCACTCCAACCCACCTTTCTTCGTGTTTCTTTTCGGTTTTATTTACTTGCATGTTGTTCCCAGCTCATTCCTTGTCGAATAGGACTTTATTTGAATTTGTTTTATTGTATTGTTTCGCGTTAGGTCACGACTTCAACGACCAAGCCCGAAAAGCGGGACAAGACCGAGTGTAGAAGACTTTGTGCAAGCGAGCAAGTCGCATTCTTTGATCATTTTGAACCTACGTTTCATACATGTATTTATTACTTTCATTATTGTATTTGTGCCAATTACTTTAAAGTATTGAAATAATATTTTAGAATGCCATGACAATTAGTTAAATCCTAAATACCCCACAAACAAAACTACCCAACTTTTGTAGGCCATATTCACCTTGACAAGGTTAGTCCACATAAAATATTAGCTATACAAGGTAACTTTGTCACCAAAGCGTGATCATCAATTAAAAACAAGTATTGGCTATAGGCCAACGGGTTTTGGTGGAGAGTTGAGGATTGTCGGGAAGTTGGACAACCCAATATACTCGGTTGAAAGTGAGTCATCGGTGAGATCCGAGGTGGACCCTCCCGAGTTGGTGGTGTGCCATCGCCTCACCGGATGACAGTGGGACAAGAACCTTGTGCCAAGTGCAGAACACGAAACCGCTCAACCACATGCGTGGTCATTCCTCCCGGCTTAGTACAACGCTCTTAGATTGAATATCTGTGGGAGCACTTGTATGGGCCCATCGACCTCGGTGCGGATTCCACTATTGGTCGGTGGTCTCCGAGTGTATGGATAGTGACCTACGATGTAGAGACTAGAAAGGTTGAGCGGTGAAAGGCTTTGATATCTCGGCTCGATCATGCGCTAACGTGTTGCGTGTTTATAGCTTGACAATGACGAGCTTGAGATATCATGTGGGTAAAGTTGGGCAACTCTGCGAGTGATTAATCAAATGTATTCGGATACACCGTGCTTCCGGTTAATGAAGCTGTGTTCATGGGTGATTCCAATATACAAGGCATAAGTAGAGTTTTTGAGATGTTAAGTTGGTAATCGAGGTTGTTGATAAACCCCTGTGTTATTACTTATTATTGTTTCTTGTTTTATAAATTGTTTTAAATGCAAAGTGCATCCACATATGCCAGGTATGGTAAACCCTAACCATCCATTGAACTCCTTGCATGTAATTATTTAGCACTTCCATGCGGCTTGTTGAGTACAGTGGTAGTACTCATTCTTGCAATTTGCAAAACATCTACAGAAGAGGATCCCGGTGAGCAAGATTTTGGTGGACCCCCAGAAGGCAACGACTACTATTATTAGGTCTCAACTGCGCTCAAGCGTACCTGTGGTTTGTTGTTCTTTTGCCTTGTATTATAGTTAACTTTGGGCTTGGATGCCCATGTCGGGTCAAAACAGGTTGTTAAACCTTAGTTTGTTTAATAAAAATCTGTTTCTGTTGCAATCGAAAGCTTGCTTGAGATACTATTTACTCATAATCAGTACATCCAGGGCGGTTGCGAAGGGTTTAACAGTCCCAAGAATCGGGGCTGTGACAGAGTGGTATCAGAGCATAGCTTGACCGTAAGTTGAGACCTTAGGTTTGCTTTAGGACTTAGGAAGTGAAGACCTTTAAAAATCCTAGTTTGAAAAATTATAAAAGAATTTCTGAAAACAAAAATATAAGTATTATTGCTTTCTTTTCCCTTCTATTGCTATCTTATCTAAACTTAGATTTACAAAACCCTGATTTGTTTTATAAAAGAATTTGTCTCTTTCTCAACTAATTTCAACTTTTCGTTAGAAGTTGCAGCAGTGTTTAGAATACGCTAGAATAGTGTTAAATAGAGTGAACCCTAAGTAGACGATCTTTGGTTGTAAAACAAGTTGTATTATGTACTCTAAGTAGTACGTATACAACTCGTATAGATATCTGAGCTATGTTGTTTATTGATAATTTGTTTTTCTATCAGTATCTGTATATCGTCCTTGTCAAAATTCAATTCCTTCTTTTAAATGCAACCTTACCTTAATCTTTCTCCACTTAACTTAATTCTGGACCTTACTCACCTATCTGTATTTGGTCAAAATCGCTGCAGAAATACATTCCCAAGATGTCTGGAAATAGCAACAACAATGAGGCTGAATCAGCAGGACGACAACCAAGTTTGGCAGAAGTCATGGCCATGATGGAAAGGAACAGATACCAAGCTGAGCAAAATCAAATCAGAATGATGGAGCAGCACACTAGACTCCTAGAACAGATAGCTACGGATCACCAAGGCACCATCGGACCTCATCCGGAACAATAAATGGAGGAACTACCACAGGATCAAGATGGGCAGATTTTCAGAAAACGAAGCCACCAACCTTTACAGTTGCACCAGAACCCCTAGCAGCGGATGATTGGATAAGAGATATGGAAAGAAAGTTAGATACTATCCAATGCACAGGTCAAGAGAAGACTCTTTTCGCCTCCCATCAGCTACAGGGACAAGCTGCAGCATGGTGGATGAATCACCAAACACTCCACCCTGGAAGAGAAATACCATGGCAAGAATTCAAGGAAGCATTTCATACGGCACACGTCCCCACTGGCGTGCTTGCCTCCAAACGCCGAGAGTTTCTTGCTCTCAAGCAAAGAGGAAGTACTGTGACGGAATATCTACATCAATTCAACTACCTGGCCCGATATGCCCCAAACGATGTTAATACTGAAGAGAAAAAGATGGAAAAATTTTCTGAAGGATTACAGAAGTCGCTGAAGTATCATATTTCAGCCCTGAATTTCAAGGACCTGTCAGCTATGGTGAATAAACTGCTAATATCAGAAGAAGCCAGAGCAGAATTACAAGATGCCCGAAAAAGAAGAGCAATGCAGATGACACCTCAACCAAGTGCACCAAGAAAAAGAATGATGATAGCACCACCAGTACAATTTCAGCAAGGACCACCTGCCAATCCAGTTCCAAGACCACAAAACAATATGAACCAGCCAACCACGATTCGATGCTACACATGTGGAAAATCACTATCAAAGGATTGCCCACAAAAATCAATAAGCTGTTACCACTGTGGACAATCTGGTCATATCAAATTTCAGTGCCCCTTAAGGAGTATGCCAGCAGAAGCAGCCAAAGCTCAGGTGAAAGGTCAATTACATATCAACAAGACGCCACCAACGATGCAGGTTAATAAAGGAGGTATGCTACGACCTGAAAACGACCAAAATTTCAGCGACGGGACAAGCTCAAGGCAAGATCAATTATATTACTACCAATGAAGGTGCAGAAGCCACATATATTACCGACGGTACGTTTTTCATGTAAGATCAGTATTGGTTTTTGTTCAAAAGTTGCCTTCCGAGGATCCTACAACAGAAAAACAGCATGGAAAAAGGAATCGAAAATGCAGCGTAACTTTCCAATTTGTCCCCTGGCTTTGAGTGAATCTCGGGGTCGAGATTCTTTTTAAGGGGGGTAGATTGAAATAACCCAAAATTTCGGATTTCAAAAAAAAAAATTGAAGCTTTTGTTTGAATTCAAAAACTTGCCCAATTCGGCAAGTTTTCTCTTCTTCCCGCTTTCTTTTTTTTGTCCGGTTGCCTTCCTTTTCCGAAGACGTCTTCTCCCTGGGCGCTTTCTTCCTTCTTCCTTCCTTCCTTCCTTCCTCCCGAGCGCAGCGTCGCCGTCACCGTCTCCAAGTTTGCGGCGCCGCATTTGTTGACTGCCGTGCCACCTCGTCGCGTCCAGAGCCTCCCACCGCCTTCACCGCCGCCACCTCACCCTGCCACCTCCCCCTCCCGGCGCCGTTCGTCCTCTCCCCGCCAACCACGTCGCCGCCTCTGTTGCCGCCAGCATTCCCTGCTCCCACCGCCTCAATCCTGCCCTTTAAGAGACCCCCTAGAGCATCCTTCACTGCCCTTTCCCCTCCACCACCTCCCCTCCGCATCATCTCCTCCAGAGCCGACGCATTTTGAAGAATTGCCACCGCCTCCATCTTCTTCTCCACCAAGCCGACGCCAAATTCGTCGCCTCCGCCCACCCGAACTCCAAATTGAACCCAAGGTGAGCTTCTCCACGTCGCCGCCTACCTTTTCCCCACCTCCCTCTTTCCCCAAACCAGCCGGAACCTCGCCGGCACCATGCTCCGCCACCGCCCCCTTCATGGCCACCGTCGCCAAGCCACCTCGGACCTCCCCGAGCTCCACTACCACCACCCCCGAGTTCCCCTACCTCCACTGATGCTCAAGCAACCTTCCATCGGGTCGGAGCATGCCTGGAGCGCCACCCCCTTCTTCCCCTGCTCCGGCCGGCCGCTCACCTCGCTGCCGCACCATTTCCGCACCTCCACTACTCCTCAAAACCTCCAAAATGGAACCACCTCGCCTCCCTCGATGCTCCCGCGCCACCCACTCCACCGCCGCCGCGCCGCCATAACGCTGCTGCCGCCGGCTCGGCAGAGCCGAGCACGCTGCCTTCGGCCATGTTGCTCAAAACCGCCTGAGGTGAGCCTCTATGGCTTGGCTTGGCAGGCCAAACCCATTTAGGTATTGGGCTCACCAATCTTATTCTAACCCGTGAACAGTAAAATCATTTTCTTGTTCACTCTTTCGCCCATCACTATTCATATACAAGAAAACGATCCTTGTTCATTATGCGATGTATTTCTTTTTTATCCAAAAATACAAAACACTGTTCATAATCCAAAATTGTCACTATTCATATCCACCCAAAACAAGTGACCTAATTACTATTCATGGTCGAATCTCGGTCATGAATAGTGATTGAATACGTTCACCTATTTCACCCTTTTCTTTATCTGCTTTCTATACGAGAAAATATTTCTTATTCAAGCGAAAAATGCACATGAAATCCTTTCTGTTCATATTCATCCAAAATGAAACCCCTTAATGTTCGGATTATTTGCTGTCCATTAACCAAAACAATAAATCCTATTATTGCCCATCGATCCATTATCGGATATGAATAGTAAAGTGACACTATTCATTGCCCGACACCGTCTTTGCTCAACACCCCAATTTGACATCACATGTCAAATTTGACCGCCTCAAACCCGAAAACCACTTTCACTTTGTCTATTCTATCAAATCAGCCCAAACAACGGCTATTGCATAATAACTATTTACTTTATTCACCCGACAAAGCGAAAACACTATTCACTACCCAAAATGGTTTGTGTAATCATATCCGTCAAAACAGTGAACCCTAACTACTATTCACTTCAAACCCAAAGCAGTGAACTCTATTATTGTCCACGACTCATATCCGGATATGAATAGTAAAATAATACTATTCATCGCTCGACCTGTTTCCACCGAAACCCTAATTAGACACCTTATGCCCTTTTCGACCGTTTCGAGCCCGTGAATCCAAATCTCAACTCCGTTCAGTCCAAACAAGTGCCAGATAAATCTCGAAGATCCCACACACCACCTTTCTTTGTGATTCTTTATCCATTTACAATATTTTTGTTGTACTTGGATCCGAATCTCAGTGCATCTGAATCAACCAAACACCAAATAATCCCCACCACTCCAACCCACCTTTCTTCGTGTTTCTTTTACGGTTTTATTTACTTGCATGTTGTTCCCAGCTCATTCCTTGTCAGTAGGACTTTATTTGAATTTGTTTTATTGTATTGTTTCGCGTTAGGTCACGACTTCAACGACCAAGCCCGAAAAACGGGACAAGACCAGGTGTAGAAGACTTTGTGCAAGCGGGCAAGTCGCATTCTTTGATCATTTTGAACCTCGTTTCATACATGTATTTATTACTTTCATTATTGTATTTGTGCCAATTACTTTAAAGTATTGAAATAATATTTTAGAATGCCATGACAATTAGTTAAATCCTAAATACCCACAAACAAAACTACCCAACTTTTGTAGGCCATATTCACCTTGACAAGGTTAGTCCACATAAAATATTAGCTATACAAGGTAACTTTGTCACCAAAACTGTGATCATCAATTAAAAACAAGTATTGGCTATAGGCCAACGAGTTTTGGTGGAGAGTTGAGGATTGTCCAGGAAAGTTGGACAACCCAATATACTCGGTTGAAAGTGAGTCATCGGTGAGATCCCGAGGTGGACCCTCCCGAGTTGGTGGTGTGCCATCGCCTCACTGGATGACAGGTAAGGACAAGAACCTTGTGCCAAGTGCATGACACGAAACCGCTCAACCACATGCGTGGTCATTCCTCCTCGGCTTAGTACCTTTGCTCTTAGATTGAATATCTGTGGGAGCACTTGTATGGGCCCATCAGCCTCGGAGTACGGATTCCACTATTGGTCGGTGGTCTCCCGAGCTGTATGGATAGTGACCTACAGTGTAGAGACTAGAAAGGTTGAGCAGTGAAAAGGCTTTGTTATCTCATTTCGATGCACGCTAACGTGTTGCGTGTTTATAGCTTGACAAAGATGAGCTTGAGATATCATGTGGGTAAAGTTGGGCAACTCTGCGAGTGATTAATCAAATGTATTCGGATACACCGTGCTTCCGGTTAATGAAGCTGTGTTCATGGGTGATTCCAATATACAAGGCATAAGTAGAGTTTTTGAGATGTTAAGTTGGTAATCGAGGTTGTTGATAAACCCCTGTGTTATTACTTATTATTGTTTCTTGTTTTATAAATTGTTTTAAATGCAAAGTGCATCCACATATGCCAGGTATGGTAAACCCTAACCATCCATTGAACTCCTTGCATGTAATTATTTAGCACTTCCATGCGGCTTGTTGAGTACAGTGGTAGTACTCATTCTTGCAATTTGCAAAACATCTACAGAAGAGGATCCCGGTGAGCAAGATTTTGGTGGACCCCCAGAAGGCAACGACTACTATTATTAGGTCTCAACTGCGCTCAAGCGTACCTGTGGTTTGTTGTTCTTTTGCCTTGTATTATAGTTAACTTTGGGCTTGGATGCCCATGTCGGGTCAAAACAGGTTGTTAAACCTTAGTTTGTTTAATAAAAGTCTGGTTTCTGTTGCAATCGAAAGCTTGCTTGAGATACTATTTACTTCGCAACTGTACATCCTGGGCGGTTGCGAAGGGTTTAACAGTCCCAAGAATCGGGGCTGTGACACCAGTCATGCAGACAGGCAGTATACTTCTGTATATTCAAGCTCCCTTTTTCTTCGTTCTCTACACAGAAGTATGATTTGGAATTGTATATCTGCCTGAATAAAGAACAACTTAACCTCCCGGTATTAACTGTATATCTTCCATTTCCCTTTGTCCTAACCTTTTGCAGATACCAATCTATATCATACAATGGACAGTCTTGTCAGCAGCTGCGGCACATGCTCACATTCATCGTTAGATTTCTACAAAGCCGAACATGCTCACATTCTATAAACAGATTCCACAACCAATCAACCATGCTGGAGTTAGCCGACCATATCAGCGGCCGGTGGCATTTGGGACAAAACAATTGACATAGCATTCCAGTCGCTCTCTCAGTGGCTACTTTGTTAAACTAAACCACTTGGGATTCACGTATGAGTACGAGACCGGTCTCCAATATACCTCCTTTTTCATGTATGAATCTGATCTGAACCGATTCAGAGACAGAGGCTACACGCACGAAACCCTAACCAAGTCAATTTGGCGTCACTGCAAACGAGAGAGGATACGATTGGATTTCACGTTGACTATTTTGAGTTGTTAAATGCATGGGCTAGGCTATATATGCCTCCAAACTCCTAGGTACAGATTGGAAATTATGTACACAAAGAATCGTTAAAATACGTCCTGGCGACCCCTCCTCCCGCGCTGCCCTTCCCCTACCTACTGCAGCACCCTCCTCCGGCCATCACCCGACCCTCCTCCTTCCGGCGAATCCTGCAGCCCCGCGCTAGCCCAGATCCAAATCCAGATCGGTTCATCGAATGGAGTGGTCCGACGTCGCTGTGGATCCCATGCTGCAGCAAGCCTTCTAGCGAGGGGGTGGAGATCCCGGAGACGCCTCCCAGATCCCCTTAGCCCTGTCGATGGGCCTAACATGATTGGAAGGGGGGCGCATCGACAGGGGATGGGAGGCTCTCAAGGTCTTTCAAGGTGAGCCGGCGCATCGTCCCCCAACCATCTTCAGCGACCAACCACCCCCACCCACCAACCTTCAAGGCGAACTCCCCACTTCGCCTTGCTGCGCTCCCCAGGGCGCGAACTCCAAGGGCGGATTAACTCCCCAGTGCTCACACCAACCGCTTTCAACACTTGAGTGCAAAAGGGGAAAAGTATTCGGGGCTTCCGGTCGTCACCCTACCCCACTACAGTAGCTCTTCTAGAATGGCACTAGTCCCATCGGCACGTCGTCGAGTGCTCTGCCATAGCAACAACAAGAGTGCCCCTGGTGGCATTCAATCCGCCAAGCAAAACCTTCAATCGCGGGGATAAGGATGGGTGGAAGCAAGTCATGAAGCCGTATTGATGGTGCCATGTGGGGCGCCTCGCCGACCACCAGAGCCATCGAGCTCTGCGTCAACGCCAAGTTCCCAAGAACTCCTTCAGCGCGGCGCATCTCCTGTTCCTCAACAAAACCAGAGGCGAGTGCTTTAACTGCTTTGCTTCTGATCACACAGCCCTCTCTTGCCGAGACCCCATTAGGTGCCTGCTCTGATTGAGAAGCGGCCATCGCGCCTTCTCCTGTCCACAACATCTTCTCCCTAGCTCCTAGGGCCTCACTGTCGGCCTCGTCCTCCTCCTAAGCAGCCAACCAAATCAAGGCTGAGTCACAGCGATGGCGTTCCTCGACGCCCTGACACTCGACCAGCGGAAGCCTGTGCTGGTGGCCTGGGTCCTGGAGGGAGGCCCCGCTACGGAAGATAGCCAAGTCGCCGAAGCATTTCGTTGGTGTTTCGACCTCCACACGCACGAAGGGGGTGGTCACTCACCACCACCCAGAGGGGTTCCCTGTCAAGTTCGAGCAGAAGTCTCACCGGGACAGGGTCCTTGAAGCCCACAAATTCCACCATGGAGGGTTGGAGCTCCATATCCGGTCATGGCATTCCGCCATACATGCCTTTGGCTCGGCCATTGAAATAACCCCAAAAATCCGAATTTCAAAAAGTTTTTGAAGCTTTTGTTTGAATTCGAATTTCTTTCCTTTTTCAGAAATTTCTTCCGAAATCCCGCTTTCCTTTTCCGTCCAGCCGTCTTCTTCTTTGGAAAGCGTCTTTTCTCCGGGCGCCTTCTTTCTTCCTTCCTTCCTTCCTTCCTTTCTTCCTCCCTACGCAGCGCCGCCGCCGCCACCTCCATTTTGCGGCGCCGCAAACGCTGACCACCACGCCACCTCCCGTCTCGTGCCACGTACCGCCTTCAGCACCTTCTACCGCCTTCGCCGCCGCCACCTCACCCCTTCACCTTGCCCCTGCCCGGCGCAATCCCCTCTCCGCCAGCCACGTCGCCGCCGCCTCCCTGTTCCCGCCGCCTTCCTAGCATAACCACCCCTCCCCAACCCGAAAGAAGCCACCCACGAAAAGCCTCCGACCTCACCTTCATTTCTGCCACCTCCCCATCACCCTTCTCCTTCGACGCCAGCCGAATTTCGAGTTTTCGCCGCCGCCTCCCCTTTCTTCCCCGACGAGCCCGCGAGGTAAAACCGCTGCCTCCCTTCCTTTTCTCCCCTTCCCAGCCGGCTTAAGCTTCTCTTCACCGCCGCCAATTTTTTCCCCAACCTCCCCGCCCTCCTCCCTCACCGGCGCCGTGCTCCTCCTCCGCCTCACTCATGGCTCACGCCGCCACACCGCCTCGGACCACCCCGAGCACCCACACCACCACCTCCGGACTCCTACTACCTCACTGATGCTCCCTCGCCCCTCCATTTGGTCGGAGCATGGCCGGAGCGCCGTCGCGCCGCTCCCCTGCTCCGGCTGTGCGCCACCTCCGCCGCCGCCCCATTCCCGAGCCTCCTCAGCCCCGGCAAAGCTCAAAAATGGAATCACCTTGACTCGGTGATGCTCCTCGTACCACCCGGGCTCGCCGCCGACCACCGCCGTCGCCGCCGCCGGCCTGGGCCGTGGGCTGCACAGTAAACGGGCCGACCCTTTACTGTTCAAACAAAATCAACCCTTTTACTATTTCCAGCACAGTAATTTCCTTTTTACTGTTCATGACCCGAAAACAGTAAACCTAATTACTGTTTAATCAAAACACTGTTCCAAACTCGGAAAAATGAACAGTAAACCCTAGTTACTGTTCATCACCTGAAAAATAGTCCATCACTATTCTTTTCAGCTAAATACAGTGATTTTCAATTACTGAACACCTAGATCTCATTCATGAATAGTAAAATAATACTATTCATTATCTGACACCTCTCCCGCCCAAAACCCTAATTTGACATTACATGTTAAATTTGACCGCCTCAAACCCCGAAAACCCCTCTCGCTGTTTATTCTTTTAAATCAGCCCAAACATCGCCAATGCGATCTAGTTATCAGTAGCTATCTACTGTTCGTCCGAAGAAAACCAAAAACACTGTACATAACCCGAAAATGGGATTCCCTGTTCATTTTCGTCCAAAACAGTAAATCTAGTTACTGTTCAGATCCAACATTTGTAGATGAATAGTAAAAATACTACTATTCATTACCCGACCCTATTTTCGCCTGAAACCCTAATTAGACATTTGATATTCTTTTCGACCGTTTCGGACCCGTGAATCCAAATCTCAACTCCGTTCAGTCCAAATAAGTGCCAGATAAATCTCCATCATCTCACACACCACCTTCCTTTATGATTCTTTATCCATTTACAATATTTTTTGTTGTACTTGGATCCTTTCATCAGATCTGCTCAGTCCAATTCAACACCAAATAAATACCTACTCATCTCCACACCACCTTTCTCTGTGTTTATTTTCTGGTTTTATTTACTTGCATGTTGTTCCCAGCTCATTCCTTGTCGAGCCGGATTTTATTTGAATTGTTTTATTGTTCTGTTTCACGCTAGGTCACGACTTCGACGACCAAGCTCCAGAAGACGCAGGACAAGACCAGTATCCGGAAAGCTTTGTGCCAGAAGGCAAGTCGTATTCTTTGATCATTTTGAACCTACATTTCATCTATGTATTATTACTTTCATTACTGTATTTGTGTCAATTACTTTAAATGTTAAAATAATACTTTTGAATGACATGACAATTAGTTAAATCTTAAATACCCCACAAACAAACCCACCCAACTTTTGTAGGCCATATTCACCTTGACAAGGTTAGCCCACATAAAATATTATCTATACAAGGTAGCTTTGTCACCAAAATTGTGTTCATCAATCAAAAGAGAGCATTGGCTTTTCACCAATGGTTTTGGTGGTGAGTTGAGGGTTGGATCCAGGAAGTTGGACAACCCAATAGACTTGGGTTAAAAGTGAGTCATCAGTGAGATCTGGAGGTGGACAGCCACGAGTTGGTGTTGGGTCACCGCCTCACTGGATGACAGGTAAGGACAAGAACCTTGTGCCAAAGTAACAGACATAGAATCAGCTCAACCACAAGCGTGGTCATTACTCCCTAGCTTAGTACACTTCTCTTCCGATTGAATATCTGCAAGTATCATCTGTTGCTTGTATGATAGGACAGAGGAACTTGGTGTGGGAAGGGAGTGGCCGGAAGTGGTCACTCACTGGTTTCCGCCTCGGTATGGGCCCATCAGCGTCGGAGTACAAATTCCACGAATGGCCGGTGGTCTCCCGAGCTGTATGAATTAAGACCTACTGTGTAGAGACTAGAAAGGTTGAGCAGTGAAAAGGCTTTGTTATCTCAGCTCAGTCGCACGCTAACGTGTTGCGTGTTTATAGCTTGACAGTATGAGCATGAGATATCTTGTGGGTAAAGTTGGACAACTCTGCAGAGTAAATAATCAAAAGTATTTGAATACGCCGTGCTTTCGGTTAATGAAGCTGTGTTGATGGGTGATTCCAGTACAGAGGCATAAGTAGAGTTTTTGAGATGCTAAGATGGTAATTGAGTTTGTTAAGAAACCCCTGATGTTATTACTTATTATTGTTTTGCTGTTTTATAAATTGTTTTAAATCCAAAGTGCATCCACATATGCCAGGTATGGTAAACCCTAACCATCCATTGAAACTCCATGCATGTAATTATTTAGCATTTCCATGCAGCTTGTTGAGTACGGTGGTAGTACTCATTCTTGCAATTTGCAAAACATCTACAGAAGAGAATCCTGGTGAGCAAGATTTTGGTGGACCCCCAGAAGGCAACAACTGCTGTTATTAGGTCTCGACTGCGCTCAAGCGTACCTGTGGTTTGAAGTTCTTTTGTCTTGTATTATATTTAACTTTGGGCTTGGATGCCCGTGTCAGGTCAAAACAAGTTGTTAAACCTTAGCTTTGTGTAATAAAAGTCTGGCATTTGTTGCAATCGGAAGCTTGCTTGAGATACTATTTGCTTCGCAACTGTACATCCTGGGTGGTTGCGAAGGGTTTATCGGTCCCGAGAATCGGGGCTGTTACAGCCATGTACTTCCGGATGCGCCTTTGCCTAGAAGGAGTTCCAATGCATGCCTGGCGGCCGGAACTAGTGGAGCACGTCATTAGTCGAAAGTTCTCCCTTTACTGCTTAGAAGATATTTCAAAGAGCAAGGAGGACACCAGAACTCTCAACATTTGGGCATGGTCGACCAACCCAAGTTCCATTGCTAAAGTGGTATGGATCACCTTCGCCAACCGAAGCGAGGCCCCTTGGGCTGAGGTGAGCTCCAGCCTCCCGGACCAGTGGAGACGCAGTCTCGCCTTCCGGGTCATCATCCATTTGGATTACATCGAGGACCACACCGCTGCCCCCTCGATGACTTCATCACTACTGCGAACACCGTGCCCTACGGATCGATCACAACTAGGCTCCCATGGAGCTTGGGATTTGTTGATGGCGCGCCAGAGTCCAAGCAAGGGCACCGACAATAGGAGGAGGGAGGAGAGATTCAGAAGGAACAAGGCTGTGATGGCGATCGGGGCCGGCACCAACCCCAGCACCACTTAGACCACGGCGACCACCCTACACGCATCATCCTGAGGTGCAAGGAAGATGAGGACAATAACAATGACGATCGTCATGCTCGAGGGAGCCGCCATGCACCGAGGCGTCCCAACTCAGGCGGCAACAAGCTGAGACTCAGCACCAGCTGCGATTGCGACCGGTTGCCTCGGTGAGGCCATGTGGATGGCTACTACAGAGATGGTGGTCAACGGAGGAGCTCGAGGCAAAAGCCGATAGGACCCTCCAAGAGCTCTTCTCTTCCTATGCCAATCAACTAAGGGAGGTACTCCACAAAGTCTTCGACACTCCACCCAAGGGTTCTTAGCCGACGTAGCGCCACGCGGGGTCCTTCCAGGAGGCTCGGGATGAATGGCTTAGCAAGGTGGAGGCGTACATCAAGGCGATGAGCATAGCGACCGACAGGCTCGGCTTGGCCTTGGAGCGGTGAGCACTAGCTACAACCTCATTGGCCATCGCTCTCAAGGTCAACGCTCCATCCCAGAAGCCAAGGGGGAATCAGTGATACGGGGCCCAATCTTCATGACTTAGAATCTTGGATACACGTAGCACGATGATAACTCAAGAACAACAATACAATATGAAATTGCGGCAACCTTGTGTCAAGCACAAAACCTCCTCAATGGCAATCATATCATAACTCTCACGATGATCCAATCCACATAACCAGAACGTAGGCTAATGCACAGAGAGGTTGACCATGGCAGACCAGCCTAAGCAAACTCAGAACTTGCAAGAACACATAGTTCTTCTCAAGAACAGTTTCAATCTACTAGTTCAATCTGAACAAAATCATCCAAATTTGTGGTTGTGGTTTCTAGGGCTAGCCACCAATATTAAATAGGATGTTCTCACCCCCTTGGTTTGGCCACATATGGCCAACAATCCCCACACACCAATTCGGGCTCTAGAGGCCAAATTCAACTCCTAAACGCGAACGATTCGAACTCTAGTGTTCTGAACAAAAACAAAGGACACATGGCCGAAATTATAAGTATAATTAGGCCTAAATAAGTGGAATGTAAGCCCACACAATTCTCTAACTCACTGGGCCCAATTCGGATTGAAATTCGCTTCAAATTCAAAAGGACTTTGGGATGAAATTGGGAGAGGTCTCTAATTCGGATTTTGAGTTTGTATTGGAGCCCAATAGCCCTCCTCCACACCTAAGCATGGACAAAGCCCATCTTGGGTCGTGTGCCTCCCTCCTTGGGCCCATGTGCCCCTTTTGGCTCTCCCTTCTTCCTCTTTTGGCCCAAGAGTTTCTTTTCTTCTCCTTTGGCCGAAAAGGCTGAAATCTTCTTTCCTTCTCCTTTGGCCGAAGCTTCTTGCAAGCATGCATTCCCTTGTGGCGCCTTCCTCCCTCACCTCCCGCTGGACACTATGGATACGTCTTGCATTCCTACAATCATCAAATAAGGAATTAGGCAATATAATTGTTCTTTCATGCAATAAAGAACTCTCAAGTAAAGGAATCACCTTATCATTGCTCAATTAATGTTTGGATGCTGTTATGTGAGTGTGAATCAACTGGATGTCCTCATCATCTCCCCTCCCTTCAAGAAAAGACATCCTTGACTTTGCACATCATCACAATGAATACTAGAAATAGATGGTGAAGTGTTAGTTTCCTTACACCTAGCATCTACCTTCCTCAAGTCATGTAAGTTATCGAGTAAAGAAAATATGACCATGAGATGTTCTTTGTTCACTTGATGATTCTTTTTCTTACTACTAGTGTCAAAAACATTTTTAGGAGACATAGGAATCAAAGTGTAATTCTTTCCCCTAAGTGAGCATGTATATTGATTAGTTTTACCATTATGCTTAGAACTACGATCATATTGCCACGGTCTTCCTAACAGCATGTGACAAGCTTTCATAGGTAGCACATCAAAAATAATCTCATCCTTGTACTTACCAATAGTAAATGGCACCTTAACAACACGTGTCACCTTAAGAATATCACATTCATTCAACCACTCAATTTGATAAGCTTTAGGTTTCTTGAATGTAGGTGATCCTAAGCTCTTAATCATGTCAAGACTAGCAAAATTTTGGCTACTAACACCATTAATAATAAAAGTGCACACCTTGCTCTTGACTATACATTGAATGTGGAAGATGTTGTTTCGCTAATTTGTACCCATGCACTCATCACCTTCCTTATGGATTTTTCTAACTGAAAGTGAGATACCTGGTTCAAAATCACAATATGTAGCATCACAAGGTTCATCATTATGATCAGATTGTTCATTTTCTTCTTTTTCACTTTCAGAATGAAGCTCACCGATATCATCAATAATCATGGTGTGTTTATTAGGACATTCACTCATCTTATGACCTTTACCATGACATTTAAAGCATATAATATTGTTAGTCCTAGCATTAGAAACAACAACTTTACACTTTGTATTACTTACCGAGCTTACCATTTTAAAAGCATCTCTTTCGACAAGTGGTGCTGATTTTGATGGTGCATTCGGTTTAGGTGTAAATTCAACACCTCCCTCTTGTGGATTTGGATGCTCCCAAGTGGATGGAGAAGAATATGAGCGACTGCATTTCACCTTCCTTAGTAGTTGCTATTCAGACCACAATGCATCTTGCACAAACCCTTGAAAATTGGCATATGGGTGCATCGCAACACGGTCTTGGACATCCTCGTTAAGACCCTCCAAAAAGCATACCATGGTAGCCTCCTCCGGTTTATACATGCCTGCACGAATCAATAGCATCTCCATCTCTTTTCAATATTCGTCAATAGAGATATTACCTTGTTTGAGACGTTGTAGCATGTTATGAATAGATCGTGCATAATATGGTGGTACAAATTGCTCTCTCATAATGTTCTTCATGTCATTCCAAGTTCGAGATCGTCGCCCTTCCCTGTTCAATTGATCCACCGAAACCAAAACATATTCAATGAATTCAATTGAAACAACACATACCTTCTTTTCTTCAGAGAAGTTTTGACCCTCATAGATTTGATCAACTCACATTACCCACTTTGTATACTTCTCCAGACTAGTTCGGCCGTGAATGATGAAATTGAGATCTTGAGCTCTCCCAAGCCATCATCCTCATGACCTCATCGACCTCCATTGTCATGACCAAATAGACCACCTCTCGTATGACTAGCACCACGATTGTGGTGATTGAAACAACGTTGTTGGCTATTATAGCAGTAGTTCCCATCAAAAGCTCCATCAGACACAACGTCAAAGTGATAGTCCTGAAAATCATCAACAAAATTATTTTGTACTTGTGGACATTGTAGTGGTTGAAGAACGGAGGCATCAACTCTAGCTTTGGCTTGCAATCCTTGATTCCCCTCCAATCGTCGTAGGGAGTCCATGATAGCATCAAAATGAATGTCCACCGCTCGTTCACGTCTTTGAAATGCTTGTTCATGCCTTGTGAAGCGAGTGTTTAGATTACCTTCCACCTCGGTAATACGATTACTTAGGTCAATCCGTAGGTCATGGATAATTTGTTCCAAAATGTCACACCTTCTAGTGAAGTGCTGATTTGTCGCAATGAATTGAGAACGAATGTTTGGAGGAATATCAACGCTATAGTGTATGTCCTCCACCTCAACTACATGGTGTTCTCCTTGATATTAAGCTCCTGACATTGTTAATAGAAACAAGAAAACATCAATAAATCAATGAATAAATGTGATGCTCACTCACAACTCACCCTTACCTTCCAATGTTCTTACTTATCCTCACAAGTTGCACCTACAAACCACGGTGGTTCGTGTGCGATATTGTTAATGAGAGATAAATGGAGTAATTACCAATGCTAAAATCAAGTACTAACACAATAATATGCGGAGCTTGGTAGGTTAATCAAAAGAAACAATCTAAATTCTAGTTTTTTGTCAAGTTAAGTAACAATCCAAACTATAATTCAAATGCCTAGTTGTTGATCATAATATATAAGCGAAGTGTATAGCAACTCACATGCAAAGATAGATGTAACTTGATGTAAACAAAGGAATACGCTAGTTGCGAGCATTCTGAAAATTGACTAGCTTATATTGCAACAAGTATTAGAAAGACACTAACTAGTTGCAATTAATGATATGAGGACATAAGATTGCACAAAAGATGTATATGCTCACAATTGTAGCAACAAGTAATGGGGTAATATACTCAATTGATGTATTTCGGCCAAAGCTTTTATTTTCACTTTTTTCTCCTTTTCTTTCTCTTTTTACTTCTAATTTTCTTCCTTCTTTTCCTTTCTTTTTCACAATAGCCGAAACAAAGATATCAAGTTGATAGCAAATAATGAGCGCTACTTCCTAACTTTTGATTTGCAACAATTGTTAAGTATATAAGATATAAGTGCAGCCCAATGCAACATATTAGCTAGTCTTAATGGGTGCAAAGTGTTCACAAAGGAATGGGAGGCTATCAAATTTGCACAAACCAAGATATAAGTGATGATTCAATTCGGTTTTCATGCAAAACAGCAAGCAATTCAATATCTAAAGATGATATGCAGTTAAGTATGAACTAGGGCTTGCTCACGCATGGAATATCCTTGGTGAACAGTACCCACACGGCCAAATTTGACTAGGGCTTAGATGTAAAGCACAAAGATTAGCCGAAACCCTACTTCAATATTTTAGTTCGGCTATGGTGGTGATGCAAAGGCGGCAAGCAAAACAAAAAAAAAACCCTAATTTGGTGAAGCAAGCAAGCTCTCGGCGAACAGTACCATGCAAGTGAACAGTATGCATGAACAGTACCAAAAGCCTAATTCAGCAAGGATTCAATAGAACAAACTAAAACAATAAATCAAAGATTAAGCTACGCAAAAGATTTTTGATCAGCAAACTAGAACAAGTGATTCTAATGGATTAGAACTTGGTCTAACTCACTAAAAATTCAGATTAATCAAAAGGCTAAAAAAATACTATTGTATGGCTTTCGGTGTATAGGACTACAAACAAAAGTAAATGAAATCTACTATTTTTTGGGGAATTTTCATGGGATGAACAGTGTTTTGCATATTTTAATATCTCCTCTATCCACCAATTCACGAATAAGATGATAATGCCAGAGTATATGCTTAAACTTCTGATGGGATCTAGGCTCCTTAGCTTGCGCAATGGCTCTATTATTGTCACAATAGAGATCTATTGGGTTCGAGGCACTCGGAACTATACCCAACTCAGCAATAAAATTCTTTATCCAAACACCTTCCTTCGTAGCTTTAGAAGCCGCAATGTACTCAGCCTCCGTCGCAGAATCAGCAACCGTCTCTTGCTTGGAACTTTTCCAACTCACTGCTCCTCCATTCAAAATGAATACAAAATCAGATTGCGAACGATAATCATCTTTGTCAGTTTGGAAGCTTGCATCGGTGTAATAATTTACAACGAGCTCTTCATCACCGCCATAAACTAGGAACACATCCTTAGTCCTTCTCAAGTACTTAAGAATATTTTTCACAGCTATTCAGTGATCTTCACCTGGATCAGCCTGATATCTGCTTGTAACAATTAGAGCATATGATACATTTAGTCGAGTACATATCATGACATACATGATAGATCCAATAGCTCAATCATATAGAATACCATTCATACGGTCTTGCTCATCAGTTGTTGAAGGACACTAACTCTTGCTAAGACTTATGCCATGTGACATAAGTAAGAACCCTTTCTTGACATCCTACATGCTGAACTGAATCAATACCTTATCAATATAAGTACTTTGGCTTAATCCAATTAGCCTTTTCGATTTATCTCTATAGATCTTTATCCCCAAGATATATGCTGCCTCTCCTAGGTCTTTTATAGAAAAACTATTTTTCAATGATACCTTAATGGATTCTGGCATAGGAATGGCATTCCCAATCAATAATATGTCATCCACATATAAGATTAGAATTACAAGTGCGCTCCCACTAACCTTCAAGTAAACACATGGTTCTTCTTTATTCTTGACGAAACCAAACGCTACCCGTAACTGGTTAGTTATAAAGCGAGTTTTTGGGTATACTATGAAATATGTGGAGGAATGTGACTGTTGGATATGAGATTTTCTCCTTCTAACATAACAGGAGAGATGTCTCTGGGCCCCTCGTTGTGGTCAAATAAAGAAAGTGCATGGCCATGCCACTAGTGGTTGAAGTGTCGACCATATGAAGTTATTCGACACTTGATCAAGAAAGTATTGAATAGTACATAGATGACAAATTATCTCACCTAAAGTTCAACCAGATGTCGTAAGGCAAAAGAAGAATACACAAGCAGGTCGTTCAGTTCGACCAGATATAAACTAGTCGAAGCTGGTCGTAGGTCGAAGTTAATCGTAAACTGTTCGTATGGAGATACGAGCTGGTCATAGACTGGTCGAAGCTGGTCATAGACTAATCGAACATAATCACTAACTGTTCGTAAGGAGTTAAAAACTAGTCATAATTAAGTACTAACTGGTCGTAAAGAGTTACGAACTAGTCGTAACTAAGTATGGACTAGTTGTGACTAGGTACGAGCTGGTCGTAAGTGATAAGAACCTGGTCATAGATCATATTGCATTAAGGTTCATCCGATATATTCTATGTGTATTCGAGAATCGTTATGTGCTGCTAGGTACCGCTAACGACTCGTGGTCGAAAAAGAGTTTCCAAGTCACAACCGATTACACATTAACCTATAGGATCACACACTTAAAGTGCTAGGATTTGATTTGGATGGTGATCCAAATTCTTGTAGGCTACGAGTTCTTAATGGGCCTCAAGTTCAAGACCCATCATGGATGCCTATATATAAAGGGGCGGTGGTACGTGGTGGATGTTCTTTTTTTGGAAGAATTTCTAAAACCCTAATAGCCATGCCTTCCTCTACCACGCCGCCGGCGCTAGCACTTCAGCTCGTGGTGTCCCTGCCCCATATGTGTGGATACCTTGGAGGTATTGTTGTGAAGCATCAGCACTAGGACGATCCGCAACTCGTGACGGTCTCAGGAGCAGGAGGAGAAGACGTGCGGTAAGTACGACTACTACTGCATCAACTCGCTACATTGACTCTACTTCTGCTACGAGTCGATGCGTCTAGTGGTAATCTCGTGATCTATTACTAGCAGAGGTTCCTTGGTTGCGTGGTAGATTTTTTGTTTTGTGCTGTCGTAGCCTACCCGCTATCTTTCACAAGGTGTGTCGACCAACAAAGCTCGACGGACTTGGAATCCTCAACCTCACAAAATTCGCAAGGGCACTGAGGCTTCGGTGGCTGTGGCAAGAATGGGATGCTGAAAGCATGTCGTGGGTCAGCATGGAATTACCTTTGTGACGACGCTGACAAGCGTCTCTTCGAGGCGGCCACCTCAATTACGGTCGGCAATGGCCAAAAAGCTAAGTTCTAGACTTCAAAGTGGCTAGGTGGTACATCTCTTAAAGAGTCTACCCCGGAGATTTTTCGCTTCTCAATTCGGAAAAACAGAAAAATTCATGCAGCGCTCTAGAAGAATCGTTGGATACATGACAACAACTTACCAGGCGTAATTATAGCTCAGCTAGTCCGACAATTTCTACGAGTCTGGAAAGGGTAAACCAAATTACCCTGGATACAACTGCCACAGATGCAATCACATGGAAGCTAAACTCTCAGGGGGAATACACAGCGAAATCAGCTTATGAACTACGATTTATTAGTTCCACAACAACTGACTACAAAAGGTTAATCTGGAGAACTTCGGCACCCCCAAAATGCAAGCAGTTCGTGTGGCTAGCCATCCAAAACAGACTATGGATATCTGACAGACTGAGCACGGGGTTGGCCAAATTAGGGCACTTGCCCACTTTGCAAAGAAGCCACTGAAACGGTCTTGCATCTCCTATCAGAGTGTAGGTACTCCTGATGAGTGTGGAACTTAACAGCAGAATGGCTGGGTTGTGCTCCGCTCAAGCCATCACATTGGGACCCAAGCCACATCATCGGAGACCAGTGGTCAAAAACTTGTAAATTAGGTCATCTGCCAGCAAGGGTGGCCACGGTGGTCACTCTAATTAACCAACTGGAAGATCTGGAAGAAGCGCAGTGCCATAACCTTAAACATGAGGTACTCCTCGACTATGGAGCTGTTTGCAAAGATTAGGGAAGAAGGTAGAGCTTAGACCCTGGGGGGATGCTTGGAGAATATAATGCTTGTGTGATTAAACGTTAGCCTGTTGTAGGCCTTCGGGTTTGCTGTCTTTGTGTCCTACTTCTGCTTTATTAATATAATAGACAGTCCTCATGTCTGTTTCTAAAAAAAAGAAACTATATACACCTTGGTTGCAACTGAAACTTGTCCTAGATGCCTGAATCTCCTCATAACTCATGTTAGTAACTTGTATATTTTTACGTGAACATTTCCTGTAACTTGTGTTCAAGAAAGCACATACATGAATGCGTTTTTGGAGAGTAAGATCTAGTCTCCAGAAGACATCAACATCGTCGCCTAAGGATGAGATGCTACGTACGTAAACACGGTGTAGGTAACAGGTCGTTTAGCTAGCCTGCTCGTATTGACCCGTGCGATCGATGATGATACAACAACTCTCTGTCGCACAACGATGGATGGTACTGCCAGAACAGCTTGAGATTTGTAGATTAATCAGAGTACAGCTGGCCTTCTTTAAATTATTTGCAGTGCAATGCATCTGATTGTACTGCCTGTTATGCTCTTGATTGTCTCACGGGGTTCCAATTCTTTAGTTGCACGCATTCATGCCTAGATCTATCTATTTATCTGGACTTTGGAGTATCTTATAGGAATCCATAAAGAAAGGTAGAAGGAATAAAACAAAACAGTAAAAATCACGAGCATAGGGCATAGTTAGATGTATATAATACTGTTTGATCCATGCACACCTGACACTACTAGATGGCCGTAGAAGAGATCAGTTATTTGCCATAGCCGGCAAAAGCGCAAATAACATGTGCCCATTCTAGTTCATAGTGCATTGGTGAGATTCTTTTATGATAGTCTCGTGCAAATTTTGAAAGGATTCGCATATTCAGGGGGGAACACTGAACATTGTCAGTAAACAGAACGTGAAAAGGGGCTGAAAATACAGCACATGCAACAAATCCAGAATAGCAGTGTGGCAGAGAACACCTATACGCATGGTCAGCTAGGTTGCGACCGGCCTGTAGGGAGCCAGGTACTACTAGTCCAGTTCTCCAACGACGAAACGGGTCTGGATGGCTTGATCCAACCGAATAACAGCAGAAGAAATACGATCGGTTCAGAGATGGACACCAACCCAATGATTCGATCCGATAGGTCGAACCCCACATCAAAGATATGGGGTCGCAGCGGGCATGGCAAGTCGCGATGATTTCTTCGTATGGCCCCTCCAAATGCACCAGCCGATTGACGAGCATTAAAGGCGCGAGATATGCCGATCGATCGAACCCTTGCATGCCAACGGGTGCCAAAGTGTCCCAATCACACGAATCGGAGGCCCCAACCCAACACAACGTGAGATCTGAGATGCGGTGCACCCGTCCACCTCGCGCCCACACCGATGGAATTGATAAGCGCGCACAGCCGGTTCCGAGCGCGCGCGCGCGCGCGAAGTGATATGGCAATGGTAACTTGGTAAGGGACGAGCGAAACCGATCGGGCCAGCCGAGGCGGGGGAGGAGTAGCGATTTGGTGCGCAACGCCGACGCAGCGCGGCTGTGAGGATGGCATCGAATGGAGCGGGCGTGAGCTGGGCCGGCACGTGACGAACGGGCGGGTACCCTAAGAGTTTTTTCTGGCTAAAAATGATACTGTTGACGGTCATAATAGCAAATATAGCCTTCTCTTGATGTCAATGGCAAAAATAGCACCACGGAGCTGCCGCCACTCGACGCGTCGCCAAATCCAGGCCCCTAGAGGCCGGACCTAGCTCATCCATGCCCCCAAAGGCATGGTGCACGGTGGATCCTTGCCGTGGCCCTAGCCCCCCCCCCCCCTCGGGTGTTGTTTTATGATTTCATGTGGACTCTGACAAACTACGTACG
This sequence comes from Ampelocalamus luodianensis, assembly GCA_036346255.1. NCBI lineage: Eukaryota > Viridiplantae > Streptophyta > Magnoliopsida > Poales > Poaceae > Ampelocalamus > Ampelocalamus luodianensis. Next base: position 2,979,842 of record CM070622.1, read on the forward strand.
TATGTCGTAATCGTCTCCGGAACCGATGTACTCCGACAATACGCATTAATGTATACAAATATAGTACAACATAAGCGCATAACATTCTGGATACATACGCACATGATGTATATAATGTAATTACACACGGACTACAATATGACTCACTCATCTGACACTCTGCTCGCTGCGTCTGTGTTCTGGTCTTGCGTGGAGCATGTCCCGTGGGATACATGAACCGGTCTGGAGAGCGCGTATCGGTCCGGAGAATGCACGAAGATCGTCGAGTGGGTGGAGGTGCCGATGACCGACGGCACAATGTTAGCACAACCTAAGACATAATAAATAATCCGGACGCAAAATTGAACATAACTTACCTCCTTGGTCTGCAGTGCAGATGACCAACGGGGAGCGCTAGGACGTCCGCCGGTCTCACTAGGCTGTGCCGACCTAGCAGGTGACCACGGTCGGCCCACTCGATGTGCAGCCTGAAGCACGTCGTCTCTCGACCGATCATAGCTCATGTTCTTGATGGTTTGCTTGGACTCCTCGAAAATGAACTTGAGAGTACTGAGAAACCCCGGAACAGTGTGATTTGGGCTGCGTATGGCTGACCCGGATGCGCATGAAATCCACTGGACCCGGTCGAACTAAATGACATACAATAATTGTTCAGTACCAAACAATAAAAATATCATTAATGAAGCAAGCATAGGTTGTTAGTATTTTATAGTGTCGTTACGCCGCCACACGTTGTGTCAATCAAACGAGTGATGAAGCCTATCCTGGTGTGTAGCCTGCTCCAGACGCTCTGGCAAAGGACGGGTGAGTCTGGTGCGCGACCGTAGTACGTACCACTTGATGTACTCACTGTAAGTCTAAACGTTGTACGACCGCTGCTTCTGTAGAACCTCAATGTGCACCATCTCCGTCCAAACTGTAATCCACTGATGCTGGACTACCTGCCAGTCCTTAGAATGTCGACCCATCCTCAATTGCGTGCATTTGAGAAGGATTTATGTGTGAAGAGTGGATATAGCTTGAACTGTGAATATTACTCGGATGGAGTTGCATTCACAAGTGGACAACCCGCTCGAACATCTTTCCGTCGGGAGGGGGCACAGCCTGGTAGAGATTCTTACTGTTGCATTACATGTTGCGGCGCATAAGGCACCACTATATGGGAAAACACAAGGTGGTAGGTCGTCGTCCGCAATCCGGCGTCCTGTGTGCATTACACGGACAGTCCGTGTGACGCTGCCGTGTTCACGAAATGTGGGCTCCATGCAGACCATATGATGTTGTCATCGTGCAGCGACTCAAACTCATTGTAGAACACATGGTAGAACCTCGCCGGTCTGTCTCTAGCCGAGCCTAACATGGCAGTAGTCCACCGAGTGCCCATTGTGGGCCCGTCTACTAGGTCGTGGAACTCGGAGTACAGGTGCACTGCATTTCGGAAGTTGGGCCGCTATTGACGATCAACTCGCCGATCTTACAAAATGGAGAATAGGGTTGCTTTTTATTGCAATAAATTGGCTATTACAAGGATGCCTTTGGAAAGGCGACAGATTAGCCCTAATTACACTGAGTATATTACTTATTATGCTTTAGTATGCTCCAATTGTCTTCCAAATGAATCCAACTGCCTTTTTATGTTCGTCATTCACCTTTAAATATCAATGAAGAGGCGGCAGTTACTCCTGGAGAAGACACCTTCTGGAAGTGACGTGTCCGGTCGGGGAGGCAGTTACAGTTAGTGAAACACTAACTGATCGCTGGTTGGTGTCAACAGGAGACGAAACCGTATAGTGGTTGTTGTCAGTGACTTAAGGCCAAAAATGTTATGTGGTTTGGAGCAAATAAAGCACATGCTTCATTCATCACAAGGAAGGGATATACTCAGAATCAGATCCGAGTACCAGTTCAAAGATCCTATGAGCAATAAACTGGTCGAGCAATAAGTACAGGACCTCTCCAGCCAAGGTACTCGTAAAGCAACCTCTGGAATTCGACCACATGGGTCATTAACCATGGGGGTTACGACCATTAGGGTTATATGGTCTTTAATTAAATGTTAAAAAATATTTAGAAATTTAATCCTCGTTAGCTAGCCTTCGATCTTTAAGTGAATTTGTAGTGTGAACCCTCTCCGATGAAATCCATATCGGGAAACCCTTTGTTTAATGGCGAGAATAACTAAGTAATATGCGTTCACTTTAAAGTTAAGGAACTGCCTGAGAAACCGAAGAGGTTTGTCCATTGGGCTTCGGGTAACTCCTTTTACAGTTAAAGGAAAACCTTTATAAAACCCCGTAGTGTGCAGCCTTAGGAATTTTACGCCCTCCTAATCTCCTTCGATCTTTCCTTCATCTTCTTACCACAGAAACCAACAATATCGGATTCAATCTCCAACTAGATGGTTTCCGAGTTGAGTGAGAAGAAACTCAAGGCTATGGGGGAAGAGCAGAATGCTTCTCGACCAGACCTTGGTCTCTTGGAGATCAGCAGTCGAAGAGTATTTTCTGAGCGGCAACGAGGGAGAAATCCCTGTTTTTCTCGTATATATCGAGTACGGGTTCATGTTACCAGCGCACCCGTTCCTCTCCAAGGTTCTTGAGTATTATGGAGTTGAGTAGATGAATCTCTCTCCTAATTCGATCGCCAACCTCGACATCTTCATCTATCTTTGCAAAGCGTACCTAGGAATTCCGCCAGATCTTGAGGTCTTTAGGTATTTCTACAAGATGGTAAAGTCGAGGAAGTCGACGTCGTCACCTGGGGAGTGTGCTTTGTGCCTCCACGATGGGAAGGCTAAGGAATACATTCATATGTATTCCAAATCTTCGTAGTCGTCATGAACAAAGAATTGGTTCTACATGACGGTCACCAAGGGAGATAGCCTCTGCTATGCCGGTAAGGTGGCGATCCTCCACGAAGGAGGGAAAGGTGGGGAGATGGATCGAGGCCATCCACCACCTCAGCATCAGAGGTCTGACTTCTTGGCATATGATGAAGGATTTCTCCACACGCCAAATAAGTACTCTGAAGTCCCGAGAACGTGTCATGCTTTGGTATATTGGTCGGGACGATACGACCAGGGATTCTTCAGAATGTAAGTCCTAAAAAATCTCGACCAGTCTTGTTTAGTTGATTATTTTGTAATCTTAAAGTCTTTTCTCTTTTTATAGTCCTTTCTCCAGAAGATATCAGGGACCAGATCAAGATGGTCTATGTCAGGGAGCCTGGTGACAAGGTATGTTCCCTGAATTTTAGCTATCGTCTCTCGAGAAGAGAGGATAGAGAGACTTAAGGTAAGAAATAACAACCTCTTTTCATCGTTTATATATTTTCCAATCGGTTTGCCATAACACCCCTTTAACGTGCAGTTGGTTGGGTCAGATACCAGCGAGCTCGTCGAGAGCTCGAGTCCACTTATCGCCCCGACCACTTTAGCTCCAACGACCACTCAAGATGGTGGTTGGCCTTATTTTAACCTAACTCTTTCTTTTATGAGAAAAAAAGAGCACCGAAGGGAATACATATTCCAAATGAAGAACTTCATCGTCAAACTAATTTTAATTAAAGATTTACGCGAGAGAGAAAGAAGATCCGACGATCGGAGTTGCGATGGTCGTTAGTTCCGAAGCGACCATGAGCGACTGGACAGTTGCTCCCGAAGCAACTGTTCCAGTGGTCGATGAAACCACGACTTCTGAGCAAGTGATCGGGAAAATTATTTTCGACCTCCGGTCGGAGGATGTGAGGGGCCCGACCAGCCCTACCAGAACAGAACCAGTGAAATCGGTCAAAAAGAAGAAGAGGAAAGTGAGCGCTCTGAACTTCGCTCCAGGTCATTTTAACTTCAAAACCAAGACGACCAGGTATGTATAAATGAAAGAGATTTATGTAAATTCATACCTTTAGTGTTTCTTGTATTATAAAATTTTCTCCTTCTTTTCTTCTATTTTTGTAGATCCTTTGGTGTTCCGATCGCTTTTGATCAGAGCACCCCTTAGGAGGAAACTCCTGAGGATAGGATAGTCGAGCCAGCCCCCGAGCAGGTGGAAGCGCCAGTGCCTGCTCCTACCCCTCAGGAACCCTTGGCGGTTTTGACCCTGCCTAGGGAGGTAGAGGCTGAAGAGAAGTCTCAACAAGTGCTGCCTACTGTTGGGACTGAAGTGGTCGAAGAAGGAGCAAATATGCTTCCTTCTTTCTTCAATGATCGTGTGGACAGGAGTTCTTCCTTGGTTAGGAGGTCTCCTCATCCTAATGACATTCCCAACCGGTCTCGAGTCTTTAATAATAAAGACTCGAGGATGCCTCATGGAAGAAGATTTCAGACTGTCGATCAAAGACAAATCCTGGGATTATTTACTCCAATTATGCAGACAAGGCGGTCCAAGTAAATACCTACGACAACTCTTATGGCATTTTGTGGAGTTTATTTGAAACTTAAAGAAGTTTTCTATTTTTTACTTTTTATAGCATATGGTGGAGAACATCGCTGTGGTCGGAGAGCTGACCAACGAATAACTTCTTTAGTAAAAAGAAAATCTCTAATTGAAAAGTAAGCACTTCTTTTTTACTTCCTCTTCCCTTTTTGTTATTTTACTTCTTTTTGTTTCTTACTTCTTCTTTTATTATAATTGACAGAATTAGAGAATTTTGGAAAAGAAGTTATGGCTAAGGGGGCTGTCATAGCCACACTTGAGGAGAGGTGTAAAGCCAAACATCAATTGATTGAAAACTGGTCGAATAGATTCAATAAAGCCTACCTCAAGCATAAGAAAGCCATCGAAACCATCACGAAGAAAACTCAAGGTAACTGGTTGTAAACTTGACCAGTTTACTATGTGTTTATATTTTATTTCTTTAACTTTGATCTACTCGTGTAGAGCGATCTCAAAAGTTAGAACAAACAAAAAAAGCTCTTGAGTTTGAGCAAAATAAGGAGAAAGAACTCGAGAGGAATCTTGGAGAGAAGGTCCTTGCCTTCAACAAGTTGCTTTTCGACATGGGGTCGGAAGTATTTTTGTCATCCTCAAGAAAGCCGACTGATAAGGCGAACTGTCTTGGTTGACAACTCGAGACTCTCCAAGTTCTACTTGCAACCTCCCATAAGAACCATGCAAAGACTATGAAGAATGCTGCTATAGACAGGGTTAGTTTTGCTTTGGCAAAGCTTAAAGCCTCCGACCCCTCCCTTAACCTCCAAGCACTTGAAGCAGACTTTAGCTACTCAAAGGAGGATGCAGCCAAGATCTTCGAGGGAGTGAAATCCTTCATAAACACGATTGCAGAGGTGATGAAGGTCGGATCCCTGTCTCATAGCGACCAGTCTTAGTGCCTCCGAGAAGTAAACAAATGTTACATAGATTTGTAAAAAAATTACCTTTTGCTATCAATAAAGCATATGTTTTATCTCCCAACTTGTGTACTCATATATTTCCAAGCTTCCGACTATTTGTGTAGTAGAAAAACTTACTAATGATGCAGTATACCAAAAATAAGAGCACATGTTTCAACCAACATATAAAGTATGTGCTGATTATGTTGTAAGAATGATCTAGTTAGTACTATGAAATCAATTTGGTCGGAACCAGTGTATGATTTTGACTAGTTTTAGATCTATTTCCATAATCGAAATATTATATACTACATTGTATGGTCGGAAGATGTCATAAGACTTATTTTGATGATATGAATGATAAGAAATTATGCAAAAAAAATATATGCAAAAATGATAAGTGTTTTTATTTATACATATTATCCAAGTTGGTCATAAAAAGTGCTAAGAACCAAAGACATTATTGATACTTCGCTAGACGTACTCGCACTCAAGTTCCAACTGGTAGCAAAGATCGTAGGAAATAGGCCGTCGCTAGGAAACTACTTCCAATGGGCAGGACCACGTGCAGAGATGAGAGATTTTGACTAGAAAGTTTTCTGTGTCTCGACTAGTTGCAAAAACAAGAGAATAGTAGAATGTTGAAGTGAAGAAAGAAAGTCTTTGAGCTCTTAAGCATATAAGTAACATATGTGGTTGTCTGTGTTATGCTCTTTTTACTTATTTTCTTCTTTAAGAAAAGAGTGTGTGGTCACTCGTGAGAACTATCTCTGTGATGGTCATGATAAGGACTCTCATGGCATTTGACAACTATGTCAATGCCAAAAAGTAAAAGATATCTTTTAGAAGGATGTTAGAGAGCAATGGACCCTCTCCGATGATCTTAGTCAACAATAGTATGTAACCAGGCAATGGATATGCGAAATATAAATAACATCGCTCATCGGAAAGGAAATAAAAATACAACTTTAATGAAATTGAAAATGAAAAGAACATTTATACATAGAACTTACGCAATTGATCAATGTTCCAAGAATTAGACAGAACACGCCCATCTGACATGGCAACTCATACTGAACCTGGTCTGGTTACTTCGACCAAGGTGTATGGACCTTCCCACTTAGGAAAACTTGTTGCCATTTGTTTGGCTCTGAATTTTTTGAGAACCAGATCACTTACAGATAGACTGCGAGGTTGCACCTTATGATTGTGATACCTTCTCATAGCTTGTTGGTAAACTGTTGATCGTATCAAAGCTTTGTTGCATCTTTCTTCAAGAAATTGATATCATCAAGCTGTCAATCTATTTGATTGTTTTCATTATAACAATCAGTTTGAGCAGAGCCAATTTTCAGTTCTGAAGAAAGCATGGCTTCAGCGCCGTAAACCAGAAAAAGGGTGTTTCACCAGTCGCACAACTGGTCGTGGTTCTTGAACCCAAGTTCCTGACCGCTTTATTAACTGATCGAATATTCAACATTTTATTCCTTGTATTATTATGACATTAGCTCGCTCGACTGCCCCGTTACTCTATGGGTGAGCAACAGAAGCGTAATGTACTTTGATACTAGATCCTCGCAGAAATCCTAAAAATTTTCGCTTGAGAACTGGGTACCATTATCTGTTATTATACGACTGGGTATACCAAATCGTGTGATCAGATTTTTTATGATGAATTTCTTGGCAGCTTCGGTTGTTACTTTAACAACTAGCTCATCATCTATCCATTTGTGAATGTATCAATCATAAGAAAAAGGAATTCGAAGCACCCGGGTGCTTTTGGGAAAGATCCCGAAATATTTAATCCCCAGGTTGCAAAAGGCCAAGAAAGATGTATTGTTTGCAAAGCTTGTGCCGGCTGATGTACTTGTTAGCTATGAAACTAACATTGTACACACTTCGTTATAACATCTTTTGCATCATGGATGGTAGTTGGCTTATCCTTGCCTGAAGGCTTTACCGGTCAAATTTTTGTAGGAATGATGCACTCCACAGACTCCTTCATGTATGTCGGATAGTAATTTCATACCATCCGTTTGAGATATGCATCTCATCAACACTCCGGGAGCTCCCCGTTTGTAAAGGGTACATTCGATCAGAGTGTATGATTTGGCTTTTCGAACTGTACGATCAGCCTCTACATCATCTTCAGGAAGTATGTCATGCTGAAGATAATTGTAGATTAATATCATCCGATCACTATTGGGATCAATCTGTACGACCTCCAGTGTAGCATGTTTGTCTTCGGAATGCTCGACCACTGAGGATGTATCGAGTTGCTCGAGAAAAACTCCGGGGCGGGACAAGTGATCTTGGGGAAGCCATCCATGCCAACTGGTCTGTCAGAAAGTTTTCCTTTCTAAGAATATGTTGGATCTGAAAACCGAAGAAGTGTCTTTCGAGTTTTCGTACTTCTGCTAGATAAAATGATATCTTGGGGCTTAAGCATTGATACTATTTTCCAACTTGATTCGCTACTAGTTGAGAATCGTCTTTCAGTAGTGATCTGCGAATTCCGAGCACTTTGGCTGCTCGGAGTCTTGCCAGTAAACCTTTATACTCTGCCATATTATTCGTAGCAGGAAAGTTTAACTGAATGGCGTATTTAATGTGTTCTCCGGTAGGAGACACAGGACAACTCCAGCCCCCGATCCTTTAATCATTAAGGAATCGTCAAAGTAGATTATTTAGTTGTAATTATTTATTCGTCATTATTTAGTCGCAATTATTTTTTTCATAATTATTTAGTGGTAATTAATTTAGTCCCAATTAATTAGTCATCATTATTTATTTGTAATTAATTAGTGGTAACTAATTTAGCCCTTATTATTTTATTCATTGTTAATTTAGCCATGGTAAATTATTTGTAATTAATTAAATCATAATTAATTTAGTGATAGTTAATTACTCATAATTAATTTAGTCGTCATTATTTAGTTATAATTATTTATTCATGATTAATTAGTAGTAAATAATTTAGTCATTGTTAATTTGTGTCTTTCATCTCTTGCAAGTCATGCCTCTATCGGAGCTAACCAAACCATTCTATGACGAAAATCACTAGAGTAAGTTATGGACCACCACGAGCACTGGCGCACGGGAACAGGATAGTGTCGTGCCCCAAGGGCATAGTGCTCGATGAAATCATGCCCCAGGGGCACAGACTAGGGTGCTCTGGCCCCAGGAAAACGAACATGATAGGTCTGGCCCCCAGGGGATCGAACTTCGCACGTGTTTAGGGGGGCTTTCTCTATTTATTGATTGACTTTGAAAGCAACAAATTCTTCATCTCCTTTGAACTCAAATCAAGAATTTCTTACTTATCAAATGTCAAAACAAGAATATACAACCTTGTGTATATTCAAAATCTTGCATATTCTTTATATCGCTTGGGTTATCATCAATTATCAAAAAGGGTGAGACTGAAAATAACTAGGCCCTCATGTTTGTTTTTGGTAATTAATGTCAACATTGTGTGCTAAGATGTGTTAAAGGATAAAAGTCCAAATGACTAGATGATGGCAAGACCATTGACAATGCAAATGTGATGAAAGATCATCTTGGTTCAAGACATAGGTATTGTATAAACCTAAGGACCCTTTTATAATTTTACCAGTCTTAGTGTTTTTGGATAAAAGACTTTGTTTATAGAATAAATGTCATCCTATAACGAGGGATCATGGTTAGTAGCTTGAGAAACTATTTTCGTGTCATTATGATCAATTAGGATTCATGCATTGTTTTGATTTTGAGTTTCTGGAAAAAATATTTTGAAAATCGGTATGACCGCATGTGTGAAGCGGTACTACCGCAGGACGGTAGCACAGAAATTTATACGGCGGTATGTATTTTCTAGAGAGTTTGTCTTAAATGGTTTTCTTGAATCTTGGAAACGGTATGACCGCAAGTGAACTTCGGTACTACCGCATATCGGTAGTACTGATTCTTATAGCGGTACGTCCTTAACGAAGTGGTCCAATCGGGTTTTCTGATCGTGTGGTTAGATCGGGTGGTCCGAACGGAACATGTGGTTGGATCTAGTGGTCCGAACGTTTAGTCCGAACGAGTTGTCCAATCGTTCAAATGATCTGAGCAGACCACGTAAATGGTCTGAACGTTCAAACTGATCTGAGCGGTACACATGTCAGTCCGAATGTTTTTAAGTGTTTTTTGTTCTCTAGTGAAAATAGGAACGACCGCATTTGAACTGCGGTAGTACTGCAAGTCGGTAGTACCAATATCTCTATGGTGGTACGTAAATAACAGAGAGCGCATTTTTGGAGTTTTGATCTTTCTTTGAGAATCGGTATGACCGCATGAACTGAGCGGTACTATCGGAAATCGGTAGTACCGATTTTATAATAGTGGTACATTTTTCAGAGAAGGTGTTTTCTAAGAATTCTTGAGCTCTGGAAAACGGTTGTTCCGTTCTAGCCGAGCAGTATTACTGCGCCATGGTAGTACTAATTATCAGTTGGCGGTAGTACCACAACTTTATCTGTAATGGCTAGTTCAGAGCATTAAACGCAACTGTTCCAACCGTTGAGCAAAAATCGATAGTACCGGCCATTCAACTGCGGTACTACCGCAAATCCTAATTTTTGAGGAAAATCTATCGTAACGGCTAGATTTGTTGGTGAAGGGTATAATACCCCCTGCCTCTAGCAGTATAGTGGCTGAGCTTATTCACTATCATTGAATACTCTTGAGTTCTTAGACACTCTCTACTACTCTTGTGCATTGAATTCTCATTTTTTGAGGCAGTTGAGAGCATTTAAGTGTATTGCATCATTAGTTGATCTTGTTGGTACTTGATTCTTCCTCAAGCAAACACTTGGTCTATTACTCTTGGTGCTTGCCGGCACCTAGACGGCTTTGGAGGAAGTCTTACAAGGTGAACTCTTCAAAGAAGATTGTGAAGAGTCCCTGTATCGATTTGTGATTGGTGTTGTGTTCATCAACTCCGGAGCGGAGGAAGAGCAACTCTAGTGATCGATGATTGATGCTTAATTAGTGAAGCCAGCTTGATTCGTTCAAGCTTCCTCAACGTGGAATAGTGAAGACTGGCAAGTCTCCGATACCACAAAAAAAACTTTGTTGTCTCCTTTGTGGTTTATTCTTATCTTTACTACTTTCGTATTTACATTTCTAGCAACTTAATTGTGTAGAATTGCTTAGCTAGAATTGTATCTAATTTAGACTCTATTCATAATTGTTAATTAGTAAAAAAGTTTTAAAACCTCCTATTCACCCCCTTCTAGTCGGTTATCCTTGATCCTACAAAAGGGCTAATGTTGCTATTATGCCGGCGACAGTGTCATGTTGGCAAAAACTCTTGCCCGGCCGGGTACTGGGACTTATTTCTCACACTATGGCCATTCTCAATGTGATATGAATAGACCAGTTTACATGCTCTGTCCAAGACACCTGGAGCGATGCTAAAATGTGCTGCTGCTACTACTACTACAGTGCATTCACGAATGCCACTATTGGCCACACAAGTGATAGGTCATCAAATCAATTACTTGGAATTTTTTGCCATATTAGCAACTTTTCGCACCGTATTTACAGGCAGCCCCTCTCTGCCCGCCATGTCGCACTATCTGCACGGCCACCGTGTGGTGGCGCTGCCTCACGGCCGCCGTACGGTGACACCCCACTGCCTGCCACGTGTCTCGGTTTAGGGTTAAGCCGAAATTAGGGTTTTGGTTAAGGTTTAAGCGGGTTTCGACATTGTTTATAGGAATTTTAAAATATAACAAATGAGTTCAAAAAATTGTGAAATTTTATGTTGAGCCTCTCAACATAGTGTACTTGCTTGTGTAAATTTGCCATAAATTTATTCATTCAGAATTTTACTCGCTATTTCATATAAATGTGTTGTTTTGGCGAGAACAAAAAAATCAACAGAAAACCGTGCCATGTGTTGTGCAAACAAATATCCGAATGAGGCCCTCCCTTCATTTGCTTTTCTTTTTCACCAAAAGCAAGCAATCTTGCCATCCTGTCACCTCCATCACGTCCATCTATTCGCTGTCTCCCGCATCTAATCCTTGTCTGCCGCATGCAAATTAAAACCTATCGCACGCGAAGAAGGATTCCCTCCTGGCTATAAATTAGCAAGTGAACGAGCGCAATTTCATTTTGCAGTCGATCGCTCACTCACTCTTTCGCTCGCTCTCTTGCTCTATCGATTATATTTTTGAGGACATTTCTGCGTTATTGACTGCCGTCATTCGCATATAATTTGTATCTACATCGTTTAATTCTTGAGGCCTCATTATTTAGTTACGAAATAATTAGTCGTAATTTTACGGTGGATGCGTACTTAAGTAGTTGTAATTTTGCATGCATTTTCTTAGTTTAACGTTGTTAGTCGCATGTAATTAGCGTTATGAGATTTTTCATACATTGTATAGGTCGTAATTTTTAATGTGCAGTATTTTATGGCCATTAGCAATTTTATCACTAATATTCCCTCTATTCCATGTGTTGCAAGCCATGTCTCTATTGGTCATTCATAAATTATTTATTAACTACGTAGCAATTTTTTGTTGTTCGTAAATTCTTCATTCGAAGGCAATTTACCTAATGTTAAGTAAATAATTAGTTCTAAATACGTAATTTGTAGTTAAGAAAATATCATGCGATGCATGCACTGCTGGCGAGGTTAATTAGTTACGAAATAATAAGTATGTCTTAATTAATTAGTTGTAAACAATTAGAAAATAGAAAAATAATGACAGCATGCACTGCTAGTTATTCATGTAACTAATTATTTCGAGCTAGTTCATAATGACATGCAAGTTATTCTAGTATGCATGCATATGCTGGCCAAAATAATGACAGCATGCACTGCTAGTTACTATGCAAGCTATTAGTTGCTACATACTCAAGTATGCATGCACCATGCAATGAACACACACATATGCAATTAATTTTTTTAGAAAGGGGAAAGAACAGGGGTTAATGTGCGTAATTATTGAGGTGAGGTTAATTAGTTACAAAATAATTAGTTTATCTTAATTAATTAGTTTTAAACAATTAGAAAATAGAAAAATAATGATAGCATGCACTCCTAGTTATTCATGCAACTAATTATTTCGTGCTAGTTATTTTATGGTCATTATCAATCTTCTCACTAATATTCCATCTATTTCATGTATTGCAAGCCTTGTCTCTACCAGCACTTCTGGAACACTTCTATGATGAGGACCACCGGTGCAAGCTTTGGATCGTTGGTGATGCCGATGGCCCTTCGCCCATGCTGCTTCGGGTGGGGAGGGATTCCTGGGAGTTGGACGATTGCTACGTCCTGATCCTCTGGGACACGGGCTTGTTTCCCCTTGCGAGGCTGGTGTCCGTCGGACGCCGATTCATCCTAGACGCCAGCCTGCTATCAGCACTTGTCGACAGGTGGAGGCCCGAGACGCACACCTTCCACTTTCGGTAGGGTGAGATAAGGATCACTCTGCTGGACGTCTCGCTCTTGACCGGTCTCCTGATCCGGGGTGAGCCACTTGTTCCGGGCCCTCCGCCGGTGCACTAGAAGGCCAAGCTGGAGCAGCGATTCGGCCAACCTCTCTTGGAGGGTGCACGTGGCGTCCCCCAGACTTGGTTGAGGCAGTTCAGTGATTTCCCAAAGGGTGCACCTGACGAGGTCGTTAGGACGCACCTCGTTGCTTACCTTCTTCAGCTCTTTGGTTGGGTCCTATTTCCAACCACATAAGGCAATTTTTGCTACCCCAGCTATGTCCACCTCGCCGAGTCATTGGTTGACGCGGAGGTGGGGCCGATGCCTTAGTATAGCTGGGGATCAGCCATCCTTTGTGTCACATACCAGGGGTTATGTGATGCTTCGTGGTGCACCACCAGTGGTACCCGCAGCCTCGTCATCTGCTACGTGCTCCTATAGTTATAGAGTTGGAAGCACTTCCCGGTTAGGCGATCGTCCATCGAGAGAGCGGTGCACCCGTACGCCCCCCAATCGACGCGATAGACAGCCCACCGTGGGCTTTCGGTGGACTGTTGTCCTTCTGCGCTGGGCCAAGGATAGGCCAGCGAGGTGCTACTCGTTGTACCACAATGAGTTCGAGTCGTTGCACGAGAGCGACATCATCTGGTGTCCATGGTATCTAGATTTCATGTGCACGGTAGTGCCACACGGGCTGTTCGTGCAATGCACCCAGGACATCGGGTTATGGATGACGGACTGCCACCTGGTGTTCGCACATATGGTGGAGCCTTACGCGCCGCAGTGCATAATGCGACAGTTTGGTGCATACCAGATCGTGCCCCCAGGATGGCAGGCTCCTGCAGCGAGCAGTGCACCTATAAGTAAAACTTCATCCGAGTAATGTTTACAGTTCTTACGTCTTCTTTTCTAACATCAATCCTTTCAAAAATGCAGGCAATTGACGGCGGTGGGCATATTCAGAACTGGCGCCCGGTCCAGCAGGAGTGGACTACGACTTGGATGGAGAGGGCGCACTTGGATGTGTTGCGTGAGCGGCGTTCGTATGACCTTGAGATATACGGTGCGTACATGGAGTGGTACATGCCACGTACGCGCGCAATACTCACTATTCCTCCACCGGAGCGCCCGGAGCTGGTGACAGCGGAGACGCACCACCAGAGGCTCCGCGGCGCGTACAATCATCACAGCGCTTCGAACGCGACAACACCATAAGACACTTAAAACCTCTGGTTGTTTCATTAGTGATATTTGTACTCTTTGTTAATGAACCTGTACACGGAGGCCGCCGCAACGAGCAGAGGGTAATGGCTCAAACGAGTGAGCCATATTGTATCTCGTGTTATGCGATTATATTTTGGTATATTTGCATTTATATTTTGTTTTCCTATATTTATACGCGTATTTTGGTTGTTATGCGCGTACTCCTGTATCATATTGTATATCAACATCTCCAATAGAGTTGCAATGCAGCTTTTTTTCCATACATTCGAGTCACACAAAATCTTGAAACCCTAATTTTCAAAACCTAAAATCCTAATCTTCGCGACCTAAATCCTTCATTTTTTAGGCATATAAATTTGACAAAATATTACACAATCAACTCTACTAGGTGAGGAGCCTTCAAAATAAATTCATAATGTTTCGAGCTCATTTTCTATATTTACAAATTCGTACAAACGGTACACTTATATGAAATAGCGAGAAAAATTCTGAATAAATAAATTTGTGGCAAATATACTCAAGCAAGTACGCTTTGTCAGGAGGCTCCACTTAAAATTTCATAATTTTTTGAACTAATTAGCTATATTTTAAAATTCCTACAAACAACGTCGAAACCCGCTTAAACCTTAACCTAAACCCTAATTTTTGCTTAACCCTAAACCGGGACACGTGGCGGGCGGTGGGACATCACCGCGCGGCAGCCATGTGGCAGCGCCATCGCACGGGGGCCGTGCGGACAGTGCGACGTGGTGGGCGTAGATGGGCTGCGGCACGGCCATGGGGGCCAATTTTGCACACAAAAAAATCCGAAGACGGCTATTCTTGTAAATATAGTGCGAAAATGTGCTAATATGGCAAAAAATTGAACTACTTGCTGATTATTACTCACATTTTCCTACTTATCCTGATGGGCCAGCACGAGATGTAGCGGGGTTGTTTGGATGGTATCTACATTTTTCAATTTTCTAGACAAAAGCATATCACTACTCTTCTTTGGGGGAAAAGAAAATCCATACCACAAGGATTAGATTTGGTTACGGGACTCATTGTAAAGACTAGAGGTTCGTCAAGCAAAAAAAACAATAATAAATCTACAACTAGAAAATGTCGTGTCCTAAGAATCCCTGTGGTCAGAAGAATCTTATACCCTCCCTAGCTTCCAAAACAAGTTGGTTAAGGGCATGTTTAGCATGGCTGCAGTTTCCTGAAAAGCAACTTTCGGCTAGACTGAAGGGTTGCACGGCTATACGGCTGAAGGGCTGAGCTGAAGATATTTTGTGTTTGACTATTTGACTTTTAGATCGACTGGTTAGAGCTTCTGAGTTGAGAAATGCCTGAAATGACTCTGAGGTAACTGATGGCTTGTTTGATGTCGTTTAATGATAACTAATGACAATTGACGCAATTGATAGTAATTAACGACAATTAACGTAATAGGCAGCAATTAACGACAACTACTGTGATTAATACAATAGACGGCACGCAACGACAATTAGACCACAATGAACGGCAATTAACTCAATAGACCACAATTTACAATAATTATTGCATAACTAATTACACCAAATAATTATGGGACTGTCTATTTATAAGTTGTCTGAAATTTTCTTAAGTTTAAGTCACTTGTTGTGACCATTGGATCAATATCCAATCATATGATATCCATTGGATCAATATCCAATCATATGACACACTAATCTCTACACAAATCTAATGGTCACAACAAGTGATTTAAACTTAAAAAAATTTCAGGCAACTTAAAACTAGCAAAACCGAATAATTATTACAAGAAACAGTTAATTTACATAACTAAACTAAGGCTTCCTGTTTCGTAAGCCGAAGCTGCCTGGCCTGCCACTGTCCATCCTCCCCATCCCGCCCGTGCGGGCTCTACCGATCATCCACACGACCCTATAAGAATGGCCCCGCTCCACTTGCCAACTCGAACTCCGCAAACCCATACCACGCGCGACGCTGGGAGCTTCTCAAGCAAGCCGCACGGACGTACGAGAAAGCGCACCGCGCGCGGCAAATGGCAGTGGGATTCCGTCGACTGCTCACCGCTCTCACCATCCCCAAGGCCTCTTCCTACCTCCGCCGCACGCGGCACAAGAAGCTCTCCTACTCCCGCGCCCGCTCCGCTAGCCTCCCCGGCCGCTTCCACCCGGTCGTCGCCGGCCTTCACGACTCCGCAAACGCCCTCCTCGGCTGGACCGAGGTGCCAGCGCAAGCCGGCCTGGCGTGGATCGGTGAAGGGGTGGGCCACCTGGGACGGCTCTTGGTGGGCTTGACCGACCTGCTCCACCACCCGCAGGCGCAGGACCAGCTCCAGCGGCGGGGCAAGACGGCGCCGTGGACGGAGCAGCTGCTGGATGACCTCCTCCTCCTTGCCGACGCGCACGGGTGCTTCCGCGAGGCGATCCTGGCGCTAAAGCAGCTCCTCGGCGAGGCCCACGCCGCGCTCCGCTGCCGCAACGCAACCCGCCTCGCGGCCGCGCTCCACGCGCGCCGCCGCTCAGACCGCGATCTCTCCCGCCTCGCCTCCACATTGCGTGACCTCTCCCACCGTTCTTCTTGCCTCGCAGCAACATCCGACTCTGATGAGGCCGCGCTAGCCGAGGCCGTCGCGGCGGCCACATGTGCGACGGCGGCCGCGTCCGCCGCCATCTTCGCCGGGCTCGCCTCCGACTCCTCGGCCTCGCGCGCATTGATGTCCCCGACCGCAGCCTCTCCCGCGAAGGTCGCAGCCGCGCGGGTGTGGTGGGTGGCCGACCTCCTGCGGTGGCGGCGGCGCACGGTGGCCGTCGCTGCCTGTGTGTCGGGACCCGGTGCAAAGGAGACGCCTTTTGAAGAATGCTGCGACGAGGAGGAGGAGGAGACGAAGGCAGCCATGGAACGGCTGTGGAGGCTGGAGGAGTGCGTCGTGGCAGCGGAGGACGGCTGCGAGCAGGTGTACCGGGCGCTCGTGAACACGAGGGTGTCGCTGCTCAACGTACTGACGCCGTGCTTTTGATGGGGCAATCGTCTTTAGGAGGGAAATGACCGCTGGATTAGTGTCCTGGACAATACAGATTTTCTTCCATGATTCTTTCTTAGATTTTTGTATCCTGTGTACGAGATTTTGGTTGTTATAACACTGTGGCGCGTCGAGGAGGCGTCCGACCCCCTGATGAATGGATGAGAGGAGTCTGGAACCTAGGGCACGGATGAGCGAGGTCCGACCCGGTAGGGCCACACTCGGAGACGTATCAAGCGGCACACTCGGAGACATGTCAAGCGGCACTAGGTCTGTAATGCTATTTTTGCTATCAATTTCGGGAGGCCAAATTTGTTAAGCACGACGCCAACAGTGCTATAACAACCAAAAACTCTCTTGTGCACATGATGTATAGGAATAGTTTGGAAGTGGAACGGAATTATAATTAGGCGAATTTTTTAGTAAATTCTTCTTCCTAAATGAAAACGTCTCTTCAAAAGTTTGCAGTGCTTCTCTTTGATAGATGATGGATCTCTGTAACTATAGTGCTCTATTGGAACAGGTGCCATTGTTGTAATTCTAGAGGTATTGATGCGTTTCAACTTTACAAATGAGGACATGACAGTAACCAACTTCACTGGATGCTTTGCGGACTCTTTGGATGTAAAACAACCAAGTATTAGCACAAACTAGTATATTCTTGACCATACTTCAGAGTTCAGAGATAGGCATGGAGACGGATTCAAACAGAAATCAGAACGTATACCACTATACCCTTATATGTTGTTTTACATACGATCTAAATTTGTTCAAATATCCAAACGGCCAAAGTTTCGTGTCTTAATTACATAAGGTAGTTGTATCTGGATGCAGCTCCATTTTGATACCCATTTCCGATTCCGGCTATATGCAGCCATGCAGGGTTCGGCTCTGAACTAAAAGAAAGCCGTTAAGTTGAGCATGTGAGGCCTCCTCTTCTTTTATTCACATGCATTTTTAATCACAAAATCTATGTTAATTATTGTAGGTCGTTCGGTCGGTTTGACATCATATGGAATTGGATCAAGGAGTTAATGTGTCACGTTGGAGTCGGACTGATAACATCTCTCTGTACTGAAGTTGACGTCCAGCGTCTTCAATCCAGGTTTTGCCATATTTAAGACATTTTTTGCATTTTGTGGTTTAATTATGTACCAGTAGCATTTACAGCATATTGTTGAAATCAACAGCGGACATTGGAGTGTGAGCATTACAGTATTCTCAGAATATACAGTGACTTAATCTGCGATGATGTATCAAAAGTTCAGGCATTGTTTCCTGCCTTTTACACGCCACAATCGCTGATTATTTGTTCGAACCAGGCACGGACACCTTGCTAAACAGGTAGGAGTAGGACTTGCATCCTGTTGGAGCTTCCAGATGAGTCGAATTGTCGCGAAGATGAATGTACCTGAAGGCGAAAGCAGCTTAACAGCAAGATTGTCAATCAAGAAAAGCTGCACTTCTAAGTTGGATCTTCCTTTTCTAATCAAACCAGTACATTGTACATGAACATTAGCATGCCCGCAAAATCTATGCGACTTATAATAGATCTAACTGGAAGGTTGCAATCTAAGCCAGGATCCGCACGGACCCCCTATATTTTGGCGCATCTGAACTCTGAACCAGTGTCGGCTTGGTACTGAAAGTCTGAAACCAAATGGCTCTTTGGTAGTAGTTGGTTAGCACCTAGTAGTACATTGTTAGCACAGGTACATCATTTGCTTGATTAGTTCTTCATCAGTCAGTCACTTGGGGTCGAAATGGACAGGCTGGAGAATAATCGCTCATGCTTGCATGGATACTCCCTACTTTCGTTTGTTTTGGGTACATTTGGGCCCATCAAGATGGGCCTGCAAAGCCCCAGCGAGACTTTTGGATTGTGATGCGGAGCCCATTACGATCCATCACGGGATGCATCGAAACTTTCTGCACGTTGTTAGCGTTAGTTCGAGAGACGTGACATGACCATTTTAGGACCCCAAACACGGTGGTGTCTCTCTAATCATGTTCACACCACGCTTATAATGTGAGGAAGCCAAAATAAAAATAGAGATGATACTTAATGGGCGAGGATCCGCACCACCCACCGCTGCTTTGCCCTTGCCTTGTGCGGCCTGTGCCTCTCGCCCACCTCACTCTCCCACCCATTTACTATTGTTTGCTTTTACAGTCTTGCTACTTTTAAGTCGTCTAAAATTTTTTAAGTTTAAGTTACTTGTTGTGATCATTGGATTTGTGTAGAGATTGATGTGTTATATGATTGGATATTGATCTAATGAATAAAAAAGATGACTTATACTTAAGAAAAATTCAATCACCTTATAAATAGGCAGTCCGTTGCCTTTATATCCATCCCTTTCGACGCGCTGTCGCGCCCCTTGCTCTCTTTGCCTTCCTCGCGCCGTTCCATCAGCTGGGCTCCTCTCGCGCGTCACGCTAATGGAGCTGCTGACCAGCCACATCACCACTGCATTCTCCGATTCCGACAACGTCTGTGTGGAGACCGCCGCCACCGCCAGGGAGGACACGGAGTTGGAGGCGCTACACCGCCTCTCCGACAACCTCGTCGTTGCCTTCTGCTCGTCGGACAACCTTGCCTTCCTTGTTGATGCGCGCATCGCCGTACCGGGTGCACCCGACCTACGCGCACACCGCCGGTGCTCTCCGTGCGGAGCCCCTTCGTACGCGTCATCTTCGCGTATCACGCCGCCGGTGTCAGCGTAGCCCACGGCAGCGCGACAAGGTGGAGACCTAGGAGCTTCTCGGTGAGGAGGTGGAGGTCTAAGGTGGTAAGGGAGTTCGAGCATATACAAGCACGGATGGTGGCGTCGCCACCTTAATGATCGGTGTAATAATGCAGGCAAATAGTACAATTAAAGGATGCCATCGTACTAGTACAACTAGTCGCACTTTCCCGTCTCTAGTCCTTGTCGTACTTCCCCCCTGTCATTCAGCACATCAGATAAGCATAAGCATAAACAAAACATTGGCTCCAAAACAGGAAAAGTTCTTACTTAGCTAGTCTGTCCTTTTGTGGAAACTGGGAGTGTTCCTGGTCGAACGCTCGAACTACTAAGAGGCGTGCGTGATGCGTCCTATAATAAAGAGAGCCTAACAAAGCCCAGTGGCCGAAACTGGGCTCATGAGCCGAAGAGGACATAGTTAAGGAACCCAAACGTGGCGGTCCAGCAAACAGAGGCGAGTTCTGAGAGGCCAGTTGTACTTCTCGTACAGCACGGCAAATGACACGCTGCCAAAAGAACCGGCACTTGTACTGCAGTGGCGTGACGAGCGTTATTCACCGCGCACCGATGTTCGTGCCTGACAAGGAGTACCGTACTCGGCGCAATTAAAAGGAATCATTCAAGTGAGATTAGAACGTGGTTACCAGTGAGTGATCCAAGAAACTTGGTTCCTCTAGGCAGCAAGCCCGGACGTCCCGCGATCTGATCTAGGCGCCCCACCTGTCTGTAAGGGCGTACATCTCTGCGTAACTATCAATGGACAATGGGATGGGCAATGGCTTGGGCAAGCCGCGAGCGCCGTGTCCATGTGCTCGCGCAGTCGTAGACTCGTAGTAGGCCTTGTAACGCGGCCGCGCCGATGCCGTCGGGCGCCCAGAAAAAACGGGCAAAACGCATGTCGCGTGGCGGGTAAACCAAGCTCCCCCGCGCGCGCGTCCCTCTCGGGGGCGCGGAAACGTGTCCAACCAAACGCAATGATCGAAAAGGGCATAGCGGCCACCCATTCTCAGCGAATCCCGCGCGCATGAGCACCTGCAGCTTTTCTGAGATATTTTTTAAAATAATATTATCTTAAAAAATTTTACAAAAACAAATAGTTGAAAATAATTACGAAACTAGGTTACTTTCGTCACTTGAAATACAAAATGCTCCTTTCGTCATTTTAAATGATGATAGTAGCCTAGAGAATAGCGATACGAACCTGAACAGTGTAGAGAGGTGGCGACAGGGACATATCGTAAATCCAAATGGCGACAGATCCTTGTCGCCATTTCAACTGGTAACAGAAACTTCTATCTGTTTTTTTACTATCTATTTTCGATCACATATTTTGTGAACAAATCACAATGATATTACAAAACATTCACCACAATGTTATTACAGTTTTTGTACGACATCCGGCTTCTGCTTCGTCCATATCGTTACTGATACGTCATACATGTCGCCAGCCAACCTTTCCCTTTAGTCTATCAATGTCTGCGGTCCAGATAAGTTGCTTTCAGGTCAGATATCTAATGAAATGGCCAACCACGCTATAACCACACAGCTCTGCACTCTAAATTTGCATCACATCCTCCTTGTTAAAATAATCAGAGATGTACTAGGTAGGATGTTGCGCCACCGTCGAACATACCTATGTAGAAGAAGGGACTTGTTGCAAGTGCATACGCAACTAGCGCGGCGTAGCGTGCACTTGTGGATGATCCTCTCGCGGTTTGTCCCGCGGCATCCTTTATCTCTAGACAGTATCTCGAAGCGCGCGCAACTCCTTTTTGCCCATCTTGAATGTCCTGTTGCATCTCACCCTTCTTGCTCTCTTCCTCCATATACTTGGTGATCATAGCGGAGTATAGCACTCTGTTATTTGCCATGGCGAGCGACGTGTTGTTGTTTCTGTCAACAAAGTAATTTATGGTATCGCGAAAAATTGCATCTACAATACCAACCAAAGGAAGACACTTAGCGCCCCGCATCATTTGACTGTACACCTCGGCTAAATTGGTTGTCATGACACCATATTGAGCACCATTCCTGCCATGTAGTAGCGACCACTTCTCCTTTGGCTCGTGTTCAATCCATACCGAGAAGCATTTCACCTATGCCCTCGTTTTCCTCGCCACACTAGCATCATTTGTAGGTAGTTGTGGTAATACTTCGGGGGTCTGGTCAACGCTTATAGAGGCCTTTTTCACAACCTCCCTTCTCTACGTTCGGGTCCACTCATCTATAATTTTCTAGAGTACGTCAAACTTTCACTCCTGGTTCTGGTTGCACAATCATTTGAACAGGTTTATCAAGTTCTTGTTGCGGAACTGCTTACAGAAGTTTGCACCCTAAGTGTCTTATGCACCACCTCCTCTGCAGATTCGCCCATGAATGTGGTTTGTTCTCTTCTTGTTATACCTAAGTTATTGCACTCAACAGGCTCGCATACCGATTATGTATAACGCATAAGTTAGGACGACCCTGTACAGCACAAATTCTCAAATTCCTCAGGAACAAAAACAAGTTGTCCGTGTTCTCGTTTTCAACAAATGTGAATGCCACGGGAATAACTTAATTGTTATCGTCCGTCGCTATTTGCAGTCAGTATCTGGCCCTTGTACTTTCAATCAAGAATGTGTCATCCACACACAAGATTGGATAGCAGTGCCGAAATACATTGATGCATGGACCAATGGAGAAGAATACTTGCTTTAGTACCTCTTATTGTCCCACTTCGGATGCGTGGAATCTTTGAATGTCGATATAAGTGTCGAGATTCCTATCGTGTATGATTCGAAGTTGGCCGGAGAGGTTGTAGTAAGAGTTCTTGAACATACCAAATCTTGATTCCAATACTTTCTGTTTTACCCTCCACGCTTTGACATAGCTGATTGTGTATTCTAGCCTTTCCTCCCGAATGATGGACCGTGTCTCAAAATCTAAATTATCCACGATCTCATCGACGATAAAGCTTGATGATATGTTCTTGTGGAACTGCACTAACTCAGCGACAACACATATGTGAAGGACCACTATAAAGCATTTCCAGTAGGTGTCTCACTTAGACTGAAATGCGTGCACTCGCCAAGAGCATCTCTCTATATCACACTTTGCGTCGTAGCATCTTGAGTTAGACTTGACGACTGTGAATGTAGGTCGCATCGACAAGGCCCATAATTTGACCGCCTCCTGCATGCTTCCTTACATTTGTACATAACTCCCTGTCTAGCCCTACTTTGGTCGTACTCCTACAGCATACAGGAGATTTCGTTAACAACGAGGTTGTCAAACTAGTATGTGTTCCACTTAGATGGAACCGTCTATTGTTCCACAACATCCTCGTCGTCGGATCATTCATCTTCTGACAATGTCATGTAGTTTTAATCTTCGAAATCCATCCTTTGTACTTGGACTTTCAGCTCCTCACCCTTGCTAGCAAGTCCACTAGCTTGCCTGGCTGAAGGAGCTTCTTCCACAGGTTCTTCATCGACAGCGTCAGCAACTCCCGGACCTTCGACCATTGTGTGCACCACGTGCGTGGTTGGAGTCCTTGACTTTTCTTCAGCATCACCACCCCCTTCTTGTTCAATCGTCGATGCAGAAGTGGGCTTGGAATATGCCAGGGCTAGAAGGACCAAATCCCACCGTTTCTCCCTCGCCCTGCGTATATATGACTGCCACGACCTTGTTCTCTTGAGCTGCACTGACTCCCAATATGTGTCATGTGGTACTCGGTTGACAAGGCAAGTCAATCTCGGATCATACACAACATAGTCTAAATCGAATGTGTGGAATAACCACCGTATCACAACGCCCCATGTACGCTGCTATAGTCTTGTTAGGGTCATGGTCGCCGATTTAACGCAAATCAATCCAATCAGGACCCTAAAACACAGTCCCATAACCATAGTAAATTTTGAAATTAGTAGCGCCCGACATATTTGACATACTACAACGTAAACAAGATTTTCACGATTAATCACATATCTAAAACTAAACTACCCACCGAAAAGGATTATGTACAATATACTACACTATGTAACCGTACATATAAAACTATGTAATTCATTCGGTTAAAAAAGTTACATAAATGGTGGACGACCAGACGGGTAGCGCTTCGCTAACTTCTCTCCTCCCTGCTCCTCTCCCTTCCCTCCCTTTTTTTTCCTTTTTTTCTGAATAAAAGTGGGTTATACCAAAATTTTGTGATCTTTTATAAGGTAGATTGTGCCGCCATTTGGAATGACGACAGAGACTTGCGGGATCCCTGTCGTCATTTCAAATGGTGATTTTCTAAAATTTTAATATTAAAAATATTAGGGGCTTGCGGGATCCCTGGCGCTATTTCAGGGACCCCCTCTGCACTGTTGAGGTCTATATCGTCATTTTCTATACTAGTGTCGTCATTTAAAATGACGATAGAGTCCTTTCGCCTTTTCAAATGATAACAGTAGTCTAGTTTTGTTTAAAAATAACTATTTTTTGTAATTTTTTAAAATAATATTATTTTTAAAAAAATTGACTTTTCACGGTTTTCTGTAGTAGTACGACGAGCTAGCACTTGCCCAATGTGCGGGGGCAGGTGAAGCTTACGTTGATCTACAGTGGCGCAGCACTGGTACTACTATACATCCGTGCGCGCTCGTGTGATCGATGTGGTTTGGTACATGTCGTTATCCTGCTAACTGAGGATATTTGCTCCTTTTGTGTTTAATTATTGACCTACTTTGGCGCTAATCGTACTTTTCCGGTGGGTACTAATAATTCGGGCATGCTTTAGGGAGTTGTCCTTTTTAAAAGGAGGAGAAGAAGATGGCATCTGAAGTCTGAACTCGTCTTTTGCAAGGCAATGACAATCGAAATGGAGATCCGATCGGTGCAAGTCCATGTCGAGATGCATGTAACGGACGTATTTATGCACAGTAGTATAGTGTTCATCAGGTGTCATCGCTATTAGCACCCTTATCTCTGTCGGCATCCGTGAAGTTACAATAAGAAAGGGATGTCTGTCCTAAAGCTTGCTATCGCGTTAAGCCACGTATCGCAGGAGTATCGGTTAGCATTAAAGTATCTACAATAGTAAATAGTTCATATCGTTTGTTACTAAGAGATTGACATATGAGCATTTAAGTGATGTAGAGAAGAGATGTGAGGAGAGAAGATAGCTAGGTTTATTACTAGATGAAGAAACAAGTAAGTTGTTGATACATACTTTGTTGGTTATCTAAAAACTCGTTTTGTGGGTTTCTGTCAACAAACATACTTATAGTAATTAAAGTGTTAGATCCAAACTTAAAAAATAATATATTGAAAGACTATTTCATTTTATTAGATTGAATACAAACCATTGTAAATGTTCTTACAGTTTTATACGTTAATTTGAGTGCCTCTCATAAGCTTCCACCTCTCGTCTTTTCCGAAGATTGCGTACAAGAGTTGTACCGCCGGAACTCAGCTGCTCGAGTCTTAATTTGCTATGTTTAAATTCCAAGGTTATCTTGGAAGTTTCTGAGGGAAATTGACGGCCGCTTGTGTGGACTATATTTGGATAAATCTAATAAGTTAGTGTTCCAGGTACGAGGCAGCTCAAATATCGCTTCTTACAGAAGAGTGTAGAATAAAATGCATGGCATGAATCATCACACGTCACACCCGCAGGCGAAGACGTTTCGTCCTCTCTCTCTTACTTAGTTGATTTGTCGTCCCGATTAATCACTAGATATCATAGCACTCCATCGCATAATTAATCTGGTTAGTGAGCATCTACCACTAGTTGTACCCACACTTGGTAAACTAATGCTTAATTATAGGCCTATAGCCTATATATCAATGAATTGAATGGCCAATAAAAATACCAATCATCATGACACATGATGATTGTCTCTCAAATCTTACCACAAACAGCAAGCCTAACCCCCACGACTTCAAAAAAAAACAACATGCTTCACCCCTGGTTTAAACTCATTGATTTGAACCCAGAAGCCGCCTCAGGTTGCATGCATGCGCCATAAGGCCAATATATAACATAAGCATAAACATTTTCCATCCTCCTGTGGTGGCGGTGGCAGCCATCGCAATATCTTATTATGCATGAATTGAAGTATTGAACCCATCCAACGATTTCTTGGCAGTTAACCTGCTGTAACCTTCTGCCACCTCAGATTATTTAATCTTGATTAGGCTGTCAGTGCACGTGAGGAGGATTTTTTGATCTACGTGTTCGAGAAAACCTTCTGGTGGCTCCAGGGCAGGAGATAGAAGAGGATCGTCAGGCTGGCGGCGCAGCCGATGATCTGTTAATGCATACTATCACAGTGGTAGTTAGGGCACTTCTAACAAACAAATTTGTTTGATACTTAGCCTATAATATGTCAGGTTTTGGTGAGGTGAAAGATAAATATGAAAGAGAGAGAAGCAGCTTAATACTCAAGCAAGTATCAAGTCTTTATAGTATCAAATCTTTACGCACCGGGGAGCCTGCTACCAAATTTGTGAGGCCGTGTAGTATCAATTTGTGAGAGATCCATGCAACAAGTAGGGCCCTATGGTATCAACCTTTAGTATCAAATCATTGAGATTGTTATTTCTAAAATCTCATCTAACCGTTCTTTTTTCTCTAGTATCAAAAGTTTAGTATCAAACTAACGTGAGTGCCCTTACACATAATAATCGTACTTTTGGCCGTAACAAAAGCTGCCTGCCTATGCTTTTTTTTTGTACTAGAACAAAAAAACGATCGAGCCGTAAGTAACTGTGCTGTTGTTGGGACATGGGGAGAGTGAGTAGTACGTAACACGACATGGTGTTGGCGTCCGTGTGCGTGCCAGATCAGCTAGCAACATAGAAAAATGGGGAGCGGTGCTGAGTTGCCGAGTTGTCCTGTCCTGCTTGTTGTGTGGTACTTAAAAGTGTACCACGGGTTTTAAGTGGGAATTAAGGAGCATGTGGAGTAAAATTATTTGCTGGTGTGATGAGATTGATTTGATGGAGGACATAATTTGGTTCGGTGATATTTCTCCGTAATCTGATTACATGGTAACCAATTGCATTCAATTGTTTTTGGTTCGGCTTGATTGTAATCACATTACATGCAACAGGATACCAGCCCATGCAAAAACCCAATCCGCTCGAGATTTGGGCGTAATCGAAATGCGATACCGACAACGATTGCCTCGATGCCTTCCTCCCCACGCGCGACGCGCCTCTCCTCTCACGATCTCGTCCTTCCCCGACCACTACTAGAAACTGATTATTTCTTGAGTGTCTATATATTTTTCGAGTGTTTGGACGAAAACACTTGGGATCGAGACCTTTCCGAGTATTTTATAGGACACTCTGGACGGGAATTAAACACTCGGTAGAAATAACTTTTCCAAGTGTTTTCCATAACACTCGGGAGAGAAAATATAATCCCGACTAAACAATCCCGAGCGTTTTTTCCGGACGGACGACCTTCGGGAAACTATTTTCCGATTGTTTTGGGGACTTTCTCGAGTGTTATGGGCACTCTCGGATTCTAGTAGTGAACAAGGCTGCCTCCCTCCTCCCACGCGCCACTCCTCATGTACTCATCCCGCGATGGAAGCCTTCCCTCTCCATTATCTCTCTCCCAAATCTGCCTCTCTCCTCAACTACCATGTCCCAGACCTTTTTAATTTTTTTAGAACCATCATGCTCTAAACCTAGCCCATACACCTACAAAATTGACGAGTCCAGATGGAATTTCTACCTCTCATGTGAATTATTCATCTTTATTTTCACAACTTTACTTTTCTTAATTTGCTCTCGTTTGAATGTTTTCTTCTTGGGCAAGATTCAAGAAAGCGCTAGGTGCGCCAGACGGATCTTTATTTTCATAATTTTACTTTTCATAATTTGCTCTCATTTGAATGTTTTCTTCTTTGGAGCAAGATTCAAGAAAGCCCTAGGTGCGGACCACCGCCCGACGCCTAGCGCCTAGGTTGTGCCTAGGCGGCCGACTAGGCTACAGTGCAGAGCAGCCAACAGCAGGTAGAATACGATCAATTGATGAGTAGGCAGCAAACATCCAATAATTGAGCAAAATAGAAGAAAAATTACCTGAAGAAGCAAGATTTATGTAGTTTGATGTAGTCATATAGATGATCTCCCCTCCAAGATCTTGGTGTAAACATGTATATTTAATCAATTATGAGTTATTTGCTATTTTGTGAGAAAGAATGGATGAATAAATGAAACATATATATGCAGTCACACATCTCAAAGACTTAACATAGAAAGACATATCATAATATCACGGTCTCAACTTCACATAGTCTCACACAATAAGACATAGCAACCACACGTAGACATAGACATAGACTCGTAGAAGCAAGCAAAATACTAATAGAGTTCATGATAATTGATAATATGACTCAATCTGTCAATCATGAGTCAATCTTCGTCATCTTCCTTATAATTCTTAGTAACAACCACTTCATCTTGGTCGGACTCAAACTCAATGTCTTCCTCCCACTCATTGATATCCTCTTCGGAGATCGGACAAGAAATCTTCATGAAGCTCTCTTACTCTTGCGCTCCTATGAGATTGCATAGCTTCACTAGCCCCAAATGCTTCATCAATGAGCTTCCATGTAAGCCCCGTACCAGCCTCAACCTCTTGATCACCATCACCACCTTCAATTATCCACCTTTGAGCTTGTGTAGCATCCGAAGCTAGAATGACATCTATGTTCTTCACATTACTCTTCTCTTTTTTTGCTTCACAATCTTGCATTGAATTTTGGTGGCGGAGATGGCTCATGTTGAGGTTGATTCGGTGGCTAGTGACAGGGGGAGCCGAGATCGACCGACGACGAGCTCGATTCAATGTCGAGGGAGGCAGGGGGATGGGGTGCTCAAACCCTAGTGCGAACTCATTGGGGTCGGGCTTTAAATTTTTTATGTACCCCCGGTGCCATGCCTCACCTAGCGCCTTGGCGCTCGCCCATGCCCTCGGCGCTCGCCTTCTCGCCGCCTCAGGTCGCCTCGCCGGGCGCCGCCCAAGCCGTCTTGGACTGCTTTGACCGCCTAGCCCGCTAACTTCATCGAAGTCATGGCGAAAGGGTATCGCCGAGCTCCCAGGCGACGCCTAAGCCCGATTTCTTGAACCTTGCTTTGGAGTTCCCTAGAGTGATCACACATAAAATCAAAGGTACTATGACAAAGCCTCAATCTTGCGCTTTGGCGATGATCTAATAATCCTCAATCTATTAAACTATTTATCTATAATATTTGT
This sequence comes from Ampelocalamus luodianensis, assembly GCA_036346255.1. Taxonomy (NCBI): domain Eukaryota; kingdom Viridiplantae; phylum Streptophyta; class Magnoliopsida; order Poales; family Poaceae; genus Ampelocalamus; species Ampelocalamus luodianensis. Next base: position 3,008,873 of record CM070622.1, read on the forward strand.
TATGGATAATAAAGACTTTACACCACCTTCAGAGGTACCTCTCATTATTAATAATGATGAATATTATAATTATATAGTAGTCGTAAGCTATTCTGCGATCACCCTATATGCTCGTAAGTCACTCTACTACCATCTTGTGGTCGTAAGATCTTCTATGATCACCTACTGATCGTAAGTTCTACTACGATCACTTTATGGTCGTAAGCTTTACTACGATCGAGTTAATCACGATCACCATATGGTCGATAAAGACCACAGACATGTGGACCCAATCAACTAGGGATCTCATACATAGTGTCTAATTACATGCAGTAGTAATATGTTTGTTATCCTTTGGTATACCTGCACGTATTAATCTCTCTCTATGACATAACCAAAATGTGAACGTGGGGTGTTGTCTCTCTGACAATAACTACCATCAACATGCGCTATTCTTCAACCATTGAGGTGCCTTTGGCATGGATAATTGTCACCCCCTCGAGCGTTATATAAGAGATAATGCCGGTGGACAGAGACAAGAAGCGCCACAAGCAGTAGAATAGACATAAGTCATTAGTTCTAGCATTCGGTGACTTCTCTTTTGTTGTAAGCACAATCAATACAAAACACATGACTAGGGTTGTTATTCTCTTAGGAAAGACCGAACTGTCTAAATCCATATATCTCATTCCTGTGTAGTCTCGATCAAGGAGCCCCCTTAGCATTCATTTCATATAAGTTCGATAATAAAACATTGACACACTTGTTTCTTGATATTGTCTGTTTGGAGTATTTGATCCATGTTCTCTAGATCTATAATTCATGATTTCTAGTTTGGTTGGCGGCGTTGATGTGCTGCCATGCTCATGGCCCAAGCTGTTCCGATGCAACTGTCCTCAACCAAACGCTGTAATGCAATCCAAAACCATCCCCTGGTTAAACCAAACAAATCTCGTAATCACCCATTCCACCGCCAATCCCACTGTAAACCCAAACCCATTATGTTTACATTTACATTTCTGAACCAAACACCACCAATGATGCATTCAACTTGGTGAAGAACTTTGTTATAGTGTTGTAGAGTACTCCGCTTGGGTAGAGTATGTAACATGTATAATGTACTAGTATTTCTTGACTGCAAGTTAGCAGTGTTGTTACCCGGATGGCAAGGTGTAATTGGTTTCGTTTTCACCAGACTTGGTATAAACAGTCTTGGTGCCATCTTAATTCACTATTCGATTAGCTGTCAGTCGCTTGATCTGCGGAAAGCAGGAGCTTTTTGCCCTTTCTTTTGGTACAAACAAAATTGAAAAGTTCAAGCATGCAGCTACATTCTCGCATCAAACTGATGCCTGACCTGGTCAGTGGTCAGGTGAGGTCTTGCGAGAGACTTGAAAAATTCTGATGCCGTTGACTCTTCGATGTTGCATTAAACAATGAATCCTTTGTGTGAATGAAAGAATTGCTAATGTGTCAAATGCAGATGTTTCCACACCATCTAGTTTGGATTTCTGAAGACCGAAGTCATCTAGGGTGGGCCTCAAAACTGATTTTAGAACGCAGTGAGAACCAACCTGTTCGACTCTTTCCTTGACTCTTTCCTTGGACTAGTTCTTCTTGTTTGAATGTTTCAGCATAGTACTTTTCTCAGCATTCTATTCAGTATACTGTCTTGGAGTTCAACGTCTTTCGCTTTGGTGTACAGGGCTAAGCATTGCTCGAGTTATGCTCGTATGGATGCTTCAGGGCTTCAGGCGGATGTTCTTGCATCAATTACAACTCAAAAGAGGGGAAGTTTGCAATTGACTAGTAGTACATGTGTCAAGCTTTAGATATTAGATTTTGCGCCTTTGAGGTTAAAGTTTTTTTAGCATAAAATTGACGTTAAAGTTTCACGACGTGAATTCTTCATTTATCCTCAAGGCTCACTAATCCAGGAAAAATAAAATCACAAATATCCTACATAACGTGTAGTTAGTAGAACTCAAACTGGGCTCGTTAGCCACAAGACATAGATGCCGTACCATTCGAACTATCCACTGGTTGGGCAGGACATGAGTTCTTCTAGATGATAGCTCAGAATTTGCACCGTTTCTCCTTCTTTTCAGCTGCAAAAGCCATATCGTCGGATTCAGATCCTCTAACGTTTGCAAAGAAAATGGTAGAGAGTAATAACGCCGCGACAATCTGAACCGTCCGATTCAGAAAGAACGGACTATATCAATTGCTATATTTGCCACTACAGCGCCAACTGTAGTACTGTAGCTACATCGTTTTGCTACAGTACAGTGCCGCACGCAAACACGACCTTCGTTTTTTGATCCAACGGCTACGAACCATGTTATGACACTGGAAATGCTCATTTTACAGGGAAAGGGCTATGCGCCTCGAAATGCTACCGCAGTAGTTTTGTCGTCTGTGTTGTATGACTACAGGAAAACATCAGTTCTACAGGACTATAAACATCGAACGTGTGCCGAGTAGTGTTTAGCTGGCAGGTGGACGATGCTTTCGTGTTGCTAAATGCCCAAAAAAAGTGGTCCAGGGACTTGGCACGGCGGCGACACGGTCGCCGAATGCACGGGAGTGTGCTGCTTACGGCGGTTTGGCTTCGAAAACACGCTGCATACGGCAGCCTACTCCGGCAAGCGGCGGCGAGAGCGACGCGCGCAAACCGCGCAGTTGGTTTCGCGTGGCTCGAGCAAGGTACTGCACCAATACTAGAGGAGCAGCCGAGCAGGTGTCGTCCAAGCTAGCATGCTACTCTAAACAGTTCATCATCTGTTCATCAAAGTAACGCACAAAAAGAAAGTTAGCATGACGGGTGACAGCTAATACACGTCCGTCCGACTTAAGCGAATTTATCAATAAAAACGCTCAAAAGGGAAGAAAATAAATTAACCACATATTTACATGTCGTTTAAAGGTAAGGATACGTAGTAGGATTTATTTCGAGGGAATCAAGACAGAAAAGCACATCAAGAGAGAGAGAGAACCTTAGAAAGGTCCCTAGCTAAGCTAGCTGCGTGCAACTACTACCACTGCTACTTGGCTTACTTAGTTGACAGATGTGTGAAGAAGATCGTCCTAGATAGCGACACCGAGCGCACAGATAGGGGTAGTACTAGTAGATCATTAGATCCCAGCGCCAACGCACGCACAAAGGCTTACCGCGGCGGCGAAAAACGAGACGAAACCCATACGACGAGTACGATCCCGTGGTACAAAGGCAACCAACCCAAAAGCCGGAACAAAACCACCACCCCTCCTCCTCCTCCTGCTCCTACTGCTCGCCCGAGGAAGACGGAACCCACCCCCACACGCGAGCGGCGAGTCCTATGGGTTGCTGCGGCTCGTTGCTGCGGACGGGGACCCACCCGGAGAAGCCGCCCGGGAGGGCGGCGGGGGTGCCGCCGCACCGGCCGTCCTTCTCCCTGAACCAGCACCAGGCGGCGGGGGCGGCGACGCAGGTGGGCGGCCGCGGGGAGGTGCCGGCGTTCGCGGAGTTCTCGCTGGCGGAGCTGCGCGCGGCCACGGGCGGGTTCGCGTCGGAGAGCATCGTGTCGGAGAGCGGCGAGAAGGCGCCGAATTTCGTGTACAAGGGCCGCCTGCAGAGCAGCCGCCGCGCGATCGCCGTCAAGAAGTTCACCAAGATGGCCTGGCCCGATCCCAAGCAGTTCGCGGTACGCGTGGGGCGCCCCGATTAGGAGGGTGTTTGGTTGTGGAATTCGCTCGCTATAAGGGCTTTGCTTTGCTTCGCAGGAGGAGGCCAAGGGGGTGGGCAAGCTGCGGCACCGGCGGCTCGCGAACCTGATCGGCTACTGCTGCGACGGGGACGAGAGGCTGCTCGTGGCTGAGTTCATGCCCAACGATACCCTCGCCAAGCACCTCTTCCACTGTGCGTTTGCTATATCGATATCGATCCTTCTACTGGACCATTTTTGATAAGCTACTTTCTGAATTTCTGGTCGGTTGGTTTTTTTTTTGTGTGGCCATTTTCGGTAAATACTGGTTGCAAAAAGCTCCAATTCTTGTTAGTTGCGGTTCCTGATTAGTGTGGAAGTTGGCAAGAAAGACAATTTGGTCTCCTCTGAGCAACTGCTGGCGCATAGCAGCCTCCTGCATTTGGTGTACCGAACGAATGATTGGGACTAGGCTTTGTCATATACCCGTCCTATTCGGTTGTTGGCATGGTCGTTGAATCGATTTGAAGCGATTAAGACGGGGATATAATTTTATTGCAGCACTGCTCTGTGTTCAGAAGTTATGCTTACAGTTTTGGACTGATGGATGCCTAGAATCGATTCAGGGGATTTCAATTTGAAAGTATCTTGTCACAGTGAACTCACTGTGGTTATGATCAATGCAGTTAGTAGCTTTCTTTCTCTAAAAAAAGTTAGTAGCTTTCTATGTGCTTATGGAGGTTCTTGAATGACTGTGAACTTAAACTGCTGATGCTTGATAGCCTATGAAGTACTCCTATTAGCTAGATGTTGTATTTTTTTTATGACGTGTTTTTGGTTGAAGAACGATCTGACACGGGGGTGCATGGGTAAAGTTTGGATGTTGTCGGTAATAGTTGCCATTGGTACAGAATTCTTTAGAACCTCAACAATAATGCATGGGATTGTTCCTTTTCGTGATCTTGAATCTTGATTGCATTCACCATATATGCAAAATTGATTTTTGATAAGCTAGCTGTGCAAAACTATGGTTCAGTTCATTTTTGTGATATTGCTTTTGCTCTTTTGCAGGGGAAAACCAGACTATTGAATGGGCTATGCGCCTAAGAGTTGCATACCACATTGCTGAAGCGCTGGACTATTGCAGTAATGAGGGAAGGCCTTTGTATCATGATCTGAATGCATATAGGGTCCTTTTTTATGAGGTAAGCAACCAAATATTTTGTGATGTTTGTTTTATTTACAGTACTAGCATTTTACAGAGAACATCCAGTTGTTGTCTTATGTGGCCGAGGAAGTGAGGATTGTATTTTTATCTCTATAAGTGCCTCTCTTGCAAATATTGTTGTGCATCTGTGGGAAGGGCGTTCAGTGATTCGATTTAGCTTGTACTCTCAACTTGGATGCTTCCTCTGGTTGTGTTGGTTTGGATGTCTGCCAGTTGGAAGTGGAGGGGTATGTTACCACCTGCTTTCCACCTCTAGTGGTTGGAGGAAAGCATGTACCACAAATGGAAATGTCAACTCTTTTACCTGATGTGTTCCCAAAAATGGTATATTCACCCCTTAAAAACAGGATCTCTTGGTTAGTCAAGTTGTATGATGTTTTAGCAAAAACTTGATGTATACTCTGGTTAGAGAAATGATTTGGGACCTTATGAAATAGCAACACACTTTTGGATGATATTGATTGCATGCAACAGCAGAGATTATCCTCTGCGAGAAAAATGACTAATATGATTTATATCTGCAGAATGGTGATCCTCGTCTTTCATGCTTTGGTCTGATGAAAAACAGCAGAGATGGGAAAAGTTATAGCACAAACCTTGCATATACACCTCCAGAATATTTGAGAAATGGTACATATGTTTTTTTTACCATCATACTAGTAATTAAGTATTTCTCGTCGTAGATATCAACTAGCTACCATTATGAATACATGTTGATCTTTTTTGTGGTGCATGTGTGCGCTTGCTTGCTTTGTGGCCAAACTTTCTTATTTGGATTACTTAGTCAGGGAATTCGGTAGAAATGATATAATGGGATGACACAAGGCTTTACAAGCTGGACTGAGATAAAATAGAGCGAAAACAACATCTCATTTTTTTTGCCCTCGAGAACAGTATTTTTTAGGAGATCCAGAACAGTAATTCATCTTGTTGACTTACTGAATGCTTTGTTAAGCAGCTTATATGTGTTCTTATGAAGGTGATTGTCAAGAAATATGGAGTTCATAGTTAGTCAATTAAAAACGTGTGGGGTGATTAAGAACTAAATACACAAAATACAGTCTTGACATAGCAAATATAAGATGAAATCATTCTAAAGGAAAAGTAGGTTCTTTTACATTTGTTCATAGTAACTTCTGCTTTCTCAGGAAGAGTCACACCAGAAAGTGTCATATTCAGCTTTGGCACTGTACTCCTCGACCTTCTAAGTGGAAAGCGCATACCTCCTTCCCATGTAAGTTTTCTTGCTAGTAACTTGTGCTTTCCTTGTTACACTTTACTAGTTCCCATGTGGTGCAGAAGCAGCAGAACCCTTTCTGAAATAGCTTGGCAAGCCGGCGTTCAATACTATTCTGCATATATGTACTATAACATTTTCCTTAGCACAATTACCTCCGCGGCACTCCTTTCTGCAAACTTCAGTGGAATGGAAAATATTTCTTACACGGAAGTCTTGATGCATCATGAACATGTAGAGGTTGAGCGTTGCTGGAATTTGTGACTGTAATACTCGTTCCACAGAAGCTGGTACATAGTTAACAATAAGCAAATGGAAGCACTGAAGCTTAGCTGGTCTTGAAAAACATATTTTGTTTCCGAGTATAACTTGGTAGCATAATTCTTTGGTAGCGGTACTTAAATCAATTGAAAATGTGCTTGCACAGTTTCAGTCATTTTTGTTTCACTCAGGCTCTTGATATGATAAGAAGCAACAACATCCAAGGGCTGATGGATTCACATTTGGAGGGAAACTACTCAACAGAAGAGGCAACCGCTTTGGTAGATCTTGCCTCTCAGTGTTTGCAGTATGAACCTAGGGATCGCCCCAATACAAAAAAGCTGGTTTCCATACTTGAGCCCTTGCAAACAAAATCAGAGGTAACCATTATGTTTTTATCCTTCTATTTATCAAAATTGTTTCGTAAATAAATGAACTTTTGTGTTTGTCCTTGATGGTTTAAGCCTTGTGATTTGATACATGGCTTCCACAGAATTGTTATCTTTTCATAACAAACCAATCCTCTGCCTTTCTCATGGCTGATCCAATTTCATTTTAAAATACAAAACAGGTACCTTCCTACGAGATGCTTGGCATTCCAAAGCATGAGGAAGAAGTACCTCCTGCTCCACAACACCCTCTTTCTCCCATGGGTGAAGCCTGTTCTAGGATGGACCTGACAGCTATCCATCAGATTCTAGTAGCGACACATTACAGAGATGATGAAGGGACTAATGAGGTAAAGATCAGAGAGCATTTTGGTTCCTGACTGTCTTTTCTGAAGGGTGTTATCTAAGAAATTGATCTCTTTATCCGTGTCCCTGTTATAGCTATCATTTCAGGAATGGACACAGCAGATGAGGGACATGTTGGAAGCCAGGAAACGTGGGGACTTTGCTTTTCGTGATAAAGATTTTAAGGCAGCCATAGAAAGTTATGCACAGGTGGGCACATCATATATCAGGAGCCTTCTGATGTTCTAGAAAACTTGTTAGAATGAACCTATTCACTCGTTTACCTCCCTTCGTATTGCAGTTTGTTGATGTGGGGACAATGGTATCACCAACAGTATATGCTAGACGGAGCTTGTGCCACCTCATGTGTGACCAACCTGATGCTGCCCTCCGGGATGCGATGCAAGCGCAATGTGTAAACCCTGATTGGCCAACTGCATTCTATATGCAAGCTGTGGCACTTTCGAAGTTAGATATGCAGAGTGATGCAATGGACATGTTGAATGAAGCTTCGCAGCTAGAAGAGAAGAGGCAAAAGAACACAAAAGGTCCTTGAAAGACTGTTATTGGTTCTGGTAAAGATGCGTCAGTTCAGTCTGTTTTGCGGCTCAAAAGGTTTATGTTGAGACGTGCTATTCTGTCCTTAGGAAAAATTGTGATACATTCCAGGTTTGAGAGTTGTTGTGGGGTTGGAGGGGGTGGTTGTAGAGTCCTGTGATTGTAACTATTTGGTTTGGCATTTCTGTGATGCATTTTTTGGGCCCATGTATATGTAACATTAAACAAAAATGAAACAGGCAGGATGCAAGAGAATTCATTTCTGATGGATAATATAGAGCTTGCTTGTTGTGGATAAGGTGCAGAGCTGATCTTGTAGGTAAAGCTAACTAATTGCTTGTACAAATGAGCATTACTACCATGGAAGTGCTTCAGTACGTTCCAATATCACAGATTTGAGTACGGCGTCTCTGTTACTTTACTTGGCTTCAGTTTTGATACTGTACGTGGCCATCATAAATATCTGGTGTCTGTGTGACTGCGTTCTTCTGTAGAAGTGTTGTGGCTGGTGTTTAAGTGTGGCATTTCATCGGAACTATACAAGTTGTCACCTTTATTTTTGGGGACATGGAGCATGTGCTTGATTAGCTTAGCACCACCGGCGACGAGGAGACCCGAAAGCGGGAGATCTCTGCCTTTTTTGGCCAGGAACAGCCGGTAATTCCTACCCATTCAATCTTCACTCGTACGTACATTTTTTACTTTATTTCTTTGAGCAATATACAGGCTAATTGGTTAACCGCTAAAATGAGTCAAAGCCAAAATTTTATCACAGCCAAAATCAGGCAAAACCAAATATTGGAATAAAAATGTTGTTTGGATCGTGGTTAAACCAAACTTTAGTATTGCCAAAATTTTGTTAAGCATTTTACTCACCCTCGGAGTCTCTACATGTGACATTAAATTTTATTAACTTTACCAAATTTTTATAGGTATTACTAAATTTTAGTAACAAACCAAACAACTCATTTTCATTAACATTACCAAGCCCAAACCCACGCTGCTCATTCACGTGTCCTGCCACGGTACTCCCTCGCCGCTCCACCCGTGTGCGCCTCGCGCGTGCCGACTCTGGCGAGGCTTTGCATTGTTTCCACGAACATTTTTCTCCTTTTGAGTATTTCGGTGTGACGGATCGAATGGCGTGCTCTGATATTCATCATGTCTTCGATTCGGTTCTATTGTTGCGTTTGATCCAGAAATTGTTAGCTTCACGAGACTGAGTGGAGAGTATATATATATATACAGGCATCAGGCAACTTCTTTGACAGTTCGCCGTCAACGCCATCAACGAAGACCACACCCCAAGCGGGGGCGTTTAATGTAAGTCTTTCTACTCCTATGTCAGATAAGAGGATTTTTTTTTCCTCTTAAAAAACGGTTTTGCTGATCAGTTTTTCAAGCATTTTGATTTTATTTAGGGCTAAGCATTTTGTTTTTTCATGGATGACAATTAGTAATAACTTGGCAAACAGAAATCAGCTCTCTCTAAGTTAATTTATTGCAAGCTTGCAACTGTCATGTCAAGCATCACAATACAAAAATGAACAAACCCCCCAAAAGATCGATATCTAGGTACTACTACTATGTACAATCGAATTCACAGCTACCCATCTACACTTCTTCTTCGTCGGGTTTGCATTATTTCTCTTGCGCAGCTTAATTGCATCTGGAGATGGTGACCATTCTGGGGCTCCTATTGCCTGCCATTTCTGTTCCTTAATAGTAGAGCAGATGGGCGTAAGGAGACAAGCAATGCTGGTCCTGCCACGGGCTTCGCAGCTGCGTCAGGAACGGGTCCTGCAGCCAGTCCAAGACTCCGTGGCTCGCCGGGAGCTGCAGGCTGGGCAGGTCCAGGACTCCATGGCTCGCCGCCGGGAGCTGCAGGCTGGGCAGGTCCAGGACTCCATGGCTCGCCGCCTGGAGCTGCAGGCTGGGCAGGCCCGCCGCTTGCGGCAGAGACGTCGTTGACGCCACCGTGACCGTGACGTCCGCGGCTTCCTTCTTTGCTTCCTTGGGAGCGTTCTTGCTGTCGCCCGATGGCACCGACGAGGAGGAGGAGGGGATCAGGAAGTTGTCCTGGACGTCGTCCGACGACAAGTAGTCATCTCCGGCGGAGGAGGCCCGGACCAGGGACGCTCTGGCCGCGTAGCTCTCGAGCTCTTTCAGTGGAGTGGCTTTCCGGTAAATCTTGCAAAGCACCATGTCCTCCTGCAGCCGCACACAATCGCAAGCGTTAGTAGATGTTGTCGATATTCACATGGCATATGCAAAAAGGTTAATGCTAAGCTTCTATCCTTTCTTCTTGAGAGTAAATCTCCATGCGGCTTGGTAGAAGAAAGCAGGTCAACTCATAAGTCAACCGTGTCAATTCTAATTCCTGGTGCGCTTTCATGGAGCGTCTACATCATTGATACAGCAAGTCTGCTGCTACCTCCCCGGGTAAATGTTCAGACAGCACACAGATTTCACACCAAAGAAGGAAAAACAGTCAAATTAATGAACACTCAATGCTAGCATGCTACATGATTCTTGCTTCATTTGGATCGTTTTGCAATCTGTTCGAGGATGCCAACGATCCTAAGCCTGAAGAAACTAGTACACACGACTGCAAATTGACTATGCGATCGATAGTGTTCTTGTTACCTTGGGAGGGGCTGGTGCGGCGCGGCCGGTGCCGTAGTCGGGCAGGCGGTACTCGTTCATGACCCAGTCCGTCTTGGTGCCGCGCGGCGCGCGCCCCTGGTAGAAGACGAGCGTCTTCTTGAGCCCGATCACCCGCTTCGGGTCGCCCGAGCGCCGGATCGTCCTGTCCGACCCCGTCGCCTTCCAGAACCCCAGCTCCGTCGTCCGGTTCGGCCGGCCGCCGCTGCCGGCCTTCCGGTCCCGCGGCACGAAGAAGTACCACTCCCTCTCCCCGATCTTCGCCATCCCTGCACATCACACATACGCACATCTCAGCATCTGGCTGACTCAAACGCATACTCTTAATCTATATCACTGTGTCCGTTCTTGCTCAATGATCAGCTCTGTGTGCGCGCGTTGATGAACGTATATACGCACCGGGTAGCTCCCAGGGGTTGTGGCGGTAGATGTTGAGCGTGCCGATGATGTCGAAGTGGAGCTTCTTGCCGAGGACGACGCGGGAGAGGTAGAAGTCGAGGAGCTCCTCCTCCGTGGGGTGGAACCGGAAGCCAGGGAGATCCTGCTCGACTTCCATGGACACCCCCGCCGCCGCCATTGCTGCTGCTGCTGCTGCTCTGCTCCAAGTGTTCGCCTCTGCACTTCGCCGCTCGTCTGCTTGTCTTGGTTTTGTACTGGATGAGGCGGTGGTGTATGTAGGGAGTAGCTTATATAGAGAGGAAGGTGCTGCGAGCTCACGCGGTTTCCTGGAGAAAAGCGGTCGCAATTTCTTACCACTGGCGAAAACGACGAGTGCAAGCTCTCAGTAAGAATGGATTGGGCGGCTTAACACTGAATTAATAACTGTATTTTGGATACCTTTTTTTTATTTGCTGTGTGTATTTGGAGACCTGTGAGGTCACACAAATTGACTCCTTTTCATCATCTGAAAAAAAAATGATCCTTTTTTTTTGCTGCTGTGTTCTTGCAAATTGGTGAGAGAGGAAAGAGTTTCGGATTAGGGATATAGGGGTGATGGTGATATCAGAATCTTCATCGATGGCTCAAAAAGTGATGATTTTCAAAAAATCAATGCGTGTATGACACTCCTTAAATATTTATCAGCTATTCTCCGATTTGGAACACCTACTGGTAGAAGGTTCTGCTTCGGGTAAGAGTTTTAGCACAATTTAATTTGGAAAAGATTGAAGTGCAGTCATTTCTGTAGGCATTTTTCTATGGCCTTCGAATTTACTACTAGTGAATTTTTGCACGTTTGCCTTGCATCCGCTATTCTTTTTTGGCCCCCATGAGAGGGCAGCGTCTGTTCACCAACAGAAAGGCAGTAAAAGTAATTGTTGCACTAGTAAAAGTAAAAGTTATTCAACAGAAAGTGAATTTTTCGGTCAAAAAAATAGAAAGTGAATTTACTACTGGTTTTTTTTTTTGGCTTCTTAACATTTGGAAGCTATTTAGGCTTGAGCTCATCCAAACGAGAAGTAAAACAGGTAACTTCTCGAATAACAACTGTTATTTTGAGGTTTGGCTCTTGCCCAACCATAACAACCTAGTCGACATGACTGGCTAATTATACTCTGTAGGTACTCTCCTCCGGTCACAGATACATATCATTTTGGGATATCTACATTAAATTTATAAAACTTTGGCTATCGATGTTTTTTTAAAAAAATACTTATAATTTTAGGAACTTGTCAATCTCCAAAACAAATATATATTTACGACCGGAGAGAGAGTATGTTTTATGTCAGTATCGTGTTGGTCACGGTGACGTATGTAGGAAATTTATATAGCAACGTTATTTCTATCATGCAAATTTTTAACACAGCCCTCATACTTTAGACTTTTTTTTTGGGTGGTGGTGGTGGGTCCATAAGCTCCGGCATGATCGTGGGCCCGCTCATATAGTTAATGCCAAACAAGCACAACCAGTATGTAACACTGTTTATGTTTAATTAAGCGATTCCACGTTGTTCAGCCTCTCGAAACACATGACTGGACTAAATCATATCCCATGTCAACGTCAATGGAATTTTGGACTTGGTATAAGCTCGTTGGATCGAGATGGTGACCATTTCCAAAATCAAAGATGTCAGTGTCATGTACATGCTTATCATTTTCTCTTTTCAGCTAGCCCCACTGTGTTGTATCTGAAAAGAATAATGAAACTTTCGATTACTCCCTCTGCCGAGAGAGAGAGAGAGAAACGCTTGATTGCCCGTGCAATATTATTTTGGGAAAGACGGCTAGACATGTAATAGGATGTGACTAACGCTCGGAGTACAATTCGAGCGTTAGCGTCATACATCGCGTTTTGTCGTTCAATCTCGCGCTATGAGGTTCAGTCGTCCGATCTCGTGTGTTTTTCTTTCTTCCGAAACAAACGAAAGTAACTCTATGCAACATCAGGTACCCTGACGCAACAAAAAAAAAACTCCACCCGATCTCCTCAGAAAAAACATTGGAAAAAACATATTCTCACCGAAATTGCATGAAAACCATCAGTATATAACCTAACTGCGCTTAAAAACTAATTCAAATATACAAATCAAACAAATTTTGATGTTACAATATTGCAACATTTGAAAATAATAGTTGCAACATCTGGAAATAATTGTTGCAACATCAAGAAAATTACAATATTTAAAACTAACTTATGAAACATTTCAATTTCGTGCGTGCAACAATCGACAGCAATGGTTGCAACAAAATCTTTTTCCTATAAAATTTTAGGAAGATGTATTAGAACAAACCAAATCACTTTCTGCAACAATAGAGAAAAGTTGCTGCCACAATTCGAGATAATGCATGCAACATTTAAATGGTGAAGGGGCAGCAACAAAATGTTTACTCTTGTGCAATAAATCAAAAACATCATTTCAACAAAAAAAAATACCTCTTGCCGCAACATTTGTCTCCATGGACTTGAGGAACTCCGCGCAGAGGTGTACGTTGACACCAATATTCGCCACACCGCGTCGTCATCCTCCTCGCGGGCGAGTAGGGCTTGGTGGGGGTGGCGGCGGGGTCGGCGTTGGTGCCTCCCGACGAGCGGGCGGCGTTGGATGGGACAGACCTACCACCGTGGGACGCGGCAGTGTGCTCGGAGGAGTCGATGATGGAGTTGGACCGACTGAGGGACGTGAGGAAGAACTGGCGGGACATGATGGCGATGGACAGGCTGTCGGCATCGGCCACCGCCTCCGAGTCGTCGGGGTAGAGCGGAGTGAGATCGACACTAGTGACTTCACAACAACATGGCTAGCCGAAGCTTTGTCGGAGTCAACCGTTGATGCAGGGCGACAGAAACATGTGCAACCAAAAAATTGATTAGGTGTTTGATTTTGGGAGATATGTAGGGGAGGAGATTTGGGGATGGAAGTGAGGTGGGATTGTGAGAGAGGTGTGAAAAGCATCAGACTCGAGTGACTCATGTGAATTGTGGTAGAAAATGGTAGCTTGGCGTCGAGGCAAGAGGTAGCAGGGAGAGGTGTAACGCGTGGTAGAAAATTATGGCAATCACATCGGACGTCAGTCATTAAAGTGGGGTGTACGATGCGGAGCCACCAGTCCGAATGTCAGACACGTAACATTACCCTATGTAATATACTTCCTTTTGCTTGCATCCTTTTGTTTACAGGGCCTTTGTTTGATTCATAGCCTAAGGTTATCCGAGTTTACTAAACATTTTTGCCTAACTTGTCAAAGTTGTGTTAAAGAAAATTGATCAAACTCGACTAAGTTGTGGCAAACCGTGTCTTCCAACCAAACATCACCATATTGTTTACGCTAGATTGTTATGTCGATTGCTGACCTTGTGTGAGTTGCGATATGCCCAGCGGCGTAACTAGGTCTCAAACCTGTTGGGATCAACTGTTGTTAAATCCTTGGACTTTTGTAGACTTATATATAACTATTAGTACTAGCAAGGAACAGGCTCGCCACTGCATATGCCCATGCACAGAAGATCAATAGAGCTTAATTGGTGATAAGTAGGAAGTGGTGGACAAGTGTAGCTATTACCAATTCCCACGAACGTACGTATATAGTACTTTTCGTCTAATTGGTTTTCTTTGAAGATAACACCGTAGCCTACGAGCTTATGATTTGTGACATCCAGAATACTTTTCGTTGCCTTGACCCGAAAACGACTGGTGAGATTATCTGCTGGCCAGGTAACCCCAATTTGAGTTCGGACTAAGGAATGATGAACAGTGTGGTGGTAATATCCGCTGTTTACCGATGACCCCGACGGTCTTCCAATAGCCAAAACTGTGAATTAGGGCTATGTTTAGAACGCAGCAATTTTCTAGGAATTATATGGAAATTATATTGATTTCTATGAAATTCATGTGAATATTTGCATATATTTATATATCTATTATCTTATTAAAGGAAAGACAAAAAAAAAATCCACTATATTCGCTCTCAAAGGCTAGAAATTATCACATTAATCTGAGAAAAAAAAAGATCTACACTATTAATCGTGATGGGTTCAGATTATAAAGGTATTGATTAAAATAAAGAGCTATGTCGAGTACAATCCATAAATAACATAAATTCAAAATAAAAAGTAAAATAAAATCAGCAATTCGATTTCCATACGAATTCCTAAGTAAAATACATAAATAAAGATAATTCAAAATAAAATTAAGCAAAAATTAGCAATTAGATTTGTATACAAATTCAAAAAAAAAATAACTAAAATTTGGAATAAAAAATAAAATAAAATTAGCAATTTGATTTCTATACGATTTCTAAAGTAAAATCCCTACATAACTGTAATTCAGAATAAAAGGTAAAGAAAATTTTGCAATTGAATTTGTATACAAATTTCCACAAAAAAAATTTGAAATTCAGAATAAAAAATACAAGTAGTAATTTGATTTTCAGATGAATTCCTAAGTAAAATC
Organism: Ampelocalamus luodianensis; assembly: GCA_036346255.1. Lineage (NCBI taxonomy): Eukaryota > Viridiplantae > Streptophyta > Magnoliopsida > Poales > Poaceae > Ampelocalamus > Ampelocalamus luodianensis. The sequence continues at coordinate 3,024,106 of CM070622.1, forward strand.
CCTACATAAATATAATTTGGAAACAAAATTGAACAAAAATTAACAATTAGATTTTGTTACGGATTCCAAAGTAAAGTCTCTACATAACTATATTTCGGACAAACAATAATTGAAATTCGGAATAAAAAATAAGAGAAAATTCGTAATTTGATTTCCATATGAATTCCAAAGTAAAATACAGAATTAACTAAAATTTAGAATAAATTAAATAAAATTAGCAATTTGATTTGCATACGAACTCCAATAAAAATAGCTAAAATTTTAAATAGAAATAAAAATTATAACGAGGATAGCACAAATAGAGTGGGAGGAGACCATGAGAGAGTGTAATGTCATCAATTTGTCCTGCAAGAAAACATTGACCCATGGGAAAGTGAAGTGCCGAGACGGCGGTAATGGAGATGAGAACAATATCGTGTTGCTCACTGCTCTGCTCGTTGGAGTTGTTGAAGAGAATGTCTAGAATCGAAGGAGCAAAGGGTCGTGACGACGAGTTGTGACTAGTGAGTGTCAGCATTGTTGAAGAAATCAGTGGCCAAATAAGCTCGATGATGTGAAAACCCTGATAGAGAGGAGACGAAGCTTTGCATTGAAGACGAGCTATGGACGATATAGAGGTCATTGGGTAGATATGAGCGTGTCATCGCTGATGAGGGGCACGCCATCATCGGCGATGATGAGAAGATTCTCCATATCATTAGTCAACGACTAAAGCAGACATGCTGATATTAATGAAGATGAGAGGTCTCCGCGGTTAGTGAGGAAGCCACAGCGTTGAGTTGATCAACGTCGAAGAAGAGGAGTGATTGATGCGGGAGAAGAGGACATCAAGTATGTATAACATCATGTATATATGCATGCATGCATCTATATGAATAGTAGCACGGGCGTACAGAAGCTGGGGAGCAAAGAGCTCCGAGTAGAGATGGTGCAGCCATAGGAAATAGGCTTTGGGCCACTGTAGAGAGCGTGACGGTGTCCCCTGCAGGGATCAGCGATGGTTACACGTGTATGCGTGCTGATGTCACAACGATTAGCAGTAAGCAATAATTGAAGAGAAGTATAAGATAACTATATGGTAGAATATTACATTGGAAGGGGTAGCGGTTCAAAGTGATCGATCAAGAATTGAGCTTATTATTGGAAGTTGAAGTAGAAAAATTGTGTCGGTGAAGAGACATAGAAGACACACAATTCGGTGAAACAACCGGCATGTGAGGGAAGGTAGGTCGCCCATGGTGCATCGGTGTATGCATGAGTAACATACTCTGATATTATGTAAACTAATAAGATAATTTATCACACACATAATTAATATATTGCTTGAGATTAAATAGAAGGAGATATGCATGCATACATTTTGGAAAAGAGTAACTAATGGAGAAAGAATATGGGCATGTAGCTACATGATCCATGCATGATGGAGAGTGATTATGTTTCTAAGAACCCCTAGCAACTTATTATGCTCAATGATTTTCTTCCATCAAAACTTATACTTCAATTATGTCCCCCGAGTTGTATTTTCTTTCAAGCTTCTATTGTCGCTTTCAATGTTAATGATGTCTTAAAAATCTAAATAGCTTATAAGATACGTAAATATATTATCAAGAATTTAAGTTATCATATTTGATACTATAAACTTTGAAACAAATCTATTAGAGCAAATGCATGGGCCAACCTGCTAGTTATATTATTAAGACAGAGAAAAAAAAAGAAGTCACCACGTTCGCTCTCAAGGGCTAGAAATTACTACGCTAATCGAAAGAAAAAGAGAAAGGTCTACATCGTCGATTGTGATGGGTTCAGATTATAACGGTGCATATTAATCAAATATATATGGAAGCTACAATATTAAAGTAATATGGAAAATACAACTGTATTTTTAGCCATATATAAATATTGGAGTCGGATAACAGATACAACACTATTTTAGAGGTTAGCTAGTTATATTATTAAAAGAAGCCACAACATTCACTATGCTAGAAATTACCACGTTAATAGTAGGAAAAAGAATAATATCTACACCGTAGGATAGGTCCAGATTATAACAGTGCATATTAATCACATATGACAAGAGTTGTTGCAATTGTATAAGGAATACACCTATATTTCAATACAAACACACGTAATATAGTATCTATGTTATGTCCTGTCGCCGGAGAGGGATCACCGGTCATAGGAATAACAAATTCAGCAGATGAGAACATCAATTGTGGACTGGGAAGGGAGGAATTGAAGGTGGAGTCAAAGAAGAACCTGTGAGGAAGAAGAAGAGCCGTATATGGGGAATTAGAGTTCATTTTCATCGATAGCTCAATTGAGTACAGGGTCTCCCCTTTCAAACCCACACACACAGCATTGTGGGCCTCCATTCACACACTGCATACAGGACACCCACTCGTCATCGCTTGCCTTGTACACAAGCATGACAATCTAGCAGCGCAATTGTGCAAAAAAATTCGGCTAATTCCAAAATAAGCCATAAAGTGGGCAAGTTTTTCACCCTAATCCTACATTGCGTTCTCTTTGCCTTTCTTACTGTGAAAGTGAAGTCAGAACGAGAATGACCACACTTTGAAGCAAAAGATAAGAGAATCACCGTGCATCCATTATGGAACAAATTACTGTGCATGCATGCAATAATTTAACATTACCTACACGATGAAGTAAATGTTAGAATTCCGAAGCTTAACTAGAGAAGTCGACCATCTTAAGCTTGCTTGAAATTCCACAGCGACCACTGTCCAGTAGACAAGAAATTTTCTGAAGTCCTAATTCGACCTTCGCTAGCTAGGTGTGTGGCTGCCTTTTGCCTTTTGGTCATCTTGACCGACTTTGAACACGGACACGGTTACACGGGCTGCCTTTCGACCTGAAAAGGGCTATAGTGTGACGAACCGAACGGATTCCTGGTTTTCCATCCTATCATTGTCGATCGTTTGAAGTTTTCCCTTCAAGATGTGGACGCTCTAGCTTGAAGATCGTAGTCGTTTCATGCAAGATCGGTGCCAAAATCCGTAGGCTTATGCTGTAACAGCAACGTGTAGTTAGGCAAATGCCTGAGAAGTCATGCATCTGGAGGAAATATGATTCTACTTGCGTTGAGCTTTGTTAGGCAGAAATGGCTGGTGCTTGTTTGAATATACTGTAGTACCTTTACTAGTTCAACGTGCATGCTGATTGATTGGCCCTAACTTATCTAGACTAGATGCAAACAGAGGACTGCATGTTGATTGGTTCATAAATCATGAAGAAAGCTAGATGCAAAGAGAAGACCGGGAATACCATGGCATGCATCCTCGTAGTTTCTAGAGAAATTAACTAATGGAACGTTTAGTTAGTTCTTAATTAGCAACCATGACCACCTTGCGACAAAGTACAGTGCTGCGTTTTCTGCAGTTTGGCAAAGAAAATATGGCGCTTACTTTGGCGTCACACGGCCTTTCTTTTTCCGTTGAAAAAAGTTTTTAAGGGCGACGTCACACTTATAGACAGTCGTGTAGCTAGTGTGCATCTTTTTTTTTCTCGTCCTTTTCTTGACCGGTTCAAATGTACTGTACCTCTACAGACAAACAAAACAGTCCGAATTCACAGCCACGTCACCAAATACCACAGGATCAAGTCCCTAGATCGTGTACAATGTGTGACGTCAGGTGCATGTAAACCTTGCCATGCATAGAGAATGGAGTTGTTTCTCATGCAGTAGTCGGTTGTAACACGAGAAACAAGACACGTTGTATATGGAGGAGCTGTCTATAAAGATGTATAAAAAGACAACATATTGTGGAAGCTGTTTTTAGCGTTATCTATAGATGACATGGAGATGTATTATAGACAACAGTTGTCTATACCACTGTACATGCTATTAAAAGGCTTTTTCATGCATTCAGACCTTCCAGATAACTAATCGCATCTCTGACATTGTTTTTTTGGACGAAGGAGACAACTTCGTTAACCTCACATAGTCACATAGTTCTTGGCACTTCTTGCAGGTAACAACAAAAGAGAAAGCAAGAAACAAGCGCAGCTAAAAAGCGATTACAGCCAGCACACCACGGAACAAGAGAAAAGACCATCAGAACTAGCTTTTCTAGCTTCTGCCCAAAGCCCCAGCAGCATTGCTCCAACTAGAGCTAGGCATTGGGCCGTGCCGGCCGGGCCGGGCTCACCATGTTTCGGACCGCATCGTGCCATGCCAGCTCGGCCCGGTCACCCCGCTGTGCCGTGCCGTGCTGGCCCACCTCGCCTCCGATCAGGTCTAAGCACGGCTCAAAGCTCGTCGTGCCAGGGTCGTGCCGTGCCAACCCAAGTCTAGCCCTAAGTAACTATAGAGCGGCGTGGGGAAGGAGAGGGAGAGAGAGAGAGGTGGTTGGAGGAGTGGAGGAAGGGGGCGGCCGACGGCACGGGGGGAGGGAGGGTGGCGATCGACAGCGCATGAGGAGGGAGGTGGCTGGAGCTAGAGGGAGGGGAATCAGAGAATGTGATTAGGGATTGGGAATTTGGGAGTCGAGGCTCGAGAGAAGGGGTTGGGGATGGGGGTTGGGGGAGCTTGAGAGGGATGTTGGGCTAGACCGGGTGTCAGAGGGAGGTTATTGGTTGGGCTAGACCGGGTGTTAGAGGAGGGTTATTGGTTGGGCTAAGCCGGGATGGGGGAATGATTGAGTCAGGCTAAGAGAGTGAGGGATTAGGTTAGAACGGAAAGGATGGACCTATTTCGTGCCGGGTCGGCCCAAACATGGTCCAACTGATCGTGTCGTGCCATGCCGCTCAACAAGCCGTATTCTCAGGCCCAGCCTGGCCCGTAGTTCGTGCCGTGCCGGCCGGCCCATCACATGCCATGTCGTGTCATGCTTAGACCGTGTCGTGCCGACCGTGTTTTGGACCGGCCCAAAAAAACACGGCCCAAGTCCCAGCTCTAGCTCCAACCGCGCGCTCGGTGAAATATCTCAGTAGCCACCAGCTCCATCCTCTCTGCGCCCTGCACAAATCCTCCTTTGCTGTCCTGTTTCTCATCTTTGACACGGTGCATTAAGGGATGTTTGTGATCCGAACTCTAATAGAAACTGTGATAGTGGAGGCGACAGCGGTTAGAGCTATTTTCGGATTTGTTGTTGTGTGTATTAGTGACTAACAATACCTATTTGGAGTTCTTTGATAATATAAACCCTCCGTAGCCACCGCCGCTTGTAACTCTACTCATAGTTGATCTTCGCTTTTGTGCTCTTGTGTTTTTTCTCCAGTTCGGGTGGCGGATTATTCTCTTTGTTTGCAGGCGTTTTATAACATAAACAATTGCCCCAAATGCCAAAACTGTACTCAATTGCCACGGTTGTTTAATTATTTCAACTGTTTGCATGTGAGCTTCAGCTGGACAGCAAGAAATCCAGCTTCAGCTGCTGCACGCCTTCTATTTTCTACGTGGAGAAAAATTGGAAGATGTTGCCAGCAGAGACCTTGGGGTGGACTAGTCCGCGTGAGAGCGAGTAGGCAAGCTGCCATCACTGGTCACTGCAGCTCTTGTGGGCACGTACGATTTTCCTCTGATTTTCCTCTGCATGTGAGCATGTCCACCCTCTGAAACGGGGAACAGACGACGACGACGGCCATAGACTTTCCGTCAACGCAAAGACGACTATTAAAGTCGAGTCGTCCACCGAGGGGGAGACCTCGCTCCCTCGTCAACCAGCCGAGTAGCCTAAAAAAAAATTAGTTTTTAAGGTACATTAAATTTAATATGGATCATTTATTTTTTTATTTAATAATTCAGATTAGTTAAGATTTTGTTATACTGGTAGTATGAGTGGTAGAATTCCACGAGAAGTAAAATTGTAATTATCAATGTAGAGATTACATGAAGCAAGAATAATATTTTCAACCTTAGTTAGAAAAATTCATAATACTCTCACGAAAAATTATAAATACAAAAAAGTCTATTATACCTTAAAAAAATCAATGATTAGATTTGATTTATACTATCACCATATTGTTGGATTTAATATGGGCTAGGTCCAACTTTAATTCTAATTAAATCCTGAAAAATCCCAAAGGCCCATGTGCATGTGCTAAACCTTTTTAGTCCCATATGGAGAGTTAAAGGGGAGTTACACCAATTTATAAGGTGGAACGTGGGAGTCCTCTTGTGGAATTGGAGAGAGCCAATACACGCGCGCTCGCTCGCCTCGCCGCGCGAGCCGCGCCGAGCCGCGCCGCGTCGCGTCGCGTGCCGTGCGTCGGTGCGTGTGCGTGTCGCGTGCGCGCATACAGCGCGCGTGTCGGTCGCGCGCGCGCGTTTTTCTTTATCTATTCGAAAATCAAAACGCACCGACTCGCAATAAACGGCTGGCAATAATTGCTGTTACTAGTGAGTAATGGCGACCGTTTATGGTCTCTTGACTAGGCAGTAACGGCTGCTGTTACTAGTGAGTAATGGCGACCGTTTCTGGCCTCTTGACTAGGCAGTAACGGCTGCTGTTACTAGTGAGTAATTGTGACTGTTTCTGGTCTGGTTGTTATATATAGTCATTATCTGGAACAGAGTGAGGCTCTCCAATTCTCTCCACGAAAGACACCACGCTTCTTTGTTCGCTCTCTCGTGAGAGAGCGAGCCTCCGAACCCTCGTCCTGAAGGCTTGCACGAGCAAGGGCGAATAAGGTTTTTGGGAGCGTTCGCGCGATCGCTCGCCGCTTCCTCTCCATTCGACTCTGCTCGACTACTACCGCGACGTTCACCGCACGACTACTTACCACTACGCCATGACAAGCGACGATCTCACAAAGACTCACCGCCGCTTCTTCCACTCTGCTGCTCCTTCCACCGGATCCGGTATGTCTATTTCATATGTATTTCTTGGTTAGTAATATTACTAGTTGTTACCTTGAACACCGTGATAGATATGCTAGTTTCGTTCATCGGATATTAGTATGTCTATAGTGTTCTTGCTACTTGCTTTGTGAAAGTGGCTAGAATATTCATCATGTTTTATCTACTATATTTCGGATTAAAGTAATTCAAAAATGCTCTTATTCTCAACAATCCAAAACCTTATTGTAATAGGCATTTTTCAACAATCGCTTTCTTCTTTGCGCTTAAGCCTCTCAATTCGATGGTGCGAATTATAAGAGGTGGCGCACCAAGATGGTGCTTTGGCTAATCGCCATGAACGTTTTCATGTGGCAAAGGCAAGCTGAAGGAACACTTACTCTGAACAGAGCAAGCGTTCGAGGTGCGATAACCTTTTAAAGGTGCCGTGATCGCGTACTTGGTGAGAAGTTAGTTGATGCATACATGGTGATTACAAATGGGAAAGATATGTGGATGCACTCGAGGCCAAGTTTGGGGTTTCGGATGCGTGCGGTGAATCGTATCTCATGGAGCAATACCATGACTATAGAATGGTTGATGGCCGTTACAGTAGTTGAGCGAGCTCATGAGATACAATCCATGGCCAAAGAACTTGAGCATTTCAAGTGTGTGTTACGGACAAGTTTGTCGCAGAGGCATTATTGCCAAGCTTCCTCCTTCGTGGAGAATTTTGCTACTTCTGAAACACAAGAGACAAGAGTTTTCGTTGAAAATCTCATTGGGTCTCTTGATGTTGAAGAAAAGGCAAGGGCAAAAGATACACACACTAGAGGAAATGAGGACATTCTAGTGCCAATGTGGTGCAAAAAGAATGGCCAAGCTCAAAAGTTCAAAGGCAAAAACAAGATTGCACAAACAACAAGCTTTAAAAGAAGAAGAAGAACACAAAGGATGGCATTTGCTTTGTGTGTGGCGAATCAGTCATTGGGCCAAGGATTGCAACAACGCAAGGGTGTGAAGAATCGCAAGGCGAATTCCAAGTCCGCCAATGTTGTTGTTGGTACTCTCGAGACGGAACTTGAGGTATGGTAATTTACCTCTTTGTTTTTTCCGTATGTCAATCTACCGATTGGTGGATAGACACCGGTGCTAATATACATGTGTGTGCTGATATTTCATTGTTTTCTTCTTACGAGTCACTCGGGATTCACCGTTCTAATGGGGAACGGTCACATTCCACTGTTCATGGTGTTGGCACTCGATCCAAGTTTACTTGGAAAGATTGTGCAATCAAGAACGTGCATCATGTGCCATCCATCAATAAGAATCTCGTGAGCGGATCTCTTCGTGTAGAGATGGCTTTAGACTGTATTTGAGTCCAATAAATTTGTAATGTCCAAATGTGGACAATTTGTTGGTAAAGGCTATGTGTCGGAGGCTTGTTCCGCCTATCTCTTTCTGATTTGTGTAATAATGTTGTGAATCATATTTTCAAAGTGGTAATGAGACTACTATTTGGCATTCACGACTTTGTCACATAAATTTTGGTTGCATGACGCGTTAGCCGATTTAGAGTTAATCCCAAATTCACCCTTGCCAAAGGTTCTAAATGTCAAGTTTGTGTGCAATCAAAGCGACCTCGTAAGCCTCACAAGGCGCGGAGATAAGAAACTTGGCACCATTAGAACTCATACATTGGATCTGTGTGAGATGAATGGTGTGTTGACAAAAGGTGGTAAGAGATATTTCATGACTTTGATTGATGATTCCACTAGGTTCGCTATGTGTATCTTTTAAAACTAAAGATGAAGCTTTTCACTACTTTAAAATCTATAAGGCGTGTCGAGAACCAACTTGAAAAGAAAATCAAAAGGGTTAGGTCCGATCGTGGCGCGAGTACTTTTCTAATGAGTTCAATTTATTCATGAGGAACATGGTATAATCCATGAGAGGACGCCTCCCTATTCACCCAGTCAAATGGGATTGCCAAAGAAAGAACCGTACTCTAATCGATTTGGTTAACGCCATGCTAGACACATCGGGTCTTTCCAAGGCATGGTGGGGAGGCTATATTGACTTCATGTCATGTCCTAAATAGGGTTCCCACAAAGAATAAAGAGATAACTCCATTTGAACAATGGGAGAAGAAAAGACTGTCACTTTCATACTTGCACTTGGGGTTGTTTGGCGAAAGTCAACGTGCCAATTTCCAAAAGCGTAAGCTTGGACCAAAAACCGTGGATTGCGTCTTTTAGGCTATGCTCACCATAGCGTTGGATATAGATTTTTAGTGGTGAAATCGAGTACTGACGTGCATGTCGGTACAATTATGGAGTCCGAGATGCTACTTTCTTTGAGGATATTTTTCCGATGAAAGATATGCCTAGTTTATCGAGTCGGAGCCTGATACAACTCCCGAACTGCCATTCCAATGGAATATTTTGAGCAAACCCCGATCAAATTCACGAGGAGGAAGACAATGAAACTCGAGGAAGAGTAAAAGACAAAGGACTGCAAAGTCTTTTGGTTACGATTTCATTGTGTACCTTGTGGATGATACTCCAAGTACCATTTCAAGCATATGCTTCTCCGGATGCGGAATCTTGGAAGGAAGCAATCCAGTGAAATGAATTCCATTATCTCTAATGGAACTTGGGAGATCATGGCGTCCTTATGGTTGTAAACTGTAGGATGTAAGTGGGTGTTTAAAAGAAGCTTAGGTCCGATGGTACTATCGAGAAGTATAAGGCACGGCTTGTGGCCAAGGGTTATACCCAAAGGAAGGCGAAGATTTCTTTGATACTTATTCACCGTGGCTAGATTGACCACTATTCGAGTACTACTATCTCTGGTTGCCTCACACGGTCTTCTCATTCATCGATGGATGTTAAGACGGCTTTTCTAAATGGAGAGTTGGGCGAGGAAATTTACATGGAACAACCGGATGGATTTGTAGTAAATGGTCAAGAAGGAAAGGTGTGCAAGTTGTTGAAATCTTTGTATGGTCTTAAACAAGCACCTAAGCAAAGGCATGAAAAATTCGACAACCTTAACATCTGCAGGCTTTATTGTAAATGAAGCCGATGGATGTGTGTATTATCGCCATGGTGGGGCGAGGAGTCATTCTATGTCCGTATGTTGATGACATATCGATCTTTGGGACCAACCTTAATGTGATTAAGGAGGTCAAGGATTTCTTGTCTCGAATTTTGAGATGAAAGATCCGGGAGTAGCCGATGTTATCTTGAACATCAAGTCGTTGAGAGGTGATGATGGTGGGATTACATTGTTGCAATCTCATTATGTGGAAAAGGTTCTAAGTCGTTTTGGTTATAGCGATCGCAAACCTTCTCCAACACCTTATGATCCTAGCGTATTGCTTAGGAAGAATCGGAGAATAGCCGAGAGACCAATTGAGATATTCTCGGATAATTGGTTCACTTATGTATTTAGCTAGCGGTACCAGGCTCGACATCTCGCTTGTGTGAGCAAACTAAGCGGTTTGTTTCTAATCCGAGATGATCATTGGCATGCTCTTGAGAGGGTAATGCGCTATCTAAAGGGTAATATGAGTTATGGCATTCACTATACCGGTACCTAGGGTACTAGAGGGTTATAGTGATTCAAACCGATATCGATGTCGATGAGATTAAGGCCACAAGTGGATATGTCTTCACACTTGGAGGTGGCGCTGTTTCATGGAAGTCTTGCAAGCGCACCATCTTAACGAGGTCAACAATGGAAGCGTAACTCACGGCATTAGATATCGCATCGTTTGAGCCAATGGCTTCGTGAGCTCTTGATGGACTCCGCGGTGGTTGATAAATCGGTGCACGGCTATTCGATGAATCGTGACAATCGATCCGTGATCGCCAAGGTGAACAGTTCTAAGGATAATATGAAATCATCAAGACATGTGAAGAGAAGATCAAGTCCATCAGAAAATGAGAAACTCCGAGTAATAGCTTTGGATTATATCCAAACAAATAAGAATCGACGATCCTTCACAAAGGGTTTATCACGGAATGTGATAGACAATGCATCAAGGGAGATGGGTTTGAGACCCACGTGAGTTATACCATAGTGGTAACCCATCCTATATGATCGGAGATCCGTGAAGTAGGATTGGCGAAACAAGCTTTTGGTTAATCGGGAGGAGAGTACCTTTATAGACCCACTCCATTGGAGATGCAATTCTCTCCTAAATCTTTATGGTAGGTTGATTTTATCTTAATGTGTTCTGTGGCTTATTTAAGCAAAGATGTCATTCCTCTGAGCGCCTTGAAAGAACACACCTATATGAGCCCGATCGCTAGTCACGCCTATGAGATAGGGTAATCTCTAGGAAGCTCATGAATAGGCCAGAGTATGACTTATATGCTCCAACCAGCGGGGATGCCTGACAGCCTAGTATCAGTTAAGGACTTAAGTGAAACTTATTCACACAAAACTGTCAATTCAAGGCTTAGTCCATTGTGCAGTTGTGGATAAGTGTAGCTTCTGTTCTAGATGGATGTTCAACCTTAACCGGTCTCCATCGAAACACTGATATATTAAAACAATACGTGGATCAAGGAATTTGACCTGTGCCCTTGGGATCTGGTGGGGGATTGTTGGATTTAATATGGGCTAGGCCCAACTTTAATTCTAATTAAATCCTGGAAAATCCCAAAGGCCTATGTGCATGTGCTAAACCTTTTTAGTCCCATATGGAGAGTTAAAGGGGAGTTACACCAATTTATAAGGTGGAACGTGGGAGTCCTATTGTGGAATTGAGAGAGCCAATACACGCGCTGCGCTGCCGCCTCGCCTCGCCGAGCCGTGCCGAGCCGTGCCGTCGCCGTGCCGCGTCGCGGTGCGAAGCGGATGCGGTGCGGGTGCGTGCGCGTGTCTTGTAGCGCGTACACAAGCGTGTCGCCGCGCGCGCGTTTTTCTTTATCTATTCAAAATCGAACGCGACCGACCGCAATAAACGGTGGCAATAATTGCGATCGCTTCGGTCTCTTCATTTTTGCAAATTAAAAGAACAATTACAATCGATTCAAATAATGGTCGGCAAGAATTTCTTGTCGCATTAGTGAGTAATGGCGACCGCTTCGTCTCTTGACTAGGCAAGAATTCGGCTGCCGTTATTAGTGAGTAATGGCGACCGCTTCGCCTCTTGACTAGGCAAGAATTCTACCGTTACTAGTGAGTAATGGTGATTGCTTCTCGTCCGGTTGTTATATATAGTCATTATCCGGAGCAGTGAGGCTCTCCAATTCTTCCACGAAAGACACCACGCTTCTTTGTTGCCGTCTCCGCGAGAGAGAGAGCCTCGGAACCCTCGTCCTGAAGGCTTGCACGAGCAAGGGCGAATAAGGTTTTGGGGAGCGTCGCGATCGCCGCCGCTTCCACTCCATTCGACTCTACGCCTACAACCGTGACGACTACTACCGCGACGTTCATCGCACGACTACTTACCACTACGCCATGACAAACGACGATCTCACAAAGACTCCACCGCCGCTTCTTCCACTATTGCTCCTTCCACCGGATCCGGTATGTCTATTTCATATGTATTTCTTGGTTAGTAATATTACTAGTTGTTACCTTGAACACCGTGATAGATATGCTAGTTTCGTTGTCGGATATTAGTATGTCTATAGTGTTCTTGCTTACTTGCTTTGTGAAAGTGGCTAGAATATTCATCATGTTTTATCTACTATATTTCTGGATTAAAGTAATTCGAAAAATGCTTTTATTCTCAACACATATACTACCGGTAAAATATACCATAAGATTTCTCAAAAAAAAAAGGTTAAACTAAATTACAATTTGCAGCAACTCTAAACACAGATCTGTTTAGACACAGGTCGCCTAGCCCGACTAGCTAAACGGGACATGCCTCTGCTGCCACCGCTGTGCGCCTCCACCTGCGCCGTCGCATGTCTCCTCCACCACCGCACGCCGTGCCATGCCAATCGTACCGAGGTCGCGAGGCAGTGACAGCACGGTGGCCAACACAAGACCCGTTTAGGTGTAAGACCGCTTGGACCAGCCAAGAGCATGTCCCTGTCGTACGTCCGCAGCAAACCAGTCCCTTCACCCTTTCATTTTTCTACAATTTGCTAGTATTGCTACCACCAGCTAGCGCTTAGCTTTTTACTACAAGCTAGGAAGCAGGGAATCCAAACTGCACGGCACCTCCTGCTGATAGACGGCAATCAACCGCATGCTGTTTCATGGAAACTTCCTAAGGCGTGCTTGATCCCGAATTCCCAATGCAAGACCCTGCGAATCTTCGGGGTTGCGCCTTGCGCGTCCTGCTGTGCCTCATGCACGTACGCGCGGTACCATTCACAGGGGTTCCGCGTCCTTTGCCGTTGCAAATGGAATTCGCATCTTTACCGGAGCACAGTACTGTAATATTACCGTTCAATTCAGAAAGAACGGTCTAGATCATCTGCTAAAGTGTTTGAAGCAGCACCACAGCTACAATGTTGCTGTATTCTTTTGCTATAGTGCCAAACACGATCTCAGCCTTTGTTTCTCTGATCCAACGGCTGCGTCGCAATGTCACGGTATTTGTAACATTGTGCGTGTTCATTCACAGGAAGTGCCATACAGCGATGGGGTTAGGTCATTGCAGTGCCACTCGATGGGTCGAGCGGCCACCGATCACGAACCGGTGAGTAGAGTTGCAAGCATCGCCCCATATCTTATTTCGATTTTTTTTTTGTAGAGCAGCCATCGGTCACGAACCGGCCAGTAGAGGTGTAAGCATCACCCCATATCCGATTCCGGTTTTTTTTGTCGGAGTCGAAGTTGGACACGAACAGTACCGGATACCAATTTCTTCCTTTCATATTTGTTCCGTAAGACTTTTGTCGGTCGGTTGAACGAAAATTATATACTCCGTTTGCACCCCTACCGGCTAGTGTGTCCGGCCGCGCGCGGTGCCGTATGTTTGCTGTGAGCTTTCTTCACCAGTGGCGGAGTTGAAAGAGGTTCACAGGGGTACACCTGAACCCCCGATTTTTCCAAGAAAATCAATTGTATCTTTACTATTATAAAAGAACGACTTGGTGGTGACGGTGAGTCTGCTATCTACCTCTTCTTGAGTTGGTAAGATCTTTTATGGATAAATATACACACACGTGTATAAGATACTTGAAGGATCTTCTATGGATAATTAGATTATCTGTGTTTGTGGTTTTGATAAGATTTAATATGGCTTGTTGATTAGATGCAAATTATGTATAAAAACTTTTATTTGTAGGGATAATTACCTTATGTATATTGGTTTTCTATGTTTAAAACTTATACTATGTTTTATTTGAAATCTGTTGCGATGCACAGGCACTTAGCTAGTGGTATATAATGTACTAGTAATACATCACTTATATAAAAACTAGCGTCCCAACAGGTCCACCCATCTAAGGCTGCTCCCAATGAGTAGTATCTTAATGCAATTTCTTAGTGCATGAGAAGTATTATGATACCATCTTCCCAATGCATGGTTTCTTATATTGTAGTATCTTAAGCTGTTTCATTTAATCACATGCATGAGACTGCTTTTGCTGGATTTCTGAGTAGGAGTAGTATCTAAATTAGATACTAGAGTACCCTCTCTCTTCATTAACTATGGTACCACATCATTATTTTACCTACATGGCAAGCTAAGATACTAGTCAAAGTGGAGCATTGGGAGCAGCCTAATAGGTCAGGCGTCCAGGCACAACATATAGCCAACGTCAGCCCCAACTGGCCCATTAGCCCAAGTGCCCACCAACTCACCAAGGTAACCCAGGCATCAATCGGTGTATCGTTCCCATTTGCCTTAGCCGCAGACGCGCTTGCGCCGAGTACCGGCCGGGAGGCGCGCGATGGTGTCCACGTTAATTTGTTGTCCATGGATCCCTCGTCCACTGGGCCCTGGCCGGCACGCAACGGTCGGCTGCCGTTCGCTAGCCCAACTTCCTGCGAGGCTCGGAGCACACGACGTAGTTGCACGAAACCGAGACACATCGCTACCGCACAAGCACAGCAGAATTAAACCAGCGTTAGCATAGTTGCACGAAACCGAGTCACGGTGCGTCACACCACGAAAGTCACGTTGCTCACGTACGCGTGCTAAATTTGTAACGTTTCAGTAAGTTGCATGCGTGCGATTCTCTTTGATCCACTTGCGCACACTGCAGCCCTGCCGGGAGTTCCCTAGCAGGGCCTTTCAAATGAAGCATAGCCCGTCATGGATGTAGAACGCATGCAGTGAGATACTCCGTATTACTACTGGAGTATTTCCTAGCATCCATATCTGTCGATCTATCTATCTGAAACAAATGATCAGTACGCACATGCATGAGATATCGGATTTTGCTCCAGCTCCTCCTACATATCCAAATTCCAGAACATTAACGTGCGCGGCGGCTGCATTTCACGAGTCATGCCCCGCGGACGCTCGAGGCACCGACCTAGCCCGGTGTCCCGAGCACACCACGCGGCCATCGAAACTTTGTTCCACGCGCGCCCCAGACGCAACACGTGTATCCTCCACGGCGCGGCGCCGAAATTGAACAAACGCACGCAAGCCCGCCTGCGAACTTATCGCGCGCGACTTCCTCCCGATCGATCCATCCAACACTCGACTGTATTTAATCAAGCCGGCGCGAGGTAGGAGTACTGTACTACTACTACTACACTGATTCTGCAGCAGATAGCTACAGCAAGGGAGCAATGGAGAAGCTCGCGCCGAACGCGAAGAAAGCAATGGAGGACAGGGAGGAGAAGCTCAAGGTACCGTCGAGCGACCCCGACCTCGTCGCCGAGCAGCAGCCGCAGCCGCAGCGGGAGCACCAGCCGCCCAACATCTCCGAGATGAAGCCGCTCACGCGGGAGGCGTACGGCGGCGGGATGTACGCCAACGAGGGGAGGAGGGACCCCGCCAGGCCGCGCGCCAGCGCCACGCAGAGCGCCGACGGGCCGGAGGAGCCCGCGGGGAGGCCCAAGCACGCGCCGCCGCCGTCCACCGGCGACCGCGACCTCGACATCACCGGCCAGTCCTATATCCAGTAGTTTTACGCCATGGTACCAGTAGCACGGTGTGTGCGTAGTTGTGTACGTGTTTTGCTTTGGCCCGGAACAAGCTGTGCATACGTCGTCCCACGCTGTAACGACCAACGAATAAATGTAAAGTTTTCTTGTTCTAACTCTCTGCCCAACAAAGACGCTATCATTGCATTACTCTCTTCATATCGTTGTTCTCAGCCCACTGTCGCTATTGGGGCGGGGAACACCATGGGCCGATCTGCTCAACTATCAAAATTATAGCCCAAACAAGATACTACTTGTGGCTTCTCTATGGGCGTGTTTGGCATGCTGGTCTCTTCCACAAACAGAAGCAGCTCCACTCTAAAACCTGCGGAGCAATCACCCAACTCAAACGTTTTTTCTATAACCAGTGGCAAAGGTGGGTAATTACCTTGAAACTCCGTGTCTAGATTCATTTCGAGGATTCCTGGAGTGGGAAAAGAGGTGCTCCACCAAAATGAACTAGAGCTCTACCAACTCCACGAAGAGCAGCTGCTCCATCAATTTATGGAGTTTTGGTGTTTGGCTGGTTTTGAGCAACTCCCACCTAGAGTTTTGGAGTGGAGCCATGCCAAACACGCCCTATATGACTATCCCCGCGTAATGAATGTCAATCGCTGTGAGATGAGGAAGCTGGAAGCCAGAGGAGAACGCCAAAATAAATAAAAACCGATCTCTCCCGGCTGCTGGAAGCTAGATAACCCCTCGAGGTACACAAGAAACTAGAAAAGCGCTACCTCTAAAACGAAGGCAAAAACAAAAGGCACGAGTGGGAACCATTTTCACTCGAGTGATACTAGTATCGCTTTTCCACGACAGCGGTAGATGCTGCAGGACAGCCAAGCGCCCAAGCGTAGATATCTTCCAGAAATCAGGCACTGAACACATGCCACTCCACTACCAAGACATTCGTCTAATCCAATCCTAGGAGGAAGGAAGCATCAAACATGTTGCACGCCATGTCTCTCCAAGTGCAACGCGCGGGCCAAGGATGCGAAAATCGTAAGATTCCCCGCGCGAGTCTTCGGCTGAAATGGCATTTTAAAATAAAATGGCAAAACTAAGCTGAACGAAATGGCACCTACCGGTTACCACACAAAACCATTGCAGAAGGTGACGTACCGCGCGAAATCATCGTAGAAAGCCACCTGCCACGGTCCAGTTCGCGACAGGTGATTTTCCGTGACGATTTCGTGTAATACGTCTTCTGCAGTGGCTTTGCATGATAGAAGCATCATTTTTGTTATTTCGTTCGTATATAGATTAATTTTGCTATTTTGTTAAAAAAAGACTAAATAAGAAAGAAAACATTGTTAAGAAACCTTAGATTAGGGGGTCGATGGACATACCGAAACTACTCCTGGTGGGTTTTGTTTGGTGATTGGATTGATTCTCTCCCTGCGATGACTAAAGTATTTAACACGTTATCAGCACGAATCGCTCTAGACGGCCGAATCGGTATATTGCCGGAATTTCATCTTTCAATCTCTAGTTTTGCTATGAATTAATCTGGTACATTAATCGGTGAGAACCTAGATTAGATTGGCTAATCACTTACTGTTAATCATGGTATTAGAATGAAGCGATTTGGAGAGTTATAGGAATTAAGGGGAGAATCCCCTGAATCATAATCCACTTAAAGTCCTGAAGTTTTACTTTAATCCTAAATATTAACACATAATGTAAAGATGCTGCATTCTTTTTTCCTTTAGTGAGTTTCCCCTGAAAATTTCTCTTATAAAGGTTTTTAATGAGGCAACGATACAATACAGTTTGTGGGTGCAATGTACTCTTTTCTTCAATTATTTTTTCCCATTGGGTTTTTAGTAGTTTTTAATGAGACATGTGTATGACGTGGTATTCGTCTAAGTGGGAGTGTTAAGAAATTCTGGATTAGGGGTTGATAGATATAATACCGAAACTATCCCTGGTGGGTTTTAGTCTATAAATAGGACATCTCTGTACACAGAAAGAGAAAGAGATCTATCAATGAATAAAAAGGTTCCCGATATTATGTCTCCATCTATTGTCGATTGTCTTTTGTTTAGTGATTGGATTAATTTTCCCTCCACGCCACAACTACTTTATTTAACAAAAAAAGGCTCCCAAGCTGGCATGCCCGGCTCGCCGATCCTGAGCCACGAGTTACCTGAGCACCTAGAGGTCCTGGACGCACTGGCCAGCCACGTGTTTTGCTCCCGGTGTTTTGCTGTTGCAGCTGGTGACGTGGAGGGCTCGTGGCCGTGAGGGGTGGCGCTTTCCCGTGTAACCATGTGTCAGTGGCCGCCACGTGGGACAAGTACGGTTTGTCCGCATGTTTTGCTACCGTGTGAAGCCACGTAAGAGAGAGAGAGAGAGAGTGAAAAACAAACCATGTGATTTTGTGATGAGAGGTTTCTTGTTGATTTTTTTATGGGTTTGTCTATTCGTAAGATGATTGAAATTTTCTTAAGCATAAGTCATATTTTTTTATCTATTGTATCAATATCCAATTATATGATACGTCAATCTCTACACAAATTCAATAGTCATAACAATTGACTTAAACTTAAGAAAATTTCAGACTACTTATAAACAACAAATCCGTTTTTTCATTCATGGAAGTATGAAACAACTAGCTACCATTTCTTGAGCGGGCGCTGCTATACATACCACGTTTCCATCGTACAATACCCTTCCGTCGCTATGCATCACGTGCTTGTGCACTCTCGGCAAGCTCTGGCACCACATGCACAGAAGTCCAAAATCCAAACCCAAAGCTGTTGTCCGCTCCCCCCAAGTCGGCCTACTCCGTCGCGACGGCGCGTGAGAGCACCGTGACGAGGCCACATCTACGAGCTGTACAAGTTGCTGGAGAAATGGTAAATAGTGGTGGCGCGGCGTCCGTGCTTGCCGAGCCAAGGTGTTCGACCTCTTTGCCAAGTACCATGGGGTGCTTCACGAGCTGGCCGCCGCCGGCTCCGCCCGTGCCGCGAGATCGTCGTCTTCCTTGAAGCGATTACCAGCACAGTCTGTGGTTCAACAAAGTCCCAATACAATCGGATCGCAACCAACTACAAAGGGATAAAAAACCAAATGCTATAACATTTTCCAACATTTTTTTTTGCCCAATTCACAATAATCGCATCTCGCGAACCGAGCTCAGCTCGGTTGGTAAAGCGCTCCCGCTGTGGAGGCACCCGCCTGGGCTCGAACCCGTGACACGCACTCTCCTTCTTTAAAGCCAACGGCGGTAGCCGTCTGCTCCGCTCGTCCTCAAAAAAAAAAACAATAATCGCATCTCCTTCGATTAACCTTGCCGCGAATTACCCTAACGCTTCTCATGTTCGAGCGAGGGTCCCAGGAGTTTGTCATGGTTGCTGGTATTGTAGGAATCGACGTTCAGCTGCACAACCTAGCAACAAGTGAACCTCCATGCTTCGGCTCATGTTTGACGGCATGAATCTTGATCCGGCCGGTGGGGTGGAGCTCGATCCCGCCGGTGTTGTGTGCCTGCGAGGCAGTTGCCGCGGGGCGTGAGAGTGGCGCCATGGCGACATCTAGCTAGGAAAAGAGAAGGTTGGGCCTTGGGGTAGGGGCGTGAAAGGAAGAAAAGGTAGAGGTGGGGTTGTGTCACTGTGAGTTAGAATGGTCGTACAAGCTTGTATCGAAATCATCGTGTGTGTGTGTGCGCGCGCGTGTGTGTGAAGCACTTTCCTTCTTGAGCAATACAAGTTAGCAAACTTTACAAGTATGCATGAGACATAAGCACCATGAGACGGGCGAATCCTCAACATTGACATGGTCTAATGCTGAGGATGTCAATGTTGAGGAGCACAATAACTCGTAGTAGCTCATTCTCTCTACTATCTGATTCAAAACGAACAAACTAGATCAAGTGCTACAGCTCCCGAGAATACAGCAAAATTGCTACCATCGGCATTTTACTATTTCTACAATATTTAATACGGTACCACCGTTAAGCACAGTTCACACAAACTGAAATCGCTATTTGCACAGTGATTCCTCATATGATCCGGATCACCACTAGACAAGGGATGAGGTTTTCTAGGAGTGTCCAGTTGATTTGCTCTCTTTACTGACGCCTTGGTTTACTTATTATCACTGTCATATTTGACAGTACATTTCCCGCTTGGAGATATATTTGATTCATTTCTTTCGGGGAATGCATGCAAAATATTGATAATTTTGAAATCCACAGCTTTGAATAATCCCATAATAATGGACTGATGATGTTTGCCGTTATTTGGTAATTTGTATTTTTTAGATTTCTCGAGTACTTTTAATCTATGTCATAACTGCATTATTGTATTTCGTATGTAACTATCAATTAACCACCTTTCATGGTGATTGATTCTCTCGAAGAGGCACACACGTAAATATAGTACAATGATGCAACGATTACAAGTGGAAGCACCACCCATGTGCTTATCCGATGGTGTAATCATCTATTCATATTAAGCACAGTTACCATTTTTCATTAGAGCTTGTTTAGGAAGCTTATTCTCAGCCAAGATTCTTATGGATAGACCAAAAATTTGAACTAAAATTCTAGCATATCCACATGGATAAAACCAAACAAAACCGTAGTGTAGCCGCAATACAACAGTAGCAAGCACACGTTCTCGAAGAAAGCAATATAGCAAATCCATGATACATGAAACACTATTACACCTACTGACACACGAGCATCGTTTCCTATGCCCCGGACTACCCTGATCCCCGCCGAAATATCAAGCTACTTTAGGGTTTGTTTAGTTTGTTACCAACGTCAACTAAAATAAATTTTGATAACGCTAATAAAAATTGGATATAGTTTGGTTTGGTAATGCAATAAAAATTGACTATGGTTTAGTTTGCTATCAATACTTGGTGATACCAACAAAAATTTGGTAACACCAACAAAATCCAATATCACATATGAGCAATCCGAGAACGGGGAAGTCGCTCACCAAAATTTTGATAATGCTAAAATTTAGCTTGGCTGCAATTCAAACAGTGTTCTTTTCGCTAAAATTTGACTTGTTCATGTTTTAGATAGACCAAATTTTAGCTTGATTTATCGGGGCTATGAATCACATAACCCTTATACCCGTATAGAGTGCATGATTCTCACAATTTTTTTTAGAGAACCATATGTGCAACGATCGTGGAATTTTTTATTTCTCTAAGACCCCTGCTGTACATGACAACATTTTTTATTACTTAATTTTTTTTAATTTATTTTCATTAATAATTTCTTGTTCAACTTATTTTCAAATCCAACCGTGTTGGTCACACGTTAACTCTAGCCCGAGCAAACGAATATCATTTTGGACACACCAAACAACACTAACACTAGCGTGGCAGCATTGGTACGACCAAAAGTTCAAATTTGGAAAATAAGTTAGGAGAGAGGTTGTTGATAAAAATAAATAAAAAATCCACTCGAGACTGTTGGGAAACCGGGCCCAGGACCGGGAGTCCTGGCCCAAGGTGGGCTCCTCATCCCAAACCCTAGAAGGGTCGTAGCCTATAAATAGGGGGTGTTATTCATTGTAATTGATGGATCGTTGGATGAAGGAATAAAGAGAAGCAAGAAGTCCCCTACATCTCTGTGTTCATCTCTTATTCTGTTCTTGTTGTTCATGCATTGTTCTTACGATTCTACGCTTGTCTACAAGGTAATCGCCGGACCGACTCGCCAAATGACGGTTCCTCAACACGTTATCGCGACGATCGACTCTCCTCGCATCGAAAAGGTAACCGCCGATGAACGACACTCGTAGATTGAATCGCTTTTTCTAGATTGCTTTCAATGCGCAAATTTGGCTTTCTAGATTGGTTTTCTACGGTGCAAATCCGCTTAATCTACCGCGAGCCGACTTGAAGTCGCGGCCAAGCCGATCGGTGGGTTGCATGAAAGAGTAGATGATGATTGTACCGTAGGTTGTATATGCAATCGCATGAAAGGCATCATGTGCACGCACCGCCGCAAGCGTTACAGCATTACTCGCGATACGTTACGGCCGGCATAGTCCGCCATCACGTATCGCCACGGAGGCAACGCATAGGCCACCGCGCTAGCACGCGGCAAGCACGCACATGCCGGCATGAAGCCGCGCTCTGGTAATCTCATACTATATTATATTGCATCGCATACATGAACAAAACAAAAAAAGGACGGCCGACGGCCTCAGAGCCACGCCGCCGCCGATTTTGTGTCACACCCGCCACTGAAGATGGCACCGCCACGCGCGACGGGGCACGAGGCGCGCAGCTGCGCCCATGCGCAGAAACAAAGACCGCGATTGATGAACAAGTGTACGCCGTGGTGAATACTACCCGCGCGGATGAACAAGATCGCGACGGATGAACAAGGTTCGCATGAACGATGTTTTGATGAACGGTGCACGAAGAATTTTGCTACGCCCGCGCACGCTTCTCGCCGAACATAACCGCCGCCGCGACGCGCACTCCCGCTCGATCGCCGCCGCGACACGGCTCCGCGATCTGCCGCACTGCGGCGCTCCCACCTTCGAACACGAACCGCCGTGATCGCACCGCCTCGCAGATCACCGCAGACACCGCCGCTCCGTGTGCCCACCGTGTCGTTTCCCGCTCGCCATCTTGTATCGCACCGCTACCTCGTAGTGGAAGACCGCCATCGCTCGCAGCCGTGACGATCGCCTCGCGCCGCCCTCGCCCCGCATGGCCACACCGCCTCGGTTTTGCGTGGCTGCACCACCCGCGCCGCCTCGAATGGCCTTGCGCCATCGCTGAACCCACCGACAAACGAAAAAAGGGAGGCGGGAGAAAATTTCAAATTTGCGTAATTTGTCGAGAAGTCATTTTTCCTAGCAGAAAGAGCCTCGGAATTCAATTTTTGAATCAGTTTTGCATTTGAAGTATGTTTATTTTTGTTATTATTATTTCTATGCAATTTATTTACGCTTTGATTATCAGTAATTGTTTATATTGCTTTTAATCATTGAAAATAGCAAGAAATCATGAAAATGCGTAGAAAATACGGAATACGAACTCGAGTTCGATGAACATTATGAGAATTTTGCAACCATTTTATGCAGACACTAGCATAATCCTTTGAACTTTTGCATGAATAGGAATATGATCGACATCACGAACCAAGAGTTCAAGAATCGACCCAAGATGGCGTAATTTGTATAGAATTTATATCGCCTCCATTGCGTGGTAATGTGATCACGGATGAGCGCACGATTGGGAAGACCTCGCTACCTTGCGGTACAATCCGCATACAACTATCGTTAAGACGGCTACATGAAGTATGCCAATTAATTGACATCATGCAAGTTATAAAGCTCAAGATGATGTTCTAGGAAAGAACTTCATCTTACACCCACCTAGTAGCAATGTTGGCCATGAAGCCACCAAGTAGCGCCTACAAGTGATGAAGCCTCTCACAAATGAGAGGAGCAAGAAGGGTAAGGTCGTATGTCGCACATTATTGATGCTTTACGCCTAAGAAGAAGGGCAAATGATAGCATGAGGCATACCTCGCCATTGCAGCACAGAGGATCCACATCCATTAGTCAGACTTATGAATGTGAACACCCAAGAGTGACCCCATCATCCCTCCTTTGGACATCGCAACGACCACACCGTAGTCGCCCAAGAGGAGAAGATCGCGCATGGAGCCGATTTAGGCGTAAGTTCCGAATACTTACTATTAGATCCAAAGGCACGCATTGCACTCGACCTTTTATAGAAACTTGCGCTTGTAATTGAAGTAGAATTTTAAATTATTGAATAATGGTTGCAAGCTCTAGGAGAGTAAAGCATTAAATTCTTATTATGAGTCCGCAAGACTTATTTTCCGCTTTTTATAATAGCAAGTTACGCTCGATATCCAAGTATTTTATTTATGTGTTGCTTGCTTTCGCTACATATTAATAAAGTACATTATATTAGAACGCGTGTGGCGCCTATGGAGGAAGTGTGCTTAGCATGAAGCGGCACAATGAATACCATCCGAGAGAAATGTAATTTTTTTCACGATCGCCAGAATGCCGGTAGTCTTACTGACGATCACAGCAATGATACTTGTATAATAAGCTCAGAAGGGCCATAATTATATTCCAACGGCACAACTTTGGTCATTAAAGAAGACTTGTTGTACCTGTAATCGACTAGAACTCTTAAGGATATTTGCGCTAACAGTTTCCATGTAGAGACTGAAGAAGAGTATGGTACAGAATACCTGCTCATTACAAAGCGTGAAGAAAGTGAAAAATAGCATTAGAATATCTTCCTTCATATGAAATTGGGCTATACTACACTAATATTAAGGCACCTACAGCCTATACTGCCTTGAAAACCGTATTTAGAAGCTTTGAACTTTTCTATCTCTAGCATGATAGATTATGCTGCCTAGGTCTTAGGCTAATGAGAGATATAATTAACAATTCACAGGGACATAATATGAATATAAAGAATTTCTCGAATCTGGAAGATTTTGTGTGCCCCGCATGTGCCACCAGAAAATTAATTATTAGACCTGAAATGGGTCTTCTCTGAAAGTCTGGGATATACGTTGGCTATGAGACAGCATCCATAATCAAGTATTTGGACCATATGACTGGAGATTTGTATAATGCCCGATTCGCTGATAGTACATTAGATGAGGTTAGTTTCCCGTCATTAGGGGGAGGAAATCAACCCTTGATAATAATGTCGGGAAACAATTGAAGTCTAGAAGACAATTGAAATCCAGAAGATAATTGAAATCTATGCATATGACCCGCGCAGTAGTAAAGCAAATAGAGAAGTCCAGAAGATAATTGCAGTCCAGAAGACAATTGAATTGAAGTTTAGAAGACAATTGAAGTCCAGAAGACAATTGATTTGCAAGTATTAGCGAATCAATCGCGCACTACTTTAGTGATTAGAAGAGCGTGAATAAGTAGCATTTGCTCGCAAGCAATGCACCGAGAGGGTTGAAATACCATTGAAGGTATCCCTAATCCCGCCCGCAGGCCTCGTAACAAAGGACGAGAACTCCGGCCCTCGAATCCGGCAACCGGGACGCCCGTGAAAAAGGATAAGACGGACTTGACACACCGATCACCAAGTGCCCCGAACGGAAGGGGAGCCGCTTGAGACTCGCATCGGTATGGAACCTTCGAAAAGGCATACGAACTGAACATCCCCATGAAGGGAGACATCGGCATGGATGTGTGCGCACACACTGAGAAAAACTAAAGGACTTGCCCCGCAATTGGAAGCAAAGTGAGCAAGTAGAAGCATTAGAAGAATCGCCCTTTGAAGAAATAGTTATAAACTTTATGACCTCGGAGAACCTTTGAATATGACAACACCAATGTTGACATTTACTTTGCAAAGAAACTTGCCACAATCATCAATCTTGATTCAGAGCTCGCATCGCCACGAATGAAAGAAAAGATCGATTGAGAAGATTGAGAGAAGGCAATAGAAATCGATTATTCTCTCCGAATAAAAGAAAGACGCTTGAGTCAGTAAGCCGCCTCCCCCGCACCCCGTAGGTATAAGTGGGTATTTGTTCGAAAGAGAAATAAAAGAAGCAATGCTTGTTGCACAAGTTTTCACCGAACATCCAGAGATGATTATGAAGAAACATATTCCTGGTCATGGCTGAACTCCTTTAAATATTTATCTCAATGGCAAGTGAACTTGAAGTTAGAAGTGAAATTGATGGATAGGGTACCAAAGATACCTTTATGAAATATTGGATTCGGACATTTATATGAAGATACCAATGTATCACCGTCTCCAACCAAAATAGAGCAAATAGAAATATATACAAGTGTGAAACTCGAAAAGTCATTGTACGAACTTAAGCAATCAGCGTAATGTGGTATAATCGCCAGCTTTACGACTTTCTATGCAAGAAAGGCTACACAAACAATGAGAATAATCTCTGTATTTATACGACGATCCCGTAATGGATTTTGTATAATCTCAGTGTATGAAGATGATCTCAATATTATCTAACCCCAAGGATATTAAGAAAGCAAACTCTTACCGAGTTGAGTTCAAATGAAAGGTTTGGGTAAAACCAAATATTGCTTAGGCTTGCAGCTTGAGCATGCCCCCAAGGAACATTATTGCATCGGTCACCTACACTCGTAAGGTGTTAGAAAGGTTCGACTTGACAAAGGCATACCCTTTGAAAGTGCCAATGGTCGAAAGATCTTTGCAGCAAGACAAAGACTCATACTGCACTAAAGAAGAGGGAGGAAGTCCTGGGACCGAATTCCACGCTAAGTGTAATAGAAACACTCATGTATTAAACAAACAGATTAGAACTGACATTGCATTTGCCATGAACCTATTAGCAAGGTATAGTACGTAACCTACCAAAAGCATTGGCAGGAAATAAAGGACATCTTCCGATACCTCCAAAGAAGCAAAGAACTTGGTCTATTCTACGTAAAGAATCAAGACTTAACTATGAATGACAATGCGGATGACGGCACTGTAGGACCCGTGATACACCAAATTGCAAACATGCTATGAATTCATATGTGTGGAACTGCAATTCCATGAAAATCGTCTAAGCGTAGTCTTGTATCGACTTGACGAACCACTCTGAAATAATAGCATTGTATGAGGCCTCACGAGAATGTACTTGGCTTCATGATGATTCACTACATCTAGCGCTATGTGGATTGAACACCGCACCAACCCCACTATTATCAATTAAGATAATGCGACTTGTGTTGCACAAGTGCATATGGGTTATTGTGAAGAATCCTCTCACAAAGCATATCAACCCCAAGTTCTTCTATGCTCATGAATTGCAAAAGATGAACGTAATCAAAGCAATCGCGATACTAGGTCATGTGAGAATCGCGATTTATTCACTAAGTCACTTCCAAAGATCTAGCTTTGAAAGGTGCGACGTGGAATTGGAATGATAAGACCTAGAGAAGTGCGTAATCTGAGGAGAACCTTCACAAACTCATTACTAAAGCTTGATCACGAAGATCGAGTACCCAAAGAGCAAATCCGGAGATTAAATGAAATTGGGTGGATTGTACTCTTTTCCTCGACGAGTTTTCTCAAGTTTCTGCTAAGGTTTTTAATGAGGCAATTCGAAAAGATAACTAACATGATTCATGTACTTTTTCTCCAAATTTTTCCCACCGGGTTTTATGGAGTTTGACGAGACATGGGCATGAAGGATGAGTGCCCAAGGAGTGTTAGAAACCGCCCAGGACCGGAGTCTCCGCCCAGGTGGGCTCTCATCCCAAACCCTAGAGGGTCGTAGCCTATAAATAGTGGTGCTATTCATCAGTAATTGATGGATCGTTGGATGAAGGAATAAAGAGAAGTAAGAAGTCCCCTACATCTCTCGTGTTCATCTCTTATTCTGTTTTGTTGTTCACGCATTGTTCTTACGATTCTACGCTGGTTTACGCGAATCGCCGGACCGACTTCGCCAATGACGGTTCCTCAACAGAGACTACATGCCACAAGACGCGCGGCGCGCACATAGCGGCATCCTTGCGTTGTCCCACATCGCATCGTCTCCTGACAACAACTGCCAATCTGGGTCCCCACCGACTAATGGGGCCCACCAGCCTCCTCGTCTTCCCCTCCCGTCACCGCCCCATCCAACCTGCAAAGATCTCCCACCCCTAAACAAATCCGAAGAAAAACCCTCAGAAAAGCTCACTCATTTCTGTCTCTCATTTCCGCGAACGAATCCGTATCATCAGTCGCTCTCGCGAGCTCGGGGAAGAGATGCGCCCAGTTCGCCTCTGCCCCACCCTTTTAAAACCCTCCCCGTCGCCTCCCTGCTTCCACCACCACTGAACCAATCCCCGCCGCCACCGGCCACCCACCGTCGCCGCCTCCCCCTTGCCGTGGTATGAGAAGATGGCCGCGTGCTCCAGGGGGCTCGTGGCGCCGCCATTCGATCTGACGGCGAGGGGGACCGCGCCCTGGCCGCGCACGATCCGCTGCGCCCACCCGGAGCCGCGGCGGCGCTCTCGAAGGCGGCGGCGGCCGCTCCGGAGCGCGCCGAGGAGTGGCGCATCGACGGGAACAAACCAGCCGCCGCTGCCCCGGGCCGGCGGCGCGTCAGCCTCAACGTCGTGCCCTCACTCACATTCCCTTCCCCTCGGTACGTGCGCGGCGGCTCGCCACTTCACATCTAGGTTTTTTTTTTTATACACTTATATTCAGTATCCCAGATGCCACACATTTGCCACTTATAATCATGAGTTGTTTGCATCATTCCAGCATATGATTTATTTAGCTTATTTTTATTGCGTAATGGCGAGGTAATGTGCCAATGCTTTCGACAGAAGCTTTATGCAGTGGGATAAAGTGTGTGTTTCTTTTGAAGTACACGCCGGACGCACTTACACGCTCGCACACACCTACGCACACATGTGGGTGCGTCCATAACACACGCCTATATAGATCAGAGGCTAGACTTCACGTAGCGCGGACATGACCATTGAACGCACCCACGTGTGCTTGTACTAATCCTAAACCACATGTTTATTTTGGCGAGCACGAGTGTCGAAGCCAAGCTTCGAACACTGGTGGGCGCCCACACGCTCGTAGCCAACTGAGCAAAGCTCAGTTCTGTAAAGCGTATGTTTCTGGTGTTGCAGGAATGCTCTATGCCTTTTTTTTTTGAGAGAGTGCTCTTTGTTTAGGGAATGGAATTTTAACACACAGCTTTTTGTTTACTAGTATAGTTCTAGAAGACAGCCCAAGCAACAGGATTTCTATCCACGGTGCACGCCGAGAGGGCCGGCTCCCCAATCCCGTGATACCCCGCCCAGGAGAGGTGGGTTCCTTGCTGAGACTTTCGATTTTGGAACAACGATTCTCAGAAAAAAAAGGTGTACTCCAGAGCTCCCACTTGTAGTTCCAAGTGTAGTTTTCTGCTTTGCTAAGGAAATGCATGTGTTTCTTTGGCACCTGCCTTATAGACACTGGTATTGCTAGTGAGAAGGAATGGGGAATCAACCTTCTGGATGAAGCTGTCAAGGAGTCTGGGACTAATGAAGATGGAAGCACCTGGTACAGGGAGAGTGGAGAAGATCTCGGTGAGAATGGGTATCGTTGGCGCTGGGCTAGAATGGGAGGACAAAGTCATGATGGTTCCACTGAATGGAAGGAGACTGTATGTTCGTCCTGCTTTACTTATTATGACAGATCATATTCTTGTTTTAGGTACAATCTTATCAAGTGATATGCCTTTGTAGCAAGTTGGTAGCTTTAAAGTATTGGTATGGGGCTTGAGGCTTGTGTGTTCTACATATTGCTCTTTCTTTTCTTATGCATGATGCATTTGAGTTATAAAGTTGCAACAAAAAAAACTTCTGAAAAAGAACTAGCATTTTTTAATCTATCTATCAAGCTGATCTGTGGTGTTAATGAGCTAATGTTAATTTTCTATATGCTAATTTTTACGCTTTGTAGCATTAGTTTGTTAGCATAGGAGATATTTATGTAGTCTTGCAACTTGTCATATGCTTGTTCGATTGCTCCAACTTGCACTCTGCGTAATCCAATATAGAGTTGAAATGACAACCTTCCCAGACATCAAAGCCAACTCTG
This sequence comes from Ampelocalamus luodianensis, assembly GCA_036346255.1. Lineage (NCBI taxonomy): Eukaryota > Viridiplantae > Streptophyta > Magnoliopsida > Poales > Poaceae > Ampelocalamus > Ampelocalamus luodianensis. Next base: position 3,053,561 of record CM070622.1, read on the forward strand.
CCGGCATGTTAATCAATACTGGACAACAAATCATTTTTTTTATTGATAAGTTTTGAACTAAACCTAGGAGCTTATGAGTTTAGTAATCATATCATGTAATGTTTCGTCTACAAATCTCAATGTCTTTATTCTATTTGGCAGTGGTGGGAGAAAAGCGATTGGACTGGATATAAGGAGCTAGGTATGCAAGTATTCTTTATAATGGAGCTCTGGTAGCACAGCTTTGCTTTGAAAATTTTGAGTGATACATGGTCTTTGTGGCTCTCACTATTACATTATGTAAGGATTTAATTTGTGTGATTGGGCAGTAACACAGAAACTGTTCTATCTAGCTATGTTGAGTGGCTTTATTTCTTTTCCTTTGTATATTTGTAGTCATTATGATTTGACTTTTCAATACAATTCTGACACCTTAGGTGCGGAGAAATCTGGGAAGAATGCTGAAGGTGACTCTTGGTGGGAAAAATGGAAAGAAGTTCTGCACCAAGACGAATGGAGGTAAATTAGCCGACTTGCAAATTCAGCTGTTATCAAGATATCTCCCTCGCTTAAGTAATACAAGAAAGATATCTAATCACCATTCCACATTTAACTATTTGGCTACTTTTGTAACTATTAAAGAGTTGCTTACAACATTCCTTGTTGCCCTTTGCTTATCGAAAGATAATTTAGAAAGAAAAAAATTACACCGTAGTTATACATATGTGGGCTGAGAACTTAAGATGGTGATAAGAGCAAGCAGTATGCTCATACCTGTTTTGCAACATTTTACATGACTATGCATCCATTTTATATTAGATGAGAAATTCAGTACACTGTTCTTACAAAGACGGGGTTGTACTATCCTGATTTTATGATGCATGCCCCAACATACAATGGGCGTGTCTCATCATTCCCTGTTGCTCTCTCGATCCAGCTCATCCATCAGAGGGAAAAACCTTAGCTTGAAGGAAATCTGTTGTTTGCGTGAGCTTAACTGCTTCCAAGTCCATTCAGGGTTAGCACAAGCACACTTGAGAAACACAATTACTTCAGCTCATCTGTGTGGATTAGAATTATTCATCAAGCTAGCTTGGTGTTAAATTCGAAGCACTGATCCACTTGTTCTGTTGCTCAGAATGTAGCTCTTCAAATAATTGGTCCTTTGATGTAAATCTGACTTGACTTGCTTACTGTTCTTATGATCATACTTGATCCATGCTTTTGAACAGCTCAGGATCTGATTGTTGGATAAAACATATTAGCTTAGTATAATGCTATCTATGGGAAGATTAAAATAAGTAAATAACCATCTAATACAAAAATATGAACTTGCAGCATATAACATGGTTTAAATTGTGCAACACAGCAATCTTGCAAGAATAGAGAGGAGCGCAGAGAAGCAAGCAAAATCAGGAGTAGAAAATGCTGGGTGGTATGAGAAATGGTGAGAATCACGTCATGTTTTTGTTTAGGTTTGGTTGCAAGTGTTCTGCAAAATGTTTGTTTGAGCTGTTAATGCTCTCTTCAAGGTGGGAGAAATATGATGCCAAGGGCTGGACGGAAAAAGGTGCACATAAATATGGACGGTTAAACGAACAGTCCTGGTGGGAGAGGTGGGGTGAACATTATGATGGCCGTGGCTTTGTATTGAAATGGTGAGCCTCTAGCTGCTATGTTGCTGTAGAAGAACCACCTTCCTACCTGTATTATTATGTCAATTTGTGTAATCAATGGTTTACTATATTGCATTGTACATTAAACTGCTGGGCCTTAGGTTGTACATTGTACCGTACTACTATTACATGCTATCTGCTTATTCTGCTGAGGGGCATTTTGAATTCAATTTGTAGTTTACATTTTCGATCTGAATTATATTGGATGGTTGATTTATTTTCATGTACTTTGTCTGTTTCATGACCAAAACATACAATATTTACTTATTCATCTCATCCAATGGAGATGAATAACTGTTGCAATGCATGAATGGTCTTACAGGACAGATAAGTGGGCAGAGACAGACTTAGGCACTAGATGGGGGGATAAATGGGAAGATAAATTCTTTGCTGGAATTGGTTCGCGACAAGGGGAGACATGGCATGTATCTCCTGGCGGTGACCGTAAGTTTGATCACCATTAAATGACACATATGCACAGTATGCATTTTGCTGATTGCATTGTTTCTCTTCTGAATGCTTGTAATTAACATAATATACATTAGCATACCAATATCTCGGGTATCGTGTCATAACTATATATTGTGTATCTTGCACCTATATCTTTACTACATTATGAAGGTCTACTTTTGAAAGGTACTACATCACCCTCTTCTTTTTTTGCCTAATCAGGCATGAGAGCATTTTCTTGTTCCCTTCGACGTATAGCGGTATAGGGCGGCACTTGGTCCCCTACTTTATGAGGGAGATACAAAAATACTTCCTGAACATTCCTATATAAACCCATTTCCAAATTTTGGAAAATCTATTATTTGCTAAACAAATTATATTGGAAGAAGTCCATTCTACCCCCTCAAGTATCAACATGCAGACACCTAACCCCCGACTAAAAAACCGGACCTTTGACACCCCGAAGTTGCAAAACCAGACAAGTTACCCCATGAGGCTGTTTCGTGGGATGGTTTTGCGCATGTGGCGTCTATTCAGCCCGGTTTTGCCAGGTCGACCACTGACTAGGCTGCGATGTGACGATGACTCAGCAAATCAAAATTATAATATTACGAGACCCACATGTTAGTTTCTACCCCCTCCACACCTACATCCACTCTCTCTCTTCTTCATCCTCCCAGCTGAAAGCACCTACCTACCTGGTTTCCTTCTTGCTTTCTTTTCTTTCTCCATTCCTTTTCGCATTTCTCTCTCTCCAGTTCTTGCTTGTTGAGAATTTGTTCTTAAGTCGCCTTCCCAGCTTCATCTATTTGCTTCCTTCTTCCTTTCTCTATTTCCTCCTTCCTTCCTTATTTCTCCCATTCCCTCTTTACCTTTCTCTCTCCTGGAGGTTTTTGCTTTGTCCTAATCTCTTGCTCACGGCGCCACTCACTGCCACCTCCACGGCGCCACCTCCAGCTGCTACCACCGCCGTCGGCTCCTTGCTCGCTGCCTCCTCTCGGCGCCGCCTCTACGGTTCCCCCCTGCGCCCGCATGCCCCGGTCGCCTCTGTCGCTCCTTGGGCCCAGTTCCTCCTCTACGGTCTTTTCCATTGCCGAATGGAGCTTCATGGCGCCTCCTGCTGCTGCCGCCGGTCTAGCTCGGCTCGTCACCGCCGTCGCCTCTTCTGGTGCCCGCGCGCCTCCTCTGCAGCTTGCTTTCTTCCCCGGCCCAGAAAAGAGGCCGAGGAGGCGCGGGCGTGCGCACCGCCGCGCTTGGAGGGTCCGGAGCCGGAGTTGGGGGTGGTGGAGGGGATGGTGTTCGGGTGGATGTAGGTGTGGAGGAGTAGAGGAGGAGCGAGAGAGAGAGATGGGCCGAAGCGAGGTCGTGGCCGAAGGCGCCGCAGTTCGCAGCAGCGGCGACACCATGGGGGAGGCGTCGCTTGGGGAGGGAGAGAGGCCGAGCCGGGTCGAGGAGGCACGGGTGTGCGCGTCGCCGCGCTTGGAGGGTACGGAGCCGGAGTTGGGGGTGGTGGAGGGGATGGCGTCCGGTGGATGTATGTGTGGATGGAGTAGAGGAGGAGCGAGGGGAGGTGGAGAGCTACGGGATGGAGATTGGGGAGGATGGAGATCGAAGAAGAAGAATGGTAGCCTTCATAAAAAAAATCCGCCAGTTAGGTGTGTGAGTCAGCGGCCTACGTGGTGAAATCAAGCCGAATAGACGCCACGTCCGCAATACCACTGCACGAAACAGCCGGAGGGGATAGGTTGTCCGTTTTACAACTTAGGGGTGTCAAAGGGCCGATTTTTTAGTTAAAGGGTTAGGTGTCCGCATGTCGATACTTGAGGGGGTAGAATGGATTTCTTCCAATGATATTTCATAACAGTTGTTAACATGTTTTCATCTATTATTTCCCTAACAATGCATATGTAGGTACCTGTGTTGTGTATCTAACTTGCTAAGATGCTTTGCTGGGTACTGAAACACGCATTTTACTACATTAGTGCCCCTGGGCTTCGATGTACTGTCTTTTGTTATTTTATTTTATTTAGAACCGAAGGGTAGGAACTATCTTTTGTTATTTTATTTTTTTAGAACCAAAGGGTAGGAACTATCTTTTGTTATTGACCAAATAGTTTTACCTACATCAGAAGTAGCATTAACTACTTGAGTTCCAGTGCCTGGTGCATACGCTAGCAGCTGAATTTTTCAATATTTTTGAAACGATTTTGAATATTTTGCTCTATAGCATGCTTCTATTGTGTATGAGGTGTATTTAGTATCTGCAGAATCTCATCCTTAGAAATTGGATGACACACAACCTGCATGATCTTGCGTATTTGCATTGCTGAATATGTATAGTGCTAATAGTATGACTTATATTGTAAAATCTTCATTGCCAGCTACTTATCCCGTTTGAAACTTTCAGGCTGGTCAAGAACTTGGGGAGAAGAGCACTTCGGTAATGGGTATGTGCCATCATGATGTTCTGGTCTTGCATTGTATTGTTTGATTGGCACTTGGTATTAAGATCTGAATTGAAACCGTAGAGACTTTTCCTAACATCTCCCGCAATGATTGTTCTCTTAGATATTAATACTATACTTGCAGCTACTTGTTTTGTGATTTACTATGCTGTCATTATCAGTGGATTACTAGTAAACCACATAATTCTCATATTTCAGGAAAGTTCATAAATACGGAAAGAGCACTACTGGTGAGAGCTGGGATTTAGTAGTTGATGAGGAAACATACTATGAGTAAGATGTGGTTTTGTTCTATTCTTTCTGTCATCTCCAGAACCATTTCAGATAGATTAGTAATAACTTGATCAAGGGTTGAATCTCATCGATCTGTGCATTATCTACAAGGGCCGAGCCTCATTATGGATGGGCTGATGTCGTTGGTGATTCCACACAATTGTTGTTGATACAACCTGTTGAAAGGCCACCTGGAGTGTTCCCAACTATTGACTTCAGCTCTTCATCTCCGCACACAGATGATCCTCCAAGCATGCCGCCTTCGCCCCTGGAATGAGTTACATTTGCCGGTACAAAAGAAAATTTCTGTCTAGGCTCCAATTTTCACTGCAAGGAAAACATTCTTTGTAGAAAGGGGATCAAGCACAACTTTGCGTTCATAGGTTCATTCATTCTTTCGCATGTTTTCCCTCCACGGCCTAGCGTTTTAATGGTTTGAATTGATGTTTGACGAATTAGGCGAAATAACCAACGGATCGCGATTATACTGCCCTGTGCCATGTGTTCTTGCATAAGGCTCCATCAAAAGAAGCCCGCGGTAGAAGGTTTGCATGTATGTACTAGCATTTCAGTTACCATGAGTGTTATGTTGACATGGTGGTGGTGATCCAAACAAGAAAGGGGAAGGTTCTCCATGATAAGCGCGCGTTTTGAGCTTTAGCGTGTGATGTGGACGCGGCTGGTGTCTGCCGTATCTCGTCTTGAGCTTTAAAGTTCTCCAATTCCAAGCATTTTCCCTGTTGTATCTCGTCCATGGTTATTAAGGTGGTAAAGCGAGGCGAGGCGACCCACCTCTTGCACACCTTTTAAGCGCTAAGGCGTGAGGTGAGATGATGCTTTACACATATTCTAAGGCGCTAAGGCAGCAAATAAAATGAGCATTTTAGCAGCACATGTGTACATTGTTGCCAATTCTTGAGTCCATGTAACACACTAGCAATGTAGAGCATCTTGCTAATTCAGCACAGTAGCAATGCCATTGCGAGGAGCAACAAAGCAATGCATAAATGCAGCAGGCCAGCAGAGCAAAGCAAAGTTCGACATAGCCCCTCCCCCTCCCCTTCCCGGCTTGGGCTCCCCCTCTCCCTCTCGGTGGTGACCTAACTTCCCCCTCCTGGCTCGGGCTCCCTCCCCCAACCCCTCCTGGTGGCAAGTCGCCCTCCCCCTCCCTCTCTGCTGCGGTTGCGCTTCCCTCTCCCTCCTTGCCGCGCCTTCCCTTCCTCTCGCTACAGTGCGCCTCCCGTGTGCAGAGGAAGGGAGGCGCGCGGGCGGAGGGGAAGCGCAACTGAGGCAGGGAGGTGGAGGCCGGGTCACAGGGGGAGCCGGTAGGGAGGGGAGACCGGGAGAGAGGCAGACGCTTACCTGGATCTGGAGCGCATTGGAGAGGGCACGCCGCGACGGGGCCGCAACGGGGACGGTGGCGTTGCAGCAGATGGAGGCACAACGGGGATGGAGCGGCGCTAGGGTTCACATGGACCCACAGCAGCGCCTTACCGCTTAGGCGACGCCTTAATAACCACAATCTCGTCTTGTGGGCGTGGAAGTCAATTTCCCTCTGCTCTTCCAATTGCCACTCGAATTACGAATCTTTGGCTTAAATAATAGTTTTTTAACCGAAATATCCCTTGTTGTATCTCGTCTTGTGGGCATGGAAGTCAATTTCCCTCTAAAACGTCCAATTGCCACTCAAATTACGAATCTTTGCCTTAAATAACAGTCTTTTAAATGAAATAGCAATACTAGCTTTCTTGTGCTTGAAATGACAAAAATGATATTCCTACTATGCGAATTCGTTGTGGCAAGCCATGTGCCGCTATCCCAATGACCTGCTTCCAGATTCTGGCAGTCAGCCATAGGGATGTGCGCAGGCCACCTGCCACGAACTGGGAACACGACAGGCCATATGCCACGATCTGGGAGCGTGACATGCGCGACAGGCCATATGCCACGATCTGGGAGCGTGACATGCCGCCTACCACTATCTGGGATCCTGGCATGTGGCTTGCCACGACGAATTCGCGCGGTAGAAATGGCATTTTTGTCATTTCGGACACAAGAAGGCTAGTTTTGATTTCAATATAAATTCCAAAAATGATAATTCATAATAAAAAAATAAACAATAATTAGCAATTAGATTTATATGCAAAATCCAACAAAAAATTAACTGAAATTCAGAATAAAAATAAAATAAAATTGACAATTTGATTTCAATATGAATTCCAAAGTAAAATCCCTAAATAAATGTAATTTGGAATAAAAATTAAAGAAAATAGCAATTGGATTCGAATACGAATTTCAAGGAAAAAGAAATGAAATTCTGAATAAAAAATAAAAGAAAATTTACAATTTGATTTCTATACGAATTTCAAAGAAAAATCCCTAAATAACTAAAATTGAGAATAAATTAAATAAATTTGGCAATTTAATTTGTATATGAACTCTGATAAAAATAACTAAAATGTTGAATAAAAATAAAAGTTACAACGAATATGTCACGAATGGTGTCGGAGGATACACAAAAGAAGTCACCACGTTCGCTCTTAAGGTCACATGTTTCTATTGTTGCTTCCTATAGAATAAAAATAAAAGTTATAACAATGATTACACGAATGATATCGAAGGAGATCACGAAAGAGTGCAATGACATCGATCTGTCCTGCAAGAAGACAATGACCCACGAGAAAGTGAAGAGCCGAGGCAGTGACAACAGAGATGAGGACAATATCGTGCTGCTCACCTTAGCCATTCAACGAAGACAATGTTGTGCTGCTCGCTAAAACCATTGAAGAGAAAGTCCAATGTTGAAGGAGCCAAGGGCCGCGATGACAAGTGGTGAGTATCGGCGGTGTTAAAAAAGTTAATAGCCAAAGAAGCTCGATGATGGGAAAGCTCTAGCAGAGAAGAGATGCAATTTTGCATTGAATACAAGCTATAGACGATATGAAGCCATCGGGTAGTTAGGAGTGTACCATCACTGGTGAGGGGCATGTCGTCGCCGGCGATGGCGAAAAGATTTTCTATATCGTTAGGCAACGATTAAAGCAGACATGCTGACATCAGTGAAAATAGGAGGTTGTCGCGGTTAGTGAGAAAGCCACAATGTTGAGTTGGCCAACGTCGAAGAAGAGAAACAACCGACAAGAGAGAAGATGACATCGAGCATGTATAACATCGTACATGCGTATGTACATGCGTGCATTCGTACGAATGGAAGCGTGGGTGTATAAAGGCAGAGGAGCAAAAAGCTTGGAGTACATATGACTCAGTCGTAGAGAATATGCTTGGGATCACCGGAGAAAGCGTGACATGTGTCCCCAACTGCGATCGGCAACGGTTGCATGTGTATGCATGTTGATGTCGCAACGGTTAGCATTAAGCAATAATTGAGAAGAAGTAGAAGATAACTATGTGGTAAAGTATTACATTGAAAATGGTAGCAGTTGAGAGGAATCAATCAAGATTAGGGCTTACTGTTGGTGATTGAAGCAAAAAAAATGTGACAACAAGAGATAGAACTATAGAAGACACACTATTCAGTGGGGCAATTAGCGTGTGAGGGAAGATAAGTTCAAGGTAGGTCACCCATGGTGCATCGGTGTATATGTGAATAAGGTACTATAATACTATATAAATTAATAAGATAATTTACCGCACACATAATCAACGTATTGCTTGAGATTAAATAGAGGTACATGTGCATACATACAATTTAGAAATTTTTTTTAAAAGACTAAAAATAGAGACATGCAACTACATGATTTCTGCATGATCGAGAGTGATTAGTTTTAAGAACTCAAAATTTTATTATGCTCAATGATTTTCTTCTATCAAAGTTCGTACCTCAAATTATGTTCGTGAGGTTGTATTTTCTAGCGAGCTTCTATTTTCCTTCAAGCTTCCACTACGCCGTCGCTCGCCGCCTGCCTGACCGTGTCGGACGCCACCCTCCTCCTCCTCGCCGGCAACTTCACCCACGCTGCGCTGGCCACCTGCCAGTCCACCATCGGCTACGCCGTCCCCAACGCCACCACCTACTCCGAGCTCGCCTCCCGCTTCAACATTACCACCGTCCAAGAACTCCTCGGGGCCAACAAACTCCCCGCCACCACCCCTCACACCACCGCCAACACCACAAAGACCACCATTCGCATCCCCTTCCGCTGCCCCTGCGTCGGCAACAACATCGGCCAGTCAGACCACCAACCTGTCTACCTGTCTACACCATCCAGTTGTAGGACGAGCTCGACGCCATCACGCGCAACGTGTTCGATGCCTTCGTGACCTACCAGGAGATCGCCACCACAAACAAAATCACCAAAGTGAACCTGATATACGTCGGGCAGAAGCCAGTGAAAACGTTTTCGCCGAAATTTTGGCGGTTATCGATGATTTATGGCCTTATTGGTGGGGCCTGGTAATGCACAGTATCGAGCAAATTTTTTCAATCTAGTTTGAGAGCCCAACCCAGCCGAACGGCCTTCTTCTCAGCCCAGCCGAACGGCCTTCTTCTCCCCTCTTCGGCTCTTCCTCTCTCATCGAAGCGTTCGCTCTAAACTCCAAGTTGTCCACGGTGGGAGTGATTTCGGCGGCGGCGGCGGCGGCGGTGCGCAGTGAGCTGATCTGAGCTGCTGCCCGACTGCGCCTACATGGAGGACTGGGGAGACGCGGTGGGGACTGGGGAGATGCGCGCAGCCTCCTGCCGCAGCAAGGCTGGGGCGTGAGTGGTCTCCTCCCATGTAGGATCAAAGATAATCGACTAGAGGGGGATGAATAAGAGATTTTTTAAAAAATTAATTGACTATTTTAAAACTTTAAGCAAGATAGTCCCAACAAAGCTTTAATTGACTATTTTAAAACTTTAAGCAAGATAGTCCCAACAAAGCTTTCTAGCGCAATTAGAAAGATAGAACTACTATGCTACTTAAAACAATAAAGAACTAATATCAATACTAGAAACAATTCTAGCTAAGCAAGCTTGCACAAGATAATTGCTAGAATTGTAAATGTGAAATAGTAAAGACAAGAATTAATCACAATGAAGACAAATGAGTTTTTCCCGTGGTATCGAAGACTTGTCGGTCTTCACTAGTCCACATTGATGAAACTTGAACCAATCAAGTCGGCTCCACAAATTAAGCCTTCCCTCGATTTCACTAGTAGTTGTTCTTCCTCCGCTCTGGAGATGGCGAACACCAAACCTATCACAATTAGGCGTCGGGCCTCTTCACAATCTCCTTGAAAAGATCACCGCACAAACTCCCGCCAAGCCGTCTAGGTATCGACAAATACCAAGAGTAATGAATTGCAACTTTCGCTTGACGACAATCAAGTGCAATGGATCAAACTAGAACGAATACACTTGAATTTTGCTCAACTACCTCACAATGAATACAACAAGTGAATATGAGTGAAGTGAATGCTCTTAGCTCAAGGATGTAAATATGAAGGCTCTCTTTCTGTCCAAGAGCTGGTGGGGGGGTATTTATAGCCCTCCAAATAAAATACGACCATTGGGAGCAAGTTACAGAAATTTTCAGCAAATGCGGTAGTACCGCCGTTCATCGGCCGGTACTACCGCACCCTCCCAAAACATCCAATAATGGCTAGCGCAGATGCATTAACTGCTCTAAGAGAGCCATTGAAATTCGACGTGGTACTACCACCAACTATCATGCGATAGTTCTGAACATCGGTCATTCCATTTGAATAGGGTGGTACGACCACTTCCAATTGAGGTCAAGAATGACCCTTACTGGAAAATATGTACCGCAAAATAAAGCTCAGAACTTCTGGTGTGCGGTAGTTGCGCTAAAGCCACTGGGGTACTACCGCACTCCAAAGAGAGCAAAACAAGGTCAAAAGAGCGACTCTCTGTAAAACACGTACCGCTATAAAAAGAGGTACTACCGAGATACAGTAGTTCTACAAGGATCACTCCGGTACTACCGCACGATCAAAGAGCAAACTAACTTCAGAAAAAGCGTTGTTCTGTAAAAAAAACATACCGCAAATTGTTCGGTGCTACCGCGATGCGGTGGTTCCGCAACAAGAATACCGGTACTACCGCTAACTCAGGTCAACTTTGCCTGATCGAACCGAGCACGTGGACGACTCAGATTTGATTAGACATTTGGACCACAGGTCTTAACCGCACGATTGGATCATCCGTTCAGACGGTCCGAACATCCACTGGTAGTTTCGACAAAGAAACTCTGGTACTACTGTTAATTGGTAGTACCACCAAATATACTACGGTACTACCGAATTTCAAAGAAAAACAATATTGCCTTGTCAAAACAAACTCTAAGTGCATGCATGATCCTAGATTGATCCAAATGATACAAGAACACACTATCAAGCCACTAGTCGTGATCCCTCTTAATAGTATGGTATTTAACCTAAAATTTGGTCTTCTATCCTTTTTCTCCTAAGACCGGTAAACCAAAAAGGATCCTAGATTACTTGTACCTTGTCTTTCAACCATATTGATCTTCATGATGATGTTTAGCATGCATCTCCATGTTGTCGTATTCATCAACGGGACTAAACTTTTTAAACACTCAATAAACATGTTAGTCCTATATAACATATTGTCATTAATTACCAAAATAATTTTTAGAGGCCTAGATGCTTTCATCCCACCGTCGCGCGTGGCCTCCGGCGGCTCCTCTCCCCCCGGCCGTGAGGTCCTTCGGTGGTTCCTCTTCCCCCTGGCCTTGAGGTCCTTCGGTGGCGTCTCTCCCCCTCGGCCATGAGGTCCATCGGCGACTCCTTTGTTCTAGTGTTTTTATGTTGGGTATTTTGGTTTTTGGGTTGTTGTTTTGGGGTGGATTAGTTTAGAAATGGAGATTTGTGACAGACCTGGTTACATAAATGGGAGACTAGAATGTTTGGCTTTGGAGCATAGCTCTGTCAAGGTTGTTTGGAATTTATCAGTGAAATTTTCAAATTTGGCCATTTTTCGGGCCATCCCAGTCAGTAGAAATTCGTAATTTCAAAGTGTAATTTAAAATTTTCGTTCAAAAAATTTCTAAAAAAAACCGGTAACCAGCAATTACCTGTCCTATCGCTACCCTCCGAAATTTTTCCGCTACAGGTAGCGTTTTCCCTGGTAGAAGCTGTGGATTCCGCTGCCCTGCAGCTGCGACCAGGTGGACGACTCCGACGTGATGCATTTTGCCTACAACGTCGCCGACGGGGATACCACCTCGGCGATCGCCGCCACGTACGGATGCTGGAGTCCACGCTACTGAAGATCAATGGGATCACCGACCCCAAGACCAAGAGCCTGTTCATGGGGCAGATTCTTGATGTCCCGCAACCTGGTAAGTGTGTTCCTCTTAATGTTTACTGCATTCCTCTTAATGTTTACTCATACTAGCAAAGATCTTTGCTTGTGATCTAACGTCTTGAGGTATTTCTGCGAGAACTAAGGGCTATAAATTGGAAAGATTTATGTTATTCAACTCAAGAAATTACAAACTGAAATGGAGTTAAAATATTTTGACACTATAGGCCAGCTTTCTAATCCCTCATCAAGACAACCTAGTAGTATGTGATACATAAAATATCTCTTGACATCCAATTTTCCATTACAATAAAAGCAAAAACTTACATACCCTCCCTCAAAATTACACGTCGCTAAATGCAAGAGCACACTCCTCCAAACCACAATCATATCAGAAGTAAATGACAGAATTGTAACGTATCAGTGCCACAGAACAAGCTTAGCCAAGATGGTGATATAGATCACACGGTCCTCTGTAAAATGCATTTCCAAACTCATCAACTGTGACTGTCGTCAAAAGTTGGAAGATATGAAATATTCATCAGCGAATAATAATTCTAAAGGAACTGTACATTTTCATAGATTCAGATTATGAGGCATACAAAAGTAGTTCAATATACAAAACCAAAAGGAACAATGTCAAGCAAAAGCAGATATGAGATTATCATAACCATGGTCCGTGTAAGAAAAAGAGAAGTGGAGCAAGGCGACTTACATCGACTCGAGTTTCCTTTCATATGAATTGTCAAGTTCTTGTTCTTAAGTTTGGGTGTGAAGCTCGCAAAGATGGACTCATTTTTCCTTGTTCCTACAAATGTGATTGCACATGGGTAAAACAAAAATCATCAACATAGTGAGCACAAATGTTATAAGCGGACAAACTAAATTGAAGTCAGATATCGATCCTTTACTCATATCCTTCGTGGATAGTAAGCAACTAATGAGCACGTGCTTGACTTTGCGGCATGGAAGAAAGCAAGTTGCACGATGCAATCACGGAAAAGAACAAGGAATATATTTGTGATCTCATCGCGACGATAAAGAGATCGATGCCTAAACAAAGATCTAAGATCCTACGGATAGATGATGACTTGAGGGTCTATAATTTCCTCCCGGCAAAAACCGAAAATTCTACATGTAGAACAGGACATATGCCGATAGGAAAAAAGATCGCGATGGACAGCGGCACGGTGCCACGATGAACAGAGTAGGCGATGGTGATCTGTGATGGCAACGATGTGCTACAAAAAGCACGAAAAGAGATCGATCCGAAATCACCATGCCACCCCCATACATCACCATGCCACCCCCATACATCACCAGCCCTAAAAGCTAACCAATGAACCACACCACAAGCCATCACCCAAAATCACCCCAACCCCAACCCTAATTTCACCAAGAACCCCAAATCGATTGGGAAATAAATCGACTCAATCAACATCGCAGGGAATAGTGTAATGCAAACTAAAGGGCTAAACAGGAACCGCCGAGTAGTGGTAGAGCAGAGAGCCAGAGGAGCTGCGGGAGATGGCGCGTCGGCGGCCGACGACCGGAGGCCAAGCTGGGGGCGGCCATGCGCAGGAAACGCGCGCCGCCACGCGCGCGGCCAAGCCGCCGCACTGAGCCAAGCCGTAGGCAGCGCAATGGCGCGGCCGCGAGCGCACGAGTGCGGCGCGAGCAGACCGGCCGAGGGAGCGCGGGCGCGAGACGGCGCCGGAGGCGGCGCTGGGCCGAGCCGCAGAGAGAGGTGGCGCCATAGGAGCCAACAACCAGGGAGTAGAGGCAGTAAAGAAATGGAGAGATAGGAAGAAGAAGAGGAGAGATGGGCATGCAAAAAGAGAAAGAGACGTAGCCTGCTTCTCCTCGCCCAAGACCGCAGGCGCGCAAACCCAAAAAAAATCGGATGGTCTCAGGAGGATCGCTGGCAGGATCGAACGGACACAACAAAAAAGGAGACGTGGCCAAGGTAGCCTGTCCCCAAACTCGCCTCTAATTATACCGGAGGATGCTTCTATTAACACATGCAAATAGAAGGGTTCTTGCAATCTTGTAAGTTGTGAACTCAAAGTTAAGTTTGTGATGAAGCTTTTCAGTATACTACTAACAAAGAAGAATGCAAGTTATGCTTAGGACGATAAACTAATGAATTGATTACATACAACTGCTGGCACGAGTAGGGAAATTGAAAGATTAGTTCTTTTGCTTTCTTTAGTTTGCCGTAGGAAACTTAGGTATGATAAATTAATTGCAGGATGCTAGTAATGTATTGCTTGGGTTTAGTGAGTTTTACAATGAACTACTTTAGCATTTTACAGAATCTTGTCAAACCTCAAATGGCCAGCGATACATTACACATGGAATCGATCAATACCACATAAATACATAGTCTTTTTATGGCTAGTTTTCAGAGGACGATTAAATACCAGAGACAACATGACAGCCAAACATTGGACAAATGAACCACATTGCGATATTTGCCCTATAGTAGAAACAATTGGTCACATTATTTTGTGTTGCAAGTCTGCAGATAATCTTTGGAGAAACTTAGGATTCACAGTGGAAGCAAACTCATCTCATAACATGCTACAATTTATGGAACAAACACTGATAGGGGCTGAAAACTTCTATAAAATCTGGCCAATTTACTTTGCGGCATGCACTCACACACTATGGATTGTGTGAAATAACCGGGTGTTTCAACATACTGATGGCAATCCGACATTACTACATCATCAGATTCAAAGCTTAATCAATCTATGGATACACTAGTCGAAACCCAAGTATCAAGATAGTCTTCGACGGTGGAATCAGCTCTTGTCTTAACACCCCCCTTATTTAATTTTGGACAATATTCCTTTTTCTTTCTTTTTTGTTTTGCTCTTGCTTCTTTTTTCTGTACTTCTCTTGTAACTCATGTTAACAACCATTTCAATGCAATGGTCATAAGTTCTCTACCTTTTTATGTAAAAAAAAAAACCATGGTCCCCTTGGTGTACCTTTTTATTGGAACCAAAATATTCGGTGATGACTCGGTGAGTTGCACAAGACAAGATGCTTCAATTGTTCAGAGAGATTGAGACCTCAGACCTCCACTATGAACGTGGAAGTATTTAGAGAAGTCGCTATAGGTCCATCCTGCCTGTCAGGATACTACATCCGAGAAAGAAAAAAATGTTGAAGAAATTAAGCTTTTAAGCTTGAGTTGCTGCGCTCGTTGGACTTATTCAATTGGCAAAAATTGATATATGTCACTAAAAACACGGCGTTTTGAGATATGCCATCCTGAATTCTGAATTTGAATATATGCTACTCTAAATCTTGTTGGTTTTGATATATACCACTTACTTTGCCCCTAGCACTTCTTCCTCCCCTTTTTCTTCTTTCTCTTTTCCATTCATCGTCGCTCTCACTGTTCCTCCTCTGTACTTGGTACAAAACCATCCAATTGGCTCAATTATCATCTCTTTGCTGGGTTAATCTTTGCAGTTTTTTTTATCCTTCGCCACCGCCTCGCAATCAGAAGCAACAACAACCTTCTTGCCTGGGCTTCGTGCTGAGTTTGGTTTTGTTCGCCATCTCTCTTTCTTTTCTTGGCCTCCTCTAGTCCTTTCTTGCGTGCTATTCTGATTGATTGATCTATCTTCTTCGTTCCATCCCGGTGCGGTGCGGTGGCATCTTCCCTTTCTCTCGTCCCCTTCTCGAATCAGTCGCAGAATCAATCGCCTATTCAATTAGTTGTTAGCTGTTGCTATCACCGGACACACTGTCCGACTTTGTGGTCCGAAACTATGAAAAAAACTAGTAGTCCACAAAGCTTACTGTGACTGCTCACAAGTTGTTGAACATATTTGGATGGATCCTTCTGACTATTGCTCATCAGGGGCGGAATTAGGTGTGGTGTCGGTATGCACCGGCACCTCCAAAATTTTCAAAAACTGCCGGGGATCAATTCAGAGAATCAGAGTTCAGTGCCTCAACCCAGCCCCAGCCGGTCCAGCACTGATGAAAGTCCAGCCCAGTAACCAAAATGCTGAAAGTCTAGCCCACAGGCCACAGCTAACTCAGGCAGTCTGCAGTCACCACTCCAATCCTCTCAGCTCTCCTCAGTCCTCCGCCTCCCTAACCCTAATCTCTCCTCCCCAGACCCCAAATTCCCCAATCCCCAACGCCGCAAGCCTGCGACTGTGTCGGCTGCGAGCCTGCGACGACAAAGGTCCAGGGAAGCAAGCGACCGCGATGGGACGTCGGGACGGCTTGGCTTGGCAACGCCGCACGGTCGAGTGCCAAGCGGAGGCTACGGAGGCGCGGAGCAGACGCGGACACTAGATGGGCTCACGGGCGGCCTGCGCGGCGTGGCGTGGGAGCAGGCGACAGGCGCCAAGCGGTCGGCGCCTCGGCGCTCGGCGGTGCGACGCGGGACGGCGGGAGGGCGGTGCGGGAGCAGGCGACCGGCGGATGGAGCTGGAGCACTGGGTCGCTTGACTAGTTGACTTGGATTGGATTTGGAGCCTTGGAGGAGAAGCAGAACAACAGCGAGAGTCGAGAAGGAGTGAAGGACTGAAAGAATAAGTATGCCATCTCAGTCTCTCAGATTCTCAGTAATTTAAATTTTTAATTGTGAATGGTACGCCATACAGCCATAGTCCTAGGCTAGTCCAATTTCATACTTATGTTATATTATTATGTGAATGTAAGCTTAATTGTGAATAGAAATTTGAACTATTTGCATTGTGCTTTTGACAAATTTGGAATGAGCTTTTGATAAATTTGGAACCTATATGTTGGATTTATGATTTTATGAAATTATTATACAAACTTTAGAGTTATGAGTATCAAGTGTGCACACTCATTGAAAAATTTCTAATTCCGCCACTGCTGTTCATTATCTTTCGTAAAAATGCAACATGCCCGAAAAGATGTTCAGAACCTGGTACTGACCGCTAGTGGAATTTTGGTATACTCAGTTTGCGACTCATCGGTCAGCAATACCTCAGCTGATTACAATCTGCGCCTCCCAAATGGCACTTACGCACTCACCGCACAAGACTGCATCAAGTGCAGCTGCAGTGCAAACACTTACCAGTGAGCTCCCCTGCTTCCATCTCTCTTGAGCTGTTTCTCAAGCAGTAACCAGGAGTGACATTTCTTTTCCATGTGATGACCAGGCTAGACTGCACTGCGACGCAAGGCAAGGGATGCCCGGCGGCGCCGCCGTGCAATGGAACGCTGACGCTTGGGCAGACGACCGGCACTGGTTGCGGATCCACAATGTGCGCCTACAGTGGTTATTCCAACAGCTCATCGCTCAGCATACATACCACTCTTGCAGCTAACCAGACGAAAGAATGCCAGAGTAAGTACGACCTGCAAACGCACAGATCCTCTGAGGCTCTAAGTTTAATTGAGCCAGGAACGTGACAGGTTTGTAATGGTCGATCTTGCAGGTGGAGGATCTGGGAGATCGGAGTTCGCCGGGTCCATGTGGAGGATGTCTGTTATCTCCTTTCACATGGTATTGATCTTGACCTGCTTCCTTGTTATTGAAGATTGATGTGTCAATGCGATTGTTTTTGTAACTAATACTTTGATAACCTTTTTATCGAGCTTTGTTTTGACTTTTCTTTTAGAGAATGAGTGGCACTTGGTACAGCTGCCTGCTTGAATAAAGCAATCATATATATGTATAAGGTTTGCATCTGGAGATGGATACTCATTGTATTGGATAATTCCAATAAAGGATCACACTAGTGTTCAGCTCTGGGACACACATCTTTTAATTATAGACGTTTCATAAGTATAATGTACCATGTTGAAGTATGAATAGACTGCCCACCTAACTTGATGTTACTTATACTGATCAGGCTTTACATAAGCAGAATTGACATAGCTAAATCATCGGCGAATGCTCATAATAATCTTTTCTGTCTTGATGGTTCAGTCAAGTACTTTCTGTATAGTGATATTGAACTATTGTGCATGACCGGAGTTTCAAGATATTCAGACATTTATCCGTTTGGTGTCTGCTAAGTACTAGTATGTAACTAGAGTAAGCTGTACCGGCCGTTCCAAATTACTGTAGCATTATGCATAGCGAGATCAGAGAACAAACATTGATGCCATGTGTAGAGGATGGTGTTATCTTGGCAACAAATATGACGCAAGGGGCAAGCATGTACTACAGCTTGCTTCTGCTTTGCTTAGGCAGGCTTCCCATGGCCTTGGCCTTCTCCCGGAGCAGGTACTTCTGCGTCTTACCCGTCGAAGTCTTCGGCAGGTCGCCGAAGACCACCGTCCTCGGCGCCATGAAATGCGGCAACCTTGCCCGGCAGAACGTGATGATCTCATCTGCAGTCGCACTTGCTCCGTCCTTCAGCGTGACGAACGCGCACGGCGTCTCGCCCCAGTGGTCGTCCGGCCGAGCCACCACCGCCGCGTCGAGCACCGCGGCGTGGCCGAACAGCACCGACTCCACCTCGATCGAGCTGATGTTCTCGCCGCCCGATATGATGATGTCCTTGGCCCGGTCCTTGAGCTGGATGTACCCGTCCGGGTGCCGCACGGCGAGGTCGCCCGTGCGCAGCCACCCGCCGCGCATGGCCTCCTCCGTGGCGGTCGCGTCCTTGTAGTACCCGCTCATGACCGTGTTCCCCCGGAGCATGACCTCTCCGACGGCGCGCCCGTCGGAGGGCACGCTCGCCATGGTCACCGGGTCCTTGATGTCAACGTCCTGCAGCATCAGGTGCGGCACGCCCTGGCGCGCCTTGATCCGCGCGCTCTCGGCGAGCGGCTGCGCGTCCCACTCGGGCTTCCACAAGCAGAGCGTCGCCGGCCCGTACGACTCGGTGAGGCCGTACCCGTGCTTGACGTTGAAACCGAGCTCCTCCATCTTGGCCAGGACCAGTGGAGGCGGCGGCGCGCCGCCCGTCGATATGCAGACCCTGCCCGGCAGCGGCTTCCGCTCCGACGCCGGCGCGTTCACGATCATGTTGAGAACCGTGGGTGCGCCGCCCATGTTGGTCACCTTATGGCGCGCGATCTGCTCGAAAATGACCTTAGGCACCACGTTCCCGATGCAGACGCTCGTGCCGCCCTGCGCCGCCGTGCCCCACACCATGCACCACCCGTTGCAGTGGAACATGGGCACGGTCCAGAGGTACACCAGCATGGTCTTCATTTCGTTCATCAGCACCGTTGCTAGCGCGTTCAAGTACGCACCGCGGTGGCTGTAGATGACACCCTTCGGCCTCGACGTAGTCCCCGACGTGTAGTTCAGCGATATCGGGTCGCACTCGTCGGTAGGCCACCTGATGTCGAAGCCGCGCGGCGCGCTCCTCAGAAGAGCCTCGTACTCCAACACGCCGTCGTTGCTGCTGCTGTCGGCATCGGTGATTGTGATGACGAGAGGAAGATTGGCTTTGGCATCGGCGAGGAGGCTCATGGCGTCGTGGGCGACGGTGAGGAACTGCGACTCGACGAGTAAAACTTTGGCCTCCGAGTGTTTCAGAAGGACGGACACCATGGCCGCGTCGTGCCGGGTGTTCAGCGTGCAGAGGACGCCGCCGGTCATCGGCACGCTGAAGTGCAGCTCGTACAACGCCGGCCTGTTCGCGGCGATGACCGCGACCTACAGATCGGCAGCGCACGGAGTAGTTCAGGGTTTGATTTTCGCACAGCGCACTGATGCAAGAAAAAAACAAGAAAAACGTTCCATCAAGCTAGCTCTTGTCGGTTGTCACGTACCACGTCCCGGCGGCCGACGCCGAGGCGCGCCAGCGCGGACGCCCCAGCGAGGCACCGCTCCCGCGTCTCACGCCACGAGTACTCCTTGTCGCCGCAGACGATGGCCGTGCGGTCACCGTACACGAGCGCGGCGCGCTCCAAGAAGCTCAGCGGCGTGAGCGGCGCGTAGTTTGCACCGCACCGCACCGAGCCTTCCATGGCGACGTGTATGTGAAATGGGGTCGATTTCCCTGGTCACTCCTCAGTTTGAACCAAGAATAATACGATACAATGCGGTTATGCGGATAGGGATAAACACGATGACTAATTATTGCACTTGTATAAAACATGATGAGCGAAGCATCTTTGGACGCACAATGCCAGATTGCCAGGCTGGGAGTCATCTTTTGCCAGCACTAATTAAGTGCATGTGTTCATTAAAGTATTAGATTAGATTAAGACGGAACGCACATGTACAGTGATATAGATAGTAGTTGTCTGTAGTACCTTCCATGTTATTTATAGACAAAACTAAACACAACACATACAATGGGTTGTCTCTAAGTTATTTATATATGTCTTTCATAAAATGAGACCATAAAACTTGTGGGTTACAGACGGCATAGATACAACAGCAAAACAGTCGTCTATAAGGGCCTTATAGACTGTCTGTTGCATACCAGACAGCTTCATTCTCTCTCCTTATTCTCTCTCATTCACATCACTAAAAATCTTACGTGAAAAAGATAATAGACTGCTGATATCACCTCACTGTACATGCCCTTAGTGCGTGCATCTGGGCATCATGCTAGTGGATTCTCTTTTCAAAAAGGGAAGAAGAAAAAACCAGTTGGCTCTTTTGCTCTATGCCAACTGCCAGGAGCATTGATAGAGACACAACTAGTAGTATTTTCTATTCTAGAGCACGCCAATTTTGGCTGCTTTTGCAAACCAAACCAAATATTGGTAACGTCAACGAAAATTGGATGTTGTTTAGTTTGCTAACAAAATTTGGTAACATCCAAGAAAAATTTGATAATGCCAATGAAATCCAATGCCACAAGCGAGCAATCTGAGGGTGAAGAAATCGTTCACTAAAATTTTGGTAATGCCAAAATTTCGCTTTACCACGATCTAAAAACACTCCTTTTGCCAATATTTGGTTTTGCTCAGGTTTTGGCTATACCAAAATTTTGGTTTGGCTTATTTTTGCCATCAACCAAACAGCCCACAAATATGTGAGTCTGACAGTTATCACTATCTTATCTTAACGAATAAAAGAAGGATTTACCCCTGCGCAGCGGGGCATCATTCCACCCCTCGTACAAAAAAAAATCTAACAAATCTTGTGCGCACTGGGACCATCGTGTCAGCCAAAGAATCATCGTCCCCTCCCCTCCCTCGTTCTCTTCGTCCTTCTATGTCCCATCTCCCCAGCTGCTCTCTCTCCCCCCATCCAGCCTCCACTCTCGACACCACCGGGGCACTAGAGCTAGAGTTGCCCGAGTCTCTGCCACCTTGATTCATGCTCCGTCATTCCCGCCGCGAGGTTGATTGGCAACGACAGCCTCCAGATCTAAGGCTGCGACGGCGGTTCCAATCTCGAGCAGCGGTCCCGATGTCACAGGCGAAGGCGCAAGCGGAGGTGTGGGGCCAGTGTTGAGGTCATCGTGGCACACTGTGATCCCAGCGTGGAGGTCGTCGTTGTTGTTGGTGGCGCTGGGATCCCGATGTTAGCTTCCCATGCGACTCCGGGTGCTAGCTCGAGTGGCTTCAATGGCCGACAGGGTGGGTGACCGGCGGCACAGGTCGAGGCGGCGTCGCCTCCTTCCTCGCCTCCCATCGCAACCGCTCCTTAGGTCGCGCGCGGGCGTCCCCTTCCTACACCACAACTCTTAGCTCCTCCTCCTCCTCCAACTTTCGCTCGCTCTCGTGGAATGTATCCCGAACTTGTCGGCAGCACAGTGGTCGTAGGCCATTGGGTCTGGCCTAGCCGCATGGTGGCCGTACGAGGCGGGCCTTGCAGCTCCTGTGTATGCCATGGGATACGTGCTACACCTTGCTGCGTGAGTGCTCGTCGTCACCGCCATCCCGTGCCCAGACCGCGCCGCAGCACCACTGCGTGCGGCATTCCCATGGGTGCTGCCCCTCCTCATGCTTACCACGGCATATGTCTAATTATCCAATCCCATAGCAGGTCCTTAACTCTCCATCTCTCTCTCTCTCTCTTAATGTGCCTCCTTCAATGTGGACAGGGTGCATCCTTTTGCCTTTCTCTACTTTTGATCTACAAGGTTATTACATTTTTATCCATTAATTTTCTTTTGATTTTGCTCCGTATGCATGCTACATACAAATGGTGCTTGGGTAGGGATGATATGGATGTGCTTCTACTAAGGTAATTACGGACGACGGTTCTATATTTTTCTTTTGACGCATGTAGCAAGTGTTGTTTTCTGGTCTACAAATTTATTTCAACAGTACTGATGCATGCTTGAGGTGTTTAATGTGTGCCTTGCTAGAATTCATGCCAGATGCTTGGTGAAATGTATCAACTATCTAACAAATTAAAGTGGTTTTAGAGGGTATAAATCTCTACTCCCTTTGTCTTCATAATATTTTTGTTCATAGCTTCCTCTCCATTTAAATTATTATTGTCATTGTTCAGATGAGTCATGTTTGTATTTTGATTTTTTCCTTGGGTTTTGAATGTGGGTGTTGACTGTTGACTATGTTGTTAGCTTCAGTTGATACTTAACAATGAGCAGTAGGGCAAGCAAGAGAGTAGAGGCATGTGTAGTGCTGATGCATCCCATCGGCTCGTCATTCAGTTTTTAGAAAACTAAGTAATTTCTTCCTTCTGATTCTATATAATACACTTAGCTATTGTTTTTCCCTTGAAGTAAGTTACTTATCTATGTTGATTGCATCTCACAGGAAGTGACACATGAGCCAAGATCAAATAGGTATGCAGTTCCATGCCAGTTCAATCTATCGGTCGTTGTTTTGTACTTTGATCAATTTCTGTTGAGCACATTCTTTCTATTGCCGTATGCACTTAGGTCTTATACACCACAATGATTTCATAATGTAATCTATGGGTGGTGCAACAGTTGCTTTTTATGAATGCCTACAATTTTGATAGCAATCAGAACGGGGAATTCATTATTTGCCCCCTTCTTAGATCCATTTTCAGAATTTACACTCATTCCCGTTACAATTAGTATTTTACCTTCCTCTTAGTTGTTAGATTCATTAAACACCCCATTTTCATTATTTTAATCATTTTCGGTTATTTTCCCCGTTACACACACACGAAATGTCACTCTTGCCCCCTCAGTCTCCGTTTCCACCTGCTCTGAATGATCCTCATGCATTTTACTCAACGAAAAAAACAGAGAAGTTCATCTTGATTTAGCAAGAAACAACAACAAGAAATGGACTGTTTTCCACGATTTCATCGCAAAATGTACTTGAAGCTACACAAAATGTACTTTAACTTCATCTTGATTCAACATTCAAACACTTAATGTACTTAAATCTACATGTACTCTCTCTCTCTCTCTCTCTCTCTCTCTCTCTCTCTCTCTCTATTCTTGTTGGGCCTTTACGCCCATGGTGTCGAGGGGCATGCCGACGGTGGCATCGCCCTTGCCTCCGCCGAAGCCGACAGGCTCCGTGGGGCAGAACAAGTACCGCTGCTTGCCTCCTCCGCCCCCTCCATTCTGCAGCGCAACAGAGAGAGCTTGTCACAAACAGCACGCAAAAGTCCAGACCTACCAAACCACTGCTCCTTGGGCAGCAAAACTTCCAACGAAAAAAAAAGCGAGGAAACGAGAGGGAAAGTTTGGTTCACGGAGAAGGGGTTGTCGTCGGCGTTGCCCTCGTCGAAGGGGTTGGAGTTGCTTCCAGTCCAAGCAGATGGTTCCCTTTCCCTTGCCTTGGTTGGTTCGCTTTGTGTTGCTTTTCACGTGGCGGTGGAAAGTGACGCGGCTGAAGTGGGTTCGGTCCGTCTCAATAGGCATCAGCGCGGTGCGCACCATGAGGAGCCCAGCATGAACAAGCCTGCGAGGCCGTCGTGGATCGAGCCACCCCCGCCGAGCACGAACATGAGCATCCCCGAGCGAGGGAGTTGCCGGATCCGACCAGATCCGGAGGCGAGGGAGATGCTGTATCCGGCCGTCCCAGGCCAGATCCGGCCACCATGATGCCTCCGCTCGTCGCAGAAGGAGAAGGAGGAGAGGAGGGAGATCAGGAGGTGGCGGCGACGGCGACGAAAGGAGACGAAGGTCACGAAAGGAGAGTAGGAGCGAGCCACATGGGTCAAACACCGGTCAAAACCGCTTTAAAACAAACGAAGGGTATATTTTGCGCGGTATTGACAGTTCGAGAACGCGTTTTACCCAGTATTACAATTTAGAGATAAAAATTAAATTAAGGCAAGAGTTGAGGAACGAACAATGTACTTAATCCTATGATTTATTTGGGGTCGTTGCAACGCACCTAGACACCTTACTAGTTGTTTCAGAAACGCAACTTGCAATGGCGTGATTCCCCGTTCAAAATCACCAACGGTACCTACAAATTAGGATAAGCACATGGGATTTGACAAGTACCAGAAATGCAGCATTGTGTGTCCGTTGGTGCTGGCCTTTTGCACTGATGGATGCTCTTGCAGGGCGATGAAAACGGTCCCTGAGCTTTTAGTGTGTGCACATTTTGTCTCGCCTTTTGTAAGGATGCTGCAATTCCCCTTCTGCTATTTGTCAAATCTAAATATCCAATAGTTGACCTCACCGTGCGCCTGAAAACTAAAAAATCCTCCAGGGGAAAAAATACGTGCACATTTTGTCTCGCTTTATCGACTAAACCATGATAATAGTTCGGAATTAGAGTGAGACATTCAGCAACTATGGTGAGAATTCATTGGTCGCGTCAGAATATGCTTTTAGTACAGGAATCCATTGGCTGCATTGCAGCGATAAGAAATTGCAAGTGCTTGTCTGCTTGGCCACCAGCCAGACAACATACGACAACATCGCAATCTCTGCAAAAGCATAGTGCAATCATACAACAATGTTTCATTCTGACAAATAATCTTACAGTTTGCTATTGGCAGTCTTTGTCAGGCTGCCCATAGCCCGGGCCTTCTCTCGGAGAACAAACTTCTGCGTCTTCCCCGTCGAAGTCTTGGGCAAATCCTCAAACACAACCGTCTTCGGCGCCATGTAGTGCGGCAACCTCTCCCGGCAAAAGTTTATAATCTCGGCTTCTGTGGCATTGGCGCCATCCTTCAGCTTGACGAACGCGCACGTTGTCTCCCCCCAGTGGTCGTCCGGCCTCGCCACAACCGCCGCCTCGAGCACCGCGGGGTGGCTGAAGATCACCGACTCCACCTCGATCGAGCTGATGTTCTCGCCGCCCGATATGATGATGTCCTTGGCTCGGTCCTTGAGCTGAATGTACCCGTCCGGGTGCCGCACGGCGAGGTCCCCGGTGTGCAGCCACCCGCCGGCCATCGATTCCTTCGTCGCGTTGATGTCCTTGTAGTACCCGCTCATGACGGTGTTGCCTCGGAACATCACCTCGCCCACCTTCTGGCCGTCGTACGGCATGCTTTCCATCGTGGCCGGGTTCTTGACGTCGACGTCCTGCATCGCGATGTGATGGAACCCCTGTCGCGCCTTCAACCGCGAGCGCTCCTCGGCCGGCAACGCGTCCCACTCCGGCATCCACGTGCAGACGGTGGCGGGGCCGTACGTCTCGGTGAGGCCGTAGATGTGGTATATCACGAAGCCGAGCTCCTCCATCCTGAACAGGACGGGGGGCGGCGGCGGCGCGCCGCCCGTCATGACTCGCACAGTCCCCGGCAGCGGCTTCCGGTCCGCAGCCGGCGCGTTGACGATCATGTTGAGCACCGTAGGCGCGCCGCCCATGTGCGTCACCTTGTGCCGCGCGATGCTGTCGAAGATGACCTTCGCCGTGAAGTGGCGCAGGCAGATGTTCGTGCCGCCCTGCATGGCGACGCCCCACGGCAGGTTCCAGCCGTTGCAGTGGAACATCGGCACGGTCCACAGGTACGTCGGCATGGCGGTGATGTCGTACGCGAGGACCGTCGCGATGGTGTTGAGGTAGGCGCCCCGGTGATTGTAGACCACGCCCTTGGGCAGCGACGTCGTGCCGGACGTGTAGTTGAGCGTGATCGGGTCCAGCTCGTTCACCGGCCACCGGATGTCAAAGTACGAAGGGGCGTTCTTGATGAGATCCTCGTAGTCCGTGCAACCGGAGTCGCCGGAGTCTGCATCGTCTGAGATGGTTACAAGGACCGGGAGGCTGGCGTCGCTTGACTCTGCGAGGCGTTTCAGCGCGCCTCTCCCGACGTCGAGGAGGTGCGACTCGACGAAGAACACCTTGGCGCCGGAGTGCTTCAGCAGGACGGACAGCATGGCCGCGTTGTGCCTTGTGTTGAAAGTGCAGAGGACCGCGCCGGCCATGGGCACGGCGAAGTGCAGCTCATACATCGCCGGCACGTTTGGGCTGAGAACAGCAACCTGAATATTGATGGTGGTGTTAACTATCTTTGCTGAAAAATCTCCACCATATGTGTGGGCTCAGAGTATCTACAATAGTTTATTTCTTAGCTTATTACTTCGAGGAGAGAGTATCAAATCTAATAAAAAAAACAAGTCTTCAAATGAATTGTTTCTTGAGCTTGTATCTAATACTTTAATTGCTACCCACAAAACAGATTTTTAGGTAACAATCAAGTCTTCTATAGCTATTTTGTTATTTTTTATTTCTTGGTATTAACAACTTGCTTGTTTCTTCATCTAAAAATAAGTTCACATTCTCTCATCACATTATTTCTCTACATCACCTAAATACTTATATGTTAACCTCTTAGTAACAAGTGACATAAACTATTGTAGATATTCTTAGCCTGTCGCAGATTCCCAAATGACCCTATTGGGTGTAATTTGTGCAAATATGGACCGTTGTAACGAGGCATATCACAGCTATGGCAAATAGGGCCCATGGGAGATGCAAACACCAGGACTACACAACCAATGAGGCAATGATCGTGAGAGTGTGAGACACTATTCTTATTTCTTTTTATTTTATATTTTCCTTAACCTTATCCCATTTCCATCTCCAGCATTCAACATGGACATCCGAAGTCATTGATTGCACGATCACTTCACAACCATGCCAAACGATCCACTTTGCTCAAACGGCCATTTGCACGATCGAGCTTCCCATGATTTTCCTATCATGTTATGTTGCCGTTGCCGCCATTTTGACAAGGCAAAATAGCCGGCCACGTCAGTAACATGGAAGTAGTCAAAGAATAGTCAACGCAGAAGCATATAGAAGAAGAGAAGCAACAATAAAGCAACGAGCAAGAAAGAGGTAGCCGAGGAAAGAGATACAAGAAATTAGAATCGACATGAAGATATGTGTTGTGACTACAGATCAAACAATAAAAAGTAGGGGGCCTCGGGGCCACTATCCGCCGTGAAGAGGGTAGGGGTCGCAAGGATCTCGAAGTGCGGGAAACAGTACAAATGGATGAATAATAGTCTTTGTTTGTATTTTTACTTATTTCCCCAAAAAAATCCCCTATTCTTGGTACATAAGAGGGCGTATTTATAACATTACAAGCCAGAGGTAGGAGATTACAACAATGCTCCTATAAAGGTCCTACGACTATAGGGCCTCATGGTCCTTTCCTCCTTCGCTTGTAGCTTTGGTGCATGATGGACTCCTGTGAGCGGTGTCCACCACATCACCTTCCATGATCCATGGCGGGGCCAGACATCCCCCTTCGTCCTTCGCCTGAAGACCCCCTTCAGGAAGAGGACCGCTTCGGGAGAAGGCCAAGGCGGTGGGCTGATTGGCCGAGGTGGTGAGGTGGCATCCTTCCCCCTTCACATATGTTAAGGGGCTACTTTTTTGGCTCTTCGTCGGGCCACTAGGTGCATGGGCCATCCCTACAACAGGAGCCCCTCGTGGTCGAGGGCTTACTTCGCCTTGGCTGAAACCGCTCCCCTTTCGATCCCGAAGGGTTTATGTGCTCCGTCCCCTTCAGCCTGGCGAAGTCGGGATGTCGCTCCCCTTTCGATCCCGAAGGGTTTAGTCAGGAGTTGAAGGTTGTTTCCGCGAGGATTTTGGCGCGGCGATTTGGAACTTGAAGGGGCGCAATTGTTTTCGCGCTCGTCTTTTTAAATTTTGAAGGGGCGTTACTATGTTCCTCGTCTTGTGCGCTGTGGTTGATCGTGGGTGAAGCCACGTCGGTTTGTGCGTAGTAGTGGGACACGTGTCGCGCTAGGGTTGGCTCGGCTTACGTCGGTTAGTGTACCCGCTCGGCGCTTTGACCCTATATAAGGGGGCCCGCGATGCGTTCTTTTTCAATTGCTCACGTTTCCATTGTCCAACTACTGTTCTCGCTTTCTCTGTTGACTTGGTGTGTGTGTGTTGTTGCTTCGCTCCTGGGGTGTTGTGCTTGGTTCGTCATGACCAAACGAGGCAGGGTGTGGCGGAAGCCACGAAGGCGGTGTTGTACTCTAGCGAGCTTGGGCGGTCGGAGGTGACGAACCGGTTTCACGCCATCCTCGTCTTCGAGAAGCGGCTTTCGAGCATAGGGGTTGTTCGGTCTCCTAGCTTGGAAGTGACGCCGAATCCACGTGATGACGAGGCCGTGGTTTTCTCCGCATTCTTTGATGCGGGGTTCCGTATCCTTTTGGTGCCTCTCGTGGCTGAGGTACTGGGGATCTACTTGGTGGAAGAAGGCCTTGCTACCCTTCAGAAGGCCGAGTGCGATCACCTAAACATTACCGCAGAGCATACGGTGGCGGTGCCCGCAGCTGAGGAGGTCCCAGAGCCCAGAGCTTCTTCGTCGCACTCGGAGGGCCAACTACGTCTCCCTGAATGACTTCTAGAGCGCACGCACAGTTGGGATGTTGCGATGGCTTCTGTTCCATAGGTTTGGAGGCGAAGAAGGGGAAGGAGAGGGTGGCAAAGGGCACGCGGCCTGGGGACGGCCCCGAGGGGCCTTCTGCTGACAAGGTGTGACCCTCGGGTCATCTTTGGTGGCTGCCTCAGATCATCCTCTTTTTTGTTGTGTGTGGCATACGCCCCTCCGAAGCATTGTTTAGGTTTTTATGTTAGTAGTTTTGTGCTTTGGAGGGAGGCGTGTCTGTGCTTTTGGAGTTTCTTGGAAAGACATCCTTCATGAAATAAAAGTTATTTAGCATTAGTCTTGCTTTTTCTTATTTTCATTGGGCTCTGGCCCTTCGCCTCTCACATGTTCCTCGTCGCGGGTGCAAACGCGAGTGGACCGGGGCCTTCCCCCTTCTTCGGGGTGGATGATGAAGGGGTGTGCCCTGCAGGATGTCCTGAAGTGTGAGCGGCAACTCCAATCCATGTGGTCATTGCAACTGTGCTTCGGACGCGTTGTGTATCACGGCGCGAAGTGGAAATGGTGGAAACTCGCTCACTCGGACGGGAGCATGGCGAAGTTTGTCAAGTACCGTCTGAGCAGGACGGCTCGCGCTCGCAAGTGGATTTATCACTCACCTGGAAGGGAGCGGTTCGGTGGGTCCAAGTCGGCGGGGCCTTGCACGTCCGTCCGTGATGCTTATGGAGATTTTTTGCATCGAGCTCGCTGTTCGAAGGGGTGCTTCCAGCTTGTCTGGCTAGTTGTGTCGGGGATTGCTCAGTTTTGCGAGCGCAGGCCCTTTGAGTGAGGAGGTTGTGTAATGGTTGTTTGGTAGGAATAGGTCTTTGTAGCGGAGAATAGCTTATTTGTTTAGTCCCGTGCGTGTGGAGCGCTTGTTGTAATATTATGTACTATTGTTGTAACATTGTGTATTGTTTTATGGTGCAATAAATTTCTTATTATGTTGTTCATTTTAACAAAGGGGGTTTTCAATAGAGCCCTAGCGAGGGCGGTGACTCTAGCGAGGGGGAGGCGAAGCCAAGTGTCATCCCTAACCTTTTTCGATAGAGCCCTAGCGAGAGTGCTAACTCTAGCAGGGGGAGGCGAAGCCCCGTGCCGTCTCCCAACCTTTTTTCGATAGGGCCCTAGCGAGGGGAGAGGTGAAGTCGAGCGTCGTCCCCAACCTTTTTTATAGAGCCCTAGCGAGGGTTCTGACCCTAACGGGGGAGGCGTAGCCGAGCGCCGTCCCAACCTTTTTTTGATAGGGCGCTGACTCTAACGAGGAGGAGGCAAAGTTGAGAATTGTCCCCAAACCTTTTTCGATAGAGCCCTAGCAAGGGCGCTGACTCTAGCGAGGGGGAGGCGAATCTGAGTGTCGTCCCCCGACCTTTTTCGATAGAGCCTTAGTGTGGGTGTTGAGTCTAGCAAGGTGTGCATCAGGACGAGTGGGCCATGTGTGGTGGCTTGTTAATACACCGAGTAGTTTTATTCACTTCGGGGTGTGCACTAGGGCGCGTGGGCCATACGCGGTGGCTTGTTAATACACAGAGTGGTTTTATTCGTTTTCAGGTGTGCACCGGGGCATGTGGGCCGTTCGCGGTGGCTTGTTAATACATCAAGCGGTTTTATTCGCTTCGAGGTGTGTGTGTGTGTCTGAGCATTTGGGTCGTGCGGCGTATTGTGCGAGTTCTTTCTCCCTCCTTTGTTGCCTTTGGAATTGATGGGGCCCACAAGAAAGGGAATTGCTTACTGAAAGCATCTAGGCCCCTAAAATTAGTTTTGGTAATTAATGATAATATGTGATTATAGGACTTACGTGTTTGTTGAGTATTTACTGGGTAAAGTTCAAATGGTAAGTATGATCGTGAAGATGCATACTAAAGGATATCGTGAAGATCAAATATGGATCAAAGTCAAGGTACAAGTAGCTTAGGATCTTTTTACGTTTTACCGGTCTTAGGAGAAATGTTTGAAAGATCGGATTATAGGACAAATACCGTACTATTAAGAGGGATCATGTCCAAGTAATAGTATATTCTTGTGCCTTGAGGATCAATTTAGGATCATGCATGAAATTGAATTTCTTTTTGAAAAGTATCCGTTGCACTGTCTAGACAATCGGTAGTACCGGCGTGTTCACGCGGTACTACCGGAAAACGGTACAACTGGGCATGTAGTGCGGTACTACCGCACCCCGGTCGTTCCGTGTAAAAAACGGTATGTTTTTTCCAGAGAACATGTTTTTGGGTTGGTTTTGTGCAAACCCTCAGAACGGTAGTACCACTGTTCAAAAGCGGAATTACCGCACATCCCCGGTAGTACCGATTATGTGAAGGTACGTTTTTTCCAGTAGCAATCCTTTTTGGGATTTCTCGTGGAACGGTAGTATCGCTGTCTTCGAGCGGTATGACCGGGAAAGCGGTAGTACCGCATGTTCTTGGCGGTAGTACCGCTCCGCAACTCTAACGGCTATATCAGTGCATTTATTGTCTTCCTTTGTAGCTGTTACTGTGCTGGTGGTGAAGTGCGGTAGTACCGCATATACTTGGCGGTAGTACCGCAATTCACTGATTTCTGGAAATTTCCTCCCCAACGGTTATATTTGTTGGTGGGAGGTATTTATACCCCCCAACTGCTCAAGGGTAAGGTGCTAGAGTTCATTTAACATCAATAGAGCCTTGAGCATTCACTCAACACCAAAATTCCCTTGTGCATTCATTGTGAGGTGGTTGAGTTCTTTCAAGTGCATTCATTCATTCTAGATTGATCCCATTGCACTTGTGAGTTGTCAAGCGAAGGTCATCGATTTGTTACTCTTGGAGTTTTGCGGAACTCCTAGACGGCTTGGCGGCGCTTGCACGGTGATCTCTTCAAGAAGATTGTGAAGAGGCCCAGTGCCGAGATTGTGAGTGGTTCGGTGTTCACCATCTCGGTGTGACCAGGAGCAAGTCTATGAGGAGGTATATGGCCAGAACAGAAAGTTTGCTGATCACAAGTGGATAAAGTGGCCGCACATTAACAAATTGGAAAAATATAATGGCATATATGAGATGTTTCAGCAAGCTGGTCTACATGAAATTGTAGCTCTAAAGCATGATTATGATCAGGAAATCATAAGACAATTCTATGCCACTCTCTATGTCTCTCCAGATTTCACCAAAATGAAATGGATGACATAACACGCTGTGTGGAGTGTAGTAAGACTGATTTTGAGCGTGTTCTGCGAGTATCTTCATCTAGCAAGTGGGAAAAGATTTATGACAGACCTGCCCTGATGGTCCCTAACTGGACAGAGCATTATGATACAAATGCCAGGTTTGTTCCAGGAAAAATTCATGGCTTGCTACCCATTTCCAGTTTGATTAATAGGATTATTAATCACACTATTCTTAGTGGAAATTTTGATGTTGTGCGTGGACATGCTTGGAACATTATTGATCTTATCTCGAAGAAGAAGAAGTTTGATGTGGTAGATGTCATAATCAGAAGTATAGCCTCTTCAAAATATGACAGGGTGAAAAGGATTTATCATGCTCCTTTCAACATGGCCCTAATACTCAGTAAAATTGAGTACCAGGGAGGCTTAGGCTCTGTTCATAAAGCTTACAAGCCAAGAGAAGGACCTCCTGTTCAGCCAGCACAGCAAGAACATATAGATCAGCCAGAACATATTGCCCCAGAGGAGGCAGCTGCAGAAGGCTCTCCGAGCCAAGCCACTCTCGCTCAGATTATTAACACTCAGACTATTATTCTCAATAATCTGATGCAGATTAAGGTCACTCAGCAGGAGATGAGGACAACACTTACAGATTTCCAAAATGAGACTAACAATAGACTTGCTGCCTGACAAAGACAGTTGATTCTATGGAACACCGTCTACCACCTCTTCCGCGTCTGCCACCTCTTCAGCGTTTCACGCGTCGTCGCCCCAATACTCCACCTGGTTCACCTTCTACAGTGGTCACAGCTCCTTAGGCTCCTGTTGCTCCAGTTTCTCCAGCTCCAGTTGTTTCAGCTTCTCCACCTCCAGTGGATCCTCCTCCTCAGGATTCTGTTTCTCAGGACTCAGCAGCCTTTCCTTCTCCGGATCCCACTGCTTGATGTTTTTGGTACTTTGATGCCAAAGGGGGAGAAGTAGTAGAAGTTTTGAAGAAGAAGACAGTTTTAGGGGGAGCAAGCTAGTTTTCTATCTCTCTGTTTTTGAACTTGTTGTTTGCTTGCATGTGATTGTAATAGTTAACTATGCTCAATTAGTATCTTGTTGAATTTCTGTTCCACTTGTTGGTTATTACTTAATGTCTTTATCACTATTACTCTCTTGAAATGCAATTGTTTTATCAGTTTCTCTTATTACCTGTATTTCCCACGAAAACTAACATGCTAAAGAAACTCCGTCAAAATTCTTAAAAATCTCTTGTGCTTGCAAAGCTTGTCCATAACTTATATGTACATGTTTAGGGGGAGCTTTCTTTGTTCCGGCTTAACAAGAATATAATTCTCTCCAACTCATTCGAACTCCTTACAAGAATTATATTGTTAAGTCGTAAATAGAATATACATCTGTTTCACAACAAGGAGTATATTCGAAACAATCTTTCTCACATTAGTTAAGGTTGTCATCAATTACCAAAAAGGGGGAGATTGAAAGCATCTAGGCCCCTAAAATTGGTTTTGGTAATTAATGATAATATGTGATTATGGGACTTATGTGTTTGTTGAGTATTTACTAGGTAAAGTCCAAATGGTAAGTATGATCGTGAAGATGCATACTAAAGGATATCGTGAAGATTAAATATGGATCAAAGTTAAGGTACAAGTAGCTTAGGATCTTTTTACGTTTTACCGGTCTTAGGAGAAATGTTTGAAAGACCGGATTATAGGACAAATGTCGTACTATTAAGAGGGATCATGTCCAAGTAACTTGATAGCATATTCTTGTGCCTTGAGGATCAATTTAGGATCATGCATGAAATTGAATTTCTTTTTGAAAAGCATCCGTTGCACTGTCTAGACAATCGGTAGTACCGGCGTGTTCACACGGTACTACCGGAAAACGGTACAACCGGGCTTGTAGTGCAGTACTACCGCACCCCGGTCGTTCCGTGTAAAAAGCGGTATGTTTTTTCCAGAGAACATGTTTTTGGGTTGGTTCTGTGCAAACCCTCAGAACGGTAGTACCGCTGTTCAAAAGCGGAACTACCGCACATCCCCGGTAGTACCGATTATGTGAAGGTACGTTTTTTCCAGTAGCAATCCTTTTTGGGATTTCTCGTGGAACGGTAGTACCGCTGTCGTCGAGCGGTATGACTGGGGAAGCGGTAGTACCGCATGTTCTCGACGGTAGTACCGCTCCGCAACTCTAACGGCTATATCAGTGCATTTATTGTCTTCCTTTGTAGCCGTTACTGTGCTGGTGGTGAAGTGCGGTAGTACCGCATATACTTGGCGGTAGTACCGCAATTCGCTGATTTCTGAAAATTTCCTCCTCAACGGTTATATTTGTTGGTGGGAGGTATTTATACCCCCCCAACTGCTCAAGGGTAAGGTGCTAGAGTTCATTTAACATCAATAGAGCCTTGAGAGCCTTGAGCATTCACTCAACACTAAAATTCCCTTGTGCATTCATTGTGAGGTGGTTGAGTTCTTTCAAGTGCATTCATTCATTCTAGATTGATCCCATTGCACTTGTGAGTTGTCAAGCGAAGGTCATCGATTTGTTACTCTTGGAGTTTTGCGGAACTCCTAGACGGCTTGGCGGCGCTTGCACGGTGATCTCTTCAAGAAGATTGTGAAGAGGCCCGGTGCCGAGATTGTGAGTGATTCGGTGTTCACCATCTCCGGAGCGGAGGAAGAACAACCATAGTGATCGAGTGAAGGCTTAATTTGTAGAGCCGGCTTGAGTGGTCAAGCTTCCTCAACGTGGACTAGTGAAGACGGCAAGTCTTCGATACCACGGGAAAACATCGTTGTCTCATTGTGGTTATTTCTAGTCTTTACTCTTCCGCATTTATATTTCTAGCTTGATCATTGTGCTTGTATTGCTTAGCTAGAAGTATATCTTGTTTAGACTAAGTTGTTAATTGGCTTAACTTGTTAATTTGTTCAAAAGTTTAAAAACCTCCTATTCACCCCCCTCTAGTCGGTTATCCTTGATCCTACACTTACAAGTGGCTTACCTCCGAAGCCTACGAGGGGAACGCCCGGGGTGTCAGCCTGTTTCGAGGGATCATCATTTTGTCGAAGGCTTCGGTGAAGAGTACGCCAATGGAGCATCCCCCGTCTATCAAGATGCGCTTTACTTCAAAGTCTGCAATGGTTGCCGAGATGATGAGGGGATCTTAGTGTGGAAAGAATAGCCCCTTCGCGTCTTCAGGGGCTGAAGGTGATGAACACTTTGGAGTATTTTGGGGGTACATTGGTGGGGTAAGATGCAATGTGATGAATTTGGTTGCGTAGGCACGCCGCTACCTCTTGGATTCTATATCTAGGGAGGAACCCCCGGTTATGGTGTTGATTCTTCGAGCATAATCCCCTTGGGGTGCTATGATGCCCAACTGCTGGTGTACCGGGGGTCGTGGATTGTCGTCGTGCTGGTCTTCCTGTGGATCACATATTGATCCCTTGTTCATGTAGTCCCTCATGGCCGCAATGGTGTGGCATTCTTTGATGGGATGGGATCCTTCTCTTTGTAGGTCACACCACTGTGCTGGCATGTCGGCGCCATGCTATGTGTCCTACCCGCAGTCGCAGCCCCAGCAGCCGTGGCCACCTCGCTGTCCTCCTTTGGTAGGGGCATCGCCCTGTCGACATGGAAAATGTGTCGTCCCCTTCGCCTCGATCGGTTCAAGCAGTCATCGCCAGTATTGGTTGCGGCAGGACCCGCCGCCTCGTTTGTTGATTGTCAGCCGACCTTTGCTGAGGTGCCTACCTTGCTTGCCGCAGCCGTTGATGCCTCATCCGCTCTACAAACGTCGTCTTCTTCCGCACGTGCGTACTTCTCCATTTTGTCCAATAATTTTTCCACCATGTGGATGGGCTTTCGAGCCATCCTCTTCGCCATGGGGCCTACTTTGAGCCCGCACCTGGCGGTGTTGATGATGGTGTTGTCAATGACGCCCTTCAGCTGGCACTTGACCTCCGTGAACCTCTTAAAGAAGCTTTCATAGGAACTCGTTTGGCCCTTGCCTTACAGCGAACATATGTCCTTCATCTTTCGGCTCCGTGTAGTTGCCCCGAAAGTTGTTGCGAAGTTGGTGTCGGAGCTACTTCGATGCATATATGGATCATGGGGGAGGGCAAAAAACCATGTCAATGCCACCCCCGTGAGAGCGAGGGCTGTACTCTTCGCTTTGGTGGTGTCATCCCCTCCAGCTGCCTCAATGGCTATCTCGTACACCCGAAGGAACTCCATGGGCTCGCTGTCCCCCATAGTTTTTTATGGTTGGCATTTTGAAGTCTTTAGGCCACCGTGCCGCTTCAAGGCCCAGCTCAATGAAGAACTCGGGTCTCCCTGAAGACTTGTCCTGGCCTTGAGCGATGGGTGCCACTACATGAGGTGGCGCAACCAGAGATGCTGTTGTTGGGGGTAGTACGACGAGGGATGCCGCTGCTGAAGGTGGTGCGATGAGGGATGTCGAGGGGTTGTGTTGGTGTAGGTCTTGCAGCTCTCGGCGAAGGTCTGCCAGCTCCTTTTGCATAGCCTCGTAGGCTTCTCTGCTCGCGCTTGAGTTTGCGAGTGAGGGGTGCCCCGCACGGTGTCCTCAAGGTAACGACGCTTCGGTGCGCTCTCCCTATCCATCTTCCCCGACGATCTCTCCGTGGGTGGTGTTTGCTTCGAGAGTGCTCACTACGGCCGTTGCGTCAACGGCTGCTGCGACAGTGGCTGCCTCAGCGGCTGCAGAAGTCTTGTTTTGCTTTGCACGGGGATCCTAGGAGTCGAGCCTGCGGCAGTAGCTTCGATGGCCGAGACCTTGGATGTATTGTTCCTTCTGGGTGCCATCACGATGTTGCTTCCCTGTCGTTCCCCACAGACGGCATCAACTATTGTGACTACAGACCAAACAATAAAAAGTATTGGGCCTCGAGACCACTACCCACCGTGAAGTGGGTAGGGGTCGCAAGGATCTCGAAGTGCGAGAAACAGTACAAAGGAACGAATGATAGTCTTTGTTTGTATTTTTACTTATTTCCCAAAAAAATCCCCCATTCTTGGTACACAAGAGGACATATTTATAATATTATAAGTCAAGGGTAGGAGATTACAAGAGTGCCCCTATAAAAGCCCTACGACTATAGGGCATCATGGTCTTTTCCTCTTTCGCTAGTAGCTTTGGTGCACGATGGACTCCCGTGATTGATGTCCACCACATCACCTTCCTTAGTCTATGAGACCATGACGGGGCCTAGACCTCCCCCTTCGTTCTTCGCCCGAAGACCCCCTTCGGGAGAAGAACGAGGCGGTAGGCTGATTGGCTGAGGTGTCGAGGTGGCGTCCTTCCCCCTTCGTGTATATCAAAGGGGCTAGTTTCTTTAGCTCATCGTCGGGCCGCTAGGGGCGGTGGACCGTCCCTACAACAATGTGAATCAAGAAAGGAAAAGATGACGCGGAAGGAAGGTATCGAAGATGGAAATGGAAAGAAGATATAGGGCCGATAGGAATAGCGATCATAATGGACATCCATAACTAAGTC
This sequence comes from Ampelocalamus luodianensis, assembly GCA_036346255.1. NCBI lineage: Eukaryota > Viridiplantae > Streptophyta > Magnoliopsida > Poales > Poaceae > Ampelocalamus > Ampelocalamus luodianensis. The sequence goes on from CM070622.1 coordinate 3,091,039, forward strand.
GGCCGTGTTTAGGAGTAGAAGCGTCAGCTATAAACCCTGTACTGGTTGACCGGCAAAAGCCAACACGCGAACTTACACTTTTATTTTTTTTTTCGTATCTATTTTTCTTGTACCTTAGGAATAGGTTGTAACTAGTATATTCATTCCTCTGTAATTCGACTTTGATCAATATTGCTTCGCATCGACAGGTTGATCAATCCTTGAGTTACACCTTCGCATCGATGTTCCGTTCAAGTTTAACTATCGCCGACTTTTTCGGTTTACATACACCGCCAGTACGCACCCTCCACAGGGACACGATGGTTCTGTCAGGAAATTCTTCGACGGCAACCGATGCTATTACACATCAGTGCCTAAGAAGTAGTATGGATCTTTCATCTAAGAATAGAAGTGCATATGTTTCGAAGAGAAAAACAATAGCCTACTAATTAGGGATAAGGTACTCCCAAGCTACGAACGATCTTTTCTCATGCGATCCGTACCTTCATAAATCATAACTAAAATGCAGAAACAGCTAACACTAACGACCATAGAGGAAAATGCTCCCAAATTGAGTAGGGTAGTTCTTAGTTTATTACTAGCATTATTTTTACTCTCTGTCGCTTTTAGGGGCAGGCAAGTTGATTACGGACAAAACAAGCAAACAAAACAAAGAGATCGACTTCTCAACCACACACACACACAAAAGAGAGAGAGAGATGGAAGCAGCAACAGAGACCACAGATGGAGCGTGTCGATTTCCACTCACCACATCACCGCGGGCGACGCCGAAGCGGGCGGCGAGCGCGGCCGCCATGCGGACGCACCGCTCCCGCGCCTCCCTCCACGTGTACCGCCTCTCCCCGTACACCACCGCCGCGCGGGCGCCGTACACGGCCGCGGCGCGCTCGATGAAGCTGAGCGGCGACAGCGGCGCGTAGTTGGCCGCGCACCGCACCGTGCCGGCCTCCATGTCAAGCACCTCCACCTCCCGCTCTCCCTCCGCCTCCCTTCCCGCGATGCTAGAAAATAATAGAGATGCGACGCCGATGGGACGAATAAACGCGCGCGGGGCGCACGGTGAATAAGTAAACGCGCGCGCGCGGGCAAGATTAGTACTATAATCCAAGCGGGGAGTAGAATAATAGTGGGGCTGATGCTGCAGGTGTAGCAGCGATCCGACGCTGCTGATGCTGCGGTGAACTAGTCTACGGAACAGGAGCGGTACGGCTCTCATGGCGTGCGACGCTACGAGCGGCGAGCCTGTGACTGTCTGTCTGTCTGTTCCTGTGCGTTTGGTCTGGGCTGGTGTGGTTGCGCTGCAGAGCGTACGCCTGCAATTTTGGAGTGAGACCCTGATAATCTGGTGTGTTCGGGCCTTCTGGGAGAGGGATGGAAACAGACGCTTCAGTCCAAGCCTTCGGGAGTCGGGACGGTATGGGATGGTCGATCGATCTCGGAGGCACGGGAGGAACGTAGCACAGCGTAGTTACCTAGAGGATCCATCACCTGATTTACGTGCTTGCCATGGAAGGTGACGCTAACGTAAAGTAAGCCGACAACGGCCTGAAGTATTCCGTGAGGAGCATCTTTGGATTAGAAAAAACAAGTACGGATACAAGAGGTTACCATTTGATTTAGGAAAAAGTCTATTTTCCAACCTCTCGAACCTTTTAGTAAGTCTGAAAACAATCTAGAAATCGAACACCAGATAACGTAGAACAGGTTGGAAAATAGAATTTTTTTTTCTTTGATTTACTACTTCCTACGGAAGTTAAAGCTAACGTAAATTAGGTTTAGACTCTGTTTGAAATACAGGAATTTTAAATTGTTACATCGGGAGCTTCTTTTAATTTGAAAGAAAAAATTGTGGATTGATCAACCTAGTGTTCCTGCACTCTTGCCAAATGTTAGATTGAACTCCTTTGTTTGTCACTTTTCATTTCCTCTCTTATCCTACATGCCTCTCCTTCCTTTCCTTGCGTGTTTATTCAGTGTGTAGAGTAAAAAAGAAACCGTGCAGTGGTGTTCCTATAATCCTATTGTGGACAGACAGAGACAGGTCCACTCTGGCAACAGCGTAAATTGCAAGTAGACAGCCGGTTACCTGGGAATTGCATTCATTGGGCCGCTGGTCTATCGTAACAAATAAATGGAAATGCATAGACCAGTTCAGCGGTAACTGTTTGCCTTTTTATATTATATCCCATCCCCGGTCACATTCGTTCCGATATTTTCTGATGGGGTTATACATAAACAAACATCTTTACCAAAGCACTGTAAAGTACTGCATAGTGCGTACTACTATGATTCAGAGATGTGACTCAACATAGTCGAAGTCTAAAGCACTAGGCCGAGGTATGTAGTTTCTACCGGAGATACCTGAAAAATATAAAATGTACCATTCCTACCAAGTTCTTAAAATATAAAATGTACCATTCCTACCAAGTTTATACAAAAAGATCCTCACATTATTACAGCAGTTTAAGGAAACAATAAAGATATAACTGGGGGACTGTAGGAGCCTTGGGTGACTAGTCTGCCATCTTCTTACAAGGGTGCCTGAGCAAAAAGGGGAGCACTCAATATCCAGTGTTGTGCTCTGGGACTGGGAAGAAGAAACGTAAAAAATGTCATTCCTAGTCTTGCCACGCTTCATCAAACTTTTACTTCACAACACTTCCTGCAAAATAAGACATGTGTTCACATTGGGCGGCAACCTTAACTTGTCCATGCATCAAGCATTTCTTTATGGGGATTGGGGCTAGTTCTTCTAGAAATACAGGTATATGTCGTAGTTGTACAATTACATGTTAAAATGGGTAAGGGAATATATCGTGAACACATCACTGACAAATGGAAAACTCACCATTAGCCCTATCATCTGAAAAACTAATAGCAACATGCTCAAAGTAATCTCTCCTAGCATCTGCACTCAATCACAAAAATGGTAAGATAAGGTCAACAATAACATCATAGCAAAATGTAAACTAGAAAACACAGCTCAAAAAAATCTACGCACATACTTACCATGCTTCATAGTTAAAGAAGGATCTTTCTCTGTATAGCCAACTACCTTCGCAGGATTTCCTACTGCCATACTTTTAAGCATAAGAGAGAAAAACAGTGTCAAATCAATTATCAACAAAGCACATAATATAATATAAATGGTGCAAGACCGGTCATGATGGAAATGATGACTTAACATACACAGCAAGCAAGGAGGCAAGGCAAATATTAACAAATTAAATATTCCACTGACAAAATGCAGATTAATGTTATCATTAGGATGTGTAAAGGCATACTCACCCAACTTGGTCCAAGTTTCAGTGGATGTACTTAAAAGAAGAAGAAAAATACAGATCTTCATTTTAAAACACCACAAAATAACTTCATAACTAGTGAAATAAAAGAGCCTTTTCTGGTCCTACCACGGTATGTGTTTAAATTGAAAATGGAACAGAGTGACCTACTGATCCTTAAATTGAAAATGGAACAGAGTGACCTACTGATCCGTAAGAACATGATTCCCACCACCATTCTGATTGGAATGTTCTTAAATTGATTATTCAATAATGATGAACATAATTAGGCCTCACTAAGTCAAACGACTTGAAGGAAAACATAATACCATGGAAAAACAATATCCCAAAGCATACTCCATTAACTCCCAACTATTTATAATTTACACTCTGGAAATCAGCCAGTATTCTTTTATATCTAGTAAAAAAATAAGTTCCTAGTGTAATTTTTTTTACAGGTTTTAAACCCAAAAAGTATTAAAATTAATTTTATACATTGTAAGGAGTGTGTAAGGTGTAGCATCCAGTAGCCCAATTAATAAGCAAATGCAATATCATACACTGAACACTACTATTCACATCATGGCAATCATGCATTTTTGTTGTTGTTTGCTCTCTTTCCAAGGGAATCCCATTGCTGCAACGAAAAAGTTCATATCTAGAAATGTCCATTGCTAACTAAATTCGACACTGCAGCATCACTATTTAAAAATATAAAATATTACAGTCTAACTTCCAACCTGTGGGGAGGTACATCCTTTAAAACAAGGGAACCAGCAGCAATCATGGCACCTTCGCCTACATTTATGTTGCCGAGGATAGTAGCACCAGCTCCAAGAAGAGCCCCCTGACCGATCTTGGGGTGCCTATCTCCATTTTCCTTGCCAGTACCTCCCAGTGTAACACCCTGTAGCAAAGGTCCGACTTCTAAGCTGCTGAACTCCAGTTCTTGCTATGGAACAAGCTAAATTGTGGAATTAAAATTTAATTGAGAAGTATTGCTTTATTTTAAAAATAGAAATAACAAGAACTGAGTTATGCATGCGCACCTGCATTAATGAAACCCAATTTCCAATAACGGCAGTTTCACCAATGACTAGACCTGTTCCATGATCCAACAATATTCCCTCCCCAATTTTGGCAGCTGCAGATTTAGTAATAACAGACCATTAATGATCAGGGTTTAACTGTTAAAAAACTCAAAAGAGAGAAGCAGCCATTGCAACCCCCACCCACAATAGCATTAACGGGCTAATGATGACCTGAAACTTTACTAAGATGATAATACCTTATTATCTTTTGATGGTTTTCTATTAGTCTTTGATATGGCTATATTGATCAATCTAATCTGTAGGTTTTGTAATAGCGATGTAATATTTTTTGGGGAATGAGAAACCCACATGTCCTAAAAAGCAACTAAACATGAGATTATATATTTAAGAAGTTAATACTTCTAAATTTTTAAATAAATGCCTGCAGCCTCATATGTAAAAAAGATAATAAAAAATCTAAACAATTGTTTGGTGTAACTATGAATGTTCCCAAAAGACGAAAACATGGTGCACATTGAGATGTCTATTAGGGTAACATGGCATACACCTTTCCAACCAACTAACCCATATCCAGTAGAAAAAGCAACAAACAATAGCTTTGTAAAGGTAATTAGACAGGCTTTAGCAATTAGCACCACACAACACTTAAGAGTGTGAAAAACAATAGCAGCAAAAGTAAGAGTTGATTTTGAACAGATATTATGATACAAGAATGATATACCTGGGTGTATATCCACTGCAAAAACCTGAAAAGAATATGATAGGTTACTCAAACAGAAAGATATAGTAAACAAAAAAATCTGCTTCTTAAGAAATCATGGTTCACCTCGCTAATACGGCTTTGCAGTGCCAACGCCAAAACTTTACGCCCTTGATTCCATAATACATGAGCTATCCTATAGGATTGCAAGGAATGGTAACCCTGAAGCAATTCACAAGCAACATGAGAGTCTTAAGAAATCAAAGTCATATATGTCTGCAGAAATATTAGATGATGTACCAATGACCAAAATGTTAGAAGTAAAATGAGCAAGGTTATAAGGAGGGGTACCACCAAAATGGGGGAAAAATTATACTACTCGTGGAAGGAACAACCAAGTTCCCACTACCCACAAGGTCACATGGTATGAGTCTAGCAAATACATACCTTTAAGTATAATAGCGCCCAGCTATATTGTGCACATGCAGGATCTCTGTCTTTGAAGGCCTGAATTGGAACAACAGTTCCATTGTTGTCACAACATCATTAATGGGATGATACAGAAGTAACAGAATAAGTTAGCATGCAAACACAAAGCATGGTACCTCAGCAGAACAATAGTGGACTCACCTGAGCATCAAGGCGAATGGAACGGCGTATATCTTTGTTGTTCATCACAACATCATTAAAAATGTCAATTAGCTGAGTTGCAAGCAATGTTGGATCTTCGAGCCTGTTTGCAAGGACGAAGCTCAATGCCCGCTCCAGACAGTCATAGGATAATACACTGGCGTACAAGAAGCTACTTAAAATAGGCTCCTTTTCTGCCTGTGAATTGTGAATACTGCACTGTCAGTCATCAGGGGAAACTAAAAATAACAGTAAAATGGTGCCAAATATGACAATAAGATAGAGAGGAACATAGTATTGGAACAGTATAAGAGTCAACAATCAAAACTAAAGCTTTCTCAGAATTAAGCAAGCATAAAGCTCAGATGTACGTAGCTCATGTTTAAGGCTGGTTTGCATACGACTGGAGTTTGTTCTTATTGCTTGACCTTATTTGAAGCAAAATTAAGCTTTCCTACATTATTCACAAGCATAAAATGCTTCGGATCCTGCATCTTATTGGTCTTCACAGTTCACACAACTTTAATCCACAAATAGATTTCAGCACCATCAAATGTGAGTTGCCTGTTGCAATTGAGGACACTGTTGCCTCCCTGAATTACTTGGCTAAAACTGACAAGCAACTATTGCACATCAATTAATTCAGGAGAACAAATACACTAAAAAGTAGCATTTCGGCACCTAAACTAAAATTAAAAATAAAATATCAAGACCAATCCATACTCCTATCGGACTAAAAAAACGTAGCGTTTGCTCTTTCGACGCAAAAGCAGACAACAGTGCGATCAAATTCAAACGCTGAAAAAGCTAACTCAAAAGAAAAACACACTCCAGTTGTAGCATTTTTGCACCTCGAACCTAAAGTTACCTAATTGAACACAAAAGAACTCCCGAGAACACGCAAGAGTCCATCGAACCCAAACACAACCACCTAAAAACATAACTTTTCCTCACTCCAACACCAAATCCACCATCAGTCTGCCACAAAAAGCAGAAACTGCGATCAAATCCAACAGACGCAAGCAAAGCTCCCATCAATCCGCAAGAGCGATGTCCTGAAACATGCTCACCTCAGACTTGGCCTCCGACTTGACGGCCTCCCATATGGAGTCCCCGGCGGAGTCGACTATGCCCCGCGCCGCGGCCGCGGAGCTCGCCCGCGAGCTCCCCATCACGTAGATGGGGAACATGGTCTCAGACCAGCTCCTACACTCCCCCGCGCACGACCCGCACCCAGCGCTCGGCGCGACCCTCCCCCTGGCCGCCGCCTCGCCGCCGTGGTCCTCCACCTTCTCGAGCACCAGGCACCCGCACGACGTCATGGGCCCAAGCAGCGACGCCCGCACCTTACCCCGGTCGGCTGCTGGTCCTAGGGTTTCCCCGTCGCGGCGGCCCGACGCGGCGAGCTGCGGGCCCGTGGGGTGGGCGGGCGGGGAGAAGCGCAAGGGGAGGGGCCCCTGCCACTGACGGCGTCTGGGGATGCGTGCGGCGTGGTTGGGGCCCAGTTCTGAAACGGCAGTCACGATGTTTATGCCTTTCGGTTTGGCATGGGCATGGACGTTTGCGGTGCGGTGCGGTGCCCCGTGCGCGGAAATGTTCGTATGCGCCCGTGGACGTGGTGCCCGGTGGGATGCACCTCGCGCCGCGCCGCGCCGCCGACGGTGGTGAGGTTTGGCACGGAACTCGGCCTGCTTGACACGAAAGCTTTCGTGTAAGCGCCTAAGCGGCGACGCGGCTGCCCAACGGCCCAAGGCTGCAGCCTGCAGGTAGGTGTTTTCTGGCCCAGCCATATCATCTCTCAAGGTTCGAGCCCGCCGCAACATACATCTCCGGTCCACCGTAGTTCACAGTGATGAGCTCAGGAAGGCTCAGGATCTTTGGGTTTCCAAAGGCTATGATGTAATTTTCTTTTCTTCGTTGGGCTCATGTGGGACTGTAATCGTCTTGTCCTGTTAGTTTTGGTTAGCCGAAATTCCAAAAATTTTAAAGTCACAACTTTTGGTAGGAGCTAGCGTCTTATGTTGGTCTATCTGTTTATGCTGGAATCATGTCGTTTTTAATAAAAAGATGGTTACTAATCCATTGCAGGTTATCTTTTTGATCGGACATTGGCTAAGGGTTTAGGCAAATATGCAGAAATCGAACCAGAAGGAGTCCATGTTGGCTGGCAGCGTCCGTCTGGAGTTTGTGGCAAAGCAAATTTTAAGTGCTCATAGGTGGTGGTTTAGTCACAGGATTTATATTGATTGAGTTTAAATTTCAGTCATCATTTGCTTGTAAGGTTTCATGTTTTGTTAAACAGTTTGGCTACTACGGTGCTTTAAACATAATAATAAATTAGGCTATGTGTATCTTTGATGCAGAGACCGGGAGAGATTTTCTCTTTCATTATTAAAAAAAATTGCCTAAAAACTGTGTTGGTGCATCTGTTTTTTTTTTTAGCCTGGCGCGTGCCGTTCCACTAAAGTTTTGATGACAGCGTCAGTCTGTCGTTGACTCCGATCTTCGAGGATGATGGTGGTACTATTCTTGGCTATCGTTAAAACAAAAGTAATTCCACCGAGCACCATCAATCCAAAAGAACAACGCAAAGTCTATGGCGTTCCTAGGAGCGATCGCCTTACAGCGCAACCGAGTTTGCAATCTCCAATGCGGTTTGCAACCTCCGATGCGGTTCGCAAGCGGGTCAGGGCATGTACCATGGTACAGAGAGTTGCTGACTATAGCAATTTTCTATATCACCTATAAATAATACTAAAAACAGCTCATACAATGATTATGGTGATACAGTCGGTTACAAGATTGTAGACAATATACAATCTTTTAATAATTTTCTTGTTTCTGGTGCTACAATCGACTACAGGATTGTAGGCAACATCTTTCTCTCTCTCTTCATTCTCTTTCATCCACATCAGCAAAAATCTTACATGACAGAGACTATAAACAGTTGATATTAGCTCATTGTACATACTCTTAGAAAGCAGAGGAATCTAAATGACATGTGGGGTCTGATGTTTATTGGTCCCAACTTGCAGCGACAAGGTAAGAAAAGAAACAAAGTCAAGAATGATCAATGGAAAAAAGCAAAAAATTTGGGAACTGCACCTTGATCCAGATAGATCAAAATAATTTTTTCGTCGTGTCTTCTTGTACTCCCCACATTTTTAGCCTCTTTTGGTATGATAATTTGTTCAAAAATGTACAATTTAATATGGCCAGTAACTAGGGTTCATTATGACCCAAAAATGCTTTCACTACTACAAAAATACTAATATTGTATGTCTCATCATAAACGGTTTTTCAAAATCATTGGTGTTAAAGATCATCATAGACGGTTTTACCAGTGTGATCGTCTCTGTTACTGGATACACTAAGTACCGTCTGTGATGAGATACTTATCACAGACAATTTTTTAACAAAAAACAGTTTTTAATTGCAATTATCACATACGGTCAATCTGCGACATCTTCCCCACGATCTCCATCTCGCTTGTTCATTCCCTCAATATCGAACGCCAGGCACCACCCTCCTAACATCTCTCCGCCTCTCGTCTCATCCCCGCCTCCGTAATTCAAATACCTTCTACTTCCTCCCCCTCCCCACCCTCTAGTCCCATCCTCACCTCTTCTCCCCTGCCATCCTGGAGGCACTGCGATGAGCTCTCGTCCTCGCCTCTCATCCCATCCCATGGCGCTGCGGCGAGCTTGGCGTGGAGGCCGGTCTCCACTCCCCAAGCCTGCGTGCCTCGGTCGTATCTCCATCCAGGGCTGACCTAGCCGCATCTAGATCGACGCCCCTAAGATCCTAGTGAGCTCATTCCTCTCATTAATCTCTCCATTCCCTGTAACATCCCAAAGAATGGTTTATGTTTCAAATGTAATATTATGAGGATAAATTAAAACTTTTGATGCCTCATGAAGTCATTTGGAAATTTTTCAGAATTTTCCCCTAGCAATTTCTATTTTCTAAAGAATCATGTTTCTTTTGGTGGAAGTTGTTGTCATTAAAATTTTCAACTCTAAATTGGTGATCATCCTCTGGAAGTATTTTTCCTATCTTATTGGCCTTCCCAGTAACCTCTCTGCAAAATCTCATAATTTTTAGATTTTGTTTGCTATTTCATTAGAGCAAGTCAAACCAGTTTGAATTCTGGTCAAATCCCTAGGGCAGCAGCTTGTGAATTTTCTTGGGAACAATTATGTGCATAAAAATTTCTGGAAAAATTATGCAATGTTTTTCTATGTCCCAGGGAGTTCTCATAAAAATTTTATAATTTTTGGAGCTTCGGAGCTACCTCTAAAAATTCTCCAATCTTCTCAGCCTTTTAAAAATCAAAATCTGGAATCACTGTTCATCGGGCTCGACTCGAGTCCGACCGCGTCGCTTGACTCAGCCGCACCGCCTAGCTACACCGCCCGAGCTCGATGGCTGTCGACCGTCCGATGCAAATCGTGCGGCCCACACACGCCCGATCTGTTCGGACAGTCCATCTACACCGCTGAATCTCAACCGTCCATTTTAGATCTAGTGGTCGGCGTTTTCTTGATCGAGTCAAACCATTTCTTCGTGCCGCACCAGGCTCCGACCCGCGTCACTTTTCTCCCTGTCGCTGACATGCGGACCCCACCTGTCAGACTCGCCCTCGTCTTCTCCGTCGCACCGAGCGCGTCGGCGTTAGCGCATGCGTGCCACGTACCTCGTCGCTGCCACCTTTTTGCCCTCGTGTCCGGCTGTGAGACATCGCCGTGACCCCCTAAAGTCCCTGAGCTCACCCACTTTTTGCCCCTTGCTCTCTCGCGTTTTCTCCGCCCATTTCTTGTCTTCGGCCGGAGAGGAAGCCGAGGGCAGCGCCACCACCTCACTGCCTCTCGAGCTTCCGCAACCCCACCTCTGACTTCCTTGTTCAACGCCGCCTCCATTTTGCCCAGCCCGAATCATTGGCGTGTTCTGGATCGTCGGGGTGACTTCTTTGTCTTACTCCGGTAGCCGCAACCCCGCGAGCTTATTAGCGTTCCAGTAAGTCTCTAACCTCAACGTCTGGTCCCTTAGGATCGCATTGATCCACTGAGGCTAACAGTGGGTTCGTTTTCGCTTTTGGTGCATCGTTGAGGGCGTGCGGTGGTTCTTCTCCGAGCACGGTGATTCGCCGTCGCGGCGATTCCGGCCGCCTCGGACCCCCTTCGTTGACGTTGTCTTGGGCGTATTGCTCCTGGAGCCGAGGCGATCCCTAGGCGCACCTTCTGGAGTCTTCACGAAGCCCGTATCGTCTTCTCCGCGTGAGCCGTAGCTTCTTCTCCGCCTCCGTTCGCCGCCAGCTCGCCGCCGGCATCCCCGTGGGGCTGTGTCGCCGTCATCGAGTTCGCGAGGTCTCAGCGAACCTGAAGGTATAACCCACTCGCCCAGAGGCTCACTGTTTCGCTTGATCAAGCCGCGGCCGCCGCCGCCGCGCGAACGCGTCGATGCCGCGACGCGTCATTAGGGTATAAACCCTGTCCTTAGTTTTAACCCACTGTTGTCTGAGTCTATGTCATGTGGACCCTTGTGGTTTTAGTGCGTTAATCTAGCCGTTATTTATCCTTTGAGTCCATGACATGTGGGCCCTCTCGACCGGTTAAGGTGTTGTGTAAAATAGCGAAATGTGTTTCCTTTTTATGGTAGGCGTATTTCTCTGTGCGTTTAAGTTAGGGTTACGTTTTGATAAGCCGAAGGAGTATTCATAAAATACGTCTTCGACGTCGCCGTTGGCGCTGGCGGGGTCAAGTTTGACCTGGTCAGCGTTTCTCGCTCGGCCCCATCGGTCAGTGACCTTGGGTCGGCTGAGTGCCGGTAGGAAAAGTTCTCAGAGCTGTTAAAAATTCCGAATTGTATTTCTTTTGCACTGATAAATCCTTTAAACTTAGAAAATCCATAACTAATTCATTTTTACTCCAAATCAAATGAAACCAATTTTGTAAATTTTCATTTTTAATGTACTTTTATTAGAATAGGTTTTGAATATGTCTCTATTCATAAAAATTTGGTAAATAATTAAATGATGTTTTTAGGTATTTCTAACTTAGAAAATTCTTAGAAAATTCTTCATAACTCCAAATAAAATGTTCTCTGTTTCTAAAATTTTGTAAAATCATGCTCTAGCTGCTGTGTGAAATTTGTGCTCATTGGATTAAATTGAATTTTGGTTATTGTCGGTGTTATTTGTTCTTATTCGTTCTTTTTGCCCGATCGATAGATTGCGGCGATTCGTATTATCGAGTGAGCCTCGGCAACATATTGAGCAAGACAACTGTGCAAGCGGTTTGATCATGTTAATCCTTTATATTCAAACTAATATTTTGTTTGCAACTTGTATGTATGCATTGCTATTTTGTGTTAAAATATGGTTAGTGGGCCCTTTAGTTGCATAATCTGCAGGTAAATGATATTCCTCTACTACCTGAGCCTAGGTTATTTGTTGTGATTAGAGATCGTTGGATGATCTCTTGTCACTTAGTAGATACGAATTCAACTGCTTAGACATGCTTAGTTATCGGTAGAAATAGACGGTTATCGACTTAGTCGGTAACCTTGATCACACAAAATTATTATAACTTTGTTTTTTAGTATTTATGCTATGTTTTATTTGTGAAAACTAAAAACTGAAAATAAAACAATTTGGACTTGGGCACAACGGTATGTTGGTGTGCTTTTGGGTGTGACTGGAATGGTGCCCGAGTCATTTAAGGACCGAGTTACTTGCGCCACCGTTCTGAGCATTTTGCGTGCTAACCACACTAGAGGGTATAGGACCTCTCTTGACTTAGTACTTTGGCGTGTATTGGCTCCGAGTCGTAGGGGGTCGCAGGAGGGATGGTGTTGGGAGCATGGTAGTTGTCCGAAAGGCTTTACCCTTTGTGGGTAGTTGTCTTTTCGGCTTTACCATGTAAGCGTATGGATTTCTATCCATACGAGCGACTCGTAGTTAATATACAATATTGGAAATGTCTCGTAAGACTTAGCTGTGCCGGCATACCTTTGGAAGTGTGCTTTTGTGGCAAAAAGGCGGTCTGAAGTGTGGGTACATTGGTACACCCCTGCAGGGTTTGATCTATTCGAATAGCCTCGTCCTAGGTTATGGACACGCTCGAATACGTCCCGTGAGAACTAGACTACAACCATTTAATTAAAACTTGACATGGGTGGCATGAATGGGTAATTCATGCTATAGTCGTGGTGACTAATGGGTTAGTCACTTCCAAGATGTTGTCATCTACTTACTGTTATTTTCTGTCGCTGTTATTTCAAAAATAAAAATGAATTGCCAACTTGCTTTTAAATGTATTACATTATTGCAAATAAAGATTGCTTTGTGCTAAAATGAGCCATACAGCCTCCACTCAAATAAGTCTGCATGTAGTTATGCATAGATCTGCTAGTCCACACGTCAGTCTTACGAGTACATTTTTGTACTCATTTGCTTTGCTTAATGTTTTGTTGCAGAGGAGGCAGGTGAGCCCCAACCCCCAAGGGCCTTACTTCTGTGAGATGTGCGGGTTTTGAGACGACTAGCTTGGCGGTCCGGTTGGTTGCCTTGTGGGCTAAGGCACACTGATTGGCTTTTGTTTATAGCCATCTTATGACACTTTTGCTTTCGCTGTTTACCGTGTTATCTGTTTATCATTTGGCCGGTCGGCCCTCTGTTGTAATAACTCTACTTTGTTGTCTACTGTTTAATATCGTAATGTTTGGATGCTATGTCTAGAATGGAGTTGATGTATAATTTTGTGAAGAGGTGTGTATACTGCAGTTCTGAGAAGTATACATATCTCGAGGCTTGGTTTATTTGATTTGTGATGCTAGAACCAGGTGGTTGGTTAAGCATTACAAGCCAAATAAACTGGGGTCCTCACATTCCCCTTTCTCCTTGGTTGATTTCTTTGATACTGTTCCTAGGATTTGGAACGTGTTCCCTTGCCGTGCTTTCGGTCTTCCCGTCGGTCTCTAAGCAAGGGAGAGGTGGTGGTTCGGGTGGAGCCGGGGAGGCTGGCGAGTGGGGAGCTGACGTTGCAGAACACAATGCACACTATGCCGGTGGCATTCAGGCTGCTGCCGGTGGTGAGGGGCGCTTCGTGGTGCGTTTGCACCATTTTTTTTGTCCCGCGTATATCACAGATAGTTTGCTATAAACCGTCTGTGATAATTGACTATCATAGACAGTTATGAGTTACAAATTGTCTGTTTCAACCGTTTGTGATAACCTCAGGTTAAAACTAACCTATAAAGATAGACGGTTCAGAAAACCGTCTGTGATGACGTTTTCGAACCGCCTGTGATGACCTTTTTTGTAGTAGTGTTTGTTCTTCAGTTCCAGTGGACAATGATGGGCTAGTCAATTGATGTCAATTTTTTATGTTTTCAAATTCACATAAGAGGTGGTAGATATTTTTAAAAATTTAGGTTGAAGTTTTGTTGAAACTGGAAATTTAAACGCAACTAAAGATAAGTTTTGAACGTTTACATATTCACATGACTGATGGTAATTTTAAACTTAGAGTGGTAATTTTGTAAAGATAAAAGGTAGGAAACAATGTACCATCAACTCCACTTTCGACGTGATAATGCACGGTTGTCCTATCCATCCACCTCGTGACATTAAGTTTGTTTGGTTGCTTGTACCAAGTGGTATATGTATGAGTTGGTTCAAGAAAAAAAATCATTAATATGTTTGACTTTTTGACTGTAACTATCTCATTCTAGATAGTGTGATACAAATTTATAGAATATTCTCTCTAGATGTTGAACCATCTCATTTACCCCAACAGAATAGAACCACGTAATACAAGACAATCTCTTCTCATTCAACTCCATCTCAACAACCAAACACACCATAAAACCATTGAATAATTCCTTCGTTGGCTTAATCATCTAATCAAACAAACTCCCTTGATCATCCCCTTCCCTCTAGGACTATACACACTACCACTGAATAGAAAAAAATGTAACGAAAGAACTGAACCGTATCGGTCAACTTAGTTTGACAGGTTTTTTAATTTTTTGGTCTTTTCTAGGTACCCGGCTGAAAACAAAAAACATAGGGGAAAAACTATTGGTGACTGGGCCTGGACAGCTAGGCTAGGCTACTAGGTTGTTATGCTTAGGGCTGGAAAAATAGCTCGAGGCTTATGAGCCTGCTTGGGCTCGTCACAGCTCGACTCGGCTCGGGCTCGTGAATTTTCAAGTCGAGCCGAGACACCTGTCCAGCTCGCAAAAAAACGAGCCGAGCTCGACCTGGCTCACGAGCGGCTCGCAAGCCTAGTTTGGCTCGGCCAGACGCTCGCTCACAGCTCGCTTCCTCAAATCCCTAACCCCGATCCCTTTTCTCCTCCGAATCGATTCCCCAATTCGGCAATCCCCCATCCTCCCCCCGATCCCCTTTCTCTCCGAAGCCCCATCCCCCATCCTCCCTTCCACCGCACCGATTTGCCCCCATCCATGTCCATCCTGCCCCGTCCTCTCCTCTCCTCTCCTTCATGGCTCCATCCACTGCCCCTTCCAGTTCCATCGCGCCGCATCCCCACAACCGACGCCGCTAGCCACTAGTTCCCCCATGGCCCAGTGGCTCACTGCCGCCCCTTCCCCACAACTCCGGTCGCTTCCTCTGGCTTCGCCATCGGCAGACGCGTCCTCATCGCGCGTGGTCCCGAGCTTGATGTGCGTCAGCGCCGGGTCGGGTCCTTCCAATCTTCCATGCTTAGTTCGAGCAGTAGGCGCATGCGAGCTGGTGGAAGCTTGTCGTGGCCTGATCTGTAAATCGGGGCGGCGGTTGCTGCTCTAACGAAGGGATCGATCTCAACATCTACGACAAATGTATCCCTTTTCCTTACTAATGGTTCTTAGCATATTTTTCTCCCCGTTCTATACTTCAATCTTGGAATCTCTGTCACATTGTGTGTAATTTGTAGACCAAGTTCTGTTCCAGTGTTATGGTTCAATTTTTACTTGCAATTGCAAGCTTGTTTCAATATGCTGCGATTGAAGCCCCGTTATGAACTTTTTTGCCGTGATATTTGCTGAAATTGATTTGGCACTGCTAATGTCCTGAATATTTGGATTGGCATTGCCAAAAGAAAATGAGAGCACTGCTATGGAGTGAAGCAATTCGACTGAGATGACATATTGGGAAGTATAAAGTGCTGGTTGTAGCTGATGGGATGGCTCATCTTTTTGCATTGGTAGCGCTAGGGAGCAGCAACAACATCATCATCATCATCTGCAATTTCCCTTTCCATTTTGTCACTGTTCAAGACATGTAATATATCTTCCATATTCTATGAGCTTGGGCGGGGCCTTGATGAGTTTCATGGATGATGTACTAAATATAAGTTATGGTTACTAACCAGTATGAACCTCTTTCATTTACATTGATCCTGTATTGACACCAACGAATCAAATCTTGTGTATTGTGATGTTGTCTGAATTGGTCCTGCTAGCCGCTCGAATGGTATCGCTTCTGCCTTTGTTTCTGGGTTGGGTGGCTCCTGGCTCGAACAAGCTAACGAGCTGGCTCGAGCACTATTTCGAGCCAAGCCGAGCCGCCTCTTCAGCTCGTTTTCAAAACGAGTCGAGCCACAGTTCAGACCGAGCTTGGGCAAGCTTGGCTTGAGCTGGCTCGGCTCGACTTGTTTTCAGCCCTAGTTATGCTGCCTGTTGGCCTGAGTTGATGTAAGATCGAGGAGGCCGACTAGATGGGGGGTGAATAGGCGGTCTTTAAAAATTTCTTTGGCTAAAATCGAGTTTTATGCGGAATTGTAAATCAAATCGGTTTTGCACAATTAAGGCCTAAATCAACTAGTTTTACTAAGTGCACCAACAATATAAGTCTATTGACAAGATAGCAAACATACAAAGACATGTAAGCAATTAAATTTTGGGAATGTAAATTGCACAAGGTAAAACACAAGAGAACAAACCACAATGACACAATGATGTTTTTACTGTGGTATTCGGAGACTTGCCGGTCTTCCCTAATCCACGTTGAGGTAAGCTCAAACCAATTGGACTGGTTCCAAACTGAACCAGCACCTTGCTGCATTATGATTGCTCTTCCTCCACTCCAGAGATGGTGAGTTCCAAACCACTCACAAACTGACCGGGTTCTCACAATCTTCTTTGACAAGCTCACCGGCGCATGACGCCTTCACGCCATCTAGGTATCAACAAACACCAAGAGTAACAAGCCTAACACTCTCACTTGAACCAATCAAGTGTTTAAGCTCAAGTGGATACACAATCCACTACCTAATGCAACACGTGCATTGGAATTTGCCTCTCACCTCTTGCTAAGTGCAACACATGCACATAAGAGTATAGAGGGCTTGCTCTTAGCTCAAGGGTAAGTGTGGAAGCACCAGCACATTCCCAACCGGCTAAGGTGGCTATATAAATAGCCCACACAAAAAGACTAGCTGTTGGAAACAGAATCCCGAACAAAACAGGATAAACGGAACTACCGCCGTTCAATGGCCGGTACTACTGCCCTTAGTCCAACGGTCGGATTTCAGCAGCAACACATGCTCTGAACTAGTCATTACAAACGAGGAGCGGTACCACCGCCAAGCAACACGCGGTTGTTCCATTCTCCGGTAGTTCCGCACAAGGCACTACGGTACTATCGCTCAACAAGGAGTAAGCAAACTCTGAAATGCGCACGTACTAAAAAATACGTACCGCCAACAACCATTTGGACAAAACCGATATGTGGTAGTTCCGCGCACACAACGTAGATATTACCGCACTACCAGATGAGCAACTCATGCTCGAGAAACATGTGTTCTGGAAAATCCATACCGCATCAAAGATTCGGATCTACCGACAAACAGTAGTTCCGCAAAGTACCCACCGGTACTTCCGCTCCACAAGTCCTTAAAAACCAACTCATTTATTCGGACTAACACATGGACGGCTCAAAAGCAAAAAAACTTTCAGAGCACGGGTTTTGACCACATGATCAAAACAGCTATCGGACGATCCGGACGACCCCTGGTAGTTCCGTCAGAGGAACGTCGGTACTACTGCAGAGCGGTATTTCCGTGTAGTACACGTCGGTACTACTAATGTTTCTGAGAGAAGCACAAACTGGCTTTCAAAGAACAAATCAATTGCAAAACACATTTGACAATTGATGCCAGCTGCACACAAGGCATGAAAGCAAGATTATCAACAAGTTGCAAACTACATTTGCCAACTTTTAGAATCAAAGTCACAACTGAAAGGTACATGGACTTAAGATATTTGCAAAACACATTTGCAAACTAAAGTCACATGCTACAAGGAATACACATAAGCCTCAACTATTTGCAAAACATATTTGCAAACAAATATCATCATGCCACAAGGATAAGGTGCATGGACCTAGACCATTTGCAAAACACATTTGCAAACTATAGTAACATGCCGCAAAAAAATATATCCATGAACCACAACCATTTGCAAAACACATTCACAAATGTTCAACATGTTAGAGTGAGCTAGAGCAAACATAAGAGCTATCAACACATGACTAACTCAAGCTACTAGTCAAAGATCCATCTTAATAGTACGACAATCTACACTAGCAATTCAGTCTTTCAACCAAACACCAAGACCGGTAAAAGATTAGGAATACCTCTTTACCCTTAGCTAATCATACCTTTGTCTTGCACAAACCTTGAAGCTTGATGACACACATCCTCTCTTCAAGACCAGGTTCTTGACTTGAAAGCTCATCAACATATGATGACTTTCACTTGCTTTGGAAACTTGACTATGACATCTTCCATCTCGAGTCTTGATATGCATCAACACATGATGTCATCCAAAATCTTCACCCACTATGGAACAAAACCTATTTCACCAACTCATAGAAAATGTTGGTTTCATAATATGATTATCATGAATTACCATACCATACCATTAACCAATAATGGTGGAACAAGATACACAATCTTTTCCTCTTTGGTAATTGATGATAACCATCACAAATACAAATAATTGAGTAGAGATTTGTATGAGTATATACGAACTACACAAGTGTATATGAACCACACAAGTCTCATATACTCAAAGATATGTTTCAAAGTAGGGATCCCAAATATGTGGAAAAGGAATATGGATCAATACTCATGAAACCGCAAACACATAAAGTGAACTTCCCTTAAATGTGTGCACACACGAATGTGTAATAAAAACATATGCACATATCTAAGTTAATCTTTTGGTGGAGTTCAACCTATATTTTGGATCTAAAAATGCAACAATTAATAAGAATGTGATGTAGAATGCATACCTCTTTGATTCTTACCTTTATGTCCAATTTAGACTAAACAATAGGTATAATAATAGAAATATACGTTAGTCTCTCAAAAGTGATTGTCGTTGATAACCATGAGTTTTATCGTTTATATCCAATTGAGACTGATCAATAGATGACAAAAAGAAGTGTTAGTCTCACAATAAGATTTGTCATTAATCACCAAAATACTCCATTAATATATAACGACAGGTCTAGATTCTTCAGTTGATCGATAGGCCTGGGCATCTGGGGCGCTGGGCTGGGCTACTACACAACCTTTTGTTGTTCTATAGTGCTGCTGCTATCGCGCATGGTGCATTGTTGCCTCCTGGCTCAAAGCGTGTAGACTACAGTGGCTTGACATGCATGCACACCATGAAAGTGGAACAACCATACATCATGCAGAACAAAAAGATGTTCATAGCTAACCCGTCGTGCTGCCTCCTGAGTGCTGATCACAAGTCGGCAAGTCCTTGACTCACGTATCGTTCTCTGCAACAATACAGAGAAATACAAGCAACAAGCCTATCAGAGCAGGGCGTGCGGGTGACAGCGATTGGCCCGGTGCCCGCACCACCGCTTCGTCACCAACCTTCTGGTCTTCATCCACCTCCCCTGCCTCCTCTAACCATAACCCCGATAGATATGGCAAGCTCCACCCGCTCCTCAGAAGGGGAGACTTGCGCACGAGCTTCGCCCGTGGCTGACGAAGTCCTCGAGTGCGAGTAGTGGTGAGTTCTGGTCGGCGGTGATCGAACTCCTCAAGTGCGAGCAGCGTGGATGAATTCTATGAGGATGATGTTGGGCCAAAAACAGATGTGGAGCAAGTTTGGAGCTCGCCGGTGGCGGCAGCTCAGTCGGAGCTTGTTTGGTAGATGTATTTGATGGGGGAGAGAGAGAGATAGTAGTAGTAGGAGGAATGGGTGGTTTTCACCTGCGGAGATGTGGTTGAGTGGATAACATGCCACATGAAGTGTAAGGAGTGGGACCGTGGGAGCATTCGATGGATTAGACACACGATCTCTGGCGTTATCCATAAACCTATCATAACGTAATGACAACTGGGTTGGTGTTTTTTGTGTAGCCCTTCGGAGCTGGTGTGGTGTGGGTTGGTATGGTGTAGCCCTTTGAGGCCAACGTATTTATCTTCTCCTTATAATGAATGGTAGAGCTCCTGCCATTGGTTTTTAAAAAGGACATAATAACAACTAAAAACCTGTTTTTCCAAAAATTCTAATAAAAATTTATAAAAACTTATTTATAACCCATGACTCCACGTGATCCAAACGACCACTTAACCATATCTCACATGAAAGTCCTACGGTTTTTCAACCCTGGCATGCATGTATATCTTATTGATATTTTTCATGAATAAAGACACATAGGATGGGGAACCACCTCTTGGTGAGAATGAGATAGTGGAATTGTGGGAGTACCATTCTACCCAACAAGGTTCAAATCCTGATGTCAACGTTTACTCACACGCAAGTGCACATCAATAAGAACTTGTGAGGTCGAGAACTTTATCCAGGTCTTCATATCTTCTAGACGTGTGCTAAAAGAGTACACTCCCGTGTGGTGCACGTTCGTGGTGGTGTGTCTCTACCTTGTAATAAAAAAAAATAAATGAGACGTTCTAGTGTATATTATGCATATCTCTTGTATCATTAGCATACGTATAGAGCTCCAAATCTGCTCACATTACCTTCCACCTACCACCCGCCTCACGAGTCCCGACACGCGCTTGCCCTAAATAAACCACGTTTTTATTCCTTTCGTCTCTTCCCTTCCCGAAGAGCAGAAAACCCGAATCGTCACTTTCCTATGGTGTAATGCTGTCAACGCTGGAGCCAAGGATAGTATTATCTCTAACATTTGTCACAAGGCAAACTAGCACACACGAGGTTTCTTGGACCATTTGGGTAGAAATGAGAATGCGAAGGCAAGCACTACGTTGAAATGGAACCTGCCATCAACAAATTTTCTGAAGATTAATACCGACGGATCGTTTTCGGCTGAATCACGAACATGTGATTGAGGGTTTATTACCGGAGATGAGGAGGGGCAAGTTCGTGGTGCTGGTGCTGGCTGGGATGGATCGAGCTTGAAACTGATGCGATAAACCTGAAGATGGCCCTGGATAGTACTGCTTTTGACACGTCTCCTCACGTGTTATGATCAGGGTGGCCAAATTCGTGTTGCTTTGTAATTCTATTGAGGTTAAGGTGATGTACGCTCCCCGTTCTGGTAATGGAGTTGCCTATGAATTGTTTAAATTTGGTGCTAATCTGGAGCCGGCTATGGTGGTGTTATGTCCGGACTCAGTTCTCACCTATGTATCTATCCTCTTTTGTCTTTTGTGGACGACGATCTCGTTCGGTCCTCGGTTTAATGGAATCCGATGTGTTGCATCTAACAAATAAACCGCTAATAACAACAGTTCAATCCACGGCGCGGACAACCTTATGTTGTTGTGTGCCTGCATCAGATTTCTCTTCCCCGAATCGAGCAAAATAAAATAAAAAGACAAAATTGGTTATAGGATATTGAATTTTTGTGTCATTGAAATACAACAAAAAATCATGTCTTCGCTATAGCACACTAAAATTTGACTGATAAGGAGAGAGGAGCAAGCTAACATGACCTCAATGTCCTTCCCCCTCCTCCTCCTCCTCTGATACCCTTCCTTCCGGTTTGGTGGTTCAATCGAGTGGCTTGACTTATGTCCTAGAGGATGACAAGGAGGGTTGGCGATGCCGAGCCCCTATGGCGCAGCGGTGGGCCGCTACCGGCCTCCGGCGATGGGGCTACTCAACTGAGGGTTCAAAAAGATGCAAGGGGATAAGGCAGTCACGCCGACTCGCTTGGAAGGATATGGTCTGGTCGAGAGCAGTGGATCACGTTCGCGTGGTGTGACGGTGCAGTCTTGGTTGCGGCGTAGCTCGACAGCGGGGAAATTCCACCGAAGAGGACGAAGGCAGAGAGGAGCAATGGATCCACAGAGAGGTGAGGAAGGTAGGAGAGAGATCAATTTTTGAGCATGCTCACCGATCACGATAACGGATGGGGGGGAGAAGATGACCGGATTTTGTGAAGAAGAAATTAAATTAAATTGGGGATATGGAGGAGGAAGGGTTGGGCCACATTGTCGTAGGATCGGGCAAGGGAGGTGTCCACCATGCCGTCGCTGCTTGGTTGCGCCGAGGCAGTGCTGAAGTTCCATCTCATGCGGAGGTTGGCGTTGCCGCTGTTTGGCGCAGGCGGCCTACCCAAGTTTGGGGACGTGGAGCATCCATCGTGCTCCATGGTCCCAGCTGAGCTGATTCCCCGTCGTCGTCAGTATCGTAGCTCTAAATATTAGCTTCATGTGTTTCCATCAATTCCGAGACCACGGCGACTATGTGTGAGGCTTGGCGGGGTGCTTGGAGAGAACGGAAGGTGGTCTCGCCACCGTCCTCGACGACGGCCGCCAGGGCCCAGGTGCTGGTCCTAAATGGTCTGGGTGAGCCATGGTTCGATCGAATGGTAATTTGGACATTTCACAAGTTTTCTCTCTCCTCTCTCACCTAAACATGATATAATAATAGTCCTAGTGTTCTACAATAAAATTACAAAAAAATATAATGTCTTTCGACGAAGACACAAAATTTGAATATATTACCACCAATGACACACAGAGGTTCGATATTGTGTAGCCAATTTCACCAATAAAAAAAGATTTATCTTCCCCGGTTCCCCTCATCAGCCATCGCCGGTTTTTTTTTTTTGATTTGGCCCGTAACGCCACGCAAATGCAAAAGTAGCACATTTGCCACCGTTTTTACGAAACTAGCCCCCAAACGACCGCGGAATCACCATGGAGCCGACACGTGGCCCTTCCGCGCTCGGTGACCGCGGAAGGTAGTCGGCCAGCGCAGAATTTTCCTCCAGGCGCGGCATTGAGCGGCGACCGCGGAAGGGCGCGTGTGCCGGCTGCTTTCCGCGTCCGGTGACCGCGGGAAGTGGCCCTTCCGCGCTTCTCCACCGCGGAAGGTCGCCCTTCCGCGCTCCACCACGCGTCGCTAGCTCCGGTTCCGCACGCCACACTTGCCGTGCTCGGCGACTGCGGAAGGAGCCATGTGTCGGCTCCACGGTGATTCCGTGATTGTCTGGGGCTAGTTTTTGTAAAAACAATGACAAAAAAGACTATTTTTACATTTGCATGGCGTTACATGGCCAAATCAAAAATGAATTCGCCATCGCCCTCACCGCCAAAACCCCACCTCCAGCCGTCAATTTGTCCGCTCTAAAATGTAAAAACCCGGTTCCCCTCATCAGCCATCGCCCTCACCGCCAAACCCCACCTCCAGCCGTCAATTTGTCCCCTCTAAAATGTAAAAACCCCGCTTCCACCGCATCCATTCCCTTCCCTCTCACCGCCGCAATTTGCCCCGACGCTTCGCCGCAGCAAAAGCCGAGAGAGCAATACCCGAGCGAGAGAGCGAAATGTCCGCGATGCTGGCGACGCGGCCAGATTTCACGGTCTTCCTCCTCTCCCCGTCTCCTTCGCCGCCGTCCAGCCTCCGCGTCCGGCCCTCACCGGTGGTGGGGACCCGCTCTCTTGCTCCGCGGGCGGCGTCGGCGGGGACCGCCGTCTCCGCTAAACCGGCAGTGGTGGCGCCGCAGTCTGCGGACCGCACCGTCGTCCGTATCGGACTCCCCAGCAAGGGCCGCATGTCCGAGCAAACCCTAAGCCTCCTCAAGGTTTCGTTCTTCGTCGCCACGCCTGCTTCCATTGCTGGTTTTGAATTTTGTGATGGTTTTGTTGATTTGGTTGTTGTTGTGCTGTTTGTGCCTGACGGTGCAGAGTTGCCAGTTGTCAGTGAGGCAGCTCAACCCGCGGCAGTACACTGCGGACATCCCGCAGGTGAGGTTTCCATCTGCATGTTCTCTTCATTATCTTGTATCAATTCGTGTATTGTACCTAGGCAGGAAAGTGGGCAATTTGCTGCGAGTATGCATTGAATCAGTTCACCTTTAGGTCCTGAATCCTGATTCACTGTTAGGATAGCAGGGTTTAAAAACACTGTAGTTTGCTATGTCCTGGATTTGTAATTCACGTACCATTGCTCATATGCAAGGCCTGTGTGATGTTTGAACACCAATTTAAGAACAATGCCAAACAGAAGTTGCTTGACACTTATTGTCCCTACACTAATGTGTATGAAGGCTTGGTATTTTGATGAGCTTCTTGTGTTGGATACGATGGAGTGAAAAATCTATGTTTGAAGCTGTGGTGTTATGGTGGGCTTATTGAACACGGTTGATAAAATAAATGGACCACATTTCTTATATTTGTTGAAATCTTGACTGTGATATCAGTAAATAACAAATCGCTGGGGCAAGCCTTCTAATCATTCTAGTAGCATGATATAGTATTGGCATATCATTGAGGCTGGCCTTCTCACATGCCTTCGATTTTGTGTTTAGTTTTCAAATATACTATTTTGCATCAGCAAAGCCCTGCAGGAAGCAAAACTTATACTACCTATTACTGTATTAATTATAGAGTTGGATTTGAATTTTGGTCAAAAGAACATTGGACACAAACATCTGATTTTATTGGGTAAAATGGGCACTTGTTCCCACCATTGCCATGTAGATGACACTGACAATAATCAAGGAAGCAAAAATAAAAAGAATGTGAAACCTTTAACCTTCATCTTCACATCTTTGTGTTTGTCTGAAAATTTCAGGGTGGAATATTGAGCATTTTATGTTGTTTGACTTGTAAATGCTCTGATCTTCTTGCATCTACAATATTGGCCTTCCATTAACTGTCAGCAAATCCTGCGAAATTGCATAGCAGACAGCTAGACACTATAAATGTATATAACTATGTATTGAAACTTTCATGTCTAGAAATGGAGTTATATTCTCTTTGGAATCATAATATCTGCCTCTATCTAATCAATGTACAGCATTATAAATCTGGGTCTACAAATAAGTGGTGTGTTCTTTTTCAGTTTTATTCTGATTAGTGTGGCCTTTTCTTCTCAGAATGAATCTAAGTATCAATGTTTTAGTTAAATACACCCCCCACCCACGCGCACACAAAAAAAAGCACACTATGTGTTCACTTTACAACGAAATGTCCTTTCACAATATTTGGCTATTGATGAATCCATTGCCATAGTTATTGACTTATTGTATTTTTTCCCACTCCTGCCCATGCTTTTAGAGTTGAGAGAGAAAATTTTGAATGGTTAGTTTATTTCATTTTGTAGCATGCACAATGTCGCAATTTCTTTCCTTAACTTTGTGCGGTATGTGGCTATGTGTGGACAGGCGTCTGCCTGCTTGGAAAATTATTGTGAAATGGAGGGAGTAATAGATGGCTATGGTCAAATTCTAGTGCAGTTTTAATCTGAAGTTCTAGTCCCCACCCCTCCTTTTTTTTTGCAGGTCCCAAACTTGGAGGTTTGGTTTCAGAGGCCCAAAGATATTGTTCGTAAACTGCAGTCAGGGGATCTTGACCTTGGTATTGTGGGTTTTGACATAGTCAGTGAATACGGCCAGGTAAATTTCTGAGGAATAATGTTTAATCTTTTGATTGAGCTTGTGCATACCTTTAGTTTTAGAAGTTTCTTCTATTTGTAATTTCTACTAACTGAACGCACAATGTTCTTTATTTAAACTTTATTTGGATTTTTTTAGCAAGAGTATATGATTTATGCTTGTACTTATTCCTGATTATCTGGGGCAGGGCAATGATGATTTAGTTGTTGTTCATGATGCTCTCGATTTTGGACAATGTTGTTTGTCCCTTGCGGTATGGTATTATCCAAGTGCATTCATGGGTACTAGCCTTGCTATTCCTTAATTGAAGTCTATATCTGAAACAGTCATATCGTGTGACCAGGTACCTAAGGAAGGTCTTTTTGAAAACATAAATAGTCTGGAGGAGTTGGCAAAGATGCCGGAATGGACAGAAGAAAGACCATTGCGTGTTGTTACAGGATTTGGATATGTATGGTTTTGAACAAACTTAAATTTGTTCAAGGGTACCCCCTCATGGACACTACTTTGCTGCTCATTGACCCAACTTACATTATCGTGCTGCAGCTAGGCGCTAAGTTTTTGAGAGAAAAAGGTTTCAAGCATGTTTTGTTTTTAGCTGGAGATGGAGCTCTTGAGTCATATCCTGCTGTGAGATTGCTCTCTTTTATTTAATTTCCTTCTGTTTCTTTGTGATTTTCCTTCTTTTTTTTTGCATTTGATTCTTTCATGTATCTGTTTGAAATTCGGATGGTTCGCTGCTGTAGGTTGTCCATTTCTGTTCCACCATAGTAATTCTCTTTAGATCTTGAGAGAAATCAAGTGCCAACATTTTGTTGTAACATAGTTAGTCATTTATTTATCCACAAATTAGGATTTGCATATTATTATATGTGTTGCTGTATATGTTTTTGATCTTGCTTTATTAATTACGATGAAAGTATGTCACAAAGCTGTATGAGTATACCGTATATGACCAGGATGTAAATTATGATAGATCTAAGCTTCAAATCTTCACATGATAATGAGCAGGCGAGTTGTATTTGCTACTCTATGGTATATTGGCATGCTTGTCTCGAGTCTTGATTTGCTAACTTGTGAGTTGTGACACAATCTATCACGAGTCGGTAGTGTCTGCTATTTGCTAACTTGTGAGTTGTGACACAATCTATCACGAGTCGGTAGTGTCTGCTACTAACTCCTTTTTTCCCCATGAAGATGGGTATGGCTGATGTTATTGTGGATCTCGTGAGTAGTGGAACGACCTTGCGTGAGAATAATTTGAAGGAAATTGAAGGTGGAGTAGTTTTGAAAAGCCAGGTAAGCCTTCTCTCTCTCTCTCTCTCTCCTCCCTCCCTCCCTCTCTCTCTCTCTCTCTCACACACACACACACACACACACACACACACACACACACACACACACACACGCATGCGCGCGCGTGTGCGCATGCAATGGTCAAACAATTTTATTTGACATTTCTTTTATCAGAGAGAAGTTGTGCTTGTTTTATGAGATATCCAATACTACGCAGGCCACATTTGTAGCAAGTAGGAGAGCTCTGAACAGACGTGAAGGTGTATTGGAGATTACGCATGAGATGCTTGAAAGATTAGAGGCTCACCTCACAGCGACTGGGGAGTTAATGGTAATTATTTATACAATTTATGTTACATCATTATACTGGCTTAATTACAACTTATCAGCCTTTCCATTATCATATAAGGTCACAGCAAACATGAGGGGCAATAGTGCAGAAGAAGTGGCAGAGAGAATTCTCAGCCAAACATCATTATGTGGATTACAGGTATCATTAAAAATATTCAAAGTAAACAACAAACATTATCTTCCAAAAACTGGCCATGAATCCCCCGCAATTTGTGCGGCTAGATGCTATCATGTTTATTTTTATATTTAAAATAGAGTTGTACTCATGCGCTCTAATATCCATAACTGAAAAATATGGCTGTGTTCGTTATACAATTGTCGCAGCTGTAATATCTGCATCTGATTAATCCACATCATTATGATCTGGGCCCACTAAATAAGCGATGCAGATCTTTTCTTTCTTTCTTTTTTTTCACTGACTGATGAGGGAATTTCTAGCCCTTCGGAGTGAAAGTGGTGGCTCCTTCCTATGAACACTGTTTTAATTATATAATAGATATGTAACATCTGTATGTCTCTTGGGGTCTGTAACATGTCCAATACTAATGTGCTAACGTTGTGATATCTGTAACATCCTTGTACTGAGCCAAATTCCAGTTGTAATCTTTTAGGTTCCCTTGAAATTAAACTAATATTGCATTGCAAATTTGTATCAAAAGCTTTGATCATGATTGTATAGCTGAAACTGCAGTAGTTTGAAATATGGAGGTGGAATCTTATCTTTTTAACTCAAGCTTATGATTTCATTTACTCCAATCTTGATGTGAACAGGGCCCAACTATAAGTCCAGTCTATTGCAGACGTGATGGCAAGGTTGCTGTGGAATACTATGCTATTAATGTAGTAGTGCCACAAAAGTTGCTTTACAAGTCTATTCAACAATTGAGATCTGTAAGCTATTTACTCTTTGCTGCTTTATCCTCTCTCTCTCTCTCTCTCTCAATTTCCTGTTGGCAATAGTCTATACTTTAAGACAACTTTCTAATGTTATGTTTGAAGCAGACGGTTATTCTCAATTAAGTGAAACTAGCAGGATGACCCGCACATTTGCGCAGCTAGATTTATTTTAAAGTTTGTAGTGATAAATGATATAACTTAGATGTTTCAGAATATATTTACATATATTGTAGCTATTTAGATTTTTAAAATATCATAAACATTAGAAAATGACAATAAAATCTTAAAGGAAAATGCAAATTGAGTAACGTAATTGAAATATGAGCTTTCATGGAAGAAAATCATTAGTATAATAAATTAATCACTCTCTATTTTGAAAACATTATGTGGTTGTATGTCCTTACCTCTTTTCTAAAATGTTTGCATGCGAATGTACTCCTGTTAATCTCAAGCAATACGTTGATTATATGTGCAATAAAATTATCTTATTAGTTTACATGGTATTATTGTCAGAGTCTGGGGTTGGAATAGATGTACTCGATCGTAGATTGTACTCGTGCACAGGAGGTGGACGGTTTCCAGGGCCTCGGCGTCGCGGCTGTGGCACCGTGGTGAACGCAGCCGCTCGGCAGAGCTCTGGCGGTGAGGTTGAACGAACAGAACAGAATAGAAGAACATACGAGGTTGGGGCAGTTTTCTGTTATTTCTCCATCTCAAACCCAAGCAGTTTCTCTCCTTTAAATAGAGAGAATACCTAACAAACCAGACTAGTAATTGGACTCGAATACGTAAACACACTAGTACAAGATACCGAAACAACTAGGAACTGGAAAGGAAACTGCATCATGCACTATTCCTAATCAAAAACTAGTAAATTGCCGAAGTCGCTTTGTGGAGCGTCTCGGAGCAAATCTTTTGTTTTCTTTTGCCTCCTCTGATACTTGATACCCCACATGACATCTCTCCCCTCCTTTGAAAATAGCTCGTCCTCGAGCTTAAATAACGGATAAAGTTGTTGAAATTGCTCCAAATCCTCCCATGAAGCACTTGTTTCAGGTGCATTTTCCCACTGCACCAAGACTTGAAGGCGGTCACGCGCTCGCCGCAACTTAAGTACTTTGGCCGGTACAGCACAAACACGACCATGTAAAACGATTGGCAGGGGCGGGGGTGAAGATGGCGATTGACCAATAAATGGTTTTAACAGGCTCACATGAAAGACATTATGAAGCTTTGCGCTAGCAGGTAATTGTAAGCGATAAGCCATAGAACCCACTTTCTGAAGAATTTGATAAGGACCAAAATAGCGGGGTCCCAATTTGCCTTGAATAGACTGTGACAAAGAAGCAATAGGCCGTTTATGTAAACGAAGCCACACCCATTGTCCTTCCGAAAATTCCAGCTCACGATGACCTTTGTCATAATGCCGTTTGTAGGTTTGTTGGGCGAGCAGGAGGCGATCATGAATTTCAACTAAAAAAGCATCCCGTTCCTGTAAAAGTTGGTCCACTGCCGGCAACTTGCTGGTCCTTGGTTGATACGAACGTAGCGTTGGTGGATCTCGACCATAAACCACTTTAAACGGCGAAGTCCGAAGCGATGTTTGAAAAGATGTATTATAACAATACTCAGCCCATGGTAACCAACGAAGCCATTGTTTAGGTCGATCTCTCGTAAGGCAACGTAGATACATAACAATAATTTTGTTCACCACTTCCGACTGACCATCCGATTGGGGGTGGAAAGCGGAACTAAGGTTAAGCTGAACACCAGCTAAATGAAAAAGTTCCGACCAAAAAGTACTTGTAAAAACTGGATCTCGATCACTGACAATGGATGTCGGAATGCCATGGAGACGAACAATCTCATTAAAAAACACTTGAGCCACGGAATAAGCTGTATAGGGATGAGCCAATGGAAGAAAATGGGCAAATTTGGAAAAACGATCCACAACTATAAGGATGATAGTTTTACCATGAATACGAGGAAGTCCTTCGACGAAATCCATAGATATGTCGGCCCATACTGTAGAAGGTACCTCCAACGGTTGAAGTAAACCAGCGGGATGTAATTGTTCACTCTTATTGCGTTGACACACATCACAAGCACGGATGTAGTCTTGAACAACAGCCCAAGCATGTGGAATATGAAAATCTGCACGGATACGGTGAAGTGTTTTCTGAATACCTTCATGTCCTGTACCATGGGCGAGTTGTACAATAGATGGCAAGACTGCTGCTGTAACAGGAACATATATACGATTTTTGAATGTAATCAGCCCATCTGTTATTGCCCATGCTCCCAGCTGCTGACCAGCGACAATGCTATCATGAAGAGACTGCATAGCTGTGTCATCCCGGAAGGTTCGACGCAACTAATCAAACATTGCGAATTGTGGGGAAGACAGAGCCATAGAAACGGCCGAAAGTTCAGCATCACGACGGGATAGAGAGTCAGCCACCACATTAGTGCTGCCAGGCTTGTATTCAACGGAGAAATCATAGCCCAATAATTTACTGACCCATTGATGTTGCGGAATTGTCGACAAGCGTTGATCAAGCAAGAAGTTCAAACCGTAGTGGTCAGTACGGACCAGAAACCATCGCCCCCATAAATAAGGGCGCCAATGTCGAACAGCTTGGACAAGACCGATTAATTCGCGTTCATAGGCTGCAAGAGAAACATGTCGAGGTGCAATTGGGCGGCTAAAAAATGCGATCGCACCTGTGCCTTGATGTAATACCGCGCCAAATCCCGAACCGGAGGCATCACATTCAACAATAAAATCACTGTTGAAGTTCGGTAATTGTAATACTGGAGCTTGTGTGAGTGCTGATTTGAGGCGCAAAAATGCATCTTGAGCTTCAGATGTCCAAATAAAAGCCTCCCGTTTAAGCAATTTAGTCAGTGGAGCCGCAATAATCCCAAAATCACGAATAAATTTTCTGTAATAGCCTGCCAACCCAAGAAAACCGCGGAGCGCTCGAACTGACGTAGGGGATGGCCATGTTGATACGGCGCTGATTTTTGCATGATCGACCGCCACTCCTTGGGCTGATATGACATGACCTAAATATGCCACCGAAGTCTCGCCAAAAGAACATTTGGAACGTTTCAAAAACAAGCGGTGGTGCTGTAGGCGTTGTAAGACCGTGCGCAAATGTTGTAAATGCGCTGACCAAGTGGGGCTGTATATGAGAATATCATCAAAGAAAACCAAGACATAGCGACGAAGAAAGTCCTGAAGCACAATATTCATAAGAGCCTGAAATGTCGCTGGTGCATTAGTAAGGCCAAACGGCATGACAAGAAATTCAAAGAGGCCCTGGTGAGTGCGAAACGCGGTTTTCTCAATGTCATCCGAATGCATTAATACTTGATGATATCCAGAACGTAAATCCAACTTGGAAATTTTTTTTGGCTCCACGAAGCTCATCGAGTAACTCATCAACGATTGGGATAGGGAATTTGTCCTTAATCTTTTTGTCGTTGAGATGTCGATAATCCACACAAAAACGCCAAGAACCATCTTTCTTT
The DNA here is from genome assembly GCA_036346255.1 of Ampelocalamus luodianensis. Classification (NCBI taxonomy): domain Eukaryota; kingdom Viridiplantae; phylum Streptophyta; class Magnoliopsida; order Poales; family Poaceae; genus Ampelocalamus; species Ampelocalamus luodianensis. The sequence goes on from CM070622.1 coordinate 3,122,647, forward strand.
TTTACCAATAATACTGGCGAAGAAAAGGCTGAGGAACTGCGACGGATGGTACCTTGTTGGAGCATAGTAGCACACTGACGTTCAAGCTCATCCTTTTGTAACTGTGCATAGCGGTATGGTCGGACAACAATGGCATCCGTCCCCTTTTTTAGATGAATACAGTGTGCAAGCTCTCGAACTGGAGGAAGTCCAGTGGGCTCCTCAAAAAGATCATTGAACTCAGTAAGAAGATCCTCCAATAAGTTCGTTCCCGTGCATGCCAGTGCATGACTCATGCGTGGGATCATCGGTAAGCCGGTCCATGTGACTCTCGGCCCTGTCGAGCAAATGACATTGTCATGTTTGAGAAATCCCAAGTAATAGGGCCCAGCGTTCCGAGCCATTGAACTCCTAAGATCACGTCGAAACCGTCGAGAGGCATAGCATAACAATCCAGGGAAAACACCTCCTGTCCAATGCGTATGGCCATTGCTTTGCACAAGCCCAAACTGGCGACCCGATCTCCATTAGCCATCGTTATGCTAAGGCCAGACCGTGGACGAACAACGACCCCAGTAGTAGCCACAATAGTATTGGCAATAAAATTGTGAGTTGAACCTGAGTCGAGAAGAGCAATGACTTTACGACATCCGATTTCGACCTGAAGACGCATGGTCTGCCCAGACCGAGGTTGAATTCCCGTGATGGCTGCCAGTGAAATCTCCGGCTCGCTGCCCTCCTTTGTGCACTCATTGTCACTATCCAGATTGGGTTGAATTTCGATAACGAAGAGTCATTTGCACCGGTGGCTGGCCACAAATTTTTCGTCACATCGATAGCATAAACCTTGGGCACGACGACGTTCTAATTCAGCTGGGGATAATGTGCGACGAGGCAGTGCTACCGTATGTGACAGAGTGCTGCTTCCTTGGTCAGTAGTTGGGCCGGTGCCAGATCCTACAGGAAGCGAGCCGCCTGGGCGCCACGGACGTCGGGACGGTGGCGGGGCCGGCGTCACTGCGAGCTGCGTGCGGCTTTCATATGCTTGAGCAAGACTCATCGCCGATTCCAAGGACTGCGGGGCTTGTAGTTCCACGTCGGTTTGCAGAGGTTGGCCGAGACCAGCGGTGAACAGTTGAACCTGCTGGCGTTCCGTCAACGGATCAGTGCGGCACAGAAGGGCGAGGAACTGGTCAGAGAACTCACGAACGGTGCCCTGCTTCCGGAGAGCAATGAGTTCGCCTAGCGAATTGGTCCGAAGTGGTGGTCCGAAGCAGGTGTTAACAAGCTCGACGAAACGGCGCCACGAAGGTGTGCGAGTGTCACGCTCTAAACGATGATACCACGGTGGCGAGCTGTCATATGGAATGTCGCCAACCAAACCTTGTCCTCTCCATCGCTTGTCGACTCGGAAGAACTGGTCGCAACGATTCAACCACGGCAGTGGGTCGTCCTGCCCGTCGAACATGGGAAAGTTCAGTTTATAGAATCTGGGAACACTTCCTCGACCAGCGTGGGAATTCTCAGCCGGCGCGTGATGAGTCCCTAGTCCCTGCCGATCATGGTGGCGGTGCTCCATGACCGAAGCCGCTGGTGGGACATGCTGGAGTCGATGAGGGTTGGACAGGATGTTGTCGGTTGCTCTGAGGCGTGTATCAGTGATGGTGTCCTGCTCGATGTCGTCGGGTGCATTGGTGCGTCCGTGGTCCAAACGAGTGATAGCAATATGGTGTGCTCGTTGTTGATGATCGATATCTCGAATCGTGCCAGATAGAGTATCAATCTTATCGTGCAGCTTCGAGCGGTCTACCTCCATCTGCTGAAATAGGACATCCAACTTTTTGCTAAGTGCTTCGATGTTGTCTCCCTCCGACATGATAGATGGCGCAGCGAAATCTGATACCAAATTGTCAGAGTCTGGGGTTGGAATAGATGTACTCGATCGTAGATTGTACTCGTGCACAGGAGGTGGACGGTTTCCAGGGCCTCGGCGTCGCGACTGTGGCGCCGTGGTGAACGCAGCCGCTCGGCAGAGCTCTGGCGGTGAGGTTGAACGAACAGAACAGAGAACAAAATAGAAGAACAGACGAGGTTGGGGCAGTTTTCTGTTATTTCTCCATCTCAAACCCAAGCAGTTTCTCTCCTTTAAATAGAGAGAATACCTAACAAACCAGACTAGTAATTGGACTCGAATACGTAAACAAACTAGTACAAGATACCGAAACAACTAGGAACTGGAAAGGAAATTGCAGTACAGACTATTCCTAATCTGAAAAGCTAGTAAATTGCCGAAGTCGCCTGACCGAGCGTCTCTGGAGCAGCGTCTTTTGTTTTCTTTTGCTTCCTCTGATACTTGATACCCCACATGACAATTATGGTACCTTGCTCACATATACACCGATGCATCATGAGCGACCTACTTTGAACTTATCTTCTCTTACGTCGATTGCCCCACCAAATCGTATGTATTCTATCTCTTCTCGCTGTCATAATTTTTCTGCTTCAACCTCCAAGAGCAAGGCAAATTCTTGATTGATATCTCTCGGCTGCTATTATTTCTAATACAATACTCTATTACATTGTTATCTTCTACTTCTCTTCAATTATCGTTTAATGATGACCGTTGTGATATCTACACGTATATACGTACAAATATCGTCGATCCCTGTCGGGACACCCGTCACGTTCTCTCTAGTGGTCCTAAGCCTATTTCTTATCGTTGCACTATCTCTACTCCGAGCTCTTTGCTCTTTTGTTTCTGTACGTCTATGCTTCTATTTGTACGATGCATGCATTTATATACATATGCACGTTGTTATATATGCTCGATGTCTTCTTCTCCTGTGTTAGTCGTTCCTCTTCTTCGATGTTGTCCAACTCAACGATGTGGCTTCCTCACTAAATGCGACGGCCTCCCATCTTCACTGATGTCGGTATGTCTACCTTAGTCGTTGTCTAACGATAGGGAGAATCTGCTCGCCATCGCTGGTGACGCTATGTCACTCACCAATGATGGCATGCTCCTAGCTACCTGATGGTCACATATCATCGATAGCTCGTCTTTAATCCAAAGCTTCATCTTCTCTCTGCTATGTCTTCCCTATTATCGAATTTCTTTAGCCATTGACTTCAACAACGCCGATGTTTACCATTCATCGTCACAGCACTTGGCTCCTTTGACTCTGGTCTTTCTCTTCAACAGCTCCAACGAGCAGTACGACATTGTTCTTGTCGAACAGCTAATGTGAGCAACATGGAATTGTTCTCATCTTCGTCGTCGCTGCCTCGGCTATTCGCTTCCTTGTGGATCAATGTCTTCTTGTAGGACAATTGATGTCATTGCACTCTTTCGTGGTATCTTTCGACACCATTCACGATATCCTCATTATAACTTATATTTAATTTATTCAAAATTTTAGTTATTAAGAGATTTTAATTTGGAATTCGTATGGAAATCAAATTGTAATTTTATTTTATTTGTTGTCCCTAATTTCAATTATTTTTTGTTGGAATTCGTAAACCAATCAAATTGTCAATTTTTATTTAATTTTTATGCCGAATTACGGTTATTTAGAGATTTTACTTCAGAATTTGTATTGAAATCAAAATGCTAATTTTATTTTATTTTTATTCCAAAATAAATTTATTTTTTTGTTGAAATTTGTATACTAATCCACTTGCTATTTTTGGTTTAATTTTTATTCTGAGTTATATTTATTTAGGATTTTACTTAGGAATTCGTATGGAAATCAAATTGATGATGTTTTTTTGTTCCGAATTTTATTTATTTAAGTAATTTACTTTGGGATTCATATGGAAATCAAATCGTAAATTTTATTTTATTTTTATCCCTTTTTTTATTATTTTTTGTTGGAATTCGTATACTAATCCAATTGCTATATATATATATATGTATGTATTAAGAATTACAATTATTGGTGATTTTACTTTGGAATTCGTATTGAAATCAATTTGCTAATTTTATTTTTTATTTTATTTTGAATTCTAGTTATTTTTTTGTAGGAATTCATATACTAATCTAATTACTATTTTTTAAAAAAATTTATTCCGAATTATATTTATCTAGTGATTTTACTTAGGAATTCGTATCAAAATTAAATTGCTTATTTTATTTTATTTTATTTTATTGCGAATTTCAGTTATTTTTGTATTGTACTTGACATGAACTCTTATTTCTATATTGTACTTGATATGGACTATTTCGTTTAATCTAGATCGTTATAATCTGGATCCACTATAATTAACAGTGTAGATGTTTCTTTTTTCCACCGATTAATATGAGAATTTCTAGCATTTAAGAGCGAATGTGATAGCTTCTTTTTCTATCGCTTTAATAATATAATAGATAGCTTAGTAATTATCCTGAATCAATAGCTTTGCTATGTTGCACGGTTGCACCTTGAGTGTAAGAATTTTAAATCTGGGGACAAGCTCCATTCTAGCAGTGGCAAATGTGGAGCTTTTCATTCATTCCAGTAAGAGAAACAAAAAAGGATATGCATTTGTGCTTTTCTCGCTGTGGTTAGCTCAATGGATCAACTTGATGCCTGAGCTCATAATATAACTTATTTTTAGGACCTATATGGTACTTGATATATATTTTTTGAACTTGTATGGTCCTTGGTATTAATGATATATCCAATAGTTTTATGTATATCCATGAACTTGAAACTGCAGATTGGTGGCAGCGGAGTCTTGGTGTCAAAGCTGACCTACATATTTGATGAGGAGACCCCTAGGTGGCGCAAACTTCTTTCAGAGCTGGGGTTGTGACTTGGTGCAAGGTCCGCCATGCTCTCTCTTGCAATGCACTCTTCTAGCATCACTTCGATTTATGCGTGCCGAAGTGTCTACATCCATGCAGAAGTGAGCTCTCGTGTGGAATGCGCGTCATGGACTGCTTGAGGAATTTTTGTCTGTTCCGTCGTATATTGTGCTCAGCTAATTTGTACCCTAGACAGGCATCGATTGGACTGTCCTTTTATGTACCTGTTGATAGAGTTGGGGAACCGGGTTGTTGGGTGTATGTTTTGTATGCCGGACTGTACCTTTTCTTGCTGCGACGCTGAATAATTGGGCTTGCTGAAATAAAGAATGGTGGCGTGGTTCGTCTCCATAGCATGTCTCTTCGATCCCCATGCTGCATTGCTCGTGTCCCGCTGTCTAATTCACTTGAAGATAGATTTTGATACATCTTATTTAATATTGGGATTGGGCCTTGGGCTTCGACCACATCATTCATAGTATGTGACATTCTGATCAAAGCTACATTTCTTAGACCAAAGCCCTGTATGGCCGACCAAAGCTAGATGCAGTAGACTCTTACTTGAGCCATTTTTTTAGGGTAAAACCGTAATCTAAATCAGATTTACTGCATGACGCAAATCAGGAAGTTCCAAAAACCAGTGTTCACTGTTTTGTTTTCCTTCTTTTACTGTCTCCTGAAACTAGAAAGAAGGCAAAATTAGATTCCTGCCACTCTAAACTTGCCAACTCGGAATATACCATTCCAAAAGAGTTAACTCAAAAAACGCCACTCTAAAACTTGTATTCTTTGATGTATGTCACTTTACGACTTTTTTTTGCCTTTGGACCTCTCCTTCCTCACCACCGGTCACCATCCTCTCCATCTTCCCGATGTTGCTGATCGTGCCACCAGCCCTCTCCTCCTCTGCCACCGGCAGCGTCCGCTCTTCCCCCGTCACTACCAGCTACTCGGTCTCAGGCGTGGCCTGGGGGAAGGTCGGCAAGGGCGGCTGCATGAGAGCCAGAGGCGGAGGCAAGGAGGCAATCGGAGAAGAGGATATGGGATTCGAAGGGGGAGGAGGGCGGCGTGAGGTAGGGGATCTGGGAGGGGAGGGAGATGGGGAAGGAGTGGAGGTAGGAGATGTCTGTCTAGCAAAAGGCCTCGTTGGAGCACCGGGTGGGCCAGTTCGTGGAGAGGAGGGAGAGCGCGAAGGTGGAGCGAAGCGGGTCGAGGAGCAGGGAGGAGGTGGTTTATCGAGTCCTCGAGCTGCTTGGCGATGCGGAGGACGAGGTCGTCGGAGATGGCCGGGGTCACGCGCACCGCGGAGACGGAGACCGAGGTGGTAGGGCGGCGGATGCGCAGGAGAGGCGGTGGCACGCGGAGCGGGGTGAAGCAGGAGGAGGCGCACATCGACGACGGCGACATGGCGACCGCGAAGCTTCGCCTTCAACTCTGGAAGGAGGAGTCTCGTCTAGTGGCTGTGGAGGGATGGTGACCGGTGGGGAGGAAGGAGAAACCCAAGGGCAAAAGCGTCTTAAAGTAACATATATCAAAGAAAGCAAGTTTTAGGGTGTCATTTTTTTGAATTAATTCTTTTGGAGTGACATATTCCAAGTTGGCAAATTTTAGAGTGGTATGAAATCCAATTTTGCCTAGAAAGGGTACATTATATCTGTTGGGCAGTTATCGTGGTCAAAGACAGTTGCATTGCTTGCAGTTTCATGAAGACTAGTTAACTAAAGCTTGCTAAGATTAGAGAGCGACCTGTAACACGAGCAAATTTAGACATGACAAACAACTACATACCACGCACATAATGCTTGATAGATTTTGTATTTTGTACACCATGTGGAAACTTACACTTACATCCGATGATACATAGAAAAATTCTGAACCAAATACTGAGCTGAGCTGGTGCACATTTCATACCAGCTGCTTATTCACTGACACGGAGAGCACAGGGTCACGGCTACAAACTACACGATGGAGTCATGGTGCAACAAAGCTAGCTGCAGCTTCACACGTTGCGCCTTGGGCGCACCCGGACCTCGAGCGGCACTGCCATCTCGCACGACAGGCGGAGCACCTCCGACAAGTCGACGGCGCCCGTGCCGGACGCTGGCATCCACTCGAACTCGTGCAGCAGGGTGGCCATCCAGGCGATCACCGTTGTCATGGCCAGGGACTTCCCCGGGCAGCTCCTCCGGCCGGACCCGAACGGCACGAGCCGGCCGTCGGCGCCGAGCACGGACACGTCCTGGGCCTCGCCGCCCGGGAGGAACCGCTTGGGCTGGAACTCGAGCGGCGCGTCCCAGACGTCGGGGTCGCGGCTGATGGCCCACTGGTTGACCATGGCGGTGGTGCCGGCGGGGACGAGGTGGCCGTCGACGTACGTGTCGGATATGGCCCTGTGGCGCCACGAGAGGAGCGGCCCCGGCGGGTGCATCCGGAGAGCCTCCTTGAGCAGCGCTTGCAGGTAAGGCAGCGACGGCACGTCGGACTCGGTGACCGGGTTGTTTCGGCCAACGACCTTGTCGAGCTCACGGTGCGCGTTGGCTTGGACGTCGCGGTGGAGGACGAGGCGGGCTAGGGTCCACTCCATGAGCACGGCCATGGCATCTGTTCCTCTAAAGATCATCTCCTGATAAATTAACAACGATTTTATTTACACGCTTAGTGCTGTAATCCTTAAGACCGTAACTACAAACCATCCGTTTGTATGATTCTTTCTACATAAAAAAACGAAAAGAATGAAGAAAAGTCGGTGGAATTTTGCCAGAACGCCAGCTTTTTAAAAGGTTTTGCTATTTTTTTTAGATTACGATCACAACAAAAGTAGTATTCACGATTTGCATGCAGTTATGCGTACCTCTTAATAGAACTGCCGCTCTAATACTTACTCCTTGCATGGTTCAGAAATATATAACATTTTAGAAAGAGTGCAGTTAAACTTCTTTAACGTTGATCACTAATATTTTAAAAAATTATTTGTATTGATCATATGAAAATAATATCATTAGATTAGTCATGAATTTTTTATAATATAATATTATTATATTATATTATAAATATATTTATATAAAAAGTAATTATCAAAGTTACATGTTAGATATATCGATATCCAAAACGCCGTACATTCTTGAATAGAGAGAGTATGTGCATGCTATTATGTTGCTCTAGTAGTAGTGAAGTGCATGGTTCTTTTAGTACCCAAAGCAAGGCGGCGATGTCAGCGTCGGCGAGCCCCTCGCTCTCCTGCAGAGAAAGCAATATATCAACGAAATCACGCGCCTCTCCTCCGGCGATGGCCTTGCTACGGTGCTCCTGGATGATGCCGCGCACGAAACAGTTCACCCGGGGCATGAGCTCGGCGCACCGTGCTCCGACGCCCTGCGGGTCGAGAGCGGCGAGCCCCGGGAAGTAGTCGCACCAGTTCTCCTTCCCCAGGAGCTCGTACCCTTCGTGCACCATCTCGAGCAGCTCCTCCACCTCCTTCCCGGACGCCGGCACGGCGCGCGACACGTCGTACTCCTTGCCGAACACGAACCGCATGATGTAGTAGAGCGACGCGCGGCGGAGGACGCCGCGCACCTGCACCACGGCCGCCCCGGCGCGGCGCAGCGCGGAAACCACGTCCTCCGCAACGCGCGCGCGGTACGGCGCGAAGGCCTCGATCTGCCTTGGGCCGAACAGGTGGCCTGCGGCCACGCGCCGGAGCGCGCGCCAGTACGGGCCGTGCTCGGCGAAGCCGATGGAGCGGTGGAACATGAGGCCGTATGCCGCGTGGTTGAGCGGCCGGTCGGCGAACGCCGGGTTGTCGAGGATCTCCTTGGCAACGTCCGGGTGCGACGTGACGACGGCCCGAACCGGGCCGAGCGACAGCGCCATGAGCCTCTTGGCCCCCGGCCGGCGCGCCGCCTCGGCGGTCAGCGAGCAGTGCGCCAACCCGGACATAAGGCCAAGGCTGCCGACGACCGGGAGCCCTTTCGGCCCAGGGATCGGGCATGGCCTCGGGCTCTGTCCCCTTCCCTTCCAGTACTTACCCCATGCAGGGCCACCCGGGTGAGCCCAGTAGAACAGGGAAGCGCCTGCCCATGCAAGGCATGCAAAGATGGCAAGGTAGACGAAGCTAGTGGCTATGGCCAGAAGCGTACTAGTGTTCTCATGCTGCCCGGAGATGGCCGGGATTAAGGTCAGGGGCAGCACCCACCAGCTCTCAGCTGAGCTCTCCATTCCGACTGTGTGCTGTGGCTGTGTTGTGCTACTGCTGTGCTCTGAGCTGCTGCACGGGGGACGGTATTTATACGAGTTCCCGGGAGCGAAGATTCGCGCGGTCCTTGCAAAGATGATTCAATCATTGGCAATAAAGATTTGAAAAATCACTAGTTGGTCCTCTACTTTTTGTTCCGGCCCGCTGTACTTGTTCATTTTAGCCCCAATAGCAGTGTAGCTACTTGGAAATCTCAAGGTGAAACTCCGGCAGATTCACAGTTTGTCAAAGTACCATTGATGGGGCCAGATCTCACCTGTTATTGTCCCGTTAAATCTGTTATCTATATCTATACTAATTGGAGGCTCTCTTAGAAGCCCCTATATATATTAATCCTAGGAGATAAAAAGGTTAGAAATTTCCACATTAATCGGAGAAAAAGGAAAAAAAAGCTAGAAATCCCCACATTAATCGGAGAAAAAGGAAAATCCTAACTATCCAATTTATCATGTGGTACAATCTGCGGCTTGGATTTATTTTTTAGCCCACGTGCAGGCATGCTGATTGACCTACGTTGCATTTACTAATTAGAGTTGGACTCTGATATTCCAATATCCAAACGTACATGGCGTTTTCGTTTTGAACGCATATAGCTTCACCAAATAACCGTGTAGGATGCGAATCTATATCTATACTAATTGGAGGCTCCTCTAGAAACCTCCATGCTAATTATACGGTGGAAAAGCTAGAAATTAGTATGTAACTCCAAATTTGTTTTGTTTTAATTTTGTTAGGAAATAAAAAAAATATATGGGCCTTCTAATATACAATCTAGACTTCTGCTGTATAACAACTGGACAAACAAGCAGCTCGGTTCAATGAACGAGTCCGAGAAGAACTAGAATATTTGTCGAATCATCATAAAGGCCGCCGCTTTAATTAGTTTCATACTAGAACACTAACTAAAGAGATAATTAGGTTCAAGCAGAGGCTAAGAATTAAAAGCAGAGCAATTCGTGTATAACAAAGCAAGTTGTGAAAAAAATTGTAGTTCGGTATAGTATCGATGCCAAATTAAAGGTTATCCTATGTTTGATACTTGGCTGATGCGATTTTAACAAAAAAAAAAGTTGTAGTCCACTTCGATCATGTCAAAAGCTTGATGGAGCATAGAGGTGAGTTTTAAGTGTTGAAGCATGAGTATATTGATTATCTTTCCTATTGAGTTACGTACAACCAATTCATCTAAAATCTTAATCTATTCAACAAGCAGATATATCTCTGACATATATCTGCTTTTGAGAAGACATTCTCGCATTTCTGTGATCCCTAATGGACACTCCAATTATAACAGCTTGGGCTAGATCTAACATAAGAGTTCAATACGAATTGGAATCGGGAGCCCACATATAATGTTTAAAATTATATGTAAATCGAATAGATAAAAACATTAGGAGCTGAAATTCCAAACGGATTGTGACATCAAGAGATATGCAAACCAGAATTAAAATTTTAGAATAATTTTGGCAAACACGGAGTTGAAAACTACAGAATTAATATATAGGGGCGCACTAGGGGGCATGCATCCACCTAGGGAGGAAACTGTGCGAGGCCCACCCTGCCTTTGACGCACGCGAGGGTGCTCGCTAGCAAGGGTACTAGATATATGTAAATGCATGATACAAAGTGTGTTATCTAACTATATTTGAATTTCTAATGAAAAACCAAAAAATTTCTATTTCCAAATATAATATAGATAAGATACAAAATTTTCAAAATTGTACTATCCAAATATTGACATACAAAGTTGGAATAAAAATAGTGTGGTATCCAAAGTATACGGATTTGGAAGTAGAATCTTCAAAAGTTCTATTTTCCAATTATATATAGATTAATAACTAAAATATTCAAAAGTGAACTATCCAGGTATATGTATAAGGAGTTCAAAATCTGATAAGTAAAATTGTGAATTTTCAAAAGTACAACCTCTGATACAAATTTTATAAATTCAAAGTACATTTTACCAAAAAAACATTAATAATAATAGCATCATTGAGAACATATAGACCGTGCGAACGCACGGGTTGACGACTAGTGATGCTAACATGTCGGTGGTATATCTTGTTTGTCAAACTCTCTTATGGTGCTAACGTATCGATGATATGAGAATTTTTACCGTACCAGTAGTAAGGATGGTATTAGAAATCAAATCTGACAATTGATTTCTTAAGGGTATCGTAGAGGCGTAGACTTTTTGATCTAAATCTAAATCAAGTATTAGGATGTACAACTTAAACCTGACCCTTAATTTTTCGAAAGGTATTATTGTTTTAATTCAGATTGTTCCTAGCCTTCCTAAAGCAAAACTAAAAAGCGCCGCCGCGTCTCATTGAACATGGAGCGTCGCCAAGAGCTTCGGCGCCTCGGCCGCCGCTAGAGCCTCAAACCTCTCGCAAAATTAAACATGAAAATTACACTACATAATCACTACTACAAAATAAACTATACTAGACACCTCATCACAGACGGTTCATTTGAAACCGTCTATATTATAGTTATCACAGACGGTTTGTAAATAGAACCATCTGTGATAATTCACAGACGATTCTTAAGAAGAACCGTCTGTGATCTGCGATTATCACAGACGATTTTATTTACAAACTGTCTGTGATAGTGCAACGTCAGACAGTGATGGCTCCATATATCATAGACGGTTTATATCAAAGAGTAAGAAAAATTTGAAGTCATGGTAAAATCAGATAGTAAAAAAAAATTCTAAGCCATGGTAAAATCACAGACGATTTTTTTTATACAAACCGTATGGTTTGTATCAAAAATCGTATGTGAAGTATCACAGACGGTTCGTGATATGAACCGTATGTGGTATGTCGTCACAGATAGTTTTTGTATGAAACCGTCTGTGATTCACAGCGTGAGAGTTTGAATTTTTTTAATACGGGTGCACGTACGTAAATGGTAAATGGGTGCAATGGTTCATACGGTGGGCACGACGGCTTGCTTCTTCATCCTCCTCTATGTCGTCACATACTGTTTTTGTATGAAATTGTCTATGATTCACAACGCGAGAGTTTGAAAAATTTTAAATACAGGTGCACGTACGTAAATGATAAATGGGTGCAGCGGTTCACACGGTAGGCACAACGGCTTGCTTCTTCATCCTCCTCGACCGCGGCAGCGAGCACACCTTCGACACATCCATCCTCTGCAACATCCACAATGGCTTCGCCGTCATCGCCTCCGACGCCGTGCTCTACAACGACACATCCACCGTCGACGTCGTCGACTCCTACTCGGCCCCCCTCAGCACCCTCATCAGGCCCTACTTCCGGCAGGACTTCGCCGACACCATGGTCAAGATGGGCAGCATCGGGGTGCTCATAGGCCGCAAGGGGGAGATCAGAAAGGTTTTTGTATGGGAGTAATGACTTTTTCATATTAGGAACTGTGATGGTACCAACTATGAAACATTCAAAATCTGATTTTTTTTGCAATAAAAAAAAACTATCACAGACGGTTCTTGTTCAGAACCGTCTGTGAAAATAGACTATCACAGACGGTTTTTATTTTCACAATCACAGATGGTTATGAACAAGAACCGTCTGTGATAGCTTTTTTCACAGACGGTTTGAAAACCGTCTGTGATAACCGTCTGTTATCACGCATATAAATTGCATGCACGCTCGAACCGCTGCGGATAGCTTTTTCACGAGCGGTTTGAAAATCGTCTGTGATAACCGCCTGTTATCACAGACATATAAATTCAGACAGTTCAAAAATAGTCTGTGATGACGGTTCGTACCATCTGTGATAACCCTTTGTGTAGTAGTGAATCATCCCTGCATTGCTAAGCACTACCAAACATGCACTACACGAGAACGTGGATTATCCTTTTGTCCCTCGAAACAATGAATCCGATTGTGTTTGATTCTTTGTATCAGAGTGTGCTTCGTCTTGGTTACTAGGTCATCACCAAGATGCTAAGTCGCCCCTTGGTGCAGCTGGTCAGGAGCTTAGCGGGCGATGACGGCCATTAATTGCATCCTCGTCTTGTGCAGCCATGGAGGAGAGATAATGCAATTAGGATTTTGCACTTCAAATAATCATACGCAGTTACTATTTTGCCCCTTAAAAGAAAAATATTTCCTCCTACTTCATAGCGTAGTACAATCAAATCATAACAAATCTGAATCATTGGATTGAAAAGAATGGACGGTCCAAATTAAACAATGGGTACCGTAAAAGAGCTCTTGATGATATATGTGGGCAAAGCCTTTGTCTATTTGTCTGTAAGATGTGTTCTAAAATTTTGCAATTATTTTTGTGTGGTATGAGGTCATTCATGTAATTAACTTATGCTTGGAGTAATATGCATCAGCGGGTGCTGAAACAAAAAGAGTTAGGCTCATTTCATGTTACATACCATTTATTGATTATGTATAGATAGTTATTTTTTGACCTGTCCCACTAGATGGTCAGTCAGGGACTCAGATAGCACGTGTTAGAGTAGTTATGCACTTATGCTGAAACTAGTGCCATTTTTAGACGGACCAAAAGATTGCACTGACTTGCTTACACAAGCTTGTCATGAGAGAAGGTAGTACTTCGGCTAAAAGATGAGATCGAATGTACTAAATCCATTAAGAGTTGGACTAGTTTCTTCATCGTCAATCTTCTATGAAGATGTCCTTATCCCAAGGATAAAAAGAAACTATTCAGGCAAGCTATAACACTTGTGCAATGCGTCGACCGTTGCCAGGAAAGTGCAGGCATCATCTGAAAGCTGAAAGAATAGACCCGAGACCGGCACTTATGACTAGTGTTGCCTAACTCCTTCGGACGTACGCGGAGAGGCTTCATCCTGCTGTAATTTGCTAGCGATGGCTTCATGGCCAACATTGCTACTAGGTGGTTGCAAGATGAAGTTCTTTCCTAGAACATCACCTTGAGCTTCCGCAACTTGCATGATGTCAATTAATTGGCATACTTCATGTAGCGTCTTGGCGATAGTTGCGTGCGGATTGTACGCGTTCGGGTGAAAGGTAGCGAGGTCTTCCCAATCACGTCGCTCATCAGTGATCACATTACCACGGTGGAGACTTATATAAATTCTATACAAATTACAGGCCATCTTGGATCGATTCTTGAATTCTGATTCGTGATGCGATCATCTTCATATTCATGCAAAAGTTCAAAGGATTACTGGCGGTAATGCATAAAATTCTCACAATGCTCTTGAACTCTAGGTTCGTGTTCTATTATTTTCTATGCATTTTCATGATTTCTTGCTATTTCCGATGATTAAAAGCAATATAAACAATCACGATAATCAAAGCATAAATACAATAAATAAATTGCATAGAAATAACAATAATAAAGTTAAACATGCTTCAAATGCAAAAATCGATTCAAAAATTGAATTCTCGAAGCATTTTTCTGCTGGAAAAAGTATTTTCAGCGAACTCTGCAATTTTCTGGGGTTAACACGCAAAATTTCAAAACAGGAAGATTTTGTGTGTAATATTCAGAATTTTCAATGGGCTTTCTGCAAAATTTCCTTATTAGCGTAAGGATCCTATGATTTTGAGAATCTTGAAGGGCCTTTTGCAAAAAATCCTTTTTCTTTCGGTTTCCCTTCTTTTTCTTTTTACCAAATTTCAATGCTTTTCCCGTTTTGGGCGGCCGACCATTCACAACAAATACGAAGAAATCTGGAGCGTATCCCTGTCCGGGACAGCCATGCCCGACATGCCGCCTAACGCTGGTGTCACCACTTGGACAGCAATTTCGCCACAGATATATATGTCGGGCAACTGCCGGGAATCCGGCTTGAAACGCAGTACCTGGGAAAAACCGTTTGGAGAAGCTTGGCACACCGGAAAAGTCAGTGATTTCTCATGATCTCACACCGATCCATCCATCGCACGCCGTTCTCTTCTACCGTACAGCGACTGCGAACCAGCTTAACGCGGAAACGCACGCTTTTATGCGGGCAAATAAGCCCACCCGGGCGAGTGCTACGCATGCATGGACGAGCTGCGATTAGCCGAATGTTACACTTGACAGTCGAGAGGCCGTCGTGCATGGCGTCGTCTCGAGCAGATCATCGCACGGTGAAAAGGAAACACGAGTATATATTCTCGCCTTTCAGTTTCGGAAATGGATAGTATCATTGTCCACGTTGAGATCGCGCGCGGCTTTTTGCACGCGCACATACGTCTGATGATCTCCTCCAGACCTGACCTGACCTGACCGGGGATTAATTCTTACTAAATCTTAATAAGATCAGCTGGTACGTATCTACGTAGTTTGGCCTCTGCAAATCATATGTATACTGTGAGCGTGCTACGACATATGGTCCGTATATCACAATGAGTGAAGCCAGCGTGTACACATACAAATACGATTGGTTGTTAGTGAAGCCAGCGTGTACACATACAAATACGATTGGTTGTTAGTATGGTTCTGAGTTGTTACTACAGTATTATCGACCCACACGTTGCACGCATTGCATATCTTTGATCTTTCCTGCAGATGATGAGCTAGCCTAACCTAATTTGCCGAGCTAAGCTAAGCCCCAACACAGAACACTCGCTCGCTTGAGTCTAGCAATTTCTTGCTCTCTCACTGTGTATGGTCAGTCAATATTCGGACCGAGTAGATTCGATCAAAGATTTAAGCAAGGAAAGTAAATCTGATAGATCAAGTGCACGGCCATTGCATGCGACATTTATGGTTTGTCGTAGGGGTGGCCGTACCAACCCAACGACCCGGTGAAGACCGCAAGCCCCCCCCCCCTCGAAGGCCATGAGCGATAGGCATGATCTAGGGTCCCAGGGGTACCAAGTACTTCTTCGGGAGGGCCCCGAAGCACATGCGAAGGCCACTAGGAGGTCTGCGTGGGCCTCTCCGAGGGTACCAGACATACCTTCGGGGAGGCTCGAAAGGCGGTGTGAAGGCCACTAGGGGCCTCCCCGTGGGTAACATGCATACCTTTGGAGAGGCTCTGAAGGTGGTGCGAAGGCTTCCGAAGGACCATTGAGCACTACAGACCCAGGAGTTATGAGTTTCTCGGGGCCACCTTGGGGGCGCCGAAGGGTGTCTGGGGCCCCTTGGCCTGGGGACACCCCACACGGGGCGAAGGACGGAGAGCACCGGTGGACTGAGCGTACCAGCCGAATGGACTAAGACCAGGGAAGTCCACCATAAGCCGAAGGCTACGCATAGGGGAAGGAAAAACCCCTGCAGCCCATATAGACATAGGACCTTTTCAGGGGCAGATCTGTAATCTCATGTACCTGATCGGAAGGCTATAAATAACCGCCTCTCCCATGTAATAAACCAGACCTTTTTTGGGAGATAGTTAATACACATTTACTTCTCTTGGCATCCGGTTCTCCTTCGAGGATCCCCTGGTCCCCCTCGTACCTACCAAGGATCCCCTTTTTATAATGTCTAGCCCTCTTTGCTACAACAGTTGGCGCCGTCCGTAGAGATCGGTAGGAGAGCATGAAGCATCAGCATGGCCCCTCGGAAGAAGGTCACACCCAAGGTCTCGGCGGCCGAAGCTGCTGTAGCGGCTATGGCTCCGAGTACCCCGAGGGCCAAGCGAAAGCAGGACCTCTGCGTCAGCGGCGGCCGCCACTAAAGCCACGGAGGAGGAAACCAACAACTCCACACAGCCCACCGAGGCATCTCTCCCCGAGAACCATTAGGCGGGCCCGCCTCCGCCTGGGGTTGCTAGCGTAATCCGGGAAGCCTACGAAGCCCTCCAACGGGAGCTGGCGGCCCTCTGTCGGGAAATGTTGAGCCTCCAGAAACTAGCGGTGGCGGTCCTCGTAGCCCCACCCCAACTCGCAGTCCTCGCACAAGGACAAACCGCCGGAAGGGGGAGATTGCCCCTTCGGTGCCCGCAGCCGTGCCCCTGGTGCCACTGCTCCAGGGGGACGCTAACTCCCCGTTGAGCGCAGGACTGGAGATGGTCTGCTAGCCTTCGGGCTTCAAAATGCCGAACGTCAAGCCATTCGGGGGGTGCATGGACCCCTCGGAGTTCCTCTAGGCGTACGAAACCGCCATCGAGGTAGCCAAAGGAGATGAAACCACTAAGGCAAAAGGCAACATCCTCGCCCTCGGGGCATGGCATTAACTTGGTTCTTAACTATCCCCCGGTCCATATATGCATGGGAGCAGTTGCGGGACCTCATGTGCAACAACTTCCAAGGAAACTACGCTGAACCAAAGGACGCAGGACACTTGTTTGCAATAAAGCAAGCCCGGGGCGAGTCCCTAGGCAGCTTCTTCAAGAAGTTCATGGAGGTGAAGTGCCAAGTAAAGAGGGTCAATGAAACCACCGTTATAAACGCAACCACAAGCAAACTTCAAAAGGGCCCCTTGTCAGAATGGTTGGCTCGCAAGCCCATCCACACCATGGCGGAGCTTTTCGACAAAATGAAGGAATATGCCCGGGCGGAGGAAGACAACACTCGAAGGGCAGAGGTCTAGGCATCGGCTGTCCCAGCGCCACCACCGAGTGGTCCGCCCGAGAAGAAGGAACCTGTAGCTACCACCGTAGGGGCGGTTACCAAACCATGGGCCAATGACCACCGCCGGAAGGGGCGGAGCGTGTACTAAGTGGATGGCGGGCAACCCCCCGAAGGGAGGAGGTGAGGAAGACGAGGAGGTTGTGGATGGAGCCAAGGTCGCAGGTGTAATGGGGGACGACAGCCAGACACCTGGGCCGATCTTGGAGCCCCCCACTATTTTGCGATCTCCATGGTGAGGGATTGCACACAACCAGAGACTGTCACACCATCGCGGCCATGCAAGACTACATGAGCCGCAATTAGCAGTCTGCCGAGCGCGAAGACGAGCAGAGGCTAGGCAACCAGCTTCCCGCTCCACTGCTGAGGCCCTGCATAGAGGAGGCCATGGGAAGCACCATCAAAGGATCATAAACATGATCATCGGGGGGGTCCTCTCTTGGCATGACATCAAAGATACTGTGACGCGCATACACCTGATAGATACACCACGTCGCGATGTACCCCTCCACAAGCCTGCCTTGCTATGCTGAGATACCGGTCACCTTCAGTCCCGAAGATGCCAGGGACCTGTACTTTCCTCATCAGGACCCTTTCTTCATCTCCGCTAGCATTGCAGACTTTGAGGTCAGGCGCATCCTCGTGGACGGAGGAAGCTCCGCAGACCTACTTTTTGCAGGCGCCTTTAACAAGATGATGATCCCTAGGGATTGTCTATTGCCCCAAGGTAGACCCCTGGTAGGCTTTGGGGGAAGGCCCATGACGGCCTTGAGCCAAATTGACCTGGCCATCACGTTCGGTAACGACTCCTCATCACAGACCGAGGTCGTCGCATTCAGCGTCGTCCAGATGCCCTACCACTAAAATGTCATCCTTGTTCGTGCCACACTAAATACCTTTGGTGTAATAGCACACCACAATTACTTGTGAATGAGGATCCTCACGCCTGAGGGCATAATTACAGTGCGTGGAGACCATGACCTAGCAAGGCAAATGGAGCTCGAAACAATCGCACCGGCCCACCACATCCACGTGGTCAAAGCAGACGCAAACACCCCTGCAGACACCTCTTCAGCAAAATGGGTGCCGAAGGCCAAGCCGGAGGGGCAGCTCCGAACAATCCCTTTGAGAGAAGCCTCCCCAGAGAAGACGGTGACCCTCGGAGTGGAACTCCAAATGGAGGCACATGAAGCCATTCTCGAAGTGCTCCGCAGCAACACGAGCATCTTCACATGGCCCTGAGGACATCCCTAGGGTAGCCCGGGAGACCATCGAGCACCGTCTGGCCATCAAGAGTGAGGCATCTCCCAAGAAACAAAAACTACGTTGCATGTTGGCAGAACGGTTGGAGGCGACCAAGAAAGAAATAGCCAAGCTACTAAAAGCGGGGTCATTCGGAAGATCAAGCACTCCGAATGGTTGACCAACTTCATCCTGGTACAGAAGAACACTGGCAAATGGCGTATGTGTATCGACTTCACCGACCTCAACAAAGCATCCCTGAAGGATGATTTCCCCTACCCCACATCGACCAACTGGTGGACGCCACCTCGGGCTGCGAGCTGATGAGCTTCCTCGACACCTACTCTAGCTACCATCGGATGTTCATGGCCAAGGAGGACGCATACTCGGCTCACGAGGACGAAGGGCCTTCTTTGGATGTCGCACAGCCTCACTGCTCCTAGAAGCGGGCGATCTTGTCATGTGTTGCAGCGGCCTTGCACTAGCAAAACAGTCTGAACTCCTCCATGGTCCCATCTAGGTTCGCCAAGTGCCAGTGCTGCCACTTTGTGCCATGGTGCACAACGCCTTGATAGCACAACTGTAGCGGCCAGACAGAGCGAAGGCAGCGCTCCGCCTTCGGCTCGTGACGAGGGTAGTTACCTTTGCTATGCGCCCCTCAAATGGCGAAGCCCTTGGCCAGCAATACAGCAGAGCGGTGGCGAATTAGCTTGCACAAACCACGAGTTAAAAATGCGTAATCACAAAGCACACTAAACGAACCACACCAAACTTCACAACACAACCAATTTTTTAAACATCTTTTTCATTCAAAATAGGAGGTCACTACAAAAAAAAGAGGCAAACCCCCCACCCCAGCCCCCTTCGGTGCATGGGCCGCGAAAGGGTCGGAGCAAAAAAAAGTGAGCTAAATTGCTAAAACCTAGCTACAAGAATATAAAGGACTCAGGCTGCTCGGAGCAAGCGGAGGGTCATAACTTGTCTTCGTTGTTGGCCCTTTGCTCGCCAACCTCCTAGTCGTCCGCCGGGGCCTTGCCGTTCTTCTTATGGGCTTGCACCATCCGGAGGGAGCCCACCGCCGCATCACGACTACGCGCTGCCTAGATTCCTAGACGAAGATGTTGCTTGCCTTCTACGTCTGGCAGCAACCTCCTTTGCAGTCACCACTGCCATGGAGTAGGTATTGAGGGCGTCCACATGTCCGCACCCAGCCTTTTGTAGGGAGGCAAAGGCTGTCGTCCAAGCTACCTTTGCACAATGGTCCCTGTACGCTCGGGCCATCTGTAGGCACACCTCCCCGGCGTGGTAGAGACGCACGAGGGTGATGTCCATCTCCCCCATATTGTGCCACCTTGGGGGAGGTAGGGCACTGAGATTCGCCACCGTGCCCTCCAAGGGCTCCTAGATCGTCAGTGCCATAGAGTGCAAGAGCTCCCGCTTCACTTGAATCTCAGTCTCGAGGTTGGTCCGAACGCCCCGAAGCGTCCGCACCTCCTTGTGCAAGCCGGCGCGCTCCCCTTCTAGCTCCGCCACCCTGGCCTCCAGGGCCTTTGCCTTGTCAGTGAGGGCTTCACGCTCAGAGCCTCACTCCGCGTGTGCTCCGAGTCAACCAGTCTTTGGATTTCGTCAAAGCCGTGTGAGACATCGCCCTTGAGCGTACGCGATAGCATCAGGGTTTACAGGAAGCACAGCTTCACACAATAAAAACACCAGCAATGCAAGACACGCACCTTCGCGGCGTTCGCCTTGATGGATCGGAACATCCCATTAAGGGACATATTCCAGAAGAGATCCCCACGTAAGATGGTGCGGCGAAACAAGCAGCCTCCTCGCAAACCCCCGTAGCACTAGAGCTGACCTTTAAGTCTGCAAGGCAAAGCAGGTCCAGATCTGCAGTGGTCACGGTGGTCAGGGCAGTAGCCTATGAAGGCGCCGCCTCGAAGCTCCCCGAG